>OV743716.1:149269460-150469460 GCA_928272305.1 Volucella inflata | reverse complement strand
GAATTACCAACGAAAATTGGAATTAAAGCTCTTAAAGTTACAGTCACCGACTCCGAATTTCAGTAGAAAATTTTTATAATTTGCGGACGTTGCTCGTTCGTGTACTTTACCATGATGAAAATGTTGAGTTAACTGAATAAATTGACAGTGACAGTTTGATGATTAGAGAAAGAGTGCGTTCACAAATTAAATTCAAAGTTGTCAAGTCCCTATTGGAAAACCCGATACTTGACCCAAACATTTTTTAAAGATGAGGCGCTTCGAAAGCTCGGTTCAGCAGCTTTGTTGAACTAAGGATTAGATATGTCTTTCTTCACTTCATCCAGGTTGGTCGGAGTTGTTGGTCCGAGCATTAATTTTTGGCAGGTTTATTCTGTCTGACAGTGGTATAACTACGAGTATGTTTCCTTGTTCACCTCTTAAGGCTACGGTTGGAGGTTTGTGTCCGCGACAAGCTTTTTCACCTTGCGGTAAAACTTCTGAAACACATTCTTAGAGTAGCTTTCTGAATTTCCTCGACAGTGCGCCGCTCACGCTCTTTCTTTTTCCTCCAGAGAAACCGTTGTTCGTCCCTCCTTCTCATAGAGCTCGTGAGCAGATCTAGTTGTTTGATGCGGCGCCGCTTTGTATGCATCCTGCTCAGCTGCATATGCTTGTCGGCATCCGTTATCAAACTAAGGCTTTCTTTGTTGTGGTCGAGAAAAATCCAGCACATCGGAAGCGGCATCTCTGATGGCTTTTTGGAAGTGTTGACACTGATCTTTGATGCTTAATACTGGCGGGAGTGGAGCTCTTAAGAAATTAAGAGAGATTCGATCGGAAAAGGATTTGGCTGTCTCTTGCGATTGTAGCGGTCCGACGTCAAAGTTCCTCACAGTATAAGCTTTCCTTTGCGATGTTTAGGGTATTCGCAATTGCTTCAAGAAGGTAATGGTGCAATACGATATTTCCGCTCTGAACTTCAGAGATCCATAATAATGGAGGAGTTCCGTAATGTGGTCAATACGATTTATGATTGATTAATTAAGATTTTTGAAGTTTCCTTATAAATACCGAGATGCGATAAATGCTTGCCAGCTATGGCAACGTTTTACACCACCACAAAGTCAATCACTCTGGCCCGTATTGCGGTTGTCGATCGTCGGTCAAATCGATTGTCGATCGTCTCTCCGACTGATTTCATGTTTGGTATTGTGTAACTCAATCGACAAAGGATTGCATTATTGTGAATAAAAACTGAAAAAGTGACTATTGTAAAAGCAATTTGTTTTGACAGTTGTTTGCTTATTTATTCATTGCCGAAATATTTTTGAAAAAAAAAACTTAAAATGATCTCCATCGAATTGTTTAAGTGATTCAGACGAATTGTTTAAAATGGCCAGATAAAGAAAACGAATAAGAGATGCCTCGAACCCTTTAGAATTGGAGAAAAGGGTGTAGGTATTTCATACACACATACTTCACTACAACTTATCCTCTCCAGTTTTGTGAGATATTTCCGTTTGCCTAACTAGAAACTAAAAAGAAGTCGACTGAAAGAAACTCTTCTATGTCAAATATTTTGAAACTGGGTGTGTTGTATTGGTCAATTGCTTCGCCCTAAATTCAAAATATTGTTTTTTTTACATAAACTTCACGTTTATAATGGAAATTCTCACATTTCAATTTATTTTTCTGCAACCCACAGACCAACGATCAGGAAATTTCGATCGACCAAAAACAGATGTCAAATCGACAATAGTCGATCACAATCGACACTCACAATACCGAAATTAAAAATCGACGATCTTTAATCGACAACCGCAATACGGGCCTCTGTATCCGTTATCGGAGATGTTTTGGTGCAAGCTATCTTTCCCGACAGTACCATTAAAAATGCCCCCTCTTACTAACTTTGCATTTAAATTGCCAAGAACGCCAAGTCTTGTCCAAGAACTCATAACAGCTATCTTTGTTGTCGTCACCTTTCTCCTATGTGGGGGTCTGTACGCATATTTTAACAAAAGCTGCAAAATAGATCAATGAACATCAACCACATCCCCCAAACAATTGGTGTCACTTTACTATTTTATTGAATTTAATTTTTGTCTAATACAAATTAAGTATCTGCATTCGCTTATGCTAAAGTATAAGTAAATTATGTAAATAATATTAAATAAGCAACCTCTAACGGGCTTACTTGTCACTATATATATTATATGTGTATACATTCAAAAAAAAAAAAAAAAAACACAAAATTAAGAGTTAAACGGAAAAAAAAGAGAGTACAACAAAAACTGGCGTCATAAATGGACTTGGTTGGATATGAACAAATAGGAATATATCTGGAATCACAGGTGATGTAGTTAAAGTTTGTATGTCGCGGCTGGATTAAGTATTGACCACTCAACGAATTGCCTGGGCCATATGCAATGGAGTGACCATCAATTCCAATTCGGCATCCTTAAGGTTGGCACCTCTTAAATTCGCCTCTTGCAGGTCACTGCCGGATAAATTGCAGCGTTCCAAATCGGCGCCCGCCAGCACGGCAGATCGAAGGTTACAATTCTTCATGTTGGCGTTCTTAAGATTTGCAACGCGTAAATTTACTCCGGCCATATTACTACCTTCTAGGCAGGCGCCTTTTAAATTCACGCCCTCCAGGTTGGTGCGAACGCCCGTTGGATCTTCGAAATTACAACCACGGAGATTCGCACCCTCCATGTTGGCGCACAGACCTTTGACGGACACTAATTGGGAGCACTCCAAATTTGCATAGGCCAAGTCAGTTCGCTCTAAGCAACAATATGTTAGATTGGCATGTGATAGATTACATCGTTGAAGGCACGCATACTACAATGAGAAATAAACAAAACAACGAAACAGAAAAAACAAACTTTAGTTGATAGAAAAAATAACGAATAAGAGATAATAAATGGTTTGGCCCACCTTAAAATTGATATTCCTAAAGTCAAGCTTGCGTAGATCAGCACCCGCAAGATTAACGCCCTGAAAACGTATCTCCGACATATGCGACGTCTGAATAAGTGCTTTGATAACGTCTCGTCTCGTGAGGGGCACGTTATCAAGCGATTCATTTGCGGCATTGATTTGTGCCTCTAGTTGTGGTATCAGTGAATAGACACCAAAGAATCTTGCCTCCTCTAAAATACCCTCAACGTTTAAATGCGAATCGTAAATTAATTGGCCGTGTCGTAGATAATTCATAATAGGTTCAAAGTAATGTGGACTACGGTCAATAAGATAAGCACCATGCTCATCGAGGTCACTGGGGTTCATTGCGCCGTCCTGTGAAAACATACGCGACAGCATTGAATCGGGTTCCTTATTAACCAACGTACTCAGTGTGGTTATGAAGATTTTACCCCCCACATTGAGTTTTATCCATTTTGAGGGAAATCCTCCACGTCGTCCTGCTGTCGAGGGATCCTTTAAATCATTGGTACATTGGTGATTGTGGTGATTGGACGACGACTGATGGCACAATGCACGACACAAACCGTTTGATGTCGTTGAATTTGTTAGCTCCATATTAGATCATTTCTCGATGACAATTTCAATTAAACTGTAGTCTATTTTATAAAGCTTTTATATATAAATTCGTTTTATTAATTTT
The DNA here is from genome assembly GCA_928272305.1 of Volucella inflata. Classification (NCBI taxonomy): domain Eukaryota; kingdom Metazoa; phylum Arthropoda; class Insecta; order Diptera; family Syrphidae; genus Volucella; species Volucella inflata. Next base: position 150,465,844 of record OV743716.1, on the reverse strand, counting down.
GCCCATTAAAAATCAAAAGTTAATCCTACGAAAATAGACGGAGAAGAAAACATTTTTGTTTTTTTTTTTTGCAAATTTTTCTCTCCTTGACAATTGACAGCAGCGGGTGTGACGAGTTAAGTGATGCCAAGTTTAAGCGATCTTAAATGGAGAAAAACTTAATTTCTTCGACAAAATGAATTAATTCGGTTTTTGGGTGTTACGACTTATGAGTTTATCGAAAATATTTCCTGTAAAAATTTACTCGCCATTACAATAAATAAAATGCGCTAAAATTTAGAATCGAATTTAAAGAGAACGTACAAAATTTCGCGAACTTTCTATTTTCTGTCTCATATGCTGATTCACTTTTTCTACTTTTCACGCACCCTTTACTCTTATGAAAGTGTGGAATCGTATATCTTCATGACTTGACACCCCTGCCCAAGTGTCATTTGTGTATTTTTTCCAACAATTTTTTTTTGTCTCTTAACTTGAAAAGAAGAAATTTGATTTTCTATTTAAATCACTGGTAAAACATCCTTTTTGTGATGCTTTTATTGACAAAACAATTAATTGAAGAAACTTTTTTCACACTGACTTGAATAACACAACGAAGGGGAATAGAATATTTTTATCGATATGTCGGCGGTAGCAGCAGAGCGTGAGAATCGTGGTGTTAGTCGTGTCCTAGCAAAAATAAAAGCATCTATTGAGTCCGGTTTCTATTATGAAGCTCATCAAATGTACAGGTCTTTATACTTTCGTTATACGGCACAGAAAGAATATGAGGATTGCCTAAGTTTACTCTATAATGGAACGCATAAATTATTGTCTAAAGAGCAGTATACAAGTGCTGCAGATTTAGCACTACTTATTGTTGATACATTAGAGAAACGTGGACGATGTGATGATCTGCTTATGTGGATTCAACGTTTGGCAGGTATCATTAAGAAATTAAGTGCTACCACCGTGGAAAGGGAGACTTTAATCGTAAGTTTATTTATTTTTTGTTATTTTCTTTAAGTGATAACATCATATCTGTGCCTTTAAGATTGATTTATTAGACTTATGTATTCTCACCTTGTCAAGTTCTTTGTTCCTTTACTTTAGCTCATTTAGCCTTTGCATTCATTCATTCTAGAAAGGCAAAGGAGCACAAAATTTGTATATCCCCCGGTTGTGGTCTCCTTCTACTTGTGCGCGTCACCTAAGGTAAGGTTTTCCTCTACTGTGCTGTCCCTCGGAATTAGATACGAAGATTTTGCGCCCTAACAATTCGCTCTACATGTCCTAGCCATCTAAATTGACTGATGCGCAGTTTTCTGACAAAAACGATCTCGCCGAAAAGTTCCTATATTTTGTTGTTAAATCTTTGTCCAGCAATACAGACAGGACCGAATACATAGAAATTCGGTCAGGATATGGCCGTACTACTCAGTTGCCTTCATAGCCCAAAGAAAAAGAGTTTCGCAAGAATGATTCTTCGTTGACAGCAGATATAAGGTAGATTAGGTCCCATACTATTTTAGAGTTATAGACATTCTGCTTAATTTGTTCATGTTGTGGGTCCAATCTTGCAGCTTCCGTTTCAGTACTAGCGGAACAACCGGTAACAGCCCGCTGAGTTCTGCTCATTATATCAATATCATTCGCGAATGGGCCTTGCCATTTTTTATATATTTTTTTTTTAACATTAAAGGTGTCTATTTAGTTGTTACAAACGACATTCTGCTCAGACGAAAGAGTTACTTACTTACTTACTTTAGGTGGCGCTACAGTCCGGGGTGGACCTGGGCCTCAGTCAACAAGCTTCTCCAGCTAGCTCGATCCCTGGCTAGCTGTCTCCAGTTTCGCACGCTAAGTTGGCTGAGGTCCTCCTCCACTTGCGTGCGCCACCTGAGTCTTGGCCTTCCTCTACTGCACTGTCCCTCGGGGGCGGATTCGAAGACTTTTCGGACCGGAGCATTGGTGTCCATGCGCTCTACATGACCCAGCCATCTCAGTCTTTGGATCTCCACTCTTTTGGCTAGGTCCATGTCGCTGTACAGTCCATACAGTTCGTCGTTGTATCTCCTCCTCCACTCACCGTCAATGCAGACGGGACCGAAGATCGCCCGAAGAATTTTTCTCTCGAAGCAACCAAGAACACCCTCATCCATTTTTGATAATGTCCATGCCTCTGCGCCATAGAGCAGGACCGGGATTATTAAAGTCTTATAAAGGGTGACTTTTGTTGTCGGAGAGAGGGCTTTGCTACTCAATTGCCTTCTTAACCCAAAGAAACAGCGGTTGGCAGGAGTTATTCTTCGCTTGATCTCAGCGCTGGTGTCGTTGTCTGTATTTATAGCACAGCCTAGGTAGACAAAGTCCTTAACTACCTCAAAGTTATATCTGTCGAGGGTGACGTTCTGTCCGAGACGTCGGTGTTGGTTGTCCTTTTTACTTGACAGCATATACTTGGTCTTGCCCTCATTGACCGCTAAACCCATTTTCGCCGCTTCCGTCTCAATACTCGCGAAAGCGCCACTGACATCACGCTGCTTTCTCCCGATTATGTCAATATCGTCGGCGTATGCGAGTAGTTGGACGGACTTTTGAAATATAGTGCCTCTTGTGTTTGCTCGTGAGTATTGCACTATTCTTTCAAGTACGATGTTGAAGAAATCGCATGACAGCGCATCGCCTTGTCTAAATCCTTTCTGGACATCAAAGGTCTCGGTGAGATCTTTACCCACCTTGATGGAGCAGCGTGCATTCCTTATCGTCATCCTACAGAGACGGACGAGTTTGGCAGGGATGCCAAAACTAGACACTGCTCTAAATAGCTCGTCTCTATAGATGCTTTCATACGCGGCCTTAAAATCGATGAATAGGTGGTGGGTATCGATCTGAAGCTCATGGGTCTTCTCCAAGATCTGCCGTAGTGTGAATATCTGGTCGATGATGGACTTTCCTGGCCTGAAGCCACACTGATATGGACCTATCAGGTTGTTGACGAACGGCTTCAGGCGTTCACACAATACGGCGGATAAGATCTTATATGCGATGTTAAGGAGACTGATGCCTCTGTAGTTGGCGCAGTTCAGAGGGTCTCCTTTCTTGAGAATTGGACAAACAAAGCTGAGGTTCCATTAATCGGGCATACTTTCGTCCGACCATATTTTACAGATGAGTTGGTGTATGCTCCTTACCAAGTCATCGCCTGCCGTTTTGAAGAGCTCGGCAGTCAGGCCATCCGCTCCAGCAGCTTTGTTGGACTTAAGCTTCGATATGGCTATCTTCACTTCATCCAGGTCGGGTGAACGGAATTGTTGGTCATCATCGTCCAGGTTGAAAGGTTGATTCTGCCTGACAGCGGTATTTGGTCCGTCATCGCCGTTATACAGCCTGCAAAAATGATCTTTCCAAATCCTCAGCATCGACTGCGATTCTACTACGATGTTCCCTTGTTCATCTCTACAGGCTTCGGTTCGGGGTTTGTTTCCGCGGCATGTTATTTTTACCTTTTGGTAAAACTTGGTCTTTCTAAGCAGCGTCGCGTTATATGCATCTTGCTTAGCTGCATGTGCTTGCCGGCATTCATCATCGAACCAGGGGTTTCGTTGTGGTGGACGAGTGAAACCCAGCACATCAGAAGCGGCATCTCTGATGGCGTTTTGGCAGTGTTTCCAATGGTCTTCGATGCTTGATGCTGGCGGCATTGGACCTCTTAAGAGATTAAGAGACACTCGATCGGAGAAGGACTTGGCGATCTCTTGCGATTGTAGCCGTCTGACGTCGAATTTTCTCATAGCATTAGTTTGTCTTAGCGTAGTTTGGGATATCCGCAACCGTACCTTAGCTACAACAAGGTAATGGTCCGAGTCGATGTTGGCTCCTCGGAACGTACGGACATCCATAATGCTGGAGGAGTGTCTTGCGTCGATCGCAATGTGATCAATCTGGTTGACTGTTGATTGATCAGGAGTTCTCCAAGCCCCCTTGTGTATGTCGAGATGTGGGAACCGCGTGCTAGCCAAGACAATGTTTCGCCCCGCCGCAAAGTCGATTAGCCTGAATCCGTCATCAGAGGTGGTGTTGTGCAGGCTATATTTTCCGATTGTTCCACCAAAGATACCTTCTCTTCCTAGCTTTGCATTAAAATCACCGAGGACAATTTTAATGTCTTAGCTAGGGCATTGCTCGTAGGTCTTGTTGAGGAGCTCGTAGAAGTCATCCTTGGTGCCGTCATCTTTCTCCTCTGTGGGGGCATGCGCGCATATGAGGCTTATGTTGGTGAATTTAGCCTTGATGCGGATTGCTACAAGGCGCTCGCTCACATGCCGGAAGCTGAGGACTTCTCGTCTTAGTCTGCCTCCGACAACAAATCCGCATCCAAATAAGCGCTGCTTTTGCCGTCGATAGCAATTGCCGTAGTAGATGTCGCAGTTTTTCATCTTCTTTTTGTCCGGCCCATCCCATCGCATTTCTTGGATGGCGGTTATGTCTGCTTTGCAGCAGTCTAGGGCCTCCGCTAGTTGCTCGGCTGCACGTGGTCTATTAAGGGATCTAACATTCCACGTGCATATCCGAAGCTCATTGTCCTTAAATCGTTTGCGTGGGTTGTCAACAGTAGATCCGTCCATATCCGAGGCTTGTTGATGCTTCGTAACTTAATCTTTTTTAAATGGCCGGGCAGTTACCCCGGCGGCAGAACCCCCAACCTGGAGGACCAGTTCCACTTTGAGTGCCCCTAGGACGAGGGGTCGGTTACACCGAAGCCAGTAACCCGTTCCGGGATGTGAGCGCTGCCGTTGGCCCTTATAGGGCTCGTCCGCCACCATCTCTTTTCCAGGACCCTGACTAAGTCCTGGAAATCCTTTCCGGCCTGAGCTCCAAATATGTCGGAGTAGCCCGGATAAGGTCTTGTTTTGTTTTTCCGACACTAATCCTGGTTAATGGCGCAGGAAACTCGCCATTTGCCCCCTTCACTTCGCAACCTCTAGTGAGATTCCCAGATGGCGCCACGGGGAGGCGTGAAGTAGGACTTATTAGCAGAGCTGCAAGATGTTCGGCTGCAGAGGCTCATTCTCGTCATTTAAGGAACCAGCACCTGTCGGAAGATGCTACTTCTACGAGGCCGTATACTAATCGTTGCCAGACGAAAGAGTTACTCTTTATAAATGCTATCATTTGAAATTCTGCGGTTTTTCTAAAATCTGCTGGGGTGTAAAGATTTGGTCGATTGCGGACTTTGCTGGTCTGGTTGTTGAAGTTCACGCAGTATGGCATTTGAGGAGATTTATAACTCTGTAATTGGCACAAATGAGAAGGTCTCTTTTTTTTGTGGATCGTCCAGACGATATTGAGTTTCCATTCTTAATCAGAAATTAATTGGTGTATCCCCTCCACAAAGTTACTTCCAGCAGTTTTGAATTTGAATACCTCGGCCGGTAAGCCGTCAGGTCCAGCTGCTTTGTTGGATTCCAGCAAAGAAAGTAATTGCGGGACCAGCAGTAACCAGCAGCAGCAGCAGTAACTAACTCCAAAGCAAAATTCAACACCAACATCTAAACAATGTTCAACACCAATATCATTGCCGTCTGCAGCTGCTAATGGAGAACCTATCCTCACCACGAAAGCCTCTCAAGTGCGTGTTCTCCCAAATATGGAGCAGAGACTCTCCTTACTGACCGAGGAAATCGTAGATCGAATCTCTTTGGAAATGAAAAATCTACGAAGTGACGTCCTTCAGCGTATTGCCTTAATTGAAGAAAAGCTTGAAACGCACATTAATGCAACTGAAAAAACCCTGTGTGGCCTTCAAAAGCGAGTTGAGGAAATCGAAATGCACTTAGGTGATACACAATTTCTGTCAGGGGAAGTAGCTGCCTTGCAAAAGAGATGTGATGAGCACGAGCAAAGTGAAATCGCAGCTGATGCCATTTTGTTTGGGATCCCACAGCTAGCCATCGATTGCATGCCACCCACGCTGAAATGTTTTTTTTTCGATCCCGGCAGCGAAACAGAAATAATGACAATAATAACAATATACAGCATGATGCTCCGATCATCTTAAAATTCAACACTCCCCACGAGAGAAATGCCATACTAAGATCAGTCACCTTCTTTTGCAAAAATATGAAGAGACAACTGTGCCTCGATGACGTTGGTATTGCCTCCACTAAAGAAAACAGTAACATCCACCTCCGCGGGAGCCTAACAACAAAGAATCGCTTCTTGTTACAAGAAGCATTGCGTTTAAAACGTAGAAAACAGCTGTTCTCTGTTTATACCCGCTATGGTTCCGTTTTTGTTAAAGAGAGTGCAGATGGAGCAAGCGTACGTATTGAGAACGATGAAATTATTAACACTATTGTAGCGAGGAACCACGGACAAGTAAATGATACAACTGACCCATGATGCGCGTATTATTACTCGTATATTGTACTCTTATACTAAATTTATTATCTCTTTTACTTAAAAGTATATTGATTGAATCTTTTCTTTACCCATATTTTTTATTTATATCCCTTTCTCATTCCTTTTGCTTGCTTATATGCTATAAGTTTAAATTCATTTATAATTGCTTTAAAATAGAGAAACTGTCAACGCATCCAGGTGAATTTTGTGTGCGTCCCTTCCTTGTTTTATCAGTAATAGTACTCCAATATGGTTGATATAAATGCAGGGATTGTCGATTCCATAGCTAGTGGTAGTAGTGGTGGAATTCTGCGCGCGATGGTTAATGTACTCGTACTTAGTGGTCGAAGAAATGGCTTTAAAATATCTCATATAAATGCACAGAGACTGTGTCCAAAACTTGATGAGTTTAGAGATGTCTTTGAGAAGTCGAATGTAGATGCAGTCTGTGTATCAGAAACTTGGTTTTCACCAGGGATAAAACATAAAGTTTATTCACTTAACGGCTACAAACTCTTTCGTGGTGATAGACACAATCGTGTTGGTGGAGGGGCCGCACTTTACCTTAGAGATGGTATTAGTTATGGGAGAAGGTATTACTCACCTGTTGGTTCTGCTATTGACTATGTGTTTGTAGAAATTATCGGTGGTGACAGCAGTCTGCTTTTGGGAGTAGTCTACAGACCCAACAACTATGTGGATTTATTACCATTGTATGCTTTACTCGAAGAAATGTCCATTTATGCGGCTAAAAATAGAAATCAATTCGTCCGAGCCCTTATCTCTTCCACTTCTTGTGTCTACGTGATCGTTGTCGGGTTTTGTTTCGTTTTTTATTCCTCTTGATGTTCGTCCTGTTTCTATCTACTCCTTTCGTTGGGTGCAATTGGACGTATTCAGCTGACAAGTGCATTGGCTTTCTTCAGCGCCCCTTGGCGATGTTATTGCAGATTTACTGAGGGAATGTATGTTTTTTTTTGTAACATAGACTTATGTAAGCTTGAGCTCAAATCGTAGTTCATGTAGTACTAGCATTATAGTTCGAAGTGATATACTGCGGAGGCCACTGTAATTTGTGCTCTTTGATCAGTCTGCTTCAGACATAAAAAACTTTTTCATTGCGTTCCAGTGGTACTCAATGCTCTTAGGAGCGAAGCTGCTGATTCTTTCTGCACCCTTATCTATTAGTGCAGTTGGGGATCCTGGTGCCTGTCTGGTTATCCTAAGAAATTTGGGTGTTTCACTCCCTCTGATCTGGCTGTAATATACAAGGCTTTTATCCGCCCGAAATTGGAGTCCAATGCTCACATGTGGTTCCTTGCGCCTACCAAATGGTATTCAAAACTGTGCGATGAAACTTATAGGTGATGCTAATATTACACAGTTGTTGACACCCTCGACCCATCGACATAATGTCTCTGGCCTTACCTTATTCTACCGCTATTTTAAGCATCAGGGCCATTCCACCCCTTCCAACCTCCAACCGTAACAGCCACCTCGCTATGAATGCTCATTAGTACACCCTCATACCCACTTTCGAATGTACCCTGAAATATCGTGATTTTTTCCTAAGCCCAATAATTCACCCATGGAATGCCGCCCTGCCGAGCTCTTTACAGTCATTACAACCTCCAAACACTCAACACCAAAGTCTATCAGTACCTGATTTTCTATTCTTAATTTTCCATCGCCGGCAATTAGTTTAGATTAGTTTAGTTTTATTTTGCAATCACATTAACACATAATTATCTTATAAACTAGTGAAGCTTTGATATATTCAATATAAATTCAAATTTAGATTCAAGCTAATAAAAAAAGATTAAGGTAATATTATTACTAATAAATAATGTATAATGAATATATACATTATTATAATCTCTACGTACATGTGTGTATATCTCCAATTAAAATTGTGCTATTTTCTAAGCATAAGTATACAAACAAAGGAAAAAAATAAATAATCAAAGGGTTAGGTGTTATTGTTCATGTAGAAGGACTTAAGTTCATTCCTAAACCTGCTGGTGCCCCAAGACCTTCGAACAAGCCGTGATAAAGAGTTCAACAGGCGAATAGACGTTATGAAGAATTGTCGCTCAGATGTTAGGCAAGAGTAACGAGGGTGAATGATTTGTCGAGATGTTTCAGACGTGGTAAATCTTATCTAATTGAATAGGTAACAAGGCTGATTAGTTTGAATCACATTGGAAAGCAATATAAGGGATCGATAGCGTATTAGATGGTCAAGTTAAAGAACAATTTCGAGTAATGAGATATTCTATCGTAGCGACGAAGATTGAAAACGTAACGCACTTAAGTTTTCGGTTAAAAACAACTCCAAGATTTTTTGAGGTGTCAACATATTCGATTTTTGAGCCATTGAGCATAATGTCTGGGAAGAAAGAGAGATCAAGCAGTTTTTTTATAGATGACGATACATTTACTTTTGAGTGGGTTTAGAAAAAGTCCAGTTTTTTCTGACCAGCTTATTATGCGCTCCAGGTCAGTGTTTAAAGCATTTGCGCAGTCATCTATCATACCAACAGGGCAACTTCGATAGAGTTGAACGTCATCAGCATACATTTGAATAGATGAGGTCACGAAAGTGGGAATCTTATTTACGTAGATTGAGAATAGAATAGGTCCCAGGATGGAGCCCTGTGGATATGGTAGCAGTTTATTACAGATGTTAGAGAAGTGAAGTGTGCGATTATCTTATAACCCCTTAAGCGCGCGCTAATTACATATATGTACATACTAGCTACTATTAGAATGTGGAAACTTACTCACTATTCGGTGATTATAGCTCCATTTTTGTTACATACATATGTCTAGGCAGCAATTTCTACAGTAAAACGTTGTCTGCTGATATCCAGCTGATCTTATGTCTGGCCTTGGGATCAAATATTGTTGGTTGATGTTAACAAGCAAACCTTTAGCCTTTGTTATTTCTCGTGTCCTCGAGAGCGAGTGGTCCTCTCAAATGTTTTAACGCGGTGTTATCCTTGCATTATTCACGTTAAAACCTCCAAACACGGCCACCGATATGTTATATTTGCTAGGCGTTGAGTTGATGGACTTAACATATTCTTGTCTTTCTCAGATTGGCGGAGCTTAGCACAAGATAATGCTAATGTTGAAGCTTATCGTTATTATTTTGTCACCATAAGTTAAATATGACATACTATAGGTCGCCATATGTTATTAAAGGTTGAGTTTGTTGTTTTCATTACCTTGTTTATGTTATAATCCCGCAATGTAGAAGCTTAATTTGTCCGTCCATCCACCTTTCGGCAAAATTTCTACAATTCTTGTTTGTATTGCTAAATCTGGATTTATCTGCCGTTGCCGCACTTCCGAACTTTTTGAAGGAGAGATTGATGAGAATTGTTAGCTGTTCTCTCAGTTTTGAACATCGGGCTTAAATCAGCAAATAATTTCAAATTCGTCTTTAAATCCAACGAAGTTGGAAAAGCTAATTCTTTCTTCTTCTTAAACTTTCAACTCTTCTTGTCTTCTCTTCTTCGACTTACTGCTTAACGCGCTCTCAATATCCGCGAATAATGTAGCTTTATTGTCTTTTGGATCTTGCCTAGAGACTGTCTACTCTAAAGCACAGAGAAGAGAGCCATAGATGAATTCGACAATTGGTTCACTAGAAATGGGCTCTTAGTCAATCCTTTCAAATCCGAGGTTGTTCACTTTACGAGAAGGAGGAAGCTAAATAGCCTAAAGGCACCATCCAATTCTCCAAAAGCGCTAAGTTTTCATCATCATCATCATCATCTTGGATAGCAAACATGTTACGTCGAAAGCCTTCTGGCGCTGTCGCTCTTCTGGCCGGGCAAAGCAGCTGTCGGCAAGACATGGGCCTGTCACTGAGAAATTCCTTTCGATCTATGTGGCTATGATAAGGGCAATTGTATCCTATACGTTAATTGTCTTATGGAACAAGCTTTCATACAAATACGTTCCGGCTGCTATTACCAAACTCCAAAGAACGGTCTACATCGCCTGGATATAGGTTTTTTTCAGACCGCCTGGTTCTGCCCTGATGGGGTCTCGGTCGCACACTGTCTTTTGACTCTGGGCTTATGGAAACTCCATCTGATGCAATGACATCAGGAATATAGTGATTACGAAAGTACGGCCCGAATCTGAGCCTGTAAAGAAATTTAGTCCGTATTTCACGGACGACTGATGTCTCTCTGGGTGACGATAACGTTTGATTTCATTACTCGTTAGGAAAACTTGCCTCTGTTTTCCAAGCAATCCAAACGGTAACGACTTAACATTTGCATTTGCATTTGCGGCCCGGGTCAAACCCGGACAGATTTATTAATGCTTATTGCAAGCTAATTCTTAGAACTAACAATTTTCACTTAAAACTAAAGATAAAAACTAAAGGGTGGGAGCGGTTAAAAAAAAGTTAGGATGTGAGGCATAGGTGGAAATAAGAGTGTTTTTAAGAGAGAGTTTGGTGAGATGGTAGTCGAAGAGAGGCAGAATATCGTTAACTTCACGAAGCATTCTAGACATTGGCTCCAAGTGTCCGTAATTCGTTCGGTGAAGATTTAGCCGGAAAAGTGGCACAGACCTAAGATTGCGAGGGTTTGTATTAAAAGAAATAAGTCGAAGTAAGGAAGGACAATCGATATTACCAACTAAAATTTGATGAATAAAGAGAATGTCGGCAATTTTTCGACGTATAGAAAGGGGTTGTAAATTTATAAGTTTCAGCCGATTAGTATAAGGTGGTAAGTTTTGGCTATCATCCCAGGGAAGACCGCGTAAAGCGAATCGTAAAAACCTGCGTTGAACAGCTTCTATTCGGAGAATGTGTGTTCTGTAGTAGGGTGACCACACCTGGCTTGCATATTCAAGAAGAGGCCTAACAAAGGTTATGTAAAGAGATTTTGTAACATAAGGATTGGAAAACTCCTTAGACCAGCGCTTGATGAAGCCGAGGGCAGAGTTGGCTTTCTTTATTATATTATCAATGTGAGAACGGAAATTGAGTTCCTTATCACAGATAACACCTAAATCCCGCAACTCATTCACTAAGGGAACAGGAAGATTAAAGATTAGATAGCAGCGAGGTGAAGTCGGGGGCCGCTTACGGGAATACGTTATAGCCTGACACTTATTGACGTTAAGCTCAAGAAAATTCTTCTGACACCAAGTACAAAATCTGTCAAGATCTTCCTGCAGTGGTAGGCTGTCTGAGGAAGAAGATATATATCTAAAGATTTTCATATCGTCTGCGTAAACAGATATGTATGATTTTTTTATGATGCAATCAACATCATTAATGGCCAGAATGAATAGTAAGGGACCAAGGTGGCTGCCTTGAGGGACACCAGAGGAGGCTTTAATTGGGTCAGAAATCATGGACCTGAATAAAACATAGTACTGTCTTTCATTTAAATATGATCGAACCCATGTTATAAAGTTTATTTGGAAACCAAGAGCTTTTAATTTCAGAAGGATTATATCATGTGAAATCCTATCAAAGGCTTTGCTGAAATCGGTGGTAATCACATCAACTTCATTTCCAGATTCCAGTGCACATAAAGTGCTTGATACGAATTCCGTTAAGTTGGTAGTCGTAGATCTACCTTTGAGAAATCCGTGCTGGTTTTGGGAAACAATAGGTTTACAATGAAAAAGCATCGTGTCATAAATAATGCTCTCGAAAAGCTTGGGTATGCAGGACAGCTTAGCAATTGGTCGATAGTTGGAAATATCATCTTTTCGGCCTTTTTTATGTAGGGGAATAATAAATGACCTTTTCCAGGTCGAGGGAAATAATCCCTGGGTGATAGAAAGCTGAAAGAGAGCTGTAAGAGGTTGGGCTAGGTGCATTTCACATTTCTTTAAAAATATAGGGGGAAGATCATCAGGGCCAGCAGAATAATCATCTTTGAGGTTTATAATTTTTTCTTTGACTTGCTCTAAAGTTATAGACACAGATTCTAAAGTTGTTTGTGGGCAGCAATTTAAGTAGGAAAAGTAAGAGTGGTCTGGCTCTTGGGAATGGGTGGCGAACGCTTGGCTAAAAAAAATTGCAAAGAGATTTGCTATAATTTGGGGATCGCCCGATGACTTATCTAGAAAATTCAGAGATGATGGATAGTTATCCGATTTACTTTTAGTTTTGATGAACTGAAAGAACCGCTTGGGGTCGGTAATGAGTGTGCGGTCCATTTGGTTCAAATAGTTGTCATATAGAGTTTGACAAAGTACAGAGAAATTTATTTGGGCAGACTGGTAGTAAAAGAAATCGATGTCGGAACGCGATATTAAGTAAGTACGCCAGAGCTTATTTCTCTTATTACGAATAGATCGCAACTCTTTATTATACCAGGGTGGCGATGATGAGGGATTCTTTTTGGGTAAAAAAGGTACGGATTGGGAGAGACATTTGAAAATTTCAGTATAGAAGGATGCGAGAGCATCGTTAACCGTGAGGTTGGGATTATCGTAAAGAAAGTCAAAATTGGCCATACTGAGAAGGTTATTCAGTTCGGCATAGTTAGCCCTATGAAAATTAAAACTGTAAGAAGACTCATAAAAAGCGCGATTAAGACCATTGTCATACGCCAATGTAAGAGAAAGGGGAGGATGGTAACTATCCAACTTAGAAAGAAGATGTCTGCTTTCTAAAACGATGCAGTTATCTGTATCAGTGGCGAAGACTAGGTCGAGTTGTCTGCCAATGTTATTGGTGACACCACTTAATTGATACAGACCAGAGTCAGTAAGGCAGTCGATGAAAAGGTTTTCTTTATCAGAGGTGGGATTTGTTGCAGTAAAGTAGGACTGGTCAGTCTGAGCCCATACAAGCTTAGGTAGATTAAAATCACCCAAAAAAATAACTACGTCGCTGGGATCAGCAGCATCAAAAATGCTGTCGATTGCATCAACAGCTAGCTGGTAACCTTGAATTGGTTGAGAGGGGCGAATATAGCAGCAGCAAATATATAGGTTGCGCTTGCAAATAGGAATTCTAGCGCAAACAAATTCAAAGAATGCAGTGGACGATTTTTTAAAGGGTTTAGACTCGAGACGAAAGTGTATAGCTAGAAGTACCCCACGGCCATACAAATTTTCCTCCTTATCTAGATCGTCGTCACGGTGTAAATCAAAGTCTTGGGAAAATAATTCATTATCCTTAATATCAGGGGTGAGATTGGTTTCTGTGAGTGCAAAAATGTCGTAGGGCAGAATCTGCGAATTAAGATATATAGCAGAGATCTTAGTTCGTAATCCTCTTACGTTTTGATAATACAGGGACAGATATTTGGGAGGCTTCGGCAAAGAATTGAGTAGTGGGTTAGGAGCGATGGTAGTTTTTGAAACTAGACCGCGTTCGCTGGAGGTGTAGTATGCGTTTGGAGCTTACGTGAGACGCAAAAGAGGAGAGATCATTAACCACATCATCAGGAGTCATATCTAATTGCTCATGAAAACGTATAAAAAGTTGCCGCAGTTCATTGTGATTAGTGGGAAGGCCTTCTTGCAGAATGGAAACCATTGCATTGGTTTTCGTTATACCGTCTATACAGACAGAGTCTGGCTTATCATGAAGATATGCGAGATATAAACGAACATTATCGTATAGTCTGCGGTCTCGTAGTCGAGAGAGAACATACCGGCCATCTTCCCCTGAATCGATAAGGTGCTTGGTTAACTTTGCCTTTGGAGGAAGTATGGGGTCTAAAAACGAAGGTGGTGTGGAATCAGGGTGGGACTCAAGCTTAGAGGATGGGGAGGGATTTAAAATATGGGAGCGAATAAAGTTAGGGTATGTCGTTTTTGTTTGAGTGGGATGAGAAGAAGTTGTTGGGGTTTTTAAATGACTGAGAGGAGGTTCAAGATTAAAAGATACACGTTTGGGAATTGGGTTGGACGGTGTGGAAGAACGTTTTGTGGAAACGTGATTAGCAGTATGGAGTGAAGAAGGAGTGAAGAAAGGGAATGTCCCAACTTTAAAACTCCAGTTTGGATGTTTGTTTGTTAGGCTTTGGATTTTTTTTGTGAGAGTTGGGCTTCGGTAAAGGGTTAAAGGTAGTATCCTTGCGATGTTTGTTGTTTCCTCTATTTGGTTTTAATCTTTCCATGGTTATTCCACCCAGATTGATGACGTCGGAAGCAGGGTTGATGAACATCCATTCATATTTTAATGGGATGCTTACCTTGAGGGTGTTGGTGGAGATCTTACGGCAGTTGATGACATCAATTTTAAATTTAGATTTGAAGAGACTAGTTAGCCTGGCTCGATCGAGATGTGTACCTCTTATTAAAAAGTTAACCGATTCGGCTTTGTTGGAATTGTTCAACTTTTTGATTCTCTTGTTCCACTCCGAAAGTGTCCACAAGGTGCCAAATCGTGAGATTGTGGGTTCAGGAGTTGGTGTATTTGGATCAATTTCCGGAGCGGGTTGTGGTGGAGAAGATGATGACCCAGGAGTTATTGGTGGTTCCATTATTGCAGATTCAAGCATCTCAGTCAGAATCGAGGTGTTGTATGATGCAGTCGGTAGAGCCTGGGATTGCACCGGTATATCGTCGATTTTACTGGAAGCTATCCGGATGTGATCAGCAATTTCGTTTAAAAGCGCGCGTGATTCGGTTATCACGTTGCTTAAATCACTCATTTGGCATATGATGTTTAGGAGCAACTGATCATTTTTTGGAGGAGAGGGAACGCTTTTTCGCGACGTACTTTGGAGATGAAAATCGAGGGAAGACCGTAGAGAACTTAAAGAGTCTGTTATTGTGGGGATGTACGATTTAATTATAGATTTAACACTATGGGATATACAGTTTTTTAAGTCTTCACTTATTTCGTGTTTATCGTTTCGTTTAATTAAATCACTATTTTGAGCCAACTGCATAGATAAGTTTCTAAATTGACTCTTATTATAGCTTGCAGATTGTTCGAGGGAAATTGATAAGTCTTCAACTGTTTTTAAAATGTCATCATATTTGGTGAATTGATTTTGAATCGATTTCAATGCATGGTTGTTGTCCGCCGCAAAATTGTTGACCGAATCACTGAGACACTTAATAGCAAGCAAGATGTGGGACGGAGTGATATCCTTGCACTCATCACAATAGAACAAAAAGTTGTTTTTAAAGTCCCTTAAATACGCGATGGATCTCTTACTCAAGCCAATACATAGGGCGTGGAACGACTTGCAACAAAGACCACTGCAGATCACCATAACAGCATTTGGATCATTTGTTAACGCGCAATTTGCACTTCCACAGAATTCAGACATGATGACGATGAAGTAAGGGTAGGTCAGTTGAAAATTTACGTAAGACGCGGTGAATGAGAATTGGGTTCAATTTAATATTATTAGGGTCTTTTAGTCAATAAACAAATCGAGTCAGCAAAATACAAAGGGCGGTGAATGAGAATTGGGTTATTAGGCACTTTTACTCAATAAACAACAAAGGCGATGACCGAGAAATAGCTTGTGTGAAATTATTGCAAATTAGGCAGGAAAAATAAATGAAAATAAATAAGCGGAGCGAAATTTAAGCACGTCTGAACTTAATGAATGACAAAGCGTGAAAAAAAGAAATTGTGAAGATTCGCTGAAGGGGCGAAGGATTTGCATCTGTAGCAATAGCCTTACAGATCCTTCTTACGCCTTCCATAAATCGCCAAAAAAAACTTGCAAGGTTAGAGAACATTTTTTCTGGTCTTCCATTGACAGTTGGAAGTCTGATGCAAGTGTCATATGAGTATAACTGCAGATTGTCGGCAGCGCAAGTGAATGCTTTCTGACGTTCCTAAGAGATTAGCGGCTTTGTTGCTATTCCTTAGTAGGAAAGACTGCAGTGATACATCATCCAGTGCTTTGCTAAAACAAAACTGTGGAACACCAACTTTTCGAATGACCGGTGGTGTGTTCTGTACTAAAATTTTCTTTGCTTGAGTACTTCTCAATATTTTCTTATATTTTGTATCGTAACGTGCGTCTGTTAGTCTGCTGCGAACTTATTACCGACTAAATTCATTGTAAAAAAGTCAACTAGGAACACTTTATGTAGATATACACTAATTGATTAAGAATATATATAATTGCTTTTAAACTTTCACCTGAACTAATTAAAATTTTGTCTTCTAGTCTCGTTCTATTAAATGGACCGGGGACATATCAAAGAACAATCTCGGTCATCCAAGGATGCATCAACTCATTGCACAAACATTGTGGAACGAAGGTAGCATAGAACAAGCACGCCATCATTTTCTTTTATCACGTGACGGAGAAAGCTGCGGACGAATGCTAGTCAAATTAAGTGAAACAAAAGGATTTGCAAACGAATTGGACTTATTTATTGTACAGGTTGTACTTCAACAACTGTGTCTAAAAGATAAGGAAACCGCTTTCGAAACATTTACAACCTACACGAGATACCATCCGAAAATTGCACGAACCGAACCAGCATTTAAACTACCCCTGCTAAATTTTGCCTATTACCTCTTAAAAACTATAGATACTGGCCGATTACCTATGTACAAGGTGCTGTGTGATCTTTATAAAAAAGCATTAAGTCGAGATCCATCATTTGAGAAATACCTGCAGAAAATTGGTACAGTCTTCTTTGGCGAGCAACCTCCAACATCTCAATCAGAGGGTACCATTATGGGTGGTCTTTTTGGAGATTTATTCAATCGACTGTTTCAAGGTTTCGAAGAAGGTGAAGATGAGCCGAACATCGAACAGGTATCGGAATTAGACTAGCAGGCGGTTAAAAGTGTTTTTTTTTCATTTATTACATTGCTTGCTGGCGGCGTTAGCTTAAAATTTTTATTTTAGTTTCCCAAACAATTACACACCACAACAACATGAACAAGCGAAAAATAAAAAATAAAAAATAAAAATATTGTAAAAGACCGCATGACATAATATAATTCTGGAATCGTATATCACAACAAATTGGTTTATACTTTTTATATATCTAAATATTATTTAAAGGCGAAATTTTATTTATCTTTTACGAGTAAAAGAAAAATGAAAACACAACAATGAAAGGGCTCACCTTGTCGATGAGCTGCTTTTCATTTAGCAACGATCGATATTTATTTTCTTTAAACTTTTGATTGGCTGAACATTTAGAGATTAAGTAAGTTAAAATACATTTGTTGGCTTAAAGATGATATGTAAGTATACACATACATATGTTCTGGTGCATGATATTTATTTTTTATTTTTTTTTTGAGAAACTAAACCTCACATACTGAGACATTTCAACACATTATTAGTAACAACAAATAAACCAGTCTGAATTTGTATTAGATAGGTTGCATATAAGTCGGATATGTGATTTTAACGTATTCGACGACAAAATCAGTGGATCAGTCATCCGTATATCAATGATTTAAATATAAAATGGCTTGAGACCTATCATAAAGGCAAGATATTTATTGTGTTGTTTTATTGAGTTCCTTCTAGTTGGCTATGCTCAGTTTCAGAATTGGTGACTTAACAACTAGCAGCATAATTTTTCTTTAGAAAAAACAAGTTCTCACGCAGGTTGAAGTTGAAAGCTGAAGAAAAACAGTTGTCTTTGTCTCAGTGGTATGAATCCTCACTCATAGGGCCATCCCTATGCAGAAGTGATAAAAAAAAAAATAACGAGCCAACTAATAACTTCGAATAGGAACGGAACAACTGTTGACGAGCCTGGCGAAAGATTAAAGGACAACAACCTTTCGGGTCTGCCCTTAACAGGTCACGTACAAACCAACAATATAAAGAGCCGCTTGACTTCTATTACCGTCGTGGCGCTACGAAAATTTTCTTGTACCACCGTCGAGTGGCTTTCATTAATTGTCCGAAAGATCTTCAATCTTGAAATAGAGATTTTCATCCCAAAGCCATGGCATTGCGTGTGCTAACACTTTCACAAAACTTGCGACAACTTTCTAAAGGAACCAGCCTATCTCAGAATTACAAGGCTTCAAACGCAGCCAGTCTTAAGAGGTGACTCAGTTGGACAATGGTCTACGTGTAGCTAGTGAGGATTCCGGTGCTCAAACTGCCACTGTTGGTCTGTGGATTGATGCTGGTTCACGATCCGAAAACGAGCAAAACAATGGTGTCGCCAATTTCTTGGAACACATGGCATTTAAGGGAACTTCCAAGCGGTCGCAGACCGATTTGGAACTTGAAGTCGAGAATATGGGTGCCCACTTGAATGCTTACACATCCAGGGAGCAGACTGTGTTCTATGCCAAGTGCTTGTCCAAGGCTGTGCCAAACGCTGTTGAGATTCTCGCCGATATCATCCAGAATTCAATGTTGGGCGGATCCGAAATCGAAAGTGAACGCTCAGTAATTCTGCGCGAGATGCAAGAAGACGAGAGCAATTTACAGGAGGTTGTGTTCGATCATTTGCACGCAACTGCCTACCAGGGAACTCCATTGGGCCAGACCATCTTGGGACCCACATAGAACATTAAGTCCATTGGCAAATCTGACTTGTCGGACTACATCAGCACCCACTACAAGGTTTCTCGCATTGTTTTGTCAGGTGCCGGTGGTGTTAACCACAATGAACTTGTCGGCTTGGCCAAGCAAAACCTTGGAAACTTGCAAAACACCTACGATGGCAAGCCACCAGTAGTCAGCCCATGCCGCTTCACTGGGTCTGAAATCCGCGTTCGTGACTATTCGTTGCCATTGGCTGATGTCGCCATTGCTGTTGAAAGCTGCGGATGCACCGATCAGGATAATATCCCATTGATGGTTGCCAGCACCATGTTCGGAGCTTGGGATCGTTCTCAAGGTGGTGGTGTCAATAACGCCTCCAACTTGGCTCGCCACAGCTTCCAATCATTCAACACCTGCTACAAGGACACCGGTCTCTAGGATATTTACGGGGTCTGCGATCCAAAGTTCAAGCGAGTTCATGCTCTACAACGTGACAACGTCTCTGCACAATGATCACCGAAGCTGAGGTTGAACGTGCCAAGAACTTGTTGAAGACCAACTTGCTGCTTCAATTGGACGGAACAACTCCCATTTGCGAGGATATCGGCCGTCAAGTGCTATGCTACAACCGTCGTATCCCACTGCACGAACTTGTCATATTGACTCTGTATCAGTGCAAAACATTCGTGTTGTTGGCATGAAGTACATCTACGACAGGTTGCTGCCGTCGGACCTACTGAGAACCTTCTCGACTACAACAGAATCCGCTCTAACTTGTACTGGCTTAGGGTTTAAATGTTAAAAAAAAAAAACAATTAAGTTTTCCGTAACATTCTCGTCAACCAGAGCATATTTCTTAACCACACTCCTGATGTTAATCGAACCCAAAAAAAGAAATGTTTTAATTTATGCAAATGAATATACGCCGAAGATCGAGAGATGTTAACTAAAAAACCAATAAACTGGTACGGATTTATCATACGCGACAGACTTAGACAAGAAGTCTTGAGTTTTGGTACGTGAGGGAGCATCTTATGACAATCCGCTAACATATGCATAATATGCGCTTATGCTCTCACGAAAAACAAGGTCGACTCCACGAAAAAAAGAAATACATATACACAAGGGGCAAAGCAATTTTTGAAATCTAAAACCCCAAATCAAATTGATCATTTTCCGATCGATGTATTGCATGCTTTCAGTGTTCTGGTCGTCGAAACATTCGGAGCAGCCAACAGCAAGGAAATGCGTTATCATGCGACCTCTTCAATCTTGTACAGGGCAGGTGTCAACACAGAAGGCACGTTCAGCTGCTGGGGTATGCGGACGATATTGACATCATCGGTCGCTCCCAGCGTGCCGTGATAGAAGCGTTCACGGCGATTGAAGAACAAGCGAAATCCGTTAACCTTGAAGTAATTGAGGACAAGACTAAGTACTTGCTGTCAAGAAAAAAATCAAGCATCTTTCCACCGCCTAGGACAAAACATCACTATTGATAGCAAAAATTTCGAGGTAGTTAGGTAGTTCACCTACCTCAAAGTAAACATGAACTCCACGAATGACACCCTAGTGGAGATCCGGCGAAGAATTACCTAAGGAAACCGTTGCTATTTCGACTTGGCCAAACAATTGGGTTCAAAACTCCTAACTCGAAGGACGAAATGTGTGCTCTACAAAACCCTTATCCTGCCTGTTCTGCTTTATGGCGCCGAGTGCTGGACGATAAGCAAGAAGGGAAAGCTGATACTGGGTTCCTTCGAAAGAAATATACTTCGGCGGATTTTTGGTCCTGTGTGCGAGGAGAGCGAATGGAGGAGTAGATACAACCGCGAACTCTATGAGCTGTAACAAGATGTGGATGTAGTCCAAAAAGCCAAAACACGTCGACTACATTGGCTCGGCCACATCGAACAAATGCACGATAATGCTCCAGCTAAGAGTTTCTTCGAATCCCGGCCCCCAGGTTCTAGAAGACAAGGAAGACCGAACCTCCGTTTCAAAGACCAAGCCATCGCGGATGCCAGAGCGCTTGGTCTGGACAACTGGAAGCAGCGTGCCCGGGATCGTAGAGGATGGAAGGCTGCAGTGTCTCAGGCTGAGACTCTACACGGGTCGGGAGTCCAATAACTAAGTTAAGTGCAACACTGATTCGGAATACTACCTTGTTGCAGCCAAGGTACGAAGAACAACTACTGTGAGAAGAGTTTAGAACTTATGCCGAACACGTATCCCGAAACTTTTCGATAACCCCTATTCCGCGAAGTATCCAAGACCAGTGGAGTGTCCTCAGAGACGTCGCAACTCTGTGCTGAGTTTCGCCTGACCAACACCAAGAAATGCCTGGTTCGATGAAGAATGTCAGCAATCATATTCGGGTAAACAATAGAGCGGCCCGTTAGTTATACAATCAGAAGAGATGGGAAGAACATCAGCTTATCCTGAAAAAGAATGGTGTGGTCCACTAAATGTGCTTGATAACGACGATTAGCGATCTGAAGTAGAGCGAAGCACATCAACAGCCATTCATTCATGCGTCGCTACAACGTTTTATTGATATCATCTGGAATCACCTCTAAGAAATCGGTAAAGATTAGAAATTAGAAAGGTGGGTGGGAACCATCTAATCGTCAACGATAGACACTATTTTTGCATCGAACAGTGATGAATCCGATGTCGCCGTATAATCCACCCCCAACCGTTGCCGAGCTGGATGCTGCCGAATCCCTACTCTGCCGCCGAGGTCAAAGCGAAAGCTACGCTTATGAACTATCCTTGCTGGAAAGTGGTCGAAACCTAACCAAAGAGAGCAGCCTATGCAAACTCATGCCATACAAGGACGCCAAGGGAATCCTGCGTGTATATGCCCGCATTGACGCCGCCAGCTGGCTGTCGTACGATACGAGATGCCCAATCATCCTGCCACCAAACCATGCGCTTACGAAACTAGTTGTCATGCATCACCACTGCCGAATGAAGCAACAAAACCAGGAGGCCACGGTATGTGAAATACGCTGCAAATTTTGGGTCCCACATTTGAGACGACTCCCACGCCAAGTAATCGCTAGCTGCTACGTCTGCCGGATGGAACATGTCAAACCAGTCGCGTCAATTATGGGACAACTGCCAGAGGACCGTGTCACCCCGTTTGTGAGGACTTTCTTTTATACCGGCTTGGACTATTTCGGCCCGCTTACTATTACTAATGGACATCGTACAGAAAAGCGCTGGGTCCTCGATTGCGTACGTATCCTGAACGAAATGTCATCAAGAGGGGTCGAATGGGTTTTTACTTGCCCTAACAATCCATCCGAAGCGGGCGTGTGGAAACGAATGGTGCGGTGCGCGAAGAGAGTGTTGCGCCACGAGTTAACAGGGGTCTATCCCCAAGAACATACGCTCCATTGTCTACTGATTGAAGCCGAGAACATCGTAAATTCGCGCCCACTGACACATCTGCCAGTTACCACCGGCCAGGAGGAGCCACTTACGCCGAACCATTTCTTGCTGGGTAGCGCAAACACCGCCCAGACACCAGTCTCCGGAGAGCCTTTGAACAAGCTATGCGGTTTACGAAAGCTGTGGAGGATCGCCCGCCAGTTGAGAGATTGCTTCTGGAAACGCTGGATAGCAGAATATCTCCCGACTCTGACGCGCCGCGCCAAATGGTGTAAGAGAACAACGCCGCTCAAGAAGGGAGATTTGGTCTTCGTTTGCGACACTAGTGTTCAAAGAAAACAGAGGTGCCGGGACCGATGGAGAAGTCAGGCGTGCAGATATACGGACCGCGACAGGAGTGCTTCGTCGTCCTGCCTCAAAGTAGACTGTTCTGGAAGTTGTAGTGGTGAATCGAACTGATTCACGGGGTCGGGGATGTCGCCAAAAATATCGTAAAAATGTCAAAACGAACAAATCTTAAGAAACTATTGCAGTCCTTGTCGAACCTGAACCTGAATGAAGGTGTACTTTCCCACTGTATTACCACTGCACTCCCTGCCTAGATTCGCATTAAAATCGCCATAGGCAATAAGTGGAGGAGTTCGTAGGCACTATCTCTGGTTAGAATGCTAAAACTTGTTCTGTAAGCCTTCCCCTTACAGCAAATCCGCGTATGAATAAAGAATATAAATGCTGCCACATCGAAAAAAAAAAAACAAAAAAACTGATTCACAATAGATACCTTGTCCGAGCTACTCCGACATATTTGGAGCTCAGGCCGGTTAGGATTTTCGAGACTAAGCGCTCACATCCGCGATGAGTAACTGACTTCGGTTTAACCGACCCCTCGTCCTAGGGTTTTCAAAACTGGAACTGGCCCTCCAGGTTGGGGTTTGTGGCGCCCGTCTTTGGAAAAAAAATACAAAAGTTCCGAAACATAAGCGAGTCTCTGATACGGACGGATCTACTGTTGACGACCCATTACAAAAAAGCCGGGCAAAAAAGAGGATGAAAAACTGTGACATCTACTACGGCGATTGTTATCGACGGCAAAAACAGTGCCTATTTGGATGTGGATTTGTTATTGAAGGCAGACTTAGGCAAGAAGTCTTGAGTTTCCGGCGTCTGAACGAGCGCCTCGTAGCAATCCGCATCTTGGCTTCGCCAAGATTAGCCTGATGGGCGCACACGTCCCCACAGAGTACAAAGATGACGACACCAAAGTTGCCTTCTATGAGCTCTTGAACAAGACTTATGAGCAATATCCTAGCTATGACTAGAAAGACAGGTAATCTTTGGTAGCATTGCCGGCAGATATAGCCTGCCAGACACCACCTCCGATAACGGATTCAGGCTAATTGATTTTGCGGCGAGACAAAACATTGTCGATGTTTGCACGCGGTTTCCTCATCTCGCTATTCGCAAAAAGAGATGAAGAACTCCTGATCAATCAACAGTCAATTAGATTGACCACATTGTGATCGACGCAAGACACTCCTCCAGTATTATGAATGTCCGAACGTTCTAAGGTACCAACATCGACTCGGACCATTACCTTGCTGTGGTCAAGGTACGGTTGCGGATATCCCGAACAACGCCAAGACAAGCCAATGCTGGGAGAAAATTCGACGTCAGACGGCTACAATCGCAAGAGATCGCCAAATCCTTTTCCGATCGAGTCTCCCTTAATCTCTTAAGAGGTCCCTTGCCGCCAGCATCAAGCATCGAAACCCATTTAAAACACTGCCAAAACGCCATCAGAGATGCCGCTTCTGATGTGCTGGGTTTGACTCGTCCACCACAACCAAACCCCTGGTTTGATGACGAATGCCGGCAAGCACTTGCAGCTTAACAAAAGGCACGCAATGCGGCGCTGCAAAGAAAGACTAGATCTGCTCACGAGTTCACCGGCTTCCCAGGAGGAAAAGAAAGAGCATGAGAAGCGCGAGATCAAGGAAATTTAGAGATGCAATTCCCGGAATGAGATTCGGAAGTTATACCAAAAAGTAAAAAAAACAAGCAAGGTACACAAGCCCCGAACTGAAGCCTGTTCAGACAGAATGAACCTTTTAAAATTGACGATGTAGACCAACGAATCCGTCCACTCGACCTGGATGAAGTGAAGATAGCAATACCTAAGCTGAAGTCCAACAAAGCTGCTGGGGTGGACGGCCAAACCGCCGAGCTCTTCAAAGCGGCAGGCGATGACTTGGTAAGGAGCATACACCAATTCATCTCTAAAATATGGTGGGACGAAAGTATGCCCGATGAATGGAACCTCAGTATGTCTCAGCAGGATGACGATGGGGAATGCACGCTGCTTCATCAAGGTCGGTAAAAATCTCACCGAGATCTTGGACACTCAACACCGACGTCTCGGACAGAAAGTCACCTTCGACAAGTATAATTTGGGGTAGCTAAGAACTTTGTCTACCCAGGCTCCGCTATAAATTCAGACAACAATACCAGCGCTGAGATCAAACGAAGAACAACTTTTGCCAATCGCTGCTTCTTTGGACAAAGAAGACAAGTGGCTAGCAAAGCCCTCTATCGAACAAAAAAAGTTACGCTATATAAATTCTTAATAATCCCAGTCCTGCTATGTGGCGTAGAGGCATGGACATTATCAAAAACGGATGAGGGTGCTCTTGGTTGCTTTGTGAAAAACAATTCTTTAAATGATTTTCGGTCCCGTCTGCTTTGACGGTGAGTGGAGGACGAGATACAACGATGGGACGGATCGTACAGCAACATTGAGGCAGAGTATTTTTCGTTTGAGAATAAAAAACTTCTGCCCCGAAACCACTGCATACTTGTGGATGCAAGTTAAAAAGCTGATGCTGGAAAAACTACGTAGCGTAACAAATTTTACTGTGCCCCACAATCACTCGACTAAATTAAAAATGTTTTCATTCAAATTCAAACGAACCAAAGCATTAACCACTCCCTAATCCAAGTTTCAAAAGCTTGAAGCCCAATCATGCCTCATCACCGTCATCATTCAATTAAAAACGAACGTTTTATTGCACTTTAATCCAACTGCCATGTTTCGCTGGAAAAAAAGCTCACGAAACTTTCTCTTAGTAAATTACAAATGATAAAGCGATTAGTCATCACCGTAACTAGAAGTCAGAAACAATTCAACTACGTCTTGACACCACAAGCTCAACACAATAGTATCGATTTGTTTGGGAACAAACTTATCCCTTGAAGAATCTCAACAGAAACTAGTTATTACTCAAAAACATGGATTACGTGGTAATATCCTTACATACATTCTTATAATAAAAATAGAGTTTGAGTTGTTACTGTGTTTTTGTGTTTTGTTAGCCACGACCTTGTGTAGTAGCAGCAACTAATTTCAATGCATCCGAAGATGCAGCTGTCCTGCGTTCAGCGATGAAAGGTTTCGGCACTGATGAGGAGACCATCATAAATATCCTTACATCACGAACAAATAAGCAGCGTCAGGTTATCAAAGACGTCTTTGAGAAAGAATACGAACGTGACATGATTGATGACCTTGAAGGGGAGTTGGGCGGTAACTTTGAGAATGTGATAATTGCTTTGATGACTCCATCAGAGGAGTATATGTGTTCAGAGTTGAAGAAAGCAATGGATGGCATGGGAACCGAAGAAGAAACTCTAGTTGAGATCTTATGCAGCAAATCGAATGAGGAAATTCAACAAATTGTTAGCTCTTATGAGAAACTTTATGGCCGACCACTGGCTGAACATATGTGCAGTGAGACGTCTGGGCATTTTCGTCGTTTGTTAACTTTGATTGTGACTGGGACTCGTGATCCGGTAGGGTCTACAAATCCGGCAAAGGCAAAGGAAGATGCTGCAGCTTTGTATGCTGCCGGAGAGGCTCAACTTGGCACAGACGAAGAAGTGTTCAACTCAATAATGGCGCACTCTAGTTTCGCCCAATTACGTTTGATATTCGAAGAGTACAAAGAGCTGTCTGGCATGACAATCGAGCAAGCTATCAAACATGAAATGGACGGCTCCCTACACGATGCTATGTTAGCTATAGGTACACACTAGAGTTAATCGGAAACTTTGAAACTAACATCCTTTTTCACAGTTGAATGTGTGCAGTCACCTGCTGCATTCTTTGCTACTCAATTGCACAAATCAATGAACGGCATGGGTACCGATGATGATCGTTTAATTCGCATAATCGTTGGTCGATCCGAGATCGACCTGGCCACCATCAAGGACGAGTTTGAGCGAATTTACGATCGCACTTTGTACAGTGCGATTGCGGTAAGTTGAGCAAGTAGTTAGTTGGTTTGAGTAGTAATTTAAGTAAATTCCTCTTATGTTACCAAATCGGTCCTTTGTTTCGTGACCAATCGCAGGAGGTAGGTGTTCCAACTCTTCTGTGCATACAAGAACAAATCAATTAACTTTTTTTTTCTCTTCTTTTTGCAGAACGAAACCTCTGGAGATTACAGGCGAGCTCTGTGTGCCTTGATCAAGGAATAAACCACCAGCTACACGCACCGCTGGTCTAGTTTAGTTAAATGATTGCATGTCCACTTACTGTTGTTTAAATTAAATATACATTTCAACAAATTACTATGTTAAATCATTTCTTTATTAGAATTTTCGGACATGTTACAGATTGCAGATTTATTTCAATCCTCGGTACTCACGGATGTGGTATACAACCCATGCGGGGATGGTTATGACGGAGACAACAATTGTTGATCCCAGGACGAAAATTTCCTATATAAAAAGAGAAATGTTAATTTTGTGTTCAATTTTTCGCAGAAAAATTAGTTTTTTCACAAGACTGTCGCATGTTTACGTAACATTTTGACAGTCGCTGCGAACAACTTACGCCTTTTGAAACGTGCTTGGTTGGTGGGCCAGAAACCACAGATTGCGAACGTGATTGGATTGCGTTGCGGATGGCTGGAACCAGAAGACGAGCTGCGCTTTCCCTCAACATTTTCAATAAATTGTTTTTTATTACTGTTGAAAATTCAAGTTCACAAGACGAAGCCTCGAGTCGTAATTCACAAGAGCGATTGAAAATTTTTTGACACTTAGAAAAGTTGATTTTTTTGATCCAACAGTGATGCCAAACTGTTTTAAGAGAGGAATTCTTAAAGTTCTTAACACAGATTGAATATGTAATAGATGTCCTGGGAAAACTGTTGGTATATAGCTATAAATTTGTTGAGGGCCTCCAACAAGTATTTATACCGTTTTTCATTTGTTCTTTTCGGAAATTGGGCCATTTGAACTCTAATCGAACATCATGAACTTCTTCTAACTCTGCTGGCAAGATTTTTAACGTTCATATGTGTTAAATGTTAAATTGTTATATTGCCATGTCATTGTTTGGCAAAATTGGCACAATAAAATATTTATTTCTGTTTTAATTAAGTAAGTACTGTTTTGTTTACCAATCGAACACCGTATCTTATACAAAATTGAACCAGAGAATAGTACTCGTACACCAGCTCTTGGACACTAACATCAGTATATTTCCTTATATATGAGGAGACTGTGTATGCTGTGTCGTCTGCGTAAGCGGTCCCGATTTTGAACTTCCGCCCTCATAGTTCTATTTGATAAATTGTTTTTGAGCCATTAACTCTTATGTCAACCTTGCTAAGACTTTCTAAGAACTTCTCATAGCTAAATGTGTTGAAGGCTTTGCTGAAGTCGTACTGAATCTTTTGGAAAATTCTGTGTCTTTCTATAGAGTTGTTTTGCCGATTTATCACAAACTCCTGGAGACAATTTTCTACATCCACCAACACTGCGATTGATCTGTAGTTGTCGATCTTATTCTTTACTCCTCCTTAGTAAAGGGTTTTCCAATAAGGACTAGACGACTTTTTTTTTTAAATAAAACGCAAGCTATTTGAGATATTTCGAAAACTTTATTATCGGCTTGAAGTACAATCAAAACATTTATGAATGGAACTCGACTTCGTTCATATGGCCGCCGCGGGCACATTTGCAGCGGTCGCTTCTTTGGAACGCTATTTCGCGTTCAATGTTGGCTCTGAGCTCTTCCAACGTCGTCGGCTTGTTGGCATAAACCAATGACTTAACGTAGCCCCACAGAAAATATTCAAGCGGCGTTAAATCGCCAGAACGGGGCGGCCAATCGACTGGCCCATTTCTTGAGATAACACGCTCACCATACTTACTCTTCAATAAATCGTTTGCAACCTGTGCTGTGTTGCTTGTGGCACCATCCTGTTGAAATCACATGTCGTATGGGTGTAAACCAAGATCCTTACGCAAAATACACCATAATGTGGTCTGAGCGATGCCCATTTCTTGAGAACGCCGTGGAATTGACTGATTTGGTTCGTTTGCTACGGGCGCCTGAACTGCAGCGATATTTTCGACACCTCGACCAACCTTCTGACTTAAATTCTTACATTAAACTTGTTATTGCCTGTCTACTAGGGCGAGAATTACGACCGAAAATTGGAATCAATGCTCTTAAAGTTGCAGCCACCGACTCCGAATTTCGGTAGAAAATTTTTATAATTTGCGGACGTTGCTCGCTTGTGTACTTTACCATGATGAAAATGTTGAGTTTACTGAATAAATTGACAGTGACAGTTTGATTATTAGTGAAAGAGTGCGCTCACAAATTAAATTCAAAGTTGTCAAGTCCCTATTGGAAAACCCGATATATGGGTCGTAGAGAAAACGAATCGCCTCCAATTTTCATCATTTCGCTGAAGGATTTTGGAAGAGAAGATTCAAATAATATATGTGGTGTTGCACAAGAGCCCTCTCCCAAACGTTCTCTACAACAGGGGCGAATGTATACAGTGGATATTCCTGTAAACTACACAGCTTCCTCTTTTAAAACATTAACCTCTTTTAAATAAAGTTCTAATCAGCACCTCCTGATACGCTCGGCATAAACAAAATTTGGATCCCAACAATCAAATTTTAGCATCCTTGTTATCCACTTCTTAAATTATAAAAATACACAGCCAGCATGAAATAATCTCATTCTCCCAATTAGTCATCTAATTGTATTTCATTGTATTGAAATCTAATTAAAAAATCTTATCAGATCTAGTTCACCTTGTAAAACTACCTTACCTACCACTTCCTTACCAGACTTGACAAAATTCAATCATGAACGCCAGCCCATATTTTTTTGAAAAAAAATTCAAATTTCAATCCCAGCATGCAATTGCCGAGAAATTTTACCGTTCGCATCATTTAGGTTTAAAACATTGCCCAAAATAGAAGAACATCACATTTCCACAAATCGAAATGAATTCAATTCAGACCAACTTTCGATACATTAAGGCAATTCAATTTGGGATACTGTCTGCCGAGGAAATCCGTCGCATGTCTGTTACTAACGAAGGCATTAATTTGCCCATTTTCTTGGAAGACGGAAAACCTGCATTCGGAGGATTAAGTGATCCCCGGCAAGGAGTTGTTGGACGTGGTTCTAGATGCATGACCTGTGCTGGCGATAGCACCGAATGTCCAGGACATTTTGGACACCTCGAATTGGCAAAACCCGTGTTTCACATTGGATTTCTTTTCAAAACCATAAAAGTGCTGCGCTGTGTATGTTTCTTCTGTTCCCGGTTGTTAATATCATCGTCGAATCCGAGAATCAAGAATATTCTACAAAACACTAAGAAAAGGCCAAGGCTTCGTTTTAACATGATTTATGAAGCATGCAAGCAGAGGGACGTATGCATGGGTGGCGATGAGATGGATTTTCAAAAATTTAGCGACGGAGATACCGTTCAGGGGCATGGTGGTTGTGGTCATTATCAGCCGCGGTTTAAGCGTCTTGGATTGGAGATATTGGCTCGATGGAAGCACATCAATAAAAAGGGACAAGACGAAGAAATTTGTGTCTCAGGTGAACAAGTTTTAAACATATTTCAACGGATCTCCGATAGTGATTGTATTTGCTTAGGCATGGATCCAAAATATGCACGACCAGACTGGATGATTATCTCTGTTATGGCTGTTCCTCCACTTTCAGTGAGGCCGGCTGTTGTTATGTTTGGCTCCTGCCGAAATCAAGATGATCTCACATACAAATTGGCAGAGATAATCAAGTGTAATAATGTTCTCAAGTCCTTAATTTGCGTTGGTGCGGAAGCACGATTACTTAATGAACAAGTTAAAATGTTGCAGTTTCATGTAGCTACGTTTGTGGATAATGAAATTCCTGGTATTCCCAAGTCACTACAGAAATCTGGAAAACCTCTTAAAAGCATCAAATCTAGACTAAAAGGCAAAGAAGGAAGAATTCGTGGAAATCTAATGGGTAAGCGTGTGGATTTCGCCGCTCGAACAGTCATAACACCGGATCCAAATCTTGCAATCGACGAAGTAGGTGTACCAAAGTCAATAGCTCTGAATCTAAGCTATCCCGAGAGGGTAACACCTTATAATATAAATAAAATGCAGGAATTAATCTACCGCGGCTGTGAACAATATCCAGGTGCCAAATTCATTATAAGACCGAATGGGGATCGAATAGATTTACGATTTCATCCAAGTCGAAGTGATTTACACTTAGAGTACGGATACATTGTAGAAAGACATCTTCAAAATGACGATCTAGTTGTGTTTAATCGGCAGCCAACACTGCACAAGATGGGCATGATGGGACATCGAGTGAAAGTTCTACCATGGTCAACTTTTCGCTTAAATTTATCCTGTACGACACCGTACAATGCTGATTTCGATGGTGACGAAATGAACTTACACATGCCTCAAAGTATAGAAACTTGCGCTGAAATCGATAATATTCATTTAACCAGTCGGCAAATTCTAACTTCACAGTCTAATAAACCAGTGATGGGAATCGTTCAGGACTCTTTGATCGGAGTAAACAAAATGACTAAACGTGATGTATTCTTGGATAGAGAACAAATGATGAACTTGTTGATGTATCTGCCGAATTGGGAAGGCAAAATGCCAATGCCTGCAATAATGAAGCCAAGGTCATTGTGGACAGGTAAGCAACTTTTTTCACTGATAATTCCAGGTAATCTCAACATGCTTCGTACACATTCAACACATCCCGATGACGAAGATGATGGGCCGTACAAGTGGATATCTGTGGGTGATACGAAAGTTATCGTCGAATATGGAACATTGTTGATGGGCATGCTTTGCAAGAAATCACTTGGCGCCTCAGCTGGATCGCTACTTCACATTTGTTACCTTGAGTTGGGCCACGAAATTGCGGCAAATTTATTCGCTGATATTCAGAAAATTGTAAACGCTTGGTTGTTGTATGAGGGACATACCATTGGCATATCTGATACAATTGCCGACCCGAAAACGTATCTAGAAATACAATCGGTAATCTTTAAAGCAAAGAAAAGGGTTGCAGAAGTAATAAGTAATGCTCATTGCATGCAATTGGAACCAACGCCTGGTAATACACTTCGTCAGACATTCGAGAATCAGGTCAATCGTTTCCTAAATGATGCACGCGACAAGACTGGCGGATCAGCCAAAAAATCCCTCAAGGAGTACAATAATTTAAAATCAATGGTTGTAGCTGGTTCTAAGGGTTCGAACATCAACATCTCTCAAGTTATTGCCTGCGTTGGTCAACAAAACGTTGAGGGAAAACGAATACCATTTGGATTTTACAAACGAACTTTGCCTCATTTTATCAAAGACGACTATGGTCCTGAATCGCGTGGATTTGTCGGCAATTCGTACTTAGCAGGACTTACTCCATCGGAATTTTTCTTTCATGCTATGGGAGGACGTGAGGGTCTCATAGATACCGCAGTTAAGACAGCTGAAACAGGTTATATTCAACGCCGACTAATGAAAGCCATGGAATCAGTAATGGTGCAATATGATGGAACTGTACGCAATGCCAATAAAGAAATCATTCAACTACGTTATGGAGAAGATGGTTTGGCAGGAGAATTAGTTGAATTCCAGCATATACCCACAATAAAGCTCTCCCATAAGGCATTCGAAAAGCAATTCAAATTCGATTGCTCACCTCGCAACATGGAGAAGGTTTTCACTGTCGATGCTTGCAAAACCATGCAAAAGTCAAAAAATCTCATTAAAGAGCTTGAAGTGGAATGGCAGTTTCTTTGCTCCGATCGTGAGGAGTTGAGAAGCATTTTTTCCACTGGCGATTCCACAGTAGTACTCCCCTGTAATATTCAGCGAATTATTTGGAATGTTCAAAAGATTTTTCACGTCGATCAGCGTCGGCCAACCGATTTAACTCCCCTCGAAGTGATACACGGCGTATGTAGATTACTCAAGAGTTTTGTTATAGTACAAGGCGATGATGTTATCTCAAATAAAGCCAACATGAACGCCACATTTCTCTTTCGATCCTTGGTACGAGCAAGTCTTTGCTCTAAGATGATGATCGATAAGTATCGCCTCTCTTCGGATGCATTTCAAATGTTAATCGGTGAGATTGAAAGTCGCTTTCAAATGGCTCAAGTACAGCCGGGCGAAATGGTCGGAGCACTTGCAGCACAATCACTCGGTGAACCAGCAACACAAATGACACTTAATACTTTTCATTTTGCAGGTGTGTCGGCGAAGAATGTCACCTTAGGCGTGCCACGTCTCAAAGAGATCATAAACATTGCCAAGAAGCCAAAGTCACCATCATTGAC
This sequence comes from Volucella inflata, assembly GCA_928272305.1. Classification (NCBI taxonomy): domain Eukaryota; kingdom Metazoa; phylum Arthropoda; class Insecta; order Diptera; family Syrphidae; genus Volucella; species Volucella inflata. The sequence continues at coordinate 150,432,921 of OV743716.1, read as the reverse complement.
AGTTTTTCTTTGTGGTCCAGCGGCGAGGGATATAGAAAAAGCTAAAGACGTTCTCTGCCGACTACAGCATACAACTCTACGAAGTGTTACTTCAAGTTCGGCTATTTTTTACGATCCAAATCCGAAGAAAACCGTAGTGACAGAAGATCAAGATTTTGTCGATATGTATTACGAACTGCCGGATTTCGATCCGGATGAAGTGTCACCTTGGCTGTTGCGTCTCGAACTAAACCGTAAAAATATGACAGAGAAGAAACTTTCAATGGAAGGGATTGCTGAAAAGATTTTACAAAATTTTGGTGATGATTTAAGGACCATCATCAACGATGATAATTCTGAAAAGTTAGTACTACGTTTACGCACTAAGATATTGCCTGATAAAAGCAACTTCACTTATGATGAGTATGAGGAAAGTAACGATTGTCGCATGGAGGATGATATGTTTCTACGATGTATTGAGAGTTCTCTCCTTTCTGAAATAACACTGCAAGGTATCGAGAAGATCACCAAAGTCTACATGCACCTGCCACAGGTAACTAACAAAAAACGAGTTCTAATTACAGAGAGTGGAGAGTTCAAAGCCGTTGCTGAGTGGATATTAGAAACAGATGGATCAGCGCTGATGAAAGTTTTATCTGAGGATTGTGTAGATGCCATACGCACTTATAGTAATGACATTTGTGAAATTTTTTCAGTCTTTGGCATTGAAGCAGTTCGTAAGACCATCCAAAAGGAAATGAATGCTGTTTTACAATTTTACGGCTTATATGTGAACTATCGTCATTTGGCTTTGTTGTGTGATGTAATGACGGCTAAAGGGCACATCATGGCAATCACTCGACACGGTATAAATCGACAACAAACTGGACCATTGATGAGGTGTTCTTTTGAAGAAACTGTTGATGTTTTATTAGAAGCAGCCGCTCATAGTGAATTGGATACAATACGAGGAGTATCAGAAAGTATCATTTTGGGACAGCTTCCACGACTTGGAACTGGTGCATTTGATTTACTGATCGATCATAAAAAATGCGGAACAGATGTATATTTTGGTGACCAAAATGCTAAAATACAGCCATGGATATCTGCAAATTCATGTACACCTTATAAAACGCAATCACCGTTTCTAATGAACTCACCAGCTAGTGTAAGATCTGGGGGTTTTTCCCCAATGTCAGGTTTCTCATTTAATACAGAGGGTTGTTTATTAAAATCACCTCTATGTTCACCGAGCTCTCCAAATAGTTCCTACTCCAATCAATATGCTACTTCTCCTGCAAATACCAATGATTCACCGATATATTCTCCTTTTTCACCGTTCAGCTCCCCTGGGTATGAATTTTGTGGTCAAAGTCCGAAATCAGGATGTGATTCGTATTCACCAACAAGTCCGAATTTATCTCCGTGTCAAATGACTCCAAGGTATTCACCTCTGTCTCCATATTACAATGCCAAATCTCCAGAATATTCAACGAGAAGCTCATTTAATTACACACCATCAACACCAAGATATTCACCTACTTCACCCTCATATAATTCTCTTTCACCTGCTAACCCTTCGCCATATTCTCCATCTTCACCGCTGCTTGATTCACCTGTTATTACCGAAGGTAGCTCACAAGTATCATCACCAGAGACTGCCGATGAAAATCGAAACTCAACACCGGATCAGTATTTATTGTCTAGTCCAATATATTCATCATCAGGTTTAAGATATTCGCCTACGAGTCCAGCGTATTCACCAGCAAATCCAAGTTATTCGCCTTCGAGCTCAATATATACACCAGCAACTCCGAGATATTCACCAGCTAGTCCAGGATATTCATCGGAAAGTCCAACATATTCACCGACAAGCCCAGTTTATATTCCGACAAGTCCAAGATATTCGCCAACATGTCCGACATATTCACCAAAAAGTTCAATTTTGGATTCAGGTGGCTGTTCCCCATCGTATACGAATTCAGTTTATTCACCGTCTAGTACAGTGTCTACGCCAACGAGTCCACTCTATTCTCCAACGAGTCCACTGTATTCTCCAAACAGTCCACTTTATTCTCCAATGAGTCAAAGCTATCCGTCATATTTAGTATCAAGTCCTATCTATTCGCCAGCAAGTCCAGCAAGTATAAATTATTCACCAAACAGTTCAGCATACTCACCAACAACTCTGACATACGACTATTTGTCACCAACCAGTCCAAGGTATTCCCCAATGGAATCAGAGTCTTACCATCCGGGTAATCTAAATAATACTTTTTCCTATGACGATTCCATGCAAGCTGAAAAGGATGTATCTAGTTTATCGTATTTAACGACCACATCAGTGGAAGAATCATTTGGCTCTGACAACCAACATTTGAATGATAAGTATTCGCCAGAGTCACCCAACTATAACTCAAATTAATTCCTGCTACTTTGTCTTACTCTTCTGTTCTATATCTATTCATTTTTGTATTTTAGTGTTTACATTTCTCTTTAACTTGTTATGTGTTTCTCTTAGAGTATTTGTTCTGTTCTCTGAGTTTTTTGTATTTTTCTTGCGTTATAATCTTTGAAATACATTTTTAAAAAATTTCAACGTAGTAATGTTGTTTGAAGGTCATTTATGCTGCGGCTACTTGATGATGATGCCATGGTAAGGTTCTGCGTTTTAACAATTAACAACGCAGATAGTTTGGATTTAAATGAATTTGTATAGACATTGACTCAGATATTTGAACTCTTGTAAATCGAATGAAGTTTGTAAGTAATGAAAAAGTTGGGTGGGAGGGTAATCCGTCTTGTGAAGAGTCTTTGGCTGCTGGAATTGTGATTAATGTGTGACGGGATGAAGTGAATACTTACCGGCTTTTAAGCATTGTTTTTACCAATCGGTTTTAAGGATTGTCAATTCTTTTATGAAGATGTTGACATATAAGTTGATATCTTCTTTATTTGGGATAGCAAATTTAAAAGTGCACCCAGACTTATGTATGTATGTTTCTCACAGATAATGTAGAGGCGTGATGATGTTCATATGTTCATGTCTTCTGATTTTGGGATGTTCGCCTGCCTGTTTCTATGTTTGTGTTGATAATCTTAATTCAAAGCAGGACTAAATAGTTAAGACAATCATTAGCCGCAAATGTATGTGTTCATCAGTATGTATCCGAGCTGAATTGATAGCGTCAGTTCCGGGTTTTAGATTGGCTTGATATACTTCTAGACTGACTGTTAATCGTATTTTTTTTTTTTTTTTTAAGTTATGTTTGAGAAAGGGTTTTTACGGGTTTTTATCTGTAGTATAAAGCTGTATGATGTATTAATGTTTTACCAATTTTTTTTTTAACGTAACGTTTTGCTGCGGATATTGTAGTTATAGTGTTAATATGCTTTGTTTATACATATGTATATAAAAAATGAAATACAAAGTGTATTATCATATTTCCAATTGAACTTCTAGATAAGATCTTTAGCACTTGCTACACATAAATAACTATGAAACTGTTAATTGAATATTTAACTTGGAATATTGTTGCGGCATACACAACGCGATGCAACAATATTTATTAAAATTATTTTACCTTGTTGTAGCCAAGGTACGCGTGCAGATATCCCGAATAGCCCAAAGACAATCTAATGCTGTGATGTGCTGGGTTTCACTTGACCACCACATCGAAACCTTCGGTTTAATAACGACTGAGATGACTGAGTCATGTTGGGCGGTTGTTTATCAACACTCAGGTGTGAAATCTCTTCGATACCCTCCCCCCCAGGGACAGCGCACGGACAGGAAGACAACGATTCAGGTGGCGCGCCCAAGCCAACTTAACGTGCGAAACTCGAGACAGCTAGCAAAAGATCGAGCTGGCTGGAGACACTCGTTGACTGAGGCCGAAGGTTCACCCCTGCGGCGGCATCTAAACTAGGTGAATAAGTTATCTGATAACTAGTGATGTTGCTGATAAGTGCAAATTAAAATATGATCCAAGCTACAAATATATGTGGTTGGAAGAGCAAAGCAACGGAAATAAATGTAAATAAAAAAAGTGAAGAAATGTTTATTAAATTACTTACATATGTACAACTTTATTTAAAAAAAAAAAAAAAAAACACAGGCGATGGCAGCCAGGTGGGCCATGGCCTAGCTTCTTGACACTCATTTGTGCTGCTCATGTTATCATTTTTGTCACATCTGAGCGCCCGATCCGAACAGTAGAAAAAACAGTTAGTAGCAATCAAAAATGTTTGCAACAAAAAATTGCAGCAATAATGTAGCATGTCATGCGAACACGTCAGTTTTGTTTGCATGAACTGTTTGCGTGTTTGCTATGCTGTTTGCCATTTGCTGCAATATTTCAGTGAGAACGCGCAAACAACAATGTGGAATCGAGAGCTTATACAAAAATTAATCCCCAAATATAAAAATTTTCCCGAATTATGGGATGTTTCGTCAGCGGATAACAAAAATAAATATAAAAAACAAAGTGCTATTAACAATATAGTAATTGAGTTGAATTTGGAAGAAAATGAAGTAAAAATTAAAATACACAATTTGAGAACACAATTTCTACAAGTACACCGGATAAAACAAAAAAAAAAAAGTGGACAAACTGCAGATGAAAATCAAAAAAGTAAGTAATAGTCTTGTTTGTTGTTAAAAACTACATATATTTATATTGCCAAGAAACTTCGCCTTCATGAGAAACAAAATATTCTTCTTTCGCGGTAGAATTTTGTTGAGAAATACTCTCAAGCGGTAAACAGCTACCTTCTAACATGAATTCGTTACGCCAACTGCCAAGCTGCACCACTCCTTCATTTTCCGAATCAAATGTTCCTTGTGGTGCGAACCTTCTTCTTGGAGTTTTTTCTAAAAACAAAAAGTTATGTAAGGCACATATTGCTGACACAATGTACGCCGTTTTCTCCGGACTAAGTTCTATAGGTTTATGCAAAACGCGAAACCTAATAAATATATAATGTAAAATAAGGCTTAAATATAATCTACTAAAAGTTAGCATAAAATTGTCTTTCAAATACAAACCTGAAGCTAGAAAACGCAATGTCAAAGCTAATCGCTCACTTGGTGAAATTGAAGGACCCATAACTGTGTCATATTTTGTGATTTCGGTTCTTCCCAGGGCTAATAAAGCTTCAAAGTCATTCTTGGACACTCGTAAAAAATTTATATAGCCCTCTTCATCTTCATTTTTTGAAGTTGCTGATGAAATCCTAGCTCAGTTCTTTTTGATATCCTATCTCTTACACAACATTTTCTTCTTCTGATGCATTTCTTGTTCACGTTTTAATTGAAATTATTATCACCATAGCTGCTGCTATTTTAGTTTTTCGCCAAGACATTATTTCGGTTTTGTCGATTTTAATAACACATTTCCAAACAAACTATTTAAAAATGGAACTGTCAAATATTTTGAAGGTAATAACCTTGCAAACAACTTTAATGTGGTGTGAACTACTGTGCAACATCTTTAGGCAAACAGTCGTGCAAACAAGTTACATGAACCTGAAAAAAAATTCTGCAAATTTTGCTTAGGTGTGCAATTGTTTGCTCGTGTGTACGTAGCTTTAGAAGCTTATTCATAGGCAATTTTACTTTCTGGAGTTTGCCATTACCCGCCGAAAGAGTGATGACGATTCGAAAAATTGTTGGCGATGCCGGGGATCGAACCACGGACCCTCTGCGTGATAATCCAGTGAGCTAACCACCGCGCCATCGCCATCAAACAAAACAAAAGGAAGTGCATTAGATGGAGCTATTAATAAATAAAGTTGAATTTACATAAGTTCATTTTACTGTGCCACTAGACCTTCGAACATGCCGTAGAAGAAGGTTCGATAGTGAGTTGGAATTAACAGAAAACTGCCGCACAAACGTAACGCAGGAAAAACAAGGAAGAAATGAGTTGCTGGAATCTGTTAGAAGTACTGAAATGCGATTTGCTAAAAAGGAAAATCGGCCGATTTGTTTTGATCACACTGGAGAGCAGGATAAGGAGGGAAACCAGTTTAGACGGTTCGAAAATTCGACTTTTTTTTATTCAATGAATTGTTAGTAAAACTATTCAAGAATAGTTTGCCAAAGTTTCAAAACAAGATTCCGATTCGTTTCGATGATATGAGGAAGGGAAATGTACGCCTGTCGGTTCAATGCCGAAGCGTGCGGTAGTTAGAGTGTTGCGTTCGCTCAGGTAATCCTGTATTCAGCTACGTAGCTGAATAGCTCAATACCACTGTATTACGGGACATGAGAGAGAGAGAGGGGGATTTCGGCAGATGTTCTTGATTATTAAATCTTACAATAGAGGCGTTGGGTAGAAGGTACTCGAAACTTTGGAATATTTCGACAGAGCGTCGAGTTTGATCACTTCAGCTTCGGCCTTCCTATCGTGTGTTGAAAGTTAGTAGTAAGAATGTCAGCGTATCCGAAAGGTAATCGTGGGAACAAAGACCCTTCCATGGAAATTGATACAACAGGAGTCAATCAAGTGTTAGTTAAGATGAAAGTGCCAGCGCAAAAAAATTGAGTACTACCAGTGACAATGTAATTGTAAATCCTCTATATTGTTATAGGGTCATCGAATTTTCACCGTATTCCCAGGTTTGACGGACATTTTTATTTGTCGAAATTGCAAATTCTGTTTAAGAAACTGGAAAACGTGACCTTGTCGATTGTAACTGTGGATCGTGACAGATCAATTCAGGTAGATTAGATTTGAGATAAATCGCAGGATTGTATTTGTCGTGAGGCTCTTAGGTGCTGGGCAAATGCATTAGTTCGAAGGAATATGGTGCACTACTAGGAAAACTTCCACTCTTGGCTATTACGAGAGATGACATCATTTAGATATACAACTTTGAAAATAATTTCTTAACGAAGCTTAGCAACGAGAGAGAATGGAGCGATGAATCCACTATCCACACGATAAAGTGGTATACAGACGGCTCGAGAACTGACGAAGGAACTGGTGCAGGAGTGTTTTGGCCAAGAACGAAACACCATGAATCCATGGGCAAGAGTACCAGCATCTTTCAAGCAGAAGTATGCGCCATAGAAAGATGCTTTCGAATCAATCTCAAAAAGAATTACAGAAACTGTAACATAGCAATAATGTCAGATAGTCAAGCAGCTATTAAAGCACTGGACTCCTTTGTCATTAAATCCAAAGTTGTATAGGAATGCCTACAAAGTCTCAACAAATTGGGCAAAAAAAACAGAGTATCTGTCTGCTGGATACCAGGCCATGTGGGCATCATTGGTAACGGGGCGGCGGACTCTCTAACGAGAAAAGGGGCAGCAGAACCCTTCATAGGACCTGATGCATTCTGCGGGATAGGGGAAAACACCCTAAGCGGAGAATTCAGGAAATCATAAAGGAGAAAAGAACCTTTCGGGATCTCCAAGATCTGAGACAAGCCAAAAAAAACTCTTAGGAGATTACAATCTTAAAAGATTTAGAGCATGTATCAGTCTTAGCAAAAATAACCTACGTATCCTAACTGGTTTCCTAACGGGGCATTGCAAACTCAGCGAACACCTAAGGAAAATAGGGATATCAGATGAAGGTCTCTACAGATTCTGCAATGATTCCACAGAAACTCCAGAACATACACTGGAATCTTGCGGGGCACTGACCCAAAAAAGGTTTAAATATCTGGGAAAACACCAAATTCAAGGAAAGGATCTACCAACAACGGATCCACTGATCTGATTCTTTAAAGAAACTGGTCTGGATGACGTGCTCTGAGTAGGTTTTTCCCTGCCAAGGGCAAAGACAGAGCATAAACACTCCAACATAATTCCTGGTGGAATTATTTTTTCCAAAGTATAAGTAGGGGGCACAATAGACAACAAGGTCGCAGTGCACTACACCCTATATATTATTATTATTATTACTATTAGGTGCTGGTAAACAAGGAATTAATTTATTTTTCAATTACATAGACATTGGCAATGGTATAGCTGAAGAAACTAACAATTGAATTTGCCCTCACATCCACGCCGCTGCGAAAAAAGTTTATAAATTCTGCTGTAAGAAAGCTGGAGAAGAAGAAAAAAAAGAAAACGAGAGACGGGGGACCTATTTTGAATTTGAAAGTATCTGGTTATGGAAGTTGAATAAAAGAGATTCAAACCACTTTTTGGTGTTACAACGCTTGTAGGTTTTTACTCCGGAAAAGTCATCGATCTTTTTGTTGGAAGTAGTTGCTGCCAATCACGTGTATACTGGAACAAGAAATCTAAAAATTCTGCAGAATATCTAGCATGGAAAGAGGATTATGACGAAGGAAATTGCACGGACATGAAGGCTTCGCGGGAAACATGGTAGTGGAATGTGTGAAAATTATGTTCTTGAGATCGGAGGAACCATATGGTGTAAAATATGGCAATTATATCGGTGATGGAGATTCTAAAACGTTCACAGCAGTTGTCAATTTAAATCCTTACCATCATTAACTGACAGTTATCAAGAGTGAATGCATAGGCCATGTGCAGAAAAGGATGAGAGCTCAGCTCCGGAACGCCAGGAAAGCTAAAAAACTGGGGGAAAAGGGAAAATTGATAGAGGCTTTGGTGAAGAAGCTCAGCACGTATAACTGTTTAGCGATTCAAAGACATGAAGAAGGCCATAATGGTAACTTTTCAGCACATGATATCCACAGACGGAAATCCACAATACGACAACTGCCCAGAGGGAGATGACCAATTGATAGCAAGGTAAAGCACTTTGAATGGAGCCTGAAACGCACCCTGCTCCTGCTCCATTACACACCGACGTTCAGAAAGAAATTTGCAAGAAAGAGATTTGCTGACGAGATGTCTAATGAAAGTTTCAATTCGACCATTAGGCGATTGGTTCCAAGTACCTACATTGTGGCCTGAAAGTAGTCGAGATTGCAGCATCCTAGACTACTGCGTTTATAATAATGAAACAAATTCTAATGTTGCTGAATGGACTGAAACTTGCCCAGGAAATGGATGAGCGGCGCATGGAAAAACAGAATAGACGCAGCGCGTTGGAGACCATGGAAGCTCGGCAAACTCGTTAAGAAGAGATGCAAGTCCGAAATGATGCGTTCGAAGAAGAAAAAGGGTTGCTATATGGTGCTGGAATAGCTGATTAACTGGTGAGCAGATTATATAATTTATTACTGTCCTGAATTTCTCGTTTTCGGTACTTTTTTTTTCTCGAAAAGGTTTTCCTTCAAGTCGTGGGAATTCTAGCTCAAAGAGTTATTGTCCAATCGTTCCGAAAATATTCTTTTTTCAATTACAATCCATATGAACTAAACTTTGGAATGACATTATTATCTTTGATTTTTTTTTTGTTTTTCGAAAAAGTTGAAAATTGCATGTTTTTGAGTTTTTTGAACAAAGTGTTATGTTTTTACGAGGGCGGGTCAATAAGTCCGTGACTTTTGGATTAAAACACAGATTTTTTGATAAAAAAATAATTTTATTTTTCAACGTAGTCTCCCTTGAGCTCTATACACTTTGTCCAACGCTTCTCCAATTTTTTTATCCCTTCCAAAAAAAATGATTTGTCGAGGTCCTCAAAATAGGCCTTTGTTTGCGAGATGACTTCATCATTGGAGTCAAATCTTTTTCCACCAAGCCATTTCTTCAGGTTTGGGAACAAGAAGTAGTCGCTCGGAGCCAAATCTGGAGAATAGGGTGGATGGGGGAGCAATTCATAGCCCAATTCATGGATTTTTGCCATGGCAACTGCACACGTGTGCACCCTTGCATTGTCTTGGTAGAAAAGAACTTTTTTCTTGGCCAAATGAGGTCGTTTTTTTTTCAAATCGTCATTGAATCGGTCCAATAAGTTGGCATAATATTCCCCATTGATTGTTCTTCCCTTTTGAAGGTAGTCAATGTGGATTATCCCGCGTGCATCCCAAAAAACAGTCGCCATAACTTTATTGGCTGACAAACCCACCTTGGCATTCTTTGGCGCCGATTCACCCTTAGAAACCCACTGTTTTGACTGTTGTTTGTTCTCTGGTGTGTTGTGATGGATCCATGTTTCGTCCACGGTTACAAAACGGCGCAAAAACTCCTCCATATTGCGATTAAACAACGCCAAACCTTCCTGTGAAGTTGTTACACGATTGCGTTTGTGGTCGACTGTGAGCAAACGCGGCACCCATCTTGCGGAAAGCTTTCTCATGCCCAAGTGATCATTCAAAATTGAAACCACTGAGCCATGCGAGATCCCTACGGCTTCCACAATCTCTCGCACTTTCAATCTTCGGTCGGCCAACACCATATCGTGAATTTTTTCGATTATTTCGGGTGTAGAGACCTCAACTGGGCGTTCGGCATCTTCAGTGCTTGTACGGCCACAACGAAATTCAGTAAACCACTTTTTTACCATTGAAATCGATGGTGCAGAGTCCCCATAGTATTTATCAAGCTTAGCCTTGGTCTCGGTAATGGTTTTTTTTCGCAAGAAATAATGCTTAATAAGCACACGAAATTCACTTTTTCCCATTTTCTCCTCAAATTAGTGAGTAGTCTGATAAAAATAGCTGTCAAACACAAACTAACTGACGCAGCAAGTTTAAATTTTGACAGGAGTCAACTGACAGATGCCTGTTGACAGGAGCAGTGTTGCTGTTTCAGTAAAGAGGTCAGAAATTCAAAAAGTCACGGACTTATTGACCCGCCCTCGTAGTTTAGAGTTTAGTTTATATTCTTAGAAAATATGTTGCTAACGAAAGAAAAAAATTCAAATGATTTTAGATAAAAATCGTGACTTCCGGATTTCCCACGAGCAGCAAACTCTGATGGCGACCGTCCATAAACAGCAGCTTCTAACTGCTCTATTTCCAGCGGAAATGACATAAAGAAATTACAATATGTGCTTCAAAACATTAATAAAATATCGTCCAAGTTTAAACAAATTCTAATTATTCCTACCCTGTTGAAAAAACTCACGAAAATAAGTCATCAGTAACGAATGATTGCCGAAAGACATACATAGATGCTTTATTCTATGAGGTTGTTCTAAATAGTTTAGAGCAGACAAGTTTAAGTTTTCGCGTTTAAAGGGAAACGTACTATATTTTTCCGAAACTGATCTGTCTTGTGTTGAATGAGTGTGTTCTGAACAGATTGGAACAAGATTTTCTGCACCTAGCAGGAGAGATTTGTGAGAAGTATCAGGAACAGCTGCAGTTCAATTTGTTTTGATCTACATTGATTTAGTTCAGATTGTGGAACACAGGAAAATTTATTTTATTCATTCTACACGATTGACATTGATCAGTTTTGTAGGCATAATAATTCAGCTTGTCTGCCTCTTTGTCCCTGGTTTACTACCCTTCTATTCGTAACGGCAAAGAGCCCAACATATATGAGTACTCTTAGAAAGGTTCCGAGTGAAATGCACAAAAATCATTAACTCTGCCCTTGCCACTGGTTAACCAAATTATGTTTTTCAATATGAATCGTTTGAAGTTTGAGTAAACAGTCTATTTATGGATTTTTATGCACTAAATAAATAACAATAGTGCATCTGGCGGATGCGAGTGGGTGAGGATTCGATTTGTCTAAAGCTGCACGTTGTGTATTCATACTCGTATAAAGAACGTTATCTGGTGATCAAGTTTTATTGTAAATAGATTTTGTAAGGATCGCGACACAAGATCAAGTGATTTTATGGGTGGTTTTGTACTTTTGGTGAATTGCGGTTACTATAACCCCTTAGGACGTTATGTGGGCTTGTACGAATCGACCCATCTCAAGGCTCCCATTTCCGTACTATACATCTCACAACCGTTTTGAGGAAATCTTCGGATTCGGTAACTTATTTGGATGTATAGTTTTTTTTTTAAGGGATACTAAGGCAAACAAAATTAAGTATTCGGCATGCAAGCGATGCCTGCCCTCAGCATCAAACACAAATTCTAGAACCTCATACCGAACATATGTTAGGTGCCCCAGCTATGATATCAAAATTGTGCTACGAAATTCTAACACAGGATAATATGCGGAAGACGTCCTTAAGCACGTCATCGATAAACAAAGCCGCCGCTATACCACGTCCAACAATAAATTCAGGTTTTTAAATTTTCTAACGTCTTAGTAGCTAGCGCACAGCTTCTACATCTCAACATCCATGTACGGTCTTGGTTATCTTCTGGTTAATCTACCCCTTTTCAGATTAATCACATTGTGATCAATGCCAGTATTTTCCTACATTCTTGAAGTCAGAACTTTTCGAAGAGCTAACATCGGCTCGGATTATTACGCGTACCGTGTTGCACCCAGGGTACGAATGAGGATACGAGGGCGGGTCAATAAGTCCGTGACTTTTGGATTAAAACACAGATTTTTTGATAAAAAAATAATTTCATTTTTCAACGTAGTCTCCCTTGAGCTCTATACACTTTGTCCAACGCTTCTCCAATTTTTTTATCCCTTCCAAAAAAAATGATTTGTCGAGGTCCTCAAAATAGGCCTTTGTTTGCGAGATGACTTCATCATTGGAGTCAAATCTTTTTCCACCAAGCCATTTCTTCAGGTTTGGGAACAAGAAGTAGTCGCTCGGAGCCAAATCTGGAGAATAGGGTGGATGAGGGAGCAATTCATAGCCCAATTCATGGATTTTTGCCATGGCAACTGCACATGTGGTCGACTGTGAGCAAACGCGGCACCCATCTTGCGGAAAGCTTTCTCATGCCCAAGTGATCATTCAAAATTGAAACCACTGAGCCATGCGAGATCCCTACGGCTTCCACAATCTCTCGCACTTTCAATCTTCGGTCGGCCAACACCATATAGTGAATTTTTTCGATTGATTCGGGTGTAGAGACCTCAACTGGGCGTCCAGGACGTTCGGACGTTCAGTGCTTGTACGGCCACAACGAAATTCAGTAAACCACTTTTTTACCATTGAAATCGATGGTGCAGAGTCCCCATAGTATTTATCAAGCTTAGCCTTGGTCTCGGTAATGGTTTTTTTTCGCAAGAAATAATGCTTAATAAGCACACGAAATTCACTTTTTTCCATTTTCTCCTCAAATTAGTGAGTAGTCTGATAAAAATAGCTGTCAAACACAAACTAACTGACGCAGCAAGTTTAAATTTTGACAGGAGTCAACTGACAGATGCCTGTTGACAGGAGCAGTGTTGCTGTTTCAGTAAAGAGGTCAGAAATTCAAAAAGTCACGGACTTATTGACCCGCCCTCGTATCATAGGCAGAACGGAGTCAAGAAAGGCTAATAAAGTTCCATGTTGAAAAACCTTTAATCGCAAGAGACCGTTGGAATCTTTGCAGATCGGGTTTACCTCCAGCTCTCCTAAAATCGTAGCCTCATTACAGAAACCGTAGAATCGTGGACAAAGACGACTGTAAAATCCGCCCCTCTGACCAAGACACAGTTAAGGTAGCACTACATACATATCTAGAAGCAATGGAATATGTGGAAAGATCTTTCCCATCTTTTTCCCAACTTTTCAGCGAAAGCAGAAACGCTAAGGTTCATATTGATGAGTACAAATATTGTATTTCTTCTGCGTAGGGTGCCGGATCATCTCACTGGCACATATGTAAGTATTGGTATGAAATACAATAATCAGTAATTTAGTGTGCTTTCGGACTCCATTGCAAAACTGGAAATGTCTCAGGAAGACCGATACTTCCGAGCATTGTTCCTGAAGAAGTATCTCTTTACATTTAGGTAATAATAACATGCCACGGAAACAAACCCTGAACCGAAACCTATAGAGATGAACAAGAAAACATCGTGGTAGAATCGCGATGCTGAGTATTTGGAAAGACCATTTCTGCAGACTGTATAACGACGATGACGAACCAAATACCGCTGTCAGGCAGAATCAACCTTTCAACCTGGACGATGATGACCAACAATTCCGTCCACACGACTAGGACGAAGTGAAGATAGCTATATCTAAACTTAAGTCCAACAAAGCTGCTGGAGCGGACGGCCTGACTGCCGAGCTCTTCAAAGCGGCAGGCAATGACTTGGTAAGGAGCATACACCAAGTCATCTGTAAAATATGGTCCGATTCTCAAGAAAGAAAACCCTCTGAACTGCGCCAGCTACAGAGGCATCAGTCTTCTTAACATCACGTACAAGATGTTATCCGCCGTATTGTGTGAACGCCTAAAGCCGTTAGTCAACAACCTGATAGGTCCATATCAGTGTGACTTCAGGCCAGGAAAGTCCACCATCGACCAAATATTCGCACTAAGGCATGACCTTTAGATCGATATACACCAGCAAGGCCGCGTTTGATAGAATCTATAGAGACGAGCTACACAGAGAAATGTCTAGTTTTGGCATCCCTGCCAAACTTGTCCGTTTGTGCAGGATGTCGATGGAGAATGCACGCTGCTCCATCAAGGTCGGTAAAGATCTCACTGAGACCTTTGATGTCCAGAAAGGATTTAGACAAGGCGATACGCTGTCATGCAATTTTTTCAACATCGTACTTGAAAGAATAGTGCAAAACTCACGAGCAAACACAAGAGGCACTATCTTTCAAAAGTCCGTCCAACTACTCGCATACGCCGACGATGTTGACATAATCGGGAGAAAGCAGCGTGATGTCAGTGGCGCTTTCGCGAGTATTGAAACGGAAGCGGCGAAAATTGGTTTAGCGGTCAATGAGGGCAAGACCAAGTATATTCTGCCAAGCAAAAAGGACAACCAAAACCAACGTCTCGGGCAGAACGTCACCCTTGACAGATATAACTTTAAGGTAGTTAAGGACTTTGTCTACCTCTGCTCTGCTATAATACAGACAACGACACCAGCGCTGAGATCAAGCGAAGAATAACTCTTGCCAACCGCAGTTTCTTTTGGCTAAGAAGGCAATTGAGTAGCAAAGCCCTCTCTCGGACAACAAAAGTCACCGTTTATAAGACCTTAATAATCCCGGTCCTGCTCTTAGCGCAGAGGCATGGACATTATCGAAAATGGATGAGGGTGTTCTTGGTTGCTTCGAGAAAAAAATTCTTCGTTCCCGTCTGATGGTGAATAGAGGAGGAGACTGTACAGCGACATCGACCTAACCAGAAGAGTGAAGATCCAAAAACTGTGATGGCTGGGTCATGTAGAGCGTGTGGACACCAATGCTCCGTTCCGAAAGATCTTTTTTACCGTTTTGTCAGAATTGAAGTTATGATAGTAAGCAGTAGGTTTTCTAATAATGTAATGACGCTACCAGCAGGGGAATTCATTATTTCATTGGTGTCGAATTGCTTCCTGGAGAAAATATTCCGACGAATTCCGTTGAGGGCCGAAGAGGTGGTATCTTAAACTGTGATGTCCTGTGAGGTAACCTACTATGTTTCTGATATCATGCCGACTTAGATTTGGCTCGTTTGGCCTATCTTAGATCTGGGCTATTCTCCCAATATGAGATGCATCTCGAGTGCTCCCAGTTATTAAAAGCTTAATTGGCTGCCGCTTGAGGGGTGGAGCAAAAGAGTTCACGTCGATTATAGGGAGTTTCGGAGCCATTTCTGAACAGTTTGTCAGTCTTTTTCTTTTCATCATTGCCCTCATGACCAGGAACGCACCAACGATTGGTCTTATTCTTTAAGCTAAGTTTTTAGAGGTTGTTAAAGCAGAACATAACTGATTTGGAGTCAAGGATATGCGAGCTAGGCATTTAAAGCCGCTTGACTGTCCGTGAATATATAGATGTTTGCGCCTTTGATACCGAAGTTGGTTGGCAAATTCTTGGATGGCGTGTAGTTCTGCCTGAAATACACCAGAACTTTGTCCCATTACTATGGCTATGTTTGTGTTTGGTACGTGTATACCAGCTGCCATTCTGTATTCCGTTTTAGAACCATCCACGTGATATCGTGCCAACAGCTGGTCTATTCGAGGAGGAAGTTTCGGACTTTTCAATCGAAGAATTAAGTACAGCGATCGGAAAAATGAAGCGGGGGAAAGCGGCGGGACCAGACAGCATTCCATCAGAGTTTTGGTCGAAAATGGAGGGGATCGGCAGCGTTTGGCTATCGAAACTTTTAAATAAATTAAAATGTGGACAACCTATGCCGAATCAATGGAGAAGTAGCTTCTTGGTTCCATTATACAAAGGAAAAGGCGACACTCGAGAATGCAACAACTACCGTTCAATCAAGCTTATGTCACACACAATGAAAATCGTCGAAAGAGTCTTAAACGAACGTCTTCGGCAAATAATAAAGCTCGATAATAGCCAGTGTGGATTTGTTGAAGGAAGATCGACGGTGTATGCTATCCAAAGCCTACGAGTATTAATGGAAAAGCACCGAGATTCGTCTAAGGATTTACACGTGGTATTTATCGAGAAAGCAGTCGATCGAGTGCCTATGGATCTCATATGGGATGCGCTGAGGTCTCAAAAGGTACCTGAAAGGTATAAAAGAATAATACAAGACATGTACGGAAACGTGAAAACTGCGGTTAAAAGCTCTACTGGGCTAACGAGAGAATTTCCAGTTGATGTCGGAGTGCATCAAGGAAGCGTACCTAGCCCTTTCCTCTTTAACGTAGTATTCGACTATCTTTTAAAAGACTGCATGCGCGAAGCAAATGTAACGCCAATTCTCTTCGCTGACGACGCAGTTATACTTAGCCTTAGATTCATGGAGAAATGCGCTAGAGAGAAACGGGTTCAAAATAAGTCGTTCAAAGACGGACTATTTGACGTGCCCATTTGCGCATCCGTTGCGACCTGTTCTGGATATAATGTAAGACGGAATAGTTCTTCTGAAAAGCACTATCTTTAAGTACTTAGGATCAATCGTTAACATGGAAGCGAAATGTGACGACGACGTAAACCACAGAGTGAGTGTGGGATGGAAGAAATGGCGGGAAAATTCGGGAAACTTTTGCGACCGAAAATTTCCACTTTAATTAAAAGGGAAACTCTACACCACGGTTGTTAGACCAGCTCTTATATACGGTTCTCAGTGCTGGACAGTGTACGAAGCGTTTAAAAACAAAATGATGGCAGCGGAAATGAAAATGTCAAGGATGTCAAGTGGCGTCAGTAAACGCGATTGCATTAGATCTACGCGTATAAGAGAAAGTCTACGTATGTAGGTATAAAGAATTCGGTAACCGAACAGCTTGAGGCGAATAGAATAAGCTGGTATTGCCACGTTCAAAGAAGATCTGCGGAGAATCCGGTTAAAAAGGCACTAACAACTACGGTCCCTTCAACTGTAAGAAAACGAGGTCGGAAAAAGAATTCCTGGATTTCTCAGATGGCAAATGCGCAACAACGCCTGGGGCTAACCACTGAAGCGATCCAGGACCGAGCAGTATGTAGATGCGTTCTACGGTCTCGGAAACTCGTTACGCATAAGTTCGTATAACGAGGAAAGGGTTTATAAAAGGATAAGAAGATTGGTAGCCCATGCTTCTTTGTTGGGAGTCTCCGTGGGGAACCTTTTGTCAAAGCATAATGTTTTCTTTAAGGCGGTCTGTTACCGCGCAGATCTAGTATTTCAGAGAGCAGGGTCATTAGGTCCGAGTGATCGCTAAGAACTAACTCTTTGGTTTGTACCATACTTGCTAAGCTGCGTAATGTCACTTTGTTGATAATTAAGTGTAAGGGCGGTTGTCCTATTATTGTGGGGTAGATTGGAAAGGCTCCGCTGATAACCAGACATACAAGAGCCTTAAAATAGCAGTCTCTTACGTAGTTTGGGTCCACCATACTATAAAGGCATATGTTATGATGGGCCTGACTATCCTTGCATAGATCTAATAAGTGGTCTTAGAAAAAATCCTTCATATGCTGCCATACATACGGCGGCTGGGTCATAGAGTACTGGTGGCTTTAGTAATTTTTTTGTTCAAGTGAGAGTTCCAATTGAGCATTTTATCAAGGATTTCTCCTGCATACTACGTCAACGATTGTGTAGTTAAATGAAAATAAACCTAAGTTTAAATTTCTTCTCCTAGTGAAAGGTACTATGACATCCTTATTTGGGCTCATGAAGAGGTTCTTCCTGGTGCACCTGTCTAGGACTACCTTTATCGCATTTTGCATGCATGCAGGGACTTCGTTAGCTTCTCTGCCCCTAATGATAATGACATGGTCCTCGGCATAACCAATTGTATTTTACCCAACGTTATTTAATTTGTTTAGTTTGTTAAATTTATTATATGACTAAACAGTACAGGAGAGGTGATAGTACGCCTTCCTGCGGACAGTCCTTTACTGCTAATACTAATACCGAATTCTGTCCTTAACCGAGGTTTTAATTGCTCCGCAACTGTGAAGTCTTTTATATGCTGGGGTAGTTAATTTCACGCACAACCCACAACTTAGAAGGGCAGGGGTTTTCTTGGCCTCTTAAGTGAAAGGGGTTATATACTCCGGTTATACCCTACTAACATTCGCTCCAATTTGACGAGACCAACAGGGCGTGTAATCAAAGCTGCAGAACTGGGCATTGTTAGGTTGACGCCTACCCTAATCGCTTACACCCAAGTCCCCATTAGTTAGTGGTCTTTTAAAATAACTGCCCTAGTAACTGTTATTTTATTTGAATTCTGAGAGTCTCACAATTTTCATCATCGGGTAGAGAGAAGTGAATATGAAAAGCAATAACAAATCTTAAGAAAATATTTAGTTCATGACAATAAATAACCAACTGAAACTACTCCATTATCTTCCGACTGCTTTTGTATAGCTTTCTCACAAAAGCCAACCACCCGACCGTTAGTCTAATAAACTAATAATAAAAAGCAAAAAAAAATTTTTTTGAAACAGTTCAAGGAAACTAGAAAAACAAATTTTTATCTCAAATACCTCTGTACTCGCTCAATGTCCTACATTACTTTTCAAAGTCAAAAATACATTGAATAAAAGGAGATCCACTCAAAGTGCTAGAGAGACAGAGAATGAGAGAGAGAAATAGAGAGCAGATTTTCTCTTTAGCTCTCCGAGTTCCAATTCCAATATAAATACAACAAAAGAACAACCCCATGCGAATAAAATCAAATTATCTAAGCGTCAAGCGTCAGCTAAGTCCGTCGTCGTCTTCTAAGAGCTCACAGAGTATTCTAACAAAATCTAATAAAATTTCATATCACACGGTGTACGGTGTACGGTGTACAACGGTGTATGATGTACGGAGTCTCCCCCCTCACAGAGCCGCCATTGGTTTTTGAAAAACATCCAGCTGATGTTAGTGGTCGTCGTTGTCGCCGTCGCTCTTGACTGTGCAAAGTGTGTTTATTGCGAATTGGTTTGCTATTTTAATTATCTGTGGTGTGGCTTTAAGTCTGACGCTAAAGAGCGTGCGATTGTTTCGGTTTCTTTGAATTCTTATTTGGACGCTCGAAGTGAATAGTTTTTTGTCCAAGTGATTGTGGTCGTAGCTTGTATTTGTGAAATGGAAACATCTAAGGTCGTTTTCGTACGGCATGGTGAAAGCGAATGGAATAAATTGAATTTATTTTGTGGCTGGCACGACGTCAACTTGAGTGAAAAAGGTGAGTAAATGGTGAGTACTCTATTAAAAAAAAAGTATTCAGCGCAACTGCATTTATCTATTGCTCTTTTTCATATCTAATTTCCCTCTCTTTCTCTCTCTTTTTTCTGAAATGAAACTGAAGGTAAATCCGATGCGGCTGCTATTTCTGCTGCAGCTCTACAAAAGGAAAATTTAAAATTCGATGTCGCCTACACATCAGCCTTAAAACGTGCTCAACAGTCCTTGGCGATTATTTTAAATGTTCTAGAGTGTACTTCAATTGAAACACATTCCACCTGGCGATTAAATGAAAGACATTATGGCGCCTTAACTGGCCTCAATAAACGACAAATGGCTGAGAAATATGGAGAGAAGCAGGTCTCTACAGAAAAAAAAAAAACAAAAATCTAAACAAAATAAATTTGATGAATGTTATGTACTCTATCCGCAGGTTCAAATATGGCGCAGAAGCTTTAATGTGCCACCCCCGGATATTGATGCCACCAGTCCATATTATGCCCCAATAAGGAATAATCCTAATTTCGTCGATATTCCTGCTGAGGAATTTCCCGATGCTGAGACATTGGAATCAGTTATGCGCCGTGTCATACCGTTTTGGGAGAGCGAACTTGTTGGACAAATTAGGAACGGAAAAAGGGTGCTTGTCGTGGCACATGGCACTATTATAAGAGCTATTGTCAAACATATTGAAGGTAAGTACGAGTATTGATTTGGATTGTTGATGTCATTTCTATTATCCATCCCTGTTATAGTAATATAGGTAGCTGGGAAGTGGAGGAATGGAAAATTGGTTCGGTTTTCCTTTATTGGTTCTGGTATTTTGATTATTTTGGACAAAAATAGATCCTTAATGAATGAATTCGTTATTCAATCTAATTTTATCAATATCATCATCAAGTGGAATACAATAGAAAGGGTTGATAATTATACGGCTTATTTACTATGTCGGTTGTAAGTTCTTGATTCATCATAGCCATGGACTTTGGTAATTTTGTCTCCCAGAATAGAAACAGTTGGAAGAAAATAGTTTTTGGAGCAAAAATCTTACTTATTTATTTATTTAGTTGGCGCTACGGTTCTGGTTGCACCTAGGGCTCTCAAATTCGCTCGATCCTTAAATAACTACCTAAAGTTGGGCACTCCAAGTAGGTTGAAGAACCTTTTTACTTGTGTGCGCCACCTAAGCACAGCTTTTAAAGTTTACAGTTGAATTTTCTTCTCCAATGGCCATTAACGCGAACGCGACCGAGGATGAAGATATCCGCTTTTGATAGAGCCCATGATTTACCACCTTAAAGTAAAAACTGGGATGCACACGGTCTTATACAAAGTCTTCTTTATTGTTCGGGGTAGGGCCCTACTACTAAAAGGCCTTCTATGCCCAAATATTGGCAACAATGATTTTTCTTTACTGAGGTGCAGTTGACAGAATTGATAGCAGCGACAAGATCGATGTTGTACTTGCCCCTACTTGTTGAAAATACTTAGTTTTGCGAACCAAATGATGACAGCTCGCTGTGTTCTGCCAGTAATGTCTGTATCAGAAGAGTTCTGTTCTTTTTTTATATCCCCCTTCCTTTGGTGGTAATATAATATATTCCCCTTATATTTCGGATATAATACCACAAGAACGAGTCTTTAAGTAGTTTATTGAATTGAATTGAGGCTCGGGTCAAGCCTGGTAAGTTTATTTAATGCTTAATATAAACATTTAACTTAAAAATTAACATTTATATGAATTACGAGAATGGAAAGGGGTAATGGATCATGGGAGAGGAAATTTCGAAGACTGGTTTTGCTGGCAAGTTATATGCAGTTCGCAGCATTCTAACCATCTCTCCGCGTGCTACAATATATAGTATGCCGTCAACAGTACCGTCTGCAGCAAAGTGTTATCTGTGAATTGATTGAGATCTGCGAATGTTAATGCATAAAATGAAAAGATTGCGCTTAGAAATTGTAATTTTTGCACAAACGTATTCTAAGAGTCCCGATTGAGAAGTTTTGATAGGTTCAGGGTCAAGATGAAGAATTGCAAACAAAACCCCACGACCATGAGAATCATTTATGCTATTATGCTTTTCTGCAAATTTGGCCATTTTTCCGCAATTTCTGCTTTCATCGTGACAAGTAATGATGCGTAGTATGCTCCTGTAATGGTTTTTCCTTTTTGAAGATAATCGATTGAGATAACTCCTTTAATATCCCAAAAAACCTGCGCCATCACTTTCCCAGCCGAAAAAACAGTTTTTTCCTTTTTTTTTGGAGCTGGCTCGCCCTTTGCAGTCCACTGTTTTGAGTGAATTTTTGTTTCGAGCGTATAATGGTGAATCCAAGTTTCATCTACAGTAATTAATCGGCGCCAAAACTCGGATTTATTGCGCCTAAATTGCGCCAACAGA
The DNA here is from genome assembly GCA_928272305.1 of Volucella inflata. Taxonomy (NCBI): domain Eukaryota; kingdom Metazoa; phylum Arthropoda; class Insecta; order Diptera; family Syrphidae; genus Volucella; species Volucella inflata. The sequence continues at coordinate 150,411,028 of OV743716.1, read as the reverse complement.
GCGTTGGAAATGTTTATTCGAACACGTGTTTGGTCTAAAGTAAGCAAACGCGGCACAGAACGCGCGGACAGCTTTTTCATGCCTAAATCTTGATTTAATATGTAACAAACACGTTCTTTGGACATTGTCATATCCTCTACTATCTCTCTCACTTTAATACGGCGGTCGTCTAACACCGTTTGGTGAACTTTAGCAATGTTATCGTTAGTGGTTGCAGTTTTTGGACGTCCCGAACGTTCATCATCTCCCAAGCTCTTACGGCCACGTTTGAATTCAGCTGCCCAAAATTTCACTGTGTGCTGCAGAGTCTCCATACACAGAGTCCAACTCATTTTTGATTTGCGTAGGCGTATTGCCTTTCAAAAACAAGAATTTAATACCAGCTCGATACTCGATTTTTTCCATTTTCACAAAAACACTCACATCGACTCACTCAAACGACTGTCAACTAAAAACTGCGCGTCCAAACTGACTGAAACTTCGGTAAATAACTGTCAAAAGATGCACAACTAGCATTCACTAGCTTTTATTGACGAGTGCCGCTATCTTTACGTTGCGGTGGGAAACTTTTCAGACAACCCTAGTATATGTTACGCTTCCTGAGGCGAGACATTAGAAAACGACCTTCAACATCGTTGTGTGTAAGTAGTAGTAGTCAGTATTGAAGGAAGCAGAGGGTCCAAAAAATTAGGAGACTCGTTGGTTTTATTGAGAGAGGGTGATGGGGAAGGTGAGCTTAGGGTTGAGAATATGGAAACGTATAAAATTTGGGTATTTAGGAGCAGATGTTTGCGTAGGGGTTTCGTTAGATGGAGGGTATTTTTTTTACGAAAGTGTTGTTTGTGCGTTTAGAGGATTGAAGGGCGCCTAAAAAGTAAAGGGCTGGAAGCGGGTTTCAGTTTTTTTTTTTTAAAAGAACTTAACTCCTAAAATGCCAGAGCATGTGTTAAGTTTTTCGGAAAATGGGATAGATAAAGATAGAGAAAGATTTTTGGGCTCAGTGGTTGTTTCGCTCCATGAGTGACATCCAACATTTAATGGGGATCCATTATTAATTAAAATTGACTATTAATGTAAATTGACTTGTTGTTGTATTCTAGATAACCCTTCATCTCACATCATTTTGATTGCCTGAAAAATAGAATGTCTTTCGGTCGCGGATGGGATTGAACACCGAACCCTCCGATTGGGAAGTCAATACACTACCACTTGAGCCAAATTGTTATTTAAATTTTTTTTTACATGTAGCTGGGTAAAAATCATTAAAAGACGTCGCATGCGTGCTTTGCGATAGTGTGCAACTTGACGCTTCCTCTTAAAACACCAGGAGAAAGCATGGGGTTACCATTCTTCCAGTAATCGTACCTAGTCGTTAAACTAATCAGCAATTGGTTTCTTATAATTGTAAATCTATGTTATAAGGAACTAATTTTGGTTTATTACCTTTTATGTTTAAATTCGTTATCACTTTGTTCGTGTGATTATGTTGTAATATATATTTATTTTCTTTATTCCTAGTTAGCTACTTCGAATGGTTTTACTCCGCGTGGTCTTCTAACTAAATTGTTGTTATTAAGTGGTTTGATTATCTCTGAGTAAGCATGGTTGCGAAACCTTCCTTAATGTATTCTTGCGACCTTCCTGACTTCGTCCTTTATAATTTCAATTTTTAGATCCTATATAGATCAGTGTAATACATGTACCATTAACATTAATAGTACACCCCAAAACTGGAGACCATATGTCCAAATGGGCTTAAGAACTTGCTTATAGAGAAGCATTTTATTGTATACTGAGACACATACATTCTGTCGTATCGTCATGTGTGTTCTTGACATGAGTTTTCCAGCACAACTTTGCGTCTAGACTCTAGAGTCATGCCTGAGTATTTAGCGGATTTTGAATGCAGTACTACTTTGTTATTTATGTACACAGGTATGGGTACGACATTTTTATTGATAAAGTTTGTATGAACTGTATGGTTTGGTCCAATCAGATATATCATTTAGAGTCCTTTGCAGTTTTTCTGTAACTTCCTGCACGGAGCGCTGGATTCTTTATGACTCTAGCATTTCTGAGTATTGTTTCGGAAGATATTTTTTTAGATTATGGAATAATTCTTTCTGCCACACTTTATGAAAAGTCTGTGTTACATCAAGGAAGATGGTAGAGCATATTTGTTTTTCTTCTAAGGCTTTTTCTGTGATTCTGTGAACCTGATTTATATAGTATTTGAATGTTTCTTAATTAAAATTGATTGTTTGGTATCAGTGCCTATTCTTCTACGAGTATAATCGGATGAACTCGTTTCAAAAGAATTTTTTTTAAAGAGCTTTGGCAGCAATGGTCGGATGATATGAGGTAACTTCACTGGCCAATTTTCCCGGCTTTAGTACTATAATAACTTTCGCAACCTCCTACATACGTGAAACACATCTTAGTCTAAACGCTGCACTTATTATCTTTGCAATTTCATATCTTTATTAGACAGTTTGTTTTTAGAACTTCTCCCGTGATTGGATCAAATCCTGAAGGTTTTTTCGGGTTGGTCTTTTCTTTTATTTCTGTGGCTATTTCCGTAGAGGTTTGTACTGGAATTAATCTCTTGTCTTCGGCTGGAAGACATCTTCAAGATGTTTCGTAAATAGATCCGTCTTTTGTTTGTTTGTTTTTGCCCAGTTTCCACTGCTGTTTTGAGTTGGCGGAATGTATGCTGTTAGTCTTTTCATTTTTTATGTACCCTTCCACAGTAAGTATTCTGTACTAGCATCGTTCGTCAGACTTATAAGGAAACTTTTCACCGACTCACTTTTCAATTCTATGATCTTTTTTCTGAGCTTATTGTTTAATATTTAAACGATTAAGTCTTGTTTTAGCACTTGATGCTCTTGACAATTGCCAATTCTTACGAGCTCTCCTCTTTTCAGATATTATGTGGCAATTTCTTTGTGATATACGTTTGTTTTTGTAGTCAGAGATATCGATGGACAAGGCTTAACTAAAAATTAGTTTTGCCTTGCTGATTGCGTTCGTGTCATTGGCATTTGACACACCGACAATTTCAATCGAATTGTTGAGATGTTGTTGATTTTTAGCTTTTTATTTTCTGTTCGTAGCGCATCTTCTTTCTTCTTTAAGTGGCGCTACAAACCGGGGTGGACCTGGGCCTCAGTCAACAAGCGTCTCCAGCGACAGAGTCAATGTCGCTGTACAATCCGTAGAGTTCATTGTTGTATCTTCTCCTCTATTCACCGTCAGACGGGACCGAAGATCGCCCGAAGAATTTTTCTCTCGAAGCAACCAAGAACACCCTCATCCATTTTTGATAATGTCCATGTCTCTGCGCCATAGAGCAGGACCGGGATTATTAAAGTCTTATAAAGGGTGACTTTTGTTGTCCGAGAGAGGGCTTTGCTACTCAATTGCCTTCTTAATCCAAAGAAACAGCGGTTGGCAAGAGTTATTCTTCGCTTGATCTCAGCGCTGGTGTCGTTGTCTGTATTTATAGCGGAGCCTAGGGTAGACAAAGTTCTTAACTACCTCAAAGTTATATCTGGCGAGGGTGACGTTCTGTCCGAGATGTCGGTGTTGGTTGTCCTTTTTGCTTGACAGCATATACTTGGTCTTGCCCTCATTGACCGCTTAACCCATTTTCGCCGCTTCCGTCTCAATACTCGCGAAAGCGCCACTGACATCACGCTGCTTTCTCCCGATTATGTCAATATCGTCGGCGTATGCGAGTAGTTGGACGGACTTTTGAAAGATAGTGCCTCTTGTGTTTGCTCGTGAGTTTTGCACTATTCTTTCAAGTACGATGTCCATTTTCGATAATGTCCATGCCTCTGCGGCAAAGAGCAGGACCGGGATTATTAAGGTCTTATAAAGGGTGGCTCTTGTTGTCCGAGAGAGGACTTTGCTACTCAATTGCCTTATTAACCCAAAGGTTGGCAAGAGTTATTCTTCGCTTGATCTCAGCGCTGGTGTCGTTGTCTGTATTTATATCGGAACCTAGGTAGACAAAGTCCTTAACTTCCTCAAAGTTATATCTGTCGAGGGTGACGTTCTGTCCGAGACGTCGGTGTTGGTTGTCCTTTTTACTTGACAGCATATACTTGGTCTTGCCCTCATTGACCGCTAAACCCATTTTCGCCGCTTCCGTCTCAATACTCGCGAAAGCGCCACTGACATCACGCTGCATTCTCCCGATTATGTCAATATCGTCGGCGTATGCGAGTAGTTGGACGGACTTTTGAAAGATAGTGCCTCTTGTATTTGCTCATGAGTTTTACACTATTCTTTCAGTAAGTAGGATTTTTCCTTTAATGATCATAAGCATTGTCTAAATTTATAGATTCAAGTTCACTTCCTTTTGTATTTGTGAATCTTGAACCCCAAGATTTAATCTTTGCGTTGACATCTCCACCTAAAATGAATTTATTTTCGTTTGAGCCTGTAGCTAGGGGAACAATATGCCACAGCTACTGTTACCTGACCGCTGCTTGTTTTTATATTTATGAATTTGGCTTGTTCTTCTTACAATTGGTATTCTTCATCTTCATGGTATTTTATACCTTTCTTAATTGTAACTACAGCCCCCTCTCTTGCTGTATTGTGAGGATCTGGGGTATGGTATGTCACGGGTGTTCTTGAATGACTTGATTCTAACAAGATGATTTTCGGGCAAAAACTTGGCCATAACTGTGAAACGAATATACGTTTTAAAGGGCTTGCAAAAAGAAATCCAATGGCGACAAACCACATGATTTTGGTGGCCAGTTCACATCATCAAAATGCGAAATAACTCATCCCGGAAACCGTCGTGTTAAAACCACATGTCTACTACATCCATATCTTCGACTTCAGCCCATATCTTTGAATTCCATTAACTTTTGATTATTGTGACAGTAGTTGACAGTGACGGTTACACTTTCCTCATTTTTAAAGAGCTATGGACCAATGACACCACTAGACCAAATTGTACATCATACAGTGAGTTTTTGGGGATGAAAAGATCTTTCGACAGTTATATGTGCATTTTCACTTCCCTACATGCGACAATATTGTTTTATAACGTATCCACCGAGTAAAAAATGAGACTCATCATTGAAGAAAATATTGTATGTAAATTGGTCATTCAAACTCTGATGTTCCAACACCCCAAACGGTGTATGTTCTATGCATTCCATTTTTAGCTGACCTCAATTCTTGAATGAATTTAACTTTATAAGGTATAGATGCAAATTCAAATGCAAAATACGCCATAGTATGCGTGAGACAAGCCCACATACTGTGCTCGCCGTTAAATCGATAGATTTGGATCTTTTTCAACACCGTTGTTTAACGGCAACCATATTTTCTCTAGAGTGTGCATTTCGATAATGGATAGGTCTTAAGACATCTGTAACGAAGCTAGTATCCTATTTTTTCCCCAGTTTTACCCAAAATACGGTCAGACGGACGATTATGTCGACCATAGTGTGGTCGTAATGCTCAAGAGTACCGATGTTACTACACAATCACTATTTTTGGCGGAAGTTTTCACAATTTTAACACCTATAGCGATTGTTTAATGATCCATATTGTATAGTGGCAAACCTTAAACTGAATATATGCAGGCTCGGATGACAGTTCGGTTCGACGTATGTGATTGTTACAGGGATGTCTAATTCAAGTATGACGCTATAGTATGTACATTTTTGGGGATAAATTAATGAGGCGGTTAACTACCGCATGGATTCAGTAGTTTTTTATGAATTTGGATTATGAGGCTTCCACTTCGCGATTTTGTGATCTTGGTTTCTACTCAAAATTGAAGGACTAGTTTTTGAGCATTCTGTTGAGATTCTTCCATCCGTATATCCAGAAATTTTTCATAAGTTATCGGTCGTTCAATTTGTTCGTGCTGTATATTCAGGTTCAGTTCGTATGAGATTACTTTTTCCACTGGCGTGATGACCTGTTCCTCTTGTCCAGAGCTAGCCTCTCTCCTTGTTTAAGTTAATTTGTTCGACGGTAGCCGATTTTACGTCGTTCCTTACTTGTAATTGGTTTGTTCAAATTCATTTAAAAACTTTAATTCGTCGTTTCCCGTTATTTTCTATTCTGTTCTATTTTCTAGTTTCCTAGTTCAAAACTTTTACCCTTCATTGTGCCGATATTACAGCTTATAATAAGCGATTTATTTTCTAGAAGCGTGCGTATTGCCCCGTGTGTTCTTTATTGTACGATGTTTAACTTTTATCTACCGTTAGACCATTGATCCGATATTCCTGGGCTTTGTTGTAGATCAGTCGTAGTGTAAAAACTGGTATTGACCAACTGAATATAATATATATAAATGGTTTCAGATGCTCACATAATCTAAAATATCTAAAGTTGGTGCAGAGTTTTCTCTGACCATATCTTACAGATGAACAGGTGCATGTTTCCAATCGGGCTATTTCCAGATACTGAAATAGCCCGTATGTCCCAACAGCTTCGATATTGCTAGCTTAACTTTTGTCTAGGTCAGGGTGAATTATTCTAGCATTTCAATATTGGATTATTTTTTATCTCTTATTAGAGTTTAAAGGCATTTTGTTTTCACTTTTAAAACGCTGCACCCAATCGTCCAATGAGCTTTCGGCAGCTCAAAGTGATTTGAGTATAAATACTCGTAACAAAACGTGGTAAGGGTAGGTTGTACTCGTATACTCGTATCATTTCTAGATTCATCTTCTTGTTTAGCTTAAATGCACTTCGAATATATTTTTTTGTTTTTAACTCAATACGTGATAAGACTTAATTTATAAAGAATTACTATTTCGAAAATATTTTGAACACCACTGTTTGGAAATAGTCTGATACATCGGTACATTGGCGACGTGTTAATTATAGATGTTATTTTAAGTTATCGCTTTGCTAATTTTGTATACAATTCAACATTCCATAGGCATTCTCGCAGGCATAGTTGGCATAAATTAAATCACAAAGTGTCTGAAAAGGAATCATTGCCAAGGTTAAACTATTATCTGATTATGGATGAACATTAATATTTCAATAAATGTTAACAAATGAAAGCTGAAGCTTAGAAAAACTATATAAAAAAAATTAAATACATACAAAAGTATGAGCACGTACATAAAAGATAGGCTAAACGTTTGGAATTACCAAAGTATCTATAATCGGTATTTACAAGTATTTTGTGTCTTCAGTGCAGAATAGAGTCAAATTAATTTCAATATTTAAAGATACAGAGAGCATTTGTGCATTCATATGAATAGAATCGCTGATTTCTCTTGGCGGGCTACCTTTAGAACTTTGGAGTTGACTGTTGAGTTATGAATTTATGCAGAGGAAAGTTGTCTATTTAGATCTACAGTGTTCTTAAAGAACCTTTAGAATGTATTCGTACTCTCAGTAATGAGCTTGTACCCGACTTCTGCTTTGTTGGCTATATTGAAGCCTTAAGGGCTAAACAGAATGTGAATCTGTTTGTTTACAACAAACAATGATGAAATCGGGCCAGATCTCCGTTACCTGGATGTGCCTTCTTTTCGTTGGCTGCAGTGAAGGATTAAGATCCTTAGGGTTTGAAATGATAAAAAAAACACGTCGAACTACGGGGCAACGACTTAAACGTGACTACAAAGGGCTATACTCAAGCCAGAATTTGAAATAGTAAATAGGTAGTGTTTTTTTTGACTGCGTCCAGCGTATAGATATTCAAGGCCTGAGCTATAATTTGTAAGAAACTGCTCGTCAAATTAGGCGCTGACCCAAAAGTTGCTTGATCATTCAGATGGCTTCTACAGCTTTTTCCACAATACGTTCAGTAAATTAGGAACAAAACCTAGAGAATATCGAAGAAGGGTTATACCATATCTGAATATTGTAAAAAGCTGGTTGGCCAGAGTTCTTAAAGAGGAAAGAAAAGAGGCTAGCGCAATACTAAAAGGGCCAACGACTGAAAATGTAAAAGAGAAATATTATAGATTGGGAAAAGAGATTCCCAGTGAAACTGATCAAGTTCTCGGAACTGAAACTACATCCTTTCATTCCATCTCTAACAGATCTTTTCGTACTGCCGCTTTTGTTGGTTTCGATTCCGATTTGCGATTGAAACTGGTACTACAATTAACAAAGACTATAATTCTTTACTTACATTGGTGGCGCTACAGTTCGGCTTTTACCTGGGCCTCAACTAACAACCCTATCCAGTTAGCTCAGTCTTTAGCTAATTGTCTGCGGTTATGTACTCCAAGTCGGTTTAAGTCTTTGCACTACCTAAAGTAAGGTTTTTTCTCTTGAATCCACTGAGGATTTCTTCATCCCGTTTTTCGGGATAGGGCCTTATAACTCAGTTGCCTTCTTAGCCCAAAGAAGACTAATTCTCAGTTTTGTTTCTGTCGTGGCGTTGTTGGTAAAATTTATAGCAGAATCAAGGTAGACACCGTTCCTTACTACCTTGGAACTATAGCTGCCGGTTGTAACATTATTTCCATCGGCATACGCTAGTAGTTGCACATACTTTTGTGCTTCCGGTGTTCGCTTGTGAGTTCGGTATAAATCTTTTAAGTACAAGTATGATATTAAAGAAGTCACATGACAGTGCATCACCTTGTCTAAAACCTTTTTTGACATAGGTCTCGGTTCGCGTTCTCAATCAGTATTCTGCACAAACAGGGTAGGGATGGAAAAACTACACGTGGCCCTATAAATCTTCGGTTTAAAAAAGCACTGAAAAGGGCCGATCGGGTTATTGAAGAAGGGTTTCAGACGTTCACAAAATATGGCAGATAAGATTTTGTTTGCGATGTCAAGGGTACTTATATCTCTATAGTTTACACAGTTTAGAGGGTCCCCTGTTCTATAGACCTGGCAAACGATACTGAGATTCCATTTATTATTCATACAAACTTGCATCACTAGATTCGAGAAATGAGTTGGTGTATACTTGATCATTTCCAGCAGCTTGGAATACCTTGGCCAATAAGCTGTCAGGCCAATCAGCTCTGGTTTTAGCTTGGATATTTCTAACTTTACTATATTTTGATTATGTCTTTAATACTTGATGCTGACGGTATAGGAATTGCAGTGGGTTCATAGGTTAAGTTTTTTTTCCAAATCTACTAGTGTGTCTAAAAAGTTAAGGCTTCTTTTCTCAGTCTGCTGCTTCCATGTCATGTCCAGCAATCATGTTCGGTTGAAGATGACTATTATCCATTGGCTTCCAGAGATGTGAGAATAAGTAATGGATGTTTTTTAAGAGCTTTTGTTCTTAACAATTACAAGAGGAATTGAATAGGAATCACAAAACTTTATTTGTTATTGAATACATTTTGAACTTCATGGATATAAGGGCCTCAAACCGCACGATCACGGAGGTCAATTCACCGATCCATTTCGCGAAATAATATTGTGAGTACGAGTAAATCAAGTCTTAAGTTATTTCAAGAAATGGGTAGTATGGCACGAGTTCAAGAGCCCAATTCGCGAACTCCTGTTGTTGCATATTATGTCATCTTCTATAGACTTGTCATGATGATGTCGAAAATAACACCAGGGTCTTAGGGTTAGAAGATCTATCAGTAAAGCAAAGCTTATTACACTTTTAGAAACTCAGCAAAATTGGTGTTTATTATTTAATTTATTTTAACTTTCAAAATAATAACTTCCTTTTTTCCTCTTCTAGATATCTCAGATGAAAAAATAAGCACAATCAACATCCCCAACAGCATACCATGTGTGTATAATTTCAACATTGCGACAATGAAACCAACCGGGCCCATGGAATTCCTAGCCGATGAACAATACCTACAAGATCAATTGAAAAAAACTGCCTCCATTGGAAACTGATTTATTCGATTTTTATATTTTATTGAATGAATACACTCAGATCAAATTAATTGACAAATTTACTTTTAAACTTAAATGAATCTGTACTTTTATATAAAATACATTGATTTTGATGTTTGATATTTGATTGTTGCATTTATTTCGAACTTGACAATTCGCGCAACGTGCAAAGCCCCATAGTCTAGATTATAACGTTTCTTTTATTGTCTTTGAATAAAAATAGGCCGCCACTTCAAACCACACCAAATAGTCACACGTTTAGAATGCATTGGCTCCTCTACGTGTGGGTTTTCCAAGCCCCATATATGACAATTTTGCTGGTTTATCTAGCCGCCGAGATGGAAATGCGCCTCATATTTAAGGATGATTATTGAGCCAATTGAATCTTTCAAGCGAGTAATACTAGATCTTTATGCGCGTTAAGGCTCTCGGCAACAGCTGCAATACTCGCCGTTCAGCGGATAGTACGGAACGAACACGGGTATATGTTCGGTTATCAATCAGCAAACCAGTCTCACAAATTTTCTTCACAGACTTTGTACAACAGCTGCAGTTGGTGCATTATTTTAATCGAAATTTCTTTGCAAAATTCGTACTGTATCGGCAACACGGTATCCACTTTGGAAGTATAGTAGCCTTGCAATATTTCCCATCGTTGTTCAAGTATAAACCGATCCGCGAAAATAAAATAATGAGTTTCTGTGAATTTGTTTGAACGTATGTGAGCTGTCAGTGTCGAAATAATAAGAGATTCAAAAAGAAACCAACAAGTGACCCACCCTTTATCAACTTTCAAACTCGTACGTTGCTGTTTATGATGGCTCTTCTGTTTATGATAGTGTTATAACTTAATTGCTTTATGTTAGATGGTTTGTAGCTTTTCGAAATATTTTCGTTACTGCACCCTAAGCCAAGACGTCACATCTTAACCTTGGATCTATAATATTAGGGCATGGTACCCTTGCTGTCGTACGTAAACCGCAGATTTTTATTGAAGACAGGCTAACCCAAATCCTCAGTTTTGTAATGCAGATCATTATTGGCCCGTATTGCGGTTGTCGATCGTCGATTTTTAATTTCGGTATTGTGAGTGTCGATTGTGATCGACTGTTGACGATTTGACAGCTATTTTTAGTCGATCGAAATTTCCTGATCGTTGCTCTGTGAGTAGTAGAAAAATAAATTTAAATGTGAGGATTTTTATAAAAAACTTGAACTTTATGTAAAAACAACAATAATTTGAATTTAGGGCGAAGCAAATGACCAATACAACACATTCAGGTTGCAAAATATTTGGAATAGAATAGATTCTTACAGTTGACTTCTGCTTAGTTTCTATTTAGACAAACGGAAATATCTTACGAAACTGCAGAAGATAAATTGAAGTAATGTATGTGCGTTTGTGATTTTTCGAACGAAATACTTACACCCTTTTCGCCAGTTTTAAAGGGTTTGAGGCATCTCTTAAACCTTTATTTTTATCTGGCCATAAAAAAAAATCATCTGAATAACTTAAGCAATTCGATGGAGCTCATTTTATTAAGTTTTGTTTGAAAAATATTGCTGCAATTAATAAATAAGCAAACAACTGTCAAACAAATCGTATTCAAAATAGTCACTTTTATGGTGACTCGTATGCGTAACGAGTTTCCCATTTTTACTGCATCGCTGCTGCTCCGCTTATGGGGTTGGCTAATGTCGCAGACCGCAGAACGCGTCTACATAATGCTCGGTCCTGGATCGCTTCAGTGGTAAGCCCCAGGCGTTGTTGCGCATTTGCCATCTGAGACATCCAGGAATTCTTTTTCCGACCTCGTTTACTTACAGTTGGAGTGACCGTAGTTGATAGTGCCTTTTTAACCGGATTTTCCGCAGATCTTCTTTGAACGTGGCAATACCAACTTATTCTATTCGCCTCAAGCTGTTCGGTTACGGAATTCTTTATATGTAGACTTCCTCTTATACGCGTAGATCTAATGCAATCGCGTTTAGTGACTCCACTAGACATCCTTAACATTTTCATTTCCGCTGCCGTCATTTTATTTTTAAACGCTTCGTACATTGTCCAGCACTGTGAACCGTATATAAGAGCTGGTCTAACAACCGTGGTGTAGAGTTTCCCCTTTAATTTAAGTGGAAATTTTCGGTTGCAAAAGATTCCCGAATTTTCCCGCCATTTCATCCATCCCACACTCACTCTGTGGTTTACGTCGTCGTCACATTTCGCTTCCATGTTAACGATTGATCCTAAATACTTAAAGATAGTGCTTTTCGGAAGAACTATTCCGTCTAACATTATATCCGGAACAGGTCGCAACGGATGCGCAAATGGGCACGTCAAATGCTGCGTCTTTGAACGACTTATTTTAAACCCGTTCCTCTCTAGCGCATTTCTCCATGAATCTAAGGCGTTCTGTAAATCTTCGACGTTATCGCTAAGTATAACTGCGTCGTCAGCGAAGAGAATTGGCGTTACATTTGCGTCGCGCATGCAGTCTTTTAAAAGATAGTCGAATACTGCTTTAAAGAGGAAAGGGCTAAGTACGCTTCCTTGATGCACTCCGACATTAACTGGAAATTCTCTCGTTAGTCCAGCAGAGCTTTTAACCGCAGTTTTCACGTTTCCGTACATGTCTTGTATTATTCTAACATACGTTTCCGGTACATTTTGAGACCTCAGCGCGGCCCATATGAGATCCCTAGGCACTCGATCGAATACCATGTGTAAATCCTTAGACGAATCTCGGTGCTTTTCCATTACTATTCGTAGGCTTTGGATAGCGTCCACCGTCGATCTTCCCTCAACAAATCCACACTGGCTATTATCGAGCTTTATTATTTGCCGAAGACGTTCGTTTAAGACTCTTTCGACGATTTTCATTGTCTGTGACATAAGCTTGATTGAACGGTAGTTGTTGCATTCTCGAGTGTCGCCTTTTCCTTTGTATAATGGAACCAAGAAGCTACTTCTTCATTGATTTGGCATAGGTTGTCCACATTTTAATTTATTTAAAAGTTTCGATAGCCAAACGCTGCCGATCCCCTCCATCTTCGACCAAAACTCTGATGGAATGCTGTCTGGTCCCGCCGCTTTCCCCCACTTCATTTTTCCAATTGCTATACTTATGTCTTCGATTGAAAAGTCCGAAACTTCCTCCTCGAAAAGACCAGCTGTCGGCACGATATCACGTGGAAACTGTTTGTTAAGCAACTCCTTACAGTATTCAAGCCACCGGTCACAAATTTCCTTTTCATTTGTTAATAAGCGGCCGTCTGCGTTTTTGATGTATTTCGGCGAGGTTACGAGTATTTCCATTGAATTTTTTCTCCTCTGTGCAGCGAGCTTAAAAATATTTGGCATTTTAGTACTGTTCGACGTTTGAACTTCTTGTATAGCTTGTCTTCTATCCGCCGATCGTGAGGATATTTGTTCCAACTCCTGGTACAGGTTTTCCGCTTCTGCCGCTCGAGTTCGAGCCAGGACTTTCTTTGCGATCTTTTTAAGACGCTCGTATTCAAGAGCCAGTCGAGCTTTTTCGATATCGTCGCTCCGGTCGCATTTTGTCCACGCTTGGAATGCACTCTTCTTGTCGGCCACAGCTCGTTTGGTTTCGTTATTCCACCACCATGTTCTGTTGATGTTTAATAAACATTGTATTTAAGATGGTTAAGCCGTAAGCCCTACATGCGACAAGGATGTCTTCGCCAGCTGAATTTCTGGTTCCAAAGCCTTTACCGCCGTGGCAGTCCCCATAATCAACATTTGATTCTCCGACGTGGACATTTAAATCTCCGGCTACGAAGAGCATCTCATCGATAGGTATATTATCTAAACTTCTAAACTTTTTGAGGTCATCGATCCGACGTTCCAACTTGCAAACCGAAGTTTATGAAAATATTTTGGAAACTTCATTTTGCCCGCCCCCGGAATCCGTCGGGCTCTGACACAAGCACTTCTGCTTGCTCTGGGATCACCCGAGTGCGTTGCAACCGTGGTGCCCAGCGGGGTAGTGCTACTCGTATTAATTGCGATCATTTCCATGAAGTTTAAAGTTTGAGTGGTTTGACACTTGTATGCTCATTTCGAATTGATTGACTGTTCTTTTACCCCACCGGTAGTCTCCAGACGTGGGAACCCACTGATTGCATACAAACTTGTGGGAAAGTTTTAAGGTGTTAAAGTGTCACAGGCTCATTTTTGGTGTCATAGTTGCCTGTATATGATTGGTGTCCCATTTAGTCGCCTCTTACGACAAGCTGGGACGCACTGCGGCACTATTCTTTATCCGATGCCGCACGAATTCACTTTTATGGTTTTTATTCACAATAATAGAATCCTTTGTCGATTGAGTTACACAATACCAAACATGAAATCAGTCGAATCGACGATCGGCAATCGACTGTACTGTAGATTCCGGATTATCAAAATTTTTACTTTTGATCACAAGACCATTGTTAAGGCATCACTTGCCGATTGCATAAATACAACCTCGCGGCTGCTTTCCACTAACTTCTAACACTGAAACATTTCATTTATATACAATACGAAAAGGAGAGGACCAAGTTTTGAACCTTGTAGATGACCAAAATGCACACTATCTTTCATATAGATAATCAGTTAACCGGTATGCTGATTTTTCTCTTATTCTGGCTTCGATTAATCTGCTTTGGTCTAGTGTATAAAAACCTTTGTTGAAGCCAATGAAAAAAAACTAACACATGATGTCGTTTGCTTAAGCTGCTTAAAGTCGAACGATTACAATCAAAAGAGCTGGATCGAATTTCCTAAGCCCCTCGAAAAATCCGATGCTCCAAGAATTTAACGTAGGAACCTAGAAACGTCAGTGCCAAAGAGTCATTGGAGAGGCCTTTTTCCGAAACCTGTAACCTCTGCTAACTAAGCAATTAACACGAAAGATCCGTATGACAAGATTCATTTTTTCATTTGTATTACGCCATTTGTTGATCATATAAGCAGACAAAAAACAATTCTGGTGTTCTAGGTCCCGACTCCCTCAGAATAGAGAACCCCAATACCTGGAAAACAACGGATGTACAGAGCGGAACAAAAAAAAGTACAGGAGCCGTCCTTAAATGAAAAATAAAGTATGTACACGTAAAGCGCTCGATCGAGGCCTTAGAAATGTGCTTTCACAAGAATGAAGTTCGTAAGCTTTACCAAGAAGAAAAAGTACATGCCAAGATTGGGAAAGGAAGCTACAAAGCACAATCACAGTTGATGTTGGAAATCTAAAAAGATTAAAACTCAAGCAAAATGAACGATTCAACTTGGATAAATACGGACAACATTTCTGTCCACCTGACCAAGTTGAAGTCAGGACAGCTATTCCCTGACTAAAAACGGTGCTGGATCCGATGGCTGCTAAGCTGTTTAAAGCAACATGTGATAATTGGATACGGAGCATCCATCAACTTATTCATCAAAATCTGAGTCGACGAAAATATGCTCTACGAATTCATGATGGGGATATCTGCTTTTGGAGAGTACACTCTATAGCGCATAAAGTACAATAGCTCTGGAATGATCAAGGACTTATATACAGCTTAATTCGTTGTTTGGGATAAGTCTTTTGTCTTTTTAGCCATTTTGGAAGCTTCCGAATTAATGCTAACAAACGCACCGGTGACAGTCCACTGAGTTGTTCCAATGCTGAGATTCATTTCTTAGGCGTACACTCTTCTGAGTAGGTATGAGAAATGATTTGACTATACTCTTCAAAAAGTCATTTCCAGCAGCTTTGAATACTTCTGCCGCTAAGCCGTTAGATCCAGCTGTTTTGTTGGATTTAAGCTTTGATATTGCTTTGCTATACTTACTTCGTTTTTGTTAGTTTGACGGGGATTTTGGCTTCGTCTTATTTAAATCGTCCATTCTGCCTGACGACGGGATGTTGGTCGTATTCGTCGTTATAAAGTATCCAGCAGAACTTTTTCCATATTCTCAACACCAATTGTGATTCTACCAAAAGGTTACCTTCTTCATCTCTACATGCTACTATATGGGTTTTCTTGCATTGACACGTTCCTTTTATCTGTTGGTAAAACTTCCGTAAGATTTTCCTATAATAAAACCTCTTATCATTTTCAATCGCGCCCTTTGTTTTCTAGAGGAGGCGTTGTTATCCCTTGTTCTCGTAGAGTTAACAAACGGATCTCATCTTTGCTGCAGCGCTGCTTTGTAAGCTTCTTTGTTTTTAGCTGCACGTCCTTGCCAGCATTCTTCATCAAACTTGATCGTTGTCGGAAAAAATTCGGCATAACAGCATCTCTGATTAAACATTGGTAGCGTTGCCACTGGACTTTGGCACTTGTAGCTGGTTGCGTAAAGATTCTGTTTGTTCTACTTTTTTGTGGCATTTTGAAAATCTGCATTCGTACCTTGGCTGCAAAATGGAAGTGATCAAAGTGGTGATCGATATCATAATATCTTAATGAAATATCTCATTGCGTGTAAACAGTAGCTTTGTTCAATGAGGTTGTTCCAAGTTGTTCAGAACAGAAAAGTTCAAGTTTTTACTTTCACTGACAATAATTTATGTCCAAAACTGATTTGCTGTCTGTTCAATAAGTGTACTCCTAACATATTGGAACAGGATTTCTGTACTGTTGACTTTTGACAGCCAATATATGACTGTCTGTTCTAACTTGATCTAACATTTCTCAAAATTTTGGGCTGATCTGTTTTGATTTTTTCACATTCAACCAATCTAGTATTGCATGATCATAATGGGCCTACTAAAGTTAAAGAAACTTTCTTTTCTGGTTCATTTTCATATATATTTGTGAGGTTTCATATCCCTTCTATTGCAAGATGCAATTATTTTACCATTTTGATTGTTCTTAATTTATTTTTCGTTTTGTTTTTTCTCGCTGTGAAACAAATTCGAAATTAAGCAATTTGACAGATAATTAAGTTTACTCAAGTATATTATGGATAACTTGAACGTTTGACATAACTTAAGTAGGATTTTCGTTCGATTTTGACATAAGGGTAATTATATGGTTGGTTCTTAAGCCCGTTGCTAAAGATTGTGTAGATATGCACAGCATACCAGCTCTCCTTCCAAAGATGCCATTCTTTCCTATCTTGGATTTAAAGTCACCTAGTATGATTTTAACGTCATACTTAATACATTGCTCATTTGTCTTATTGAGCACTATGCAATGAGCTTTATTGCTGTGCTGCTGGCCCAACTTTCTGTGCATGTATGTCGTTAGCTCCTATATCATTTTCAAATAAAACGAACTTTTTAACGAATCCGCTGTATCATTTTTATTTACCGATAAAACAGTGCGACAATTGTACTAGATTTAATTCTGACAAGAAAACAAAATGAATAAAAATAAACAACATTAGAAAAAAAACAACCAATCCCATTCATATAAGAACATGTCAAAATCCACCTAAACGTCAATTGGTATGTGAAAACGAAAGTCAAAGACCAAGAAGGGCGATCTGACTCTGTGATTTTCGTGTGTGTTAATTTTCTACCTAAAGCAATTAGCGCTCTTTGAACTAAAAAAACGCTAAAAACTGAAGAAAAAAAAACGAAGCAATCTCTCTCCAGAAGTCGTGGTTTTGTGTGTGTTTCTAAACGAGTCTGCAGTCTCAGTATGCGGTTATCGATAATTCTCCGATTAACAAACCCAAATCTGCCCAATTGGAGCTATCCGATTCTACCCAGTGAAAAAGATTGCCATACTTCCTAAGCTTCTTGATTTTCAGTTTTTGTTCTTTTTCCCTGTTTTGCGATTGATTTCGTTGTGACCCGGTCGTAATTGTCTCGGTTTTCGAAGCAAAATAAATGTGTAACACTTGATCGGAGCAAGCAGCAACTGCTTAATCATTCTTAAATCTATTGCCGTCGGTGTCCCGTGCATCAGGGGGGAGGGAGATTGTTTTCTTGTTGCACAATAAAGTTGCGTGTTATTCTCTTGTTCAAATTTATCCTGTGCAGCGACAGCAGGCAGCAGCAAATTCAAGGTAAACTCTTTCATTGATTTTTTTCCTTTTCTCGTTTTCATTTGAAATTTATTTTGTTTTTACAAATCTTAGTCACATGCAGATCATTTTGTTTTGTCTCCTCTTAAACTGGCAAAAGTATAAACCTTATTACGAAAAGAAAAATAAGGAAGGAAACGGAAGAAATGCAAAAAATCAATTCAGCTTTAGTTAAAGTGTAATCCTTTCCGTATTCGGTTTGGGTTGCGTCTCTTAAGATGTTGTGAAAACAGGAAGAGATTTGTTTTGTGTTTGTATGTTGGCGCGGATGATACGACTAGTGTTAGGACAAGGACTTGGGATATACGTTTTCTAAACCAAATCCCAGATGTCAGTGAGAAAAATTGTTTACCGCATTGCATCTTTTGACGAGCATATGAAGGCACTGTGCGGGGGCAAGCAGAGCTGTTGTGTACACAACGTTTTTAATCCACTTGATGCTTCTTGCATTTTTAATGACTGCGAGCCTTTATCGGTTTATTATGGTATCGTGTTGTTTGTCGTGTCATGTGGTGTGTGGGTAAACGTACAAGTATTCGCACTATCGTATCGAATGGAAGGGGGCGAAATGATGGAATTAGCTTTATGTACTCATCCAAGTATCTGCTAATGAGTGATTTCACAGGGACACATGGACTAGGCCACGACGACGACGACGACGACGACGACGACGACGACGACGACGACGACGACGACGAGGAGGACAGGCACACGACTCTGATCGTGATGTTGTGATAACATTTTAATCGAATAAGTCACTTTTTCTTTTGTTTACGTTTACCACTTGGGATTGTCCCAACCTATCTGATGGATTAATATTTGATTGTTTTGTTGGAGCCTGTAAATATCTACCACCTCACCCGTAATCCCTTGTCATCTGGTTGGGTGGGAAGGTTAATGTCTCAGTCTTATTAAAACAAGTGTCCTTTCGTATTTGCGGTCTGCATACATAAAAAAGAAAAATTACCGAGTTGACGTTGTCGTTGATACTTAAGTAGTTGACAAGAGTAGTGCAGTGTGTATAGTTCTAATTTTGGCTTAAGTTGACGAGGAGAAAGAGTTCGGGTTTGTCATTAATTGTATGACCTTAGGAGTAGTAAGTTTGTCCAATCATTTGCTGATATCTACATATAATTTCCAGAAATGATTAATTGCCAAGATTATGGGTTGTAGTTTGACTTAGATTAACAGGTAGCATGCTGTTGGTTGGGAAGCTACCTTTGATTGCGCTCCGATCCGAATCGTTACCAACTATCTTTATTTTTGTTAAAACTCGTACAAATCTAGTCTATTGTTTACAGACTTTTGTAGAACCAGCACAGTCATACCATTTAGTCTACAATTTTTCTTACCGAGGAAGACATTGCAATCTCTAACGTCTTAGAGATGTAGTCTTCCGACACTCTAAAGATTCACCAATGGCAGTTATGCTCGTACGATATCCAAATATTAATGAAAATCCTCTCTAAAGAAGTTTGGTACCCAAATAAGACTACGTTTTTGCAAGAATTCCATTCTCGATAATAATTAGAAAATGGGTTAAGCAAGACTTTAAGCACAATTGTTGCGACGCCACAAACGCAGATATTTCGCCTGCTCCTCCGATTCTTCACAATATAGACCATTGCCTTCGAAATATCTGCTTATGTATGACAGACGTAAGGTTTTCTTAAGTGGCGTGAAATATAACGTTGTCACCCACTAACATTCCTTAAGCCATCCATGAAGAACCATCTAATTTCCTTTCGTGGCGCAGATTCCTACCAAAATCATTCAGACTGTTCATTTAGAGTAATAAGTTTGTTTTTTTTCTTTCGCTAGAAACGATCTAAAAGACAATACAATTGAATCATTTGGATATTCGAGGGCGCGGACGTTACATTTATTGAGGGCGTTAACTATTGAATAGACGTGGTTGCAAACTGACTTTATTTAGGTTACCTTAGAATTGAGTCTCCAGCAAGAGACCCTGATTTCGCCCGCCTCACTGTGAATGCTTTCAGATTTTCTGAGTGAATATAGTCTGGGCCCTCATTACGAAACTTTCGAGGCGGTCATCGTTTGTGCGATGCCCTTGGACGATATCGTTTGTGATTTGCATTACGTAAACCTGTGACTCTCGTGTCGTCTATCGTTAATTTTGTCTAAAATTTGAGTGCTACTGAAGTATTTTCACTATTAGAAATGACAAAAGTTGTCTGATTTTCGGTGCTGTTATTGTTATCTTTTGAAATGTACGTATTTATTAATGTAAGGATTAACTTAAGAAAACAAATCAATAACTCGCATCGCTAATAAATCTGCTAGAAAAAGCCGAACGGTGTTGCTTTTAGATTTTGTCTGTATAAAAAACAACTGGTGGACCATCGGAACAAGTCCTTATTTCGTATTAAGAGGAAAGAGCAATCGAAATACGCCTCCATCACCCAGAATCTTTAGAGTGGCACACAATTCAAATTTAGGAGGAATATATGCCGACCGAAAACTTCGGGCAAATTGAAATGAAACGCCTCTTTTGAGATAAGAAAACGCCGAACAAAGTTTAAATTATATGAAATCATAATTTATCAATTGTATGGAAGTGATAAAGGATCCGATGTGTGGTTTAGTATTCTTAGCGTTCGTAACAACTTAAATTTTTCTTCGTTTTTCAACAACATAACAAGATACGAAACGATATTTAATTAGCTTTCAAATGTATTGGACAGTTTTTATGTTACGTTCAATTGTCAGAATGATATCTATTGTCAAAACGATAGTCAGACGTGATCACTGGCTGATCACTAGAACTGGCCTGTGGTTTCTGCGAGTGGTTCGATCTTTTCACAACAATTCCCATAGTCAGAAGACAGTCTTCGAAAAGTGCTTAGGAGATTATTTAAATGTTTTCTAGTTACCTTAGGTAGTTATTGCAAATCTGCAAAATCTTCATTGCACCATGAAAGGACGATTGTTTTCAGTCTAGACATGCAAGCTCAAAACACTTATTGAGATCACCATTCAAGTTCTTTTTCTAGATTTTGTTTTCGGTCTTACTGATCGCTCGACATGCAGTGGTGTGAAGGCCATTAAACATTTGAAATCACAACAGAATACACATATGTACATATTTAGACTTACAAAGATGGAATATTGAAGGATAATCTGAGTAGATATTGTAGATAATACCTAGTCAAGTCATAAATACTGGTACACAGAAAAATCAGCGCCAAATGAAAACGAATTAATATTTAAACAATTTTTTTTGTTTTTTTTATTGGGTTATTCAATGGCTACAAATCTTAGGACAACTATTCGAAATCACTTCCATTTGCCTTCCAGCACGACTTAAGACGATGTGGCCACTCATCGATTGTGAGACGCACTTCATGCATGGGGAAATTGTCCACTGCACGGATAAGGGCTCGCTTCGACTCAATATTTGAGTGTCGAGTAGAGCAAGCCATGCCCTCTAATACGGACCAAAACTTGTAATGCAACGGGTTGAGGTCTGGACTATCAGCTGGCCAATCATCCGTTGATATGAAGTCCGGAAAGTTGTTTTGGAGCCATGGTGAGTCGTTTTTTCTTGGGTTCCAAGACGGTCGATTGATATACTTTGGCCGATGTTTTCACTCCTTTCTCGCAAAATGGAGCTTGGTAACGCCATCGTAGCACACTCCCCACCATACCATTACAGACGCGGGATGGTGGGCTCTTTGAACCCTCAGGATGAGTTGGGATTCTTCTCTGGATGACCGAGCATTAACACGATCGTTCTGCTTACTTTACGATTCGTCTATGGTGAAGATTTTCTCGTCAGTAAACAGATTTGTGCGTGAGCGTTCTTCGCGTACCGGCTGAGTAACGCTTTCGAACTTCGCTTGCGTTTTTCCTACAATGCGGCCGTGAGCAGGTGTCCGGTGTGTCGCTTGTACGCGCTGAGTCCTAAATCTTCTTTGATAATGCGAGACATGTGCTTTTTTGCGAAATTTGCATTTCCCGCGACGAGGTTTTCTGTTTTCGCAGCGTTTTTTGGTGGATTCGTTTCTTCACGGTTTTGATCGCTTTCGGAGTTCTCACAGTGCGCAGACGGCCGGTTCTTTGACGGTCTCGTACTCCACCAGTATCCTCAAACAACTTCACAGCACGATACACAAAATTGCGAGTGATTCCAACTCCTAAAGATATCGCCTTTTTCCATGTTTCATTTAAGCAGGACAACTACAACAATACGATTTTCAATGTCGCCCCATTCCATGATTGTAAGCAATTAACTTTTTACGTCACAATGAAGCATAAATTTCAGCTGTCAAATCGGAATCAATACGAAATGGATGCGCCCAGTGTTGCGTTCGTAATAAGTGAGTTCAGTTATGTATCAGTCTTTATGACTTGACTAGGTAATTACTGAGAAAGTCGTTTCTTATCTGAACTCTTTTTTTTTTTTTAAAGAAAGCAGAAACTAGCCCTCCCATGATGCAAATACAGATGTAGGCTGTTTTCCTGATTCTTGGTCTCACAGTGAGAGTCGAGTTTTTACATTTAAGTGACAGATGCGAGCTGTGTAATCCACAACAAGGATTTTTTTCTCCTCGCTTGAGCAGTGAGGCGTTAGGATTTGTCTAATGCGCTTATATCCCCTTATATCGATCAGGTTGTGTTTCTTCTGATAGTCGTTCGACTTTTTTTTTTCTCTTGGCACATTTATCTGTGAATTGAAGACTTTACTGAAGAAATGTGAATGTCAATAATTTTTCTCTCAAAACAACTTTCAGTGGCCTCGTTCATTGTTGACAAAGTCTATAGATTGGCCGGTTGTGTTCCATTAAATATCAATTTATTTGTGTTTAATCGAGAGAATTAATTTTGCAATTAATTTTTAAATACAACTTTACACGTCAGGGCTGGATCTGGCGAATGTCATCCGAGAGGCCCAGTTTTGACCACTTTTTCATGCATTTTTGGCTGTATATCTTCAACAACATTAATAGAGTTGACTTCCAATGCGTCGTTTGTTGTTGGTTTGTCAGTAAAGACTCGTGACATTACGTGTCCCCAAAGAAAATAATTAAGTGGCGTCAAATCAAGAGTTCTTGAGGAAGAATTTACAGATCCATTACGCGAAATTATGCGTTTGGTGTTTGAAGTTAGTACTGGGTTAAGCGGGCCACTCAGGAAAAACTTGTTTGACAAATCGGTTTGAGTTTGAAGGCGCTTTTTGTCATGAGTGGCACTGTTGACAAACGGATTGCAAGTTTTCGAAATTTGTCGCAAACATTTTTGCGGCGAGTGGATTCATTTGCAAACACAAGCTCGGTTGGTAGAAATTTTTGTGTCTTGAACATCAGCTGATGGTTGAAAAATGACAAGTGTGAGTAAAAATTTTCTAGAAGAGTTCGTAGAAGTATTCATAAATGAACCAGCCTTATGGCAAACTAAAAACGATTCAAATAACAATAAAATAGAGAAGAATAAATCGTGGAATAGTTTGCTTTTAAAATTGATAAAGACGCAACTATTGACTATTGACATTGACTATGTAAAAAAGAAAGTGAATTGTTTACGGACGGCATACAGAAGCAAATTGGAGAAGGTACCCAAGAGTGGAAAGTCTGAAGTGGGTGCCGAGGAAATCTACGTACCAAATCTGTGGTACTTCAATATTTTGGGACTCTTGAGTGACCAAGAAATCCAAACAGAAGGGCTTGCTGCTCCATCGATAAATTAAAGCGGTTGTATCGTTTAATCAGATTTTCCAAAAGTGGAAATGCATCGCCCCGCTAACACACCAATGGAAACGTCTCTTCGGATAGTGGTAGCTTTCCGGCTCAGGTAAATAAAGGAGCCCTTCATCATACAAATATTTTAATTTGGATTGCGCGAAAACACCTGCATCTGGTGCTCTGTCACTTGTACCCAGTTCCAGTTCAGTTTCCTTGGAAACTGCAAAGCGCATAATCGATAAAACGCTTATGCATGGTCAGCCAAACTTAACCTTGGAAGGGAGCAATTGACTCATGTCATGAATCCTGTTGCCTAAAGATTCGTAAGCTCAACTCCAGTTTCCCGGTCGCCAACTTCGTCATCATCGATTAGTTTGCCAGTTTTTTCAATTCAGGACCCTTTTTCAACAGAAATATCAAACGATTTTATACATTTTGTGTGATTTCACATAACTTACATATGTTTTTTTTACATACCTTGATAAATGCTTGCACGTTTCCATTATTATTCGTTTGGGGGAAAGTATTTATTAGGTATTTGAGATCTTCAAAACTTTGCCCAGTGCCGAGGAACCTCGATGTTGCGGATAGTCTCTCCTTAGTTGTTATCGCTTCACTCATTACGGTGGCCTCTTTTTTTTATTAGTGGAGTGACCATAGTGAGGAGCTTCATATAAGTTTTGGAATCCATCCTGAGGAAGGTTTTGCAATCGTCTGAAGCGGGCATCCCTTTTGTATTTGATGTAATCTCTCTTTCATTCCTTCTTTTCTAAATTACCATTTTTTTCTCCCTTTTCCGCTTCATACACTGGTGAATTACCAAAAGCGCAATTGCATCATCCGCATTGTATTTTAGACATCTTTACTTCACAAAAACAGATTGGAAATGAAGCTTCACAAATCGGTTGGTTTTCTTCAAGATCCGCCATAATTTCAATATTGAATGGTGGTGGAATTTCTTGACCTGAAGATTTAGTTTGGAATGATAAAAAAAACAAAAAAAAAAAAACACTGTGGCGCTGGCAGCTCGGTATGGGCCATAGCCTAGCTTCTTGACACTCATTTGTGTTGCCCATGTTGTCATTTTTGTGGCATCTGAGCGGGCCTACCGTTTATCGCCGAGTCCGAACAGCACTCCTTAGAAGCTTTTTCATAGGCAATATTACTTTCGGTAGTTTGATATTGCCCGCCGAAAGGGTGATGGCGATTGGAAAAATTGTTGGTGACCCAAACAAAATCCTGGGGGCAATGTTGTAGCTCTCTATTTTTCGCGATTAAAGTGGTCTTCCCTCTTGAAGTTCCGACTATCGGGCATATGCTTATTCGACTACATTTCGTAGATGAGTTAGAGTACGCCGAAAAGAACAGATCATGTTGGAAAGAAAGAAAAGAGGGCAAAACGAAATGTTAGAAGAGCAGAAGCAAGTGGAATTAAATAAAGCCTATAGTTGTTGCAATTACATCAAATATTCTTATGTTGCATTTCTGGATTAACTAGTTCCAGGTGCCGAATTGAGAAGGCTATTCCAAATTACTGTAAAATACAAGTAAAGATAGGACGACAAACGTTCGACTAGCCTAACGGCGGGAGTATAAGAGTCGTGGCAGGATAGGAAAATTTAAAACTTTTAAAAAGATTTAAAAAGAAATCGATTAGTCAAAAATCTGTGCTTAAATCGGCATCACCTCACATTCCAAAATGCTGAAACGTACAACAACAAGAACCTGCTTTTGATAAAGATATCGACGCGATCCATAAACTAATTTCAGGAATTTGTGTCCAGAGTGGTAGTTAAATGTTTAGTACATAATCGAGTAGGTGGTAGAATCGTGAATAGAGTTTTGACAACCTCAATTTAGCATCTACTGAATTGAAACTTATAATAAAAAAACAAACAATTTCATCTTTCTTAAGCTTGCTTAAATTCGCACAACAATGCTTTTGTCATTTGTATGATCAGGTATATACAGTGATCGATTTATCTTTAAATCGAATTTGTCTGAACAACGGTCGTATGGGAAAAATAATTACGTAATTAACTAAATACATTTGAACTCAACTTACTTGTCTAAAGTGAAGCCAACTCAGTAAAACGCTAGTCACCAGACGCACTTGGGAAATACGTGTTTATACATTTGGTCACATTTAAACAGAATTGTGATGAAATCTGACTTGTGTACTCAGGTGAATTGCTTTCAGTGGAAATATTACGTAAATTTTGTATTTCTTCCAGATATTACATATTTAGCACATAATAGTCACACGTGCTTATATGGAGATAAGTGATTACGGGAGATACTTCGAAAGTTAGAGCCCAGCAATGCTCTTGAATCGTTGAGTGGACTTTTCTTTTCTTTACAGGCAAAAAACTAGTCCATTGTGGTAGGGTCTTTCAAAAAGAATTTTTCAACATCTCACAAGAAGATAAGAAATCGTTTCAGCGACGAAGTGCATCAACACTCATCCCTGTAAACTGGGAAATCATATCGTCTACGGTTGTTCCCCCATCAAGTCCAACTACAATAAGTCCTAACAGAAAACTCAGACGCAATCCCATTTAGAAAAAATTTATTAACGAACAGTAAAGTCTAAGGCTACTATCCTATCCTTAATCAGTTCTGGAGCCTTCCACGATTATTCGACTACATTCTTTCCACGGCTTAAATACTGCATGAAGTCAGTCGTGGGAGTAGTGAACTGAAGCAATCGAAGTTCTGGTTTCAAACCAGATCCGAAACTCATTTACCTCGAAACTTAAATCATAAATGTACGAGTATATGAGTATGAGGCAACCTTTGTAATCAATAACAAGAAGAGATTTGCAGGTGCGTCAGGGGTTCTTATAAAAGCTCCAATGTAGCCGAGACAAACCAGTTCCTTGTATTATAGTAAATGTAAAGTTTTTTTAAAGCTTTTTCCACTTAACACCCGACGGAGAGGATAAATTTGGGAGAACTGGTAGCAAGAAGTATGTTATCTAGAATGACGCTTAAATTCGTTATTTCGCTGGTGAAACGGTGCTTTTAAGTACCTTTTGTGTCAGGTGACCCTTTAAATAAATAAAGCAAATGTGAACTTTTCGAATGCTCAAGTTATGGATTACATCTAGGGCTGAATGCGATCCTTTTAGTTTTGTTTCTACAACAGTTTGTTCCTTCATATGGATGGGTGAGCGAATAGATTTTGGAGTCACTGTACGAGGGCGGGTCAATAAGTCCGTGACTTTTTGAATTTCTGACCTCTTTACTGAAACAGCAACACTGCTCCTGTCAACAGGCATCTGTCAGTTGACTCCTGTCAAAATTTAAACTTGCTGCGTCAGTTAGTTTGTGTTTGACAGCTATTTTTATCAGACTACTCACTAATTTGAGGAGAAAATGGAAAAAAGTGAATTTCGTGTGCTTATTAAGCATTATTTCTTGCGAAAAAAAAACATTACCGAGACCAAGGCTAAGCTTGATAAATACTATGGGGACTCTGCACCATCGATTTCAATGGTAAAAAAGTGGTTTACTGAATTTCGTTGTGGCCGTACAAGCACTGAAGATGCCGAACGTCCTGGACGCCCAGTTGAGGTCTCTACACCCGAAACAATCGAAAAAATTCACGATATGGTGTTGGCCGACCGAAGATTGAAAGTGCGAGAGATTGTGGAAGCCGTAGGGATCTCGCATGGCTCAGTGGTTTCAATTTTGAATGATCACTTGGGCATGAGAAAGCTTTCCGCAAGATGGGTGCCGCGTTTGCTCACAGTCGACCACAAACGCATGTGCAGTTGCCATGGCAAAAATCCATGAATTGGGCTATGAATTGCTCCCTCATCCACTCTATTCTCCAGATTTGGCTCCGAGTGACTACTTCTTGTTCCCAAACCTGAAGAAATGGCTTGGTGGAAAAAGATTTGACTCCAATGATGAAGTCATCTCGCAAACAAAGGCCTATTTTGAGGACCTCGACAAATCATTTTTTTTGGAAGGGATAAAAAAATTGGAGAAGCGTTGGACAAAGTGTATAGAGCTCAAGGGAGACTACTTTGAAAAATAAAATTATTTTTTTATCAAAAAATCTGTGTTTTAATCCAATAGTCACGGACTTATTGACCCGCCCTCGTACATATATCTTACTCACAAATCCAGTGATTCGTCTAAGAGTTTATTGTGTGGCCAAGTTGCACTGTCGAGAGCAAAGAAAGTCAAAATCAAAGAAAATCCACAGCTCGTATTCCAATTTGTTAATTTTGAAGAACAGTCTTGTAAGATCTTTTGTGTTACAAGGCATCTTTTATTCTAAACAGAGGGTGCGTTTGCAAAGCAGATTTGCGCTCTACTATTATGTCCATGCCCTTCAACATGAAGGAGGTCAGACTGATAGTTCAGAAGCTCTTGACAACAGTGTAGTCATCTTTTCTGGTTTTCGTTATTAAAGCTGCTCTTAATATGTTCGCCGGGGGCTTAGTATGTAAGTCAGTGCCAGGCAAGCTGGGACGATTCTCTTCTGAGCTGCTAGCAACTCATCTATACCTTTTGCAACTCCTCTGTAAATAAAGTATGCCGTCGGTGCCGGATGCTTTGAAGCACGAAGCAAAGAACCCCTATTCAATGGAAACATCAATCACCACAACCGGTGCCAGATACTAGCTACGACAAATTATATTACTTAGGTCACTTGCGGTTTCGATAATAGCAGCTGGTTTTGAGCCGGTTCTATTCATGTTACCAGGTTGCATGCGTTGGAATCGGTGTAAATGCCATTTGATCTTCTGAATGTTTCCAGTCTGGCTGATTACTCATTTTTGAGGACTGCTAGCCTCGGTAAAGTCTTTGATATTTTCGTTAAATTCTTCAGTGGAGGCACTCTTCAAAATCGAACTATTTCCTATGCCTGCAAGTGACTGATGATATGATTTGTGTGATCCGTATAGGCAGACTTTTGAAATATTGTCGTGGACTGGCTTGTTCACCTGGGCAGCGAAATGTTAATTAGTCTGTAGAAACGATTATATTCATATCCTCAGCACTGACTGCAAATCTAAGACTTGGGTCCCTTGTACTTACTTACTTTAGGTGGCGCTACAGTCCGGGGTGGACCTGGGCCTCAATCAACAAGCTTCTCCAGCTAGCTCGATCCCTGGCTGGCTGTCTCCAGTTTCGCACGCTAAGTTGGCTGAGGTCCTCTTCCACTTGCGTGCGCCACCTTAGTCTTGGCCTTCCTCTACTGCGCTGTCCCTCGGGGGCGGATTCGAAGACTTTTCGGACCGGAGCATTGGTGTCCATGCGCTCTACATGACCCAGCCATCTCAGTCTTTGGATCTTCACTCTTCTGGCTAGGTCCATGTCGCTGTACAGTCCATACAGTTCGTCGTTGTATCTCCTCCTCCACTCACCGTCAATGCAGACGGGACCGAAGATCGCCCGAAGAATTTTTCTCTCGAAGCAACCAAAAACACCCTCATCCATTTTTGATAATGTCCATGCCTCTGCGCCATAGAGCAGGACTGGGATTATTAAAGTCTTATAAAGGGTGACTTTTGTTGTCCGAGAGAGGGCTTTGCTACTCAATTGCCTTCTTAACCCAAAGAAACAGCGGTTGGCAAGAGTTATTCTTCGCTTGATCTCAGCGCTGGTGTCGTTGTCTGTATTTATAGCGGAGCCTAGGTAGACAAAGTCCTTAACTACCTCAAAGTTATATCTGTCGAGGATGACGTTCTGTCCGAGACGTCGGTGTTGGTTGTTCTTTTTGCTTGACAGCATATACTTGGTCTTGCCCTCATTGACCGCTAAACCCATTTTCGCCGCTTCCGTCTCAATGCTCGCGAAAGCTCCACTGACATCACGCTGCTTTCTCCCGATAATGTCAATATCATCGGCGTATGCGAGTATTTGGACGGACTTTTGAAAGATAGTGCCTCTTGTGTTTGCTCCTGAGTTTTGCACTATTCTTTCAAGTACGATGTTGAAAAAATCGCATGACAGCGCATCGCCTTGTCTTAATCCTTTCTGGACATCAAAGGTCTCGGTGAGATCTTTACCGACCTTGATGGAACAGCGTGCATTCTCCATCGTCATCCTGCACAGACGGACGAGTTTGGCAGGGATGCCAAAACTAGACATTGCTCTATATAGCTCGTCTCTATAGATGCTGTCATACGCGGCCTTAAAATCGATGAATAGGTTATGGGTATCGATCTGAAGCTCATGGGTCTTCTCCAAGATCTGCCGTAGTGTGAATATCAGGTCGATGGTGGACTTTCCTGGCCTGAAGCCACACTGATATGGACCTATCAGGTTGTTGACAAACGGCTTCAGGCGTTCACACAATACGGCGGATAAGATCTTATATGCGATGTTAAGGAGACTGATGCCTCTGTAGTTGGCGCAGTTCAGAGGGTCTCCTTTCTTGAGAATTGGACAAACAATGCTGAGGTTCCATTCATCGGGCATACTTTCGTCCGACCATATTTTACAGATGAGTTGGTGTATGCTCCTTACCAAGTCATCGCCTGCCGCTTTGAAGAGCTCGGCAGTCAGGCCATCCGCTCCAGCAGCTTTGTTGGACTTAAGCTTCGATATGGCTATTTTCACTTCATCCAGGTCGGGTGGACGGAATTGTTGGTCATCATCGTCCAGGTTGAAAGGTTGATTCTGCCTGACAGCGGTATTTGGTCCGTCATCGCCGTTATACAGTCTGCAGAAATGATCTTTCCAAATCCTCAGCAATGACTGCGATTCTACTACGATGTTCCCTTGTTCATCTCTACAGGCTTCGGCTCGGGGTTTGTTTCCGTGGCATGTTATTTTTGTCTTTTGGTAAAATTTTCGAACCTCATTCCTGGAGTAGCATCTCTCAATTTCCTCGATCGCGCTGAGAGGCCGGTGTTCATCTCTTCTCTTCCGCTCATAGAGCTCATGAGCAGCTCTGGTCTTTTTTTGCATCAGAAGCGGCATCTCTGATGGCGTTTTGGCAGTGTCTCCAATGGTCTTCGATGCTTGATGCTGGCGGCATTGGACCTCTTAAGAGATTAAGAGACACTCGATCGGAGAAGGACTTGGCGATCTCTTGCGATTGTAGCCGTCTGACGTCGAATTTTCTCACAGCATTAGTTTGTTTTGGCGTAGTTTGGGATATCCGCAACCGTACCTTGGCTACAACAAGGTAATGGTCCGAGTCGATGTTGGCTCCTCGGAACGTACGGACATCCATAATGCTGGAGGAGTGTCTTGCGTCGATCGCAATGTGATCAATCTGGTTGACTGTTGATTGATCAGGAGTTCTCCAAGTCCCCTTGTGTATGTCGAGATGTGGGAACCGCGTGCTAGCCACGACAATGTTTCGCCCCGCCGCAAAGTCGATTAGCCTGAATCCGTTATCGGAGGTGGTGTTGTGCAGGCTATATTTTCCGATTGTTCCACCAAAGATACCCTCTTTTCCTAGCTTTGCATTAAAATCACCGAGGACAATTTTAATGTCATAGCTAGGGCATTGCTCGTAGGTCTTGTTGAGGAGCTCGTAGAAGGCATCCTTGTAAGCGCTGCTTTTGCCGTCGATAGCAATTGCCTTATACTAATCGTTGCCATCCCTGGTTGGCCCTGGCCCTGGGTCCCTTGTAGACCTGGTATATTATTTTTACCTTCTGTTTAAATTTTCGAATGTCTTAGCTTTTTTAACATTTCTTAGTGACAGGGTTTGCTGCTTCTGAATGTAAGCCAACCTTTGTCGTCTTTTGTTTGACAAAGAGTTTGGCACGATTCATAAAAAGTTCATAGCAAACAAGTAACATAACAGAGCGTCGACTTGTGTAAAATCTTTTTTGGGAATGAAGGTCTCGCTTAATTTAGTACCGTCTAGTGAGAATTCTGTAAAGTGATCTTGTACAAATTGATCACTTTGGCAAGGATGTCAAAACTAGACATCGTGTTGTATAGCTTATTTCTATGGACGCTGCCATATGGGGATTGAAAGTTGACAAATAGCTGAGTGTCGATCCTAAATTTGCGGGCCTTATCCAAGATCTGACGCTGTGTGAATAGTTGTTCCATTGTGGATTGTACTGGTCTGGAACCGAATGAACCAAACAGATTACTTATGAGTGGTTTTAGACGCTCACATAATATATGCTTAGAAGACTCTTCTCTTAAGTTGGCGTACTCAACAGGGTTTCATATTGTTTGCATTGGTCAAACCATGCTGAGATTCCACGCATTGGGCATGCTTTTCTATAGCCATATCTGAGAGATGACCTGGTGGATGTTCTCTATCAAGTCATCTCCAACTGGCAGTATGTCTGCCACTTTAACTCCGTCTAAGTCAGTGCGACGAAATACCCTGTCGTAGTCCTCTAGGACGAATGGTTCATTCCCTCTCAACTCTACTACTAGTTGCCCATGTTTATCTTTGTAGTCTTCCGTTCTCGGTGTGTATCCTTGGCGTTTTAAGACCGTTCTCTGATAAATCTTCCGAACGTCATTCCCGCTTTAACTCTTCTCAATTAACTCGATCGCAGGCTTCTCGTGTTCTTTCTTTTTCGATTAGCCGGTGCTCTTTCTGCTTTTCTACTCGTAGACCTTGCCAGAAACTTTCATCCTACCATGTAGTTTACAACATTTCCATCGGTGTTGTGGGGCTAGAATTTTGAGAGGGCTTGATTGAGGGAAATTCGATCGTCTTAATTGAATCCGTGGGCCTGTGTATCCGCGTCGATTTGAAGGTTAAATTATTAACTGAAAGCCAAGTCCCTCTGTGGATGTTGAGATGTGGGAACTGAGTGTTGGTTAAAAAAACTGAATAATTATCGAACGTATCCGATAATAAAACCAATCTCCTTCCTTCTTTTTTGTTCGTAGGAGACACCGTATAAGCTGCGCTAGTGCTTCCTAACATTTCATGTGCAATTCTGAAATTCTTTGCTGAGTTCGTCCATATCCAAGACTGGGCTGTTGTCTCTGAATTGTTTTGTTTTTTTTTTTTTTTTTTATAATGGAGACGTTACCGAAGGGACGCGAACTTAACCTGGGGGGCCGGATCCTTAATAAAGCATCCCGACAAATCATCGAGCTTCTATTGAGTTTATGAGGGCTCCTAGTGGTCGTATATCGAAAAATAATAGCAAAAGAAGGTGTGCACTAAGTATTATTGCACATAAGTAACAATTAAAATTTTTCCAGATATTATAGCCAGCTCCCAACACATGAGGTGAAAGACAATTGTTGGAAAGTGCACTCTCCGTTGATAAAACAAATATTTTGATACCTTTTTAAATGTGTTTGACCTAATTTGGAAAGGTATTTTCTATAGCTCGGTAAAGGTGCTTCTTTCTCCATTTACTTAACCCTAAAACCCTTTGTTCAAGTCTGAGGCTTTTAGCACCCTAGTCTGGGGTGTATCATATTTTCTACTTAAGACTTAAAACTATTTCTACTTCCTCTTCTACATAAGAGGGTGCACAGAGTCATTGTCACACAGTTGCTTTGAATCCAACACTTAATGTGCACGAACTAGAACACCATTGAATCCATTGAAGTAAACAAATCTACTGCCACTGGTATTCATTCATACTCGTAGATAGTAGATACCTTCTCCTCCATAAATGGGGGGAAAAAAAACCCATGCTTGTACTCATATGTCGCGTCTTTTGTTACTGATATAAATTGATCAAATAATCACGAAGCTGTAAGCTGCTTCCAATTTGTTTAAATAAAATTGCCCCTGACTGAATTATTGTTTAGATTTTGGATATTATTCATGTAATGCTCACTACAAAACAACAACAACAATAAAAAAGAAATAATCACAACAAAGCCAAAGTGTGATACTATACACTTGTCATAGCACGTACTAGATACGACGAAACTCTAATAGATACGAGTACGTCCACTCAAAGTGTCGTACGAGTATGTTTTCCATCTCCCAAATTAAGACAAATAGTTTAAATATGTATTTTCATTGTTTGCCAATTAACATTCAAGTAATAATTGTGGACAATTTATTCATGAAACCATATACCCCTATGTAGCAGCGTCTTAAGTTGAATGAGCTCGTTTTTCTGCTCTTTTCTGGAACGTGACAAACGAGAACAAATTCTAAATTCAAAATTCATAATTCGACAACAACGTTACAAAGTGTCATCGAACAAAATTAGAAAAGAAAAAAAAATAAAAAATAGACGGAGATACATATACGAGTATGTATAATAGATGTTTGTACATTCTTGAAAAATGTATTTATGTGCAAGCCGGTATGAAAAACGAATCCATAACTCATAGAAATATTTTTAGAGTATGAATTTCGTTGGAGATTCGACTTTCCGGGTAACAATTCGTTTGCCAAAAACATCAAGAATGCGACAGATTTTGAGTGCGAGTAAGATCACTTTTTGTTTTTTTTTTTTGTTCAAGAGCAACTTTATATTTTAGGAAAAAGAAATTCAAAATTGCAAAAAACTGTCAAAAAAATTTCGTCGCTTGGCATGTACGCGTGCAGACTTTTGAATTTCTTTCAAAAAAATTAAAAAAAAAAAACATCATTCGCAAATAGTTTCATTTTCATGGCGTATTAATTTTGAAAATTCGGAAATAGATTTTTTAAATAAATTTTCTTACGTATGTACTTACATACATACAGGAGTATGTGCATTTCCTCCTCGACACATGCATTTCCGACGCTAGTTATGAATACTGTAAGTGATATTAACTAAAGATGAATGGAAAAATTCTGTAACATAGTCGCTGTCGCTGCAGATGATATCAAATAACCATCTGCGCAGATTCTTTGCTTTGTGGTAGGTGCACATGTTCCTTCCTTTCGTTGGCTGCCATGGCAGGAAAACTTATGAGTGATAGATCCTGGGGTTCTGGAGAGAACCTAATGAGACGTCAAAACTAGACGCTAAATGGTTGACAGTATGGTTATGCACCAATAGGACTTATAATAGCGACAATCTAGTTGTGGTCTTCTTTCTCTCAAGGGAGACACATATTCTGGAATCACCAACCAGCTCTCCCAGGTGTTGACACACAAATCGCTTGATACCTCGATTCTGATTACTCCTGTGCCTCTTTCTATGGCTGGGTTGAAACAATGCGCGGAAGACTTTAAGCGGTTAAACCCCATCAGGATAGATAGATAAGTGGTTAGACAGAAAGCTATTTTTAGTGGATTATTTATTCCAGAAAACCAAAGAGGTTTGGATAAAACACGCCCTGGGAAACTATCATATAAGGAAAAGTTGAAGAAGAGTAGAAGACATGAGGCAGAATAGAGAAACAAAACTGCAAAAGTGACAACCACGGAACTAAAACTGTACCGCTATTTCCTTTTCTGTTCCGAACAGGACCAAGAGGAAGATCGTTTCTGGCACTTCCTCATCGTTTGATGTTTTTCACGTACTGTGTCCAGATGGAGCCGGCGTTGCAAGTAACAGAAAGTGTAGTTCCAGTGGATGAATAAAGCATCCAAACTCATCGAAAAAATTAAACCAATGATGGGTTTATCCGCACACAATGTCCTGCATATTGCTGTTCTGGTTGAGGGAAGTCGGTTGATGCAGTATAATCCATGCTGAGAAACAACTTAAGAGGTGACTTTCGAGCAATATCCGGCTGAAATTGGTGCTGCAATTAGCAAAAGTTGCAGTTTAAATGAACGGAACTTGGATGTCACTATAAAACTAACCTTCAAACGGGAAGGGAACTGGTAGGATAACAGCATTCTGCTACCATATCTCTGGCGCTTTGAATTATGAATGCTGGCAATGACAATGGTCGGAATGCTGCTAAGTGCAAATATTATGTTGATCAACCGCGTGGACTAGCTAAAACAGAGAATGTTTGTATTCAAGCAGAGGGCGATAGTATGTAAACCAAAACTTTTAGAATAAAGAGGTCTATACAGCAATCTCCCACTTTGGATCGCTTTACTAGGTGGGGTGAAAAGTAACCTCCTTGGGAATGAAAAAAAAAAAATTTCAAAGGTTTTTTTTTATTGTATTCAATATAATCCCCCTTTTAGCTTGATACACTTATTCCAGCGATTTTCCAATTTCTTGATCCCGTCCGAAAAGTAATTTTCCGGAAGGTCTGCAAAATACTCCTCCGTGGCGTCGATGATTTCCTCGCGTGAGCTGAATTTTTTATTGATGAGCCATCTTTTGAGGTTTGTAAAGAGATAATAGTCCAAGGGAGCCAAATCGGGCGAATACGGTGGATGCGACAGCAATTGGTGCCCTAAGTCATTGGTTTTAACCGTGGTTGCGATGCTCTTATGCGCCGGCGCATTGTCTTGCAAAAACAAAAATTTTTTCGCTTAATGTAAGCACCGTTTTGCAGCGATTTCGGCATTCAATTGCTCCAATAATGCACAGTATAATGCCGGGCACTCATTCTGTTCTCTGGTGTGTAATAGTGGATCCAGGTTTCATCAACAGTTACCAATCGACGCCAAAAGTCTGCCCGATTCAGCATCAGCAAGTCCAAACACTATTTCGAAGTGCTCTTGCGTTAGTGTTTTTGGTCAGGAATGAGCATGCGCGGCGCCCAGCGGCAGGATAACTTTTTCATATGCAGAATATTGCCCAAAATATGGCGTGTGCGCTCAGTACTAATCTTTGTGGTATCTGCTAGCTCGCGCACCTTCACTTTCCGGTCAGGCAACACCATTTCATGTATTTTTTTGACATTGTCCTCTGTAACCGCATCGGAGGGCCTGCCGCTGCGGACTTGATCGGTAGTGGAGTTGCGGCCACCACGAAATTCTCGAAACCAATATTTGACGGTGTAATCTGACGAAGCATTAGCCCCATAATATTTATTCAACTTTTCTTTTATTTTCTTCGCCGTTTTGCCTCTGAAAAAATAATGTTTTATGAGAGAACGAAAATCGTTTTTGTCCATACTCAACATGATGCCAAACACGTCAACATCAATCAGTTGTTAAAACAAAACTAAAGACAGTATCGCACTGAAATTTGGCATGTCTACCGAAATGTGAACGGACTTAAAGGCGCCATAATCTGTTTTGCATTAGCAGCGCATTCTGGCGGTCAAGGAGGTTACTTTTCACCCCACCTAGTATGTCATATATTACATTTCCTCAGATCAGCATCAACATCTCAAGTCTGCAACTGCATTCCTGTGTAGGAATCTTTCCGTGTGGCATTGTGCTGTTTAAGAGCTCTCACAACAGTGTATGATGAGCAATCGACGAGAACACAACGTTAACGATTCGTTAACAGCATGAGGATTGTTTTCGCGAAAACGATCAATAACTGCACGAATTACTTGCTTACTTGGCCGATTATGTTGACCGTAAAATTGAGGAAGTGCTCTTAGAACTTCACGAATAGATTTATTTTTTTCAAAGTAAATTTCCACAATTTGGAATCGTTGTTCTGCCGTTAAACGGTTCATAATGAATTGTCAACCCTTATTGAACAGAAATGTCAACACAGTTTGATATTGACAGCTGTCAAACCATAGACAACAACCATCGAAACTTCTCATGCAGCTAAAAAAAAACGCTATTATATGTTGAAAAGCATGGCGGGCTTCATGTGCGCAAAACTGATTCGTGAATGTACGAGTATTTTCTGCTTTAAATGCATACCAATTGGGAAGACCTTATACGGACGGTCTTCTTGTTTGCAAAATTGAACGTGCATTTAATAAGAAGAAGTATGAGTTGGATATTGTTATCGACATTGATGACAAGGCGACTTGGACAACACATGGACAGGGATTCAAATCAATCCTCCCAATACCAAGGTTGTTTTCTACACAAGAAGGAACTTTTCTCCGTCCGAGCTAAGTACGAGTAACATAATGGTCATCCTTTGGATAGCGAACTTCTCTAGAAGCATTGAAAATCTCAGACAATTTAGTCCGACTTTTTGGACGTGCTGTCAGCAATTAAACCGGAACTTGAGTTTCTGCCGAAATATTATACGATGTTGACTCTCCCTGCAATCAAGACCGCCGTACATATTGTATCAGAAATCGAATGTAGTAGAGGCCAGCCTAACATGTTATACTTACTTCACTATTTGTTAAGCAAACTAGCGTCTGTGTTCGAAGCCAATCCTGATGTTAATGAGCTACAGCGGTGTCCTATTGAACTGCAATTTTTCAAATCACTATATTTTTATTTGAAAAGCAAGTTGCATTGAATCATATGAAAAAACTGTTGGATAACAATTGTGTTTTTAGAATTCATTTTAAATTGTTTGGATTTAGTGCCTTGAGTCGGCCGTGAAACGAGTTGCACGCTGCACAAGCATAAGTCTCCGGAATTGTCTTTCAATCTCGAAGAATGTCTTTCTTGAGCACATTCACTTTGATGCCACGGTCCCAAGACAGAAGCGGCGAATGTCCATCGGCCTCAAATGGACAATCGAAGCTCAAACTTTCAGTTAAATCCATACTGAGTCCTTGGTTTTGTTTGTTCAAGAATTGTTATTCGGCAACTGGCCACGTTCTTGTAGGCGCAACAGCTTCTTTGATCTATCGAGCCTAACTTTTTTTTAAAGTTTTAGTTTGAGCTCATTTCAATATCCGTTGCAGGCTTGGCTTTGATATATTCAGTTCGGTAGCCATTTTCCTGCAACTCCGTCGAGGATTTCGTTCAGTTCGAGCCTTCACTCTCCGAACTGGCGATGATGCAGCTTTTTCGCGACGACCATCATAGGTACGAGGGCGGGTCAATAAGTCCGTGACTTTTGGATTAAAACACAGATTTTTTGATAAAAAAATAATTTTATTTTTCAACGTAGTCTCCCTTGAGCTCTATACACTTTGTCCAACGCTTCTCCAATTTTTTTATCCCTTCCAAAAAAAATGATTTGTCGAGGTCCTTAAAATAGGCCTTTGTTTGCGAGATGACTTCATCATTGGAGTCAAATCTTTTTCCACCAAGCCATTTCTTCAGGTTTGGGAACAAGTAGTAGTCGCTCAGAGCCAAATCTGGAGAATAGGGTGGATGAGGGAGCAATTCATAGCCCAATTCATGGATTTTTGCCATGGCAACTGCACATGTGTTTGTGGTTGGCTGTGAGCAAACGCGGCACCCATCTTGCGGAAAGCTTTCTCATGCCCAAGTGATCATTCAAAATTGAAACCACTGAGCCATGCGAGATCCCTACGGCTTCCACAATCTCTCGCACTTTCAATCTTCGGTCGGCCAACACCATATCGTGAATTTTTTCGATTGTTTCGGGTGTAGAGACCTCAACTGGGCGTCCAGGACGTTCGGCATCTTCAGTGCTTGTACGGCCACAACGAAATTCAGTAAACCACTTTTTTACCATTGAAATCGATGGTGCAGAGTCCCCATAGTATTTATCAAGCTTAGCCTTGGTCTCGGTAATGGTTTTTTTTCGCAAGAAAATATGCTTAATAAGCACACGAAATTCACTTTTTTCCATTTTCTCCTCAAATTAGTGAGTAGTCTGATAAAAATAGCTGTCAAACACAAACTAACTGACGCAGCAAGTTTAAATTTTGACAGGAGTCAACTGACAGATGCCTGTTGACAGGAGCAGTGTTGCTGTTTCAGTAAAGAGGTCAGAAATTCAAAAAGTCACGGACTTATTGACCCGCCCTCGTATTTGTAATACTGCCATTGTTGTAACGTGCAATGATATTTATTGACATCGGCGTGTTGGCAGGCTCTTACAATGACCTATTGTGGCATTCCACGCAAATATAGCTCCATCACACTATTACGTATGAATTTTATTCCGGAATACGAAATAGGGAACTGATACACAAAAGCAAAAACACAAACTAAATGTCATTAGGGAAAATATTGACGCAATTTTACCAACTGTTTTGGAAGTTATAACCTTCAGAAGTTGGTTGTAGTTCAATTGGTTGCATATTGCTATATGACCGCATGCTAGCGTTCGAGCAGTAGGCAGTTCGATTGTCGGCCGACTCGAGGCGCTAAAGGTGCCATTCTCGAAGAAGGGCTTTCTTGAGCGCATTTACATTTTGATATTTTTAGTTTTTCCCTTCACTTGTAAAATGCTCAAGTGGATTCGCCTCTGGTGATTGTGGAGGCCATTGTGTTGATGGGACGAAACAAGGGACGGTGTTTTTTTTTTTAAGCCACCTTAGGTTGACGCGTGCTTTGTGGGCGCAATTCTTGTTCGAATGTCCATTCTCTCATACGATATTGGCTACGAACGTGCAAGCTCCTTTGCTGTATCGAACCTCATTTTTGCTATTGCCGGCCAAATTCGTAAACGCATATATTGCCCAAAATATGCAAAGCAGGAGATTCGCAAACGCACAACGGAAAATTACTGCAAAGCAAACAGTTCCAAAACTGTTAAAGGAATGTGGCACTTGCAATGCAAACATATGCTTTTGATATTTCAACTGCTTTATTTCATTTGCTTTGCCAGTCGTGCGTTTACAAATTTGCCCGTCCTTTTTTCGTGCTTATAAGTTTGAACTCATTCTTCAAATCCGTTGCATGTTTGTTTTTAATATAATAGTTTTCGCACTCGGTCAAGGATTTCGTTTAATTCTAGCCGAAACTTTCCGACCACCGCATAGCTTTTTGGAATTGTTGTAACGTTCAATAGTTAGAGACGACGACACGAAAGATTTATTGACATTGAGGTGTCGGCAGGCTCTAACGATGGCCATTTGTGACTTCCCACTCAGAATTAGCGCAGTCACACTATTACGTATGAATTCCATTCCGGAATACGAAATATGAAACTGAGACGCTAATGCTTTTGCACTCTTAAAAACAGTAAAACCGTATGTTTCATTGACATTGTTTTACCAACTGTTTTAGAAGTTACAACCTTTTGAAGTTGGTTGCATATTAGTGAGAAAGGTCGGGGTATTTGCGTCTGCAGCAGTACCTTAGCCTTAAAGGCTTACTAAGCATCACCACCTTCAAACTAGTTCGGAAATGCATTTGGAAATCTGACTTCACTGAATAAGATCACAATTTTTCTCACCTTCAATAACTTTAGGTCTGCGTCATTTTCATGTCTTGCATTGACAGTTGGGTATCTAATCTGTACACCCCTAGGTTACATGATATTCGAATTTGTAGGCAAACTAAACAAATGCAGGTATCTGTAAAAAATCAGTGGGCACTCTGATTTCGCCCGGTAGAAATGATTGTGGTGACATCACCTCTTGCGACCCTTATTGAGATTGATGACTACACATGAATGTGCACTGTTGTTATGGGTGTTGATACTGCAGGAACTTAATTACTGAAGCAAGTATTTATATTTCTTTTTTTAAACTTAAGGGTTCAGGGACTGAGGAATGAGTATTTGACTAAATAATGAAAACTGCAGCATCCGAAATCTACGGTTATCGTAGGTCACTTTATATCAATAACTTCTAGATGCACAGATGAGTTTTTTTTCATACACATCATGGGCGCGCTTAAATACGTTGACGTCTTGAACAACACAAATACAACGGAAAGTTTTCGATTAAAGGAAATATGCGGCGTAAGGCAACTTAATAACTATTATACGCATCAGGTTAAGCACCAAGTACACGAGTACAATACACGAGAAAGTCCAAGGTAGACGTCATTTGAGTCCCTTCTCTCTGGAGTGGAAGGAAAACAAGGGACTAGTAGGGCGTCCACATGGCGCTTAATGTGTCAATTTTCTTTAATCTAATATTTTTTTTTTTTTTTTTTTTTTTTTTTTAAAAAAAATAGTGCTTTCATTCCATCGTTTTGTTGCACACTAGGCACAGTCAAATTGTGTATATCCAAAGTTGTCGTTGGAAGCGTGTTAGGTTTATTTGAACAGCTGTACACATTATGAATAACTTGTATCTAATTACACTTTTGAATATCTCAAATTAAGTCGATTCTAATGGTGATGTTATATCGTTGTAATTCATGACATAAAAGGCCATACATTAGATAAGAACCAAAAGTTGATACAAATGAATCGTACTTTGTCTCCTATTCGTATAAATAAGTAACTTTACGAGTATCTACGCCCTCATACCATACTCGTACCGTACTGATAAGTAAATGAGTTTTGTGATGCTGGCAGCTAGATGTCTATTCCTCGTATCATTTGTTCATTCTCAATCGACTCTCAATCTACGTCGATAGTGAGATTCAATTTATAAAATAATATCTTTACACATTACCTGTTGCTGTTCTACACTCGTTCATACTACATATTCATATCTTATGACTGCGAGTATTGCAGTTTATCAATTTATTTGCCATTTTCTTGGCTAATACACTTGTGTACAGAACGATAGTAGATAAGAAACGAGCTTGTTATAGTACATACGAGTACATATAGTATATTTGGAGTAAGTTAACACCTGAACATCAAATTCAGATGTGGTGTGCATAGTGACAACAAGTATCATCAGTGCATGTTATTCTTATTCGGTTTGCTTTGGTTGAGAGTGAACATAGCCCACTTACTGGTTGAGCTTTTTTGTTTTTTTAAATAATTAGGCACAAGGTTAAGTTACTGCGAGATACTCATTTGGCTGTTTTTGTTTTCTTCTTTTTTTTTTCAGATGTGTTTCTTTACTCGTATATGGCAAATAGAACGTGTATCTCTAAATCTGCTTGGACCGTAAGCACTGGGCACGGACAGTGGCTTGAAAAATGAGTAAGTACCCGTATATCGTATCTGTTACTCGTTGGTGTGCTTGTTGATTTTAAAGTTGTGCAACTGGAAAAGCTTTAAACAAAACATTATTAAACGAAAATAACGTTTTGAATTGAATTTTTTGGAAACGCTAAAGATAATCCGGTTTTACAATAATAGAAGTCCACTTGAGTAGTAAAATTTTTTTTTTTTTTTGGAGAATTATTCTCATCTTGCGATCTATCGGGAAAGCTTCGGTTTCCCGAATTTTTTCAGTGGCTGTAGGATCTCTGATGATCGTTTATGCCGATTGCCTTGTTTTTCTCAGACTCCGCCGATCGTATTTTGTCGTTACTGAGATAGAGATGCGAATACGGGCAATTGTTGTTGCTGGGGGCTCATCTGAGCTGGGTCCGAAACGCTGTTGTAAATTATTAACCTTTTCTCTAAAAATTTTCCGCCGTCTTACAAGCTGTTTCTGACCCGAAGTTCAGGTATATAGTGCATTGATGTAACGGCTGATTCATTTAGACTTGTTTTTTTTTTTTGCAATAGACTTGTTTTTACAGATCACGCGTAACTGGCCTCATGGTACCGTGTTATTTTTTTTTTCAGTGTTCAGTTGTTTAACAAATCATCATGGAGAGGTTCATACCTTGCCTTTACCATCGGCAAATTCGGGTCTCAGTATACGTTATTGGATAAAACGCGACCTTATAGACCACATCCGTAGTGAGGAGAATATTGCGGCTGTGGCGGCGAGTGCGGCTAAAGACCGTGAGCAATCGATTTGACCCCGATATCAACATATGGGCTTATCATATTCAACAACTTGGGGAATTTTAAAATAGGATATTGGCTTAAAGGCTTACAAAATTCAATGCGTTCAAGAATTAAAGCCGCCAGACTTGAATTTACGATTAAATTTCAGTCAATGGGCTATGCAACAATGAAGATCCGCGGTTTTTGCATTGAATTCTGTTCAGTGATCAGGCCCA
This sequence comes from Volucella inflata, assembly GCA_928272305.1. NCBI lineage: Eukaryota > Metazoa > Arthropoda > Insecta > Diptera > Syrphidae > Volucella > Volucella inflata. The sequence continues at coordinate 150,367,866 of OV743716.1, read as the reverse complement.
TTTCTAGCTCAACAGTTATCTAAATAAACAAAATTGCCGCATTTCGGCAGACGAGCAACCTGAAGAGTATGTAGAACTACCGCTACATCCACAAAAATTCAGTGTTTGGTGTGGTTTTTGGTTTGGTGGAATCCTCGGTCCGTATTTTTTTAAAAATGAGACCGGACAAAACATAACAGTCAATGGCGAGCGCTTCCACACAATGATACGGAATTTTTGCTGCGGTACATTGAAGCCCGTGATGTCGGCAACATTTGCTTCCACCAAGATGGGGCTACTGCACACACAGCGCGGAAAACAATGGCTATATTAAGAAACAACTTTGGTGGACAGCTAATTGTACGTTTCGGACCTGTAAATTCGCCACCTAGATCGTGTAATATCACACCTTTAGACTTTTACCTTTGCGGTTAAACACGCTGGTGTTTAAGCACATAATCGGCGTATGTTATACGCACTCCGTGCTCAGCTGGCTTTAATTCTTGAGGGAGCTTTATAAAGACATAGACAAGCCGTGCCGTGAGACAAGCCCAAATGCTGTGTTCATTTTGTAATCACTATATTTGGATTTTTTTCAACACTTTCACCAAAGTCAAAAGTCATCGCCGATAAAAACAAGTCTTAATGAATCATCTCCCTTTTGGTCTCATCTTATACATGTTCATCCATTTTATGCTTCCGATAGTAAATTTAAATAAAACACATTTATGATTTATTTCAATATATTTTTTGGATCTTGTCATTGTAAATGGAATATAACATCATTCAAATGTCATCTACGGGTTCTTGAAGGGCTTGAATCTATCAAGGTAATTTTCGATGACTTTTCGACACATATCGGGCAAATTCTTGGCCATAACTTGACGATGTTCATATACATATTTATAACGGTGACAAATCACACATCTTGGTGGCCAGTTCACATCACCAAAACGCGAAATAACTCTTCCAAGAATTTTTTCCCGCAATAAAGCGAAAACATGTCTCCACATCCAGACGAAGTCTATTGGAGACCAAAGAAATTCAGTTACAGCTTCCTCACCTAACACCACCAGACCAAATTACATACCATACAGTGACTTTTTGTGAATGCAATGATATTTCGACAGTTATAGGTGGATTTTCGCTTTTCCAATTCGGTTTGTTTACTTAGACATCCACCGAGCGAAAAATGAGCCTCATCGCTAAAGAATATATGTGAAAATTGGTCATCCAAACGCTGGTGTTTAAACACACAATCGGCGTATATTATACGCACTCCGTACTCAGCTGGCTTTAATTCTTGAGGGAGCTTTATAAAGACATAGATGAAAACTCAAATGCAAAATCCGCCATAATGTGCCGTGAGACAAGCCCAAATGCTGTGTTCATTGTGTAATCACTATATTTGGATTTTTTTCAACACTTTCACCAAAGGCATAATCTGATCGTAATGTGCAAAACGTACCTATTATAGAATCAATATTTTTGTCGGAAGATTTAAAAATGTAAAATGTTTAGAATCGTTCAATGACCTACTAAGTGGGGTGAAAAGTAACCTCCTTGACCGCCAGAATGCCTTGAAGTCCGTTCATATTTAGGCAGACATGCCAAATTTCAGTGCGATACTGTCTTTAGTTTTGTTTTGACAGCTGATTGTTGTAGACGTGTTTGGCATCATGTTGAGTATGGACAAAAACGATTTTCGTTCTCTCATAAAACATTATTTTTTCAGAGGCAAAACGGCGAAGAAAATAAAAGAAAAGTTGAATAAATATTATGGGGCTAATGCTTCGTCAGATTACACCGTCAAATATTGGTTTCGAGAATTTCGTGGTGGCCGCAACTCCACTACCGATCAAGTCCGCAGCGGCAGGCCCTCCGATGCGGTTACAGAGGACAATGTCAAAAAAAAATACATGAAATGGTGTTGGCTGACCCGAAAGTGAAGGTGCGCGAGCTAGCAGATACCACAAAGATTAGTACTGGAATCTTATGTGGAATCGGGCGGACTTTTGGCGTCGATTGGTAACTGTTGATGAGACCTGGATCCACTATTACACACCAGAGAACAGAATGAGTGCCCGGCATTATACTGTGCATTATTGGAGCAATTGAATGCCGAAATAGCTGCCAAACCGGTGCTAACATGAAGCGAAAAAAAAATTTGTTTTTGCAAGACAATGCGCCGGCATCGCAACCACGGTTAAAACCAATGACTTAGGGCTCCAATTGCTGTCGCATCCACCGTAATTGGCTCCCTTGGACTATTATCTCTTCCCAAACCTCAAAAGATGGCTCATCAATAAAAAATTCAGCTCACGCGCGGAAATCATCGACGTCACGGAGGAGTATTTTGCAGACCTTCCGGAAAATTACTTTTCGGACGGAATCAAGAAGTTGGAAAATCGCTGAAATAAGTGTGTCAAGCTAAAAGGGGACTATATTGAATAAAATAAAAAAACATTTAAAAAATGTTAAACTAAGCATAAACGCTCCTAGATGACAGTTCGATTTGTATGTGATTAAAACAGGGATGTCAAATCCTAACCTAGAATTGGATGCCCCTATAATACGCTGCACTTTTTTCCCTTCATGAAGTACAGGAGTTCTACTTCGAAGAGCTCCATGTGAGGGTATTGTATTTTGTGTCTTGTGTTGTGTTCTTTGCATTTAGTACGTTCATCAGAGCATCTTCAGATGTCTGCTGTCAAGTACGAGTTTTTTAATTGTCGTCGATACCTGGAGCCTATCAGTAATATATCGTAAGGAAATTGAATCGGTGTCTTTTAACAGATCCTCAACACCTCAGACCCAGCTGATCATGTGGTAAAACAGTGTGTTTCCAAGGAAAAGGTTTTTTGTTTGTTTGCACTCGCATTAGAATTTTCAATGTTTAATTTCAATTTGTCGTGTCAGGTCCAGAGGCTTAGTTCTTTAAAGACAGCGCAATAAATTGTGTTCGTTGAGAATTTCTAGGACTGTATTATTAATATGCGCCTTTAACCGGATCTTATGTTTTCTCGCGAAGTTTCTTGTTTCATCTTCGACAGAAGAAACTCCAAGGTCACGATGCACGCCATTATTTCTTATAAACCATGGTGCATGTACAATTTCTCGTAGGACTTTATTTTCAAAAGTGTGTAAAATACTAATATTTATTTTCTTGGTACAACCCTAGAGTTGTATACCATAAGTCCACACCGGTTTTAGCACCTGCTTATACAAAAAGCAGTTTGTTTTCTACGCTAAGCTTGGAATATTTACCAAGTAGCCAGTACATTTCTCTGTATTTAGATTCAAGTTCCTTACGTTTCTTTTCTACGTGCGTCTTCCATTTGAGCTTTGGATCGAGTGTCATGCCCAAATATTTAGCCCATTTGTTAACGGAATACAAATCGGGTCCCATGTGGATGGGCAAGTGACTTATTTTTCTGTAAGTAAAGTTTACTTGCACAGATTTGGTCTCGTTGAGAGCGATTCGGCACACCTTTGTCCAGTCATATACCTTATTTAGGGCGCTTTGCAGTTTCGATGCTGATTTTTCTATTGTTTTTCCGACAGTTAAAATGGCAGTGTCTTTGGTATAGTAAGCAAGAACAGTTCCCTCGACTTGTGGTATATCTCTTGTTTATAAGAGATACAATAGTGGACCGAGCACACTTCCCTGCGGTCCACCGGCCAATATATCTTTAAACTGATATACGTCATTTCCGTATCTAACACGAAAAATTCTATTTTCAAGATACCTCCTCAAAAGTTTCGATGGCAAAATTTGTCGTAATTTTAACTTTAAACCTTCGTGATAAACCTTGTCAAAGGCTTGAGAGGTCAAGAAATACGCTTGAGCAAATCTTTTTGTCTCTTCCAGAGTTTTTTCAATTACGTCGGTAATTCTTTGCACCTGGTAAATAGTCGATTAAAAAGTGAATACGAACCCAACCTCATATTTGCAAATTATGTTTAATAGTTTTCCTGAGTAGACGGTTGCTTTTGCCAGTTTAGAAATGTCTAGTGCGTTGTTCGATCATTTAAATTCACTTACTCATAAGATGTTCCATTCGTATCAAATTGAATGTCACTCTAGAAATCTGTAGCAATCTAGAATTTTGGGAACCCTATATGTAGTTGTTAAGTTTTAGTTTCAATTCAATAATTGTCAGTGGTCGAGAGACAAACAAAGTCAACAAAGCGCGCCTCCGTTTCTGAAGCTCGTATTGTCGTTTTGGAGCAATGAAATTTTTCATGATTAAGGGTATCTAATTTATGAGGCTCATCTGTCGAGAATAGTAATTCCGAGCTTAATTTGTTGTATTATGATATATCTCTGATGCTGGCCATTGTGTTTTCCACGTTCGTTCTTCTAGATGTTCTTCCTTTTTTGCTTGGTTGGAAGCGAGGTACGCCTCTTGTTTCTCGTCATGCGATTGCCGACATTTTTTGTTCATCACTATCCGTAAACTTTCCATCCCGTCTCAATTATGTTGGCATCTATAATATTTATTTTATTGCTCCCGTACCCTCATAAAATCCACTTAGGACCCATGTTGGATTTCGATATGAAATTTACCGGTTGTTGGCAGTTACCGTTTCTCGTGTCACTTTTGCATTTATATAGTGGAACGAGATAATTATTTCTCCATAGGTTTGAAGTACTTGCAGGCACACCAATGGCGATAAGGCTCGCACTCAAAGGATTAAGAACATCCTTTAAATGTTTGCACAAGGCGAAGGAACATTAGGAAGCAAAAAAAGAGAGATGACGATGAACCTTAGTTTTGAATGTGTTTTCGTTATAATGGCAAGCAAATACCGAGCTCGGTACAAGCGTTGTTGTATGGCGTAGAAAAGGATCGCGATATCAGAGTACGTCTAGAAGTATGATCGAGGGTAAATTGGCATGCATTCATCAGAATTTGGGATTGAACGTTTGAAAGGCTGATACTTTCAGTGCAATTGTAGTTATTTGCGCTCTTGACCTGTTGTCCATCAATGCTTATATAAGCTGTTGATGGGCTGGAGAAACGACTGAGTTTTATGCGTTTGTGAAGTTAACCCTCAGTCCTACAGAGTTAGTCTTTGTTAGCTATTGGTGCAGGTTCATGTTTTCGTACGATAGCAAGCAAACATCGTTAACCTAAAAAGCAACGCTTAATTGTCGTGGTTGTTTCTCTAACCTACCAGACATTTTTCGACAGTCACACTATCAGACTTGATCGTATGTAAGTGACGAATATTTCTCATATTTTCATCGAACAAACCTTTAATCACCAATCAATCTAGGATTTTTTAATGGCCCTATAACAGCTTGAATCACAATTTTATAATAAAGTTTTAAAGTAACATTATTAAATATATTTTATTTACAGGGAGACGAATTCCATTACCTCTTCCCAACACAGGGTCGATGTACCGGCGACGGAATTCGTACTGCATACGTGCAACGATAACAATTTTTTTAATTCTCTTCATTTTGTTGCAGATACACGTTTTTAACTATTGTAAGTAACCAACCAAAACATCAATCATAACAAGCAATAATAACGAACATGTATTCCTTTCTAGCTGAAGTAAGAGAACCTCTTGTGGGTGATGCAACCAATGATTCTACAGCGGCCATACTTTCGATGGTTCCATCGGTGTTTCATAAATTTCTCAAAGCAAAGACGAGAAATCAAACTTTCACAGCAGCTGGTAATTCCTGATTTCATTAGTTCTCCGTTGAAATATTCCTTGATAATTTTCTTTTTAAAGCAACCCACAATGGAAGCCAAAATGTTTACATTGAGGTTTATCACCCCCCGAATATAACTGAAATTAAAAGAATGATTGCCAAATACAATGAATTGCAAATAATTTTAAATGAGGATACATTCGGTCCCCTTCAAAATGACTCTGTGATAATAGTGGTACAGGTAAGATGTTCAATAATATCCTGTTAAATATAATTTTACAATAAGTTTCTTTGTAGGTACACACACGTATCACATATCTTCGCCATTTAATCGTAAGTCTTGCCCAAGCGCGCGATATCTCAAAAACTTTATTAATATTTTCGCATGATTACTACGATGAAGATATTAATGATTTGGTGCAAACAATAGACTTTTGTAAAGTTATGCAGGTTCGATTTGTTCGTGATTCTGTTAAAAAGATACTCAACTTCTTCTCTTTTAGATATTCTATCCGTTCTCTATACAAACACATCCCAATGAGTTTCCTGGTGTGGATCCTGGTGATTGTCCACGTGATATAAAGAAAGATCAGTAAGTATTATGGTTTATTTTTAAGTTGAAATAACTTTATTCCATCGGAGGAAGACCCCCCATTCATAAAGTTTCTTCTGAACTTTTCTCTTCTCGTATTCAACCCAGATTAGCAAGATAACCTACATGTAAGTCGGTTAGAACAAAAACAACCTAAAATAAACCCTTTAGCACGTGCTGTTTGTGCAATGGTTTTTTGCATTCAGATTTGCATCAATCTACACTGTTGGATGTGTTTTATGTGCAATTGGTAAAACAAAGTATGATTAGGCGTTATGGTTGTATTGAATGGTATTCGCTTCATTAAGTTCTTTCTTCTAAATTATTGTTCTTTCTACGTACTACCTTTCACTGTGCTTTCTGTGGATAATATATGGTGAACTAAATGTAAGACGTTAAGCAAATATGCACATGAATGGAATTTTCAGAGGGGTTTTCTTGAATGAAGTACTTACTTTTCTTGAAGATGGTGAGGAATTGCCAGTAAAAGTGCTTCAAATTTCAATATTTCCACCAAAAAATGCTTGTGAAGGACTAATCGATGAAGATTCTGGGGGCGAAGAATTGGTTTCAGTCAGCATTTTACCAGATTCCCAGTTACAAACTCCAGCTGTGGAGTTTGTTCCGATGTTGACATTTTAGCAAAAAAAAGAAAAAGAAAAGAAAGATTTCTCATTGGCTAATGTACCATCTTCCACTAAACCGAGTGTAAAAATACTGAAGAGATCAACTTATTAGAATCTACTTTCGAGTTATTCTATAGATTTTCGGCGGAATATTATTTGAAATAATTCTAAACGTAACAAACAGATATGCATACCACCGTGTGGCGCTCCCATTCTTCCGATTTGAGTTATGGTTTTTTTGTTAAGTTGGTACTTTTGTTGTTGATATTCCCTCTAAATCTTAGCGTCATAGCTTGACATTTGCAAAAGTTCCGTAGCCAAAAGTACATCTATCTCTGTGTGTGTTGGCGATTTTTTACAATTTAAGAAATGAATTTAAATTTGCAACATCGAACTTGTATTAAATTTTGCGTAAGAAACGGATTTAATGGTGCGCGAACGTTGGAAAAGTGTTTCGGCAACGATTCTCTAAAGAAAACGGTCGTTTATCAGTGGCACGAGCGGTTCAAAAGTGGTCGTGAGTCAATCGAACTTAGTGGCGGACCATCGACATCGAAAGCCGACGACAACATTGATGAAGTAAAAGAAATGTTGGTCATTAACCAACAGACACTAAACAAAGAGTATTTTTTGGGCGTTATGAGACGTTTGCGTGAAGCAAAAAATCACCTAATTTGGGTCCCTGTGTCTTTCTGTTCAATCGAGTTAAAAAAAACACTACGGGGAACGAGTTTTAGCACCCGAGAGGAAGTAATGGAAAAATCGCCAACACATACCGAGATAGATGTTCTCTTGGCTACGTAACTTTTGCTAATGTCAAGCTACATATGACGCTAAGATTTAGAGGGAATATCAACAATAGATGTACCAACTTATCAAAAAAAAAAACAGAACTCAAATCGGAGCAATAGGAGCGCCATACGGTGGTTATTCCACGAACTTTCTGATCAAGGTAGTATATCCAAAAAAGAAAACGGGTAACGAGACAATGTATCGCACGAACTCAAAGCCTTTGTTGGAGTTTTATGGGAACAATGATTTGGTTGCAGCGGCAATTACAAGAGGTAAATTTGAGTAAATTTTCTCAAATCTTTAGTGAAACCTAGACGGACAAAATTTCCAAAGTAAGGGTTCAGAAAGGGAAAAAAGAAATGACGCTCTCACGATTTAAAAAAAAAATCTAGGTCCTGGGTACAATCGCTGTGAAATAGAAAAATAATAATATTATGCTTTGCAAGCATAGCACCATTTCATTAGGGTTCTTTGACTTTAGGTAGAACCCTAAGTATATAAGTAAATGCATCAGTTGAATCCGTGCACTCCAAGTTATGAAAAATTGGACAAAGGGAGTAGAAAAATGTTAGGGTTCAGTAGTTATTTCACTCTATGGGTGGAATCGAACATTTAATAGTGTAATTAGATTTGTTGTATTCTAGGTAACTATTCAGCTTACAAGATTTAATTTGCATGGAAAATAAAGAATGTCTTTAGGGTGTGGTTGAGATTTGATCCACGAACCGTTCGATAAATTAGCAGCCGAATTTCTTCTCCAATAACCTCTCTGCACTCTTTGCGTGACTTCTTTTTGCATTGTAAAACCCTCCGAAATTTCAACGGCAAATCTTACTATTATTTGATACAATTCCATTATATCTCATTATTACCGATATAAAACAAACAACTGCTAACTGAAGCGGATATTGTAAAGAACGCCTTTCTGGGGTTATAACCAAATATAACCACAGGGCCTACGTACTCGTAGACATAAATGATTATTACATTGATAGTTTAGGTGCTTATGATAGAACTTTGGCCTATGTTGTCTTTTAGACTTATATGTAAGTCTGACTTCCTTGATTTTGAAGAGCGCGGAGAGAATGGCTAAAATTCATGTGCACAAAAATACCTTAATAAGAGTTGGCTCGTTCCGGACCTGTATAGTTCCATGCTTCGACTAAACATTCGCACTTCATGAAAATAGTTCCCAGTTCGCAGAGATTTGTATGAATGAAAAGAAACATTATATGTATGGACATGTCAGTTTGAAATAGAGTTTGATCATTCCGGACATGTATAGTTCAAGGAACTACATATGTCTCAATCGGAAACATTTCCTATCGTTCCGCAAACTAAACGAAAACCTTGCAACTCATCACAGATAAAACGAAAAAAAAAATAAATGCAACCGAACATGTATCACACCCCGTAGTTTTCAAAGAAAACCAAAAATCAAATGTGAATACATCCATGAACATAGATCTGGCGATAAGCTCGAACGGTTTGTACCCACTGGGACTGGGATGGGAGAAAAGTGATGGAAGAATAAATGTCCGCACGCACGTTCATCGTTCCAGGAACTAGTTCCGATAGGGAAAAGAAACGTTCCGCGGAACTACTTTGCGCAACTCTACTTAGTAGCATGTGGTACAAAACGACGGATCAATAGTTTTGTAATTAAAAGTAATGCTGAATATTTAAGATCAACGTGGCCATTATTAGGTCAACTTCAACCTATGCATCGATTCACAGACTCCAAAGAACGGTCTTTCTCGACTGGCTGGGGGTTTCCCCTCTATGCGCATTAATGAATCTCCTACCATTTAATATTTCATGAGTTTTGATGACTGAGCGCTAGAATCTGAGCCAGGGGAGAAATGTAGTCGGATCTTCACAAATGGCTCCAAAACCGAGCCGAGGAATGCAGCGGTGTCGTATTTCTGGAGGGAGACAACGTTAGATTCCACTCCTCGTCGTTAGGAAAACTTGCGTCTGTCTTCCAAGTCCGACACTCAGCCCGTCTTTGCTTTTAACAAATAAGTGATATTTGTTGGACATCGCTGTTGACTTCATCTTCACTGAAGTTCACCTAGCTGTGTTTGCGCAGCTCCGAGTGCTCAGTTGCATTTGCGTAGTCAGATTCATCCTACTACAAAATATAGGTTTTGGTTTTCTTCAGCGAGTGCCCTGCTTCCCAACTTCCTGGGATTGGGACCGAAGCTTGTTTTATTATAGTTAATTGCGTAGCAAAATCATCTAGTTCCCGACATAGAACCTCTAGGTTACCGCGCGTGATCTTACAATCGTTCTTTTCGCTATGTTCGTATTATACAAGTAGCTCAAGACAAACTTTATTGATTCCGCTATCTAAGCTCTCCGAAGTCTGCATTTTGTCATTAACTAGCCTTTTAGATAGAGCAGAGCTTTTGCACTCTTCTCAAATTTTTCATCGAAGTTGTGCCGAATACGTGATTGGTTCTTCTAATAGGATTCCGTCTTGTAACACTCTCTGATATTCGTAACATTTTAATGTCAATCGCTGTACCTCGTTCACTGTCCAACATTGCAGTTCGTATGCTATTAGTCAGGCACAGGACTGTCGCGTATGGTTAATCTTTAGGCTTAAGCGGATCTTTTTTTTTATCGCAAACGAGGATTTGAGCCACTCGCGCTTATGCTGTTTGTGATTGTCATTGTCATCGCCATTGTTATATTGTTATTCTCCTAATCGTTAAGGACCGAACCCAAGTATTTTAAGTTGCAAGTATATAGTGTATAAACACCTAGAGGTGCGTTCGCAATTTCACAAAAACTTCCAGACAGATATTCGGTTTTTACAAGATTGATTCGTAGCGCGAACTAGCGCATTTATCCAATTATAAGATGTTTGTCAAGAAGTTCTCCCTCAACTAGTAAAGTATACCACCACCTGTCATAATTTCATTTAAAAAAAAACGTATATGCTTCGAAGGGTATGTCATCCAGTACGACTGTATATACCTGCTTTTCTCGCCTTATATTTATAACAATCGGTGTACTTAGTTCATGCTTGATAGGCTCGACTTTTGTACCACACCGAGACTTTCGTCTCATTGTTTTGTTGAGCAAGCCCTTGTTATAGCTTCAGATCAACAAGAAACGTTTCATTTATTCTCATCTATGCAGGCCCAAATTCACCCCATATTCCGTTGTATTCAACTCATTATAAGTTCAGTTCTTGATAGCTGTGTACTAGGTGGGGTGAAAAGTAACCTCCTTGACCGGCAGAATGCGCCGCTACTGCAAAAAAGGTTACGGTGTCTTGAAGTCCGTTCATATTTAGGCAGACATGCCAAATTTCAGTGCAATACTGTCTTTAGTTTTGTTTTGACAGCTGATTGTTGTAGACGTGTTTGGCATCATGTTGAGTATGGACAAAAACGATTTTCGTTCTCTCATAAAACATTATTTTTTCAGAGGCAAAACGGCGAAGAAAATAAAAGAAAAGTTGAATAAATATTATGGGGCTAATGCTTCGTCAGATTACACCGTCAAATATTGGTTTCGAGAATTTCGTGGTGGCCGCAACTCCACTACCGATCAAGTCCGCAGCGGCAGGCCCTACGATGCGGTTACAGAAGACAATGTCAAAAAAATACATGAAATGATGTTGGCTGACCGGAAAGTGAAGGTGCGCGAGCTAGCAGATACCACAAAGATTAGTACTGAGCGCACACGCCATATTTTGGGCAATATTCTACATATGAAAAAGTTATCCTGCCGCTGGGTGCTGCACATGCTCACACCTGGCCAAAAACTCGAACGCGAGAGTACCTTCGAAAGAGTGTTTGGACTTGCTGATGTGGAATCGGGCGGACTTTTGGCGTCGATTGGTAACTGTTGATGGAACCTGGATCCACTATTACACACCAAAGAACAGAATGATTGCCCGGCATCATACTGTGCATTATTGGAGCAATTGAATGCCGAAATAGCTGCAAAACGGCGCTAACATTAAGCGAAAAAAATTTTGTTTTTGCAAGACAATGCGCCGGCGCATAAGAGCATCGCAACCACGGTTAAAACCAATGACTTAGGGCTCCAATTGCTGTCGCATCCACCGTATTCGCCCGATTTGGCTCCCTTGGACTATTATCTCTTCCCAAACCTCAAAAGATGGCGCATCAATAAAAAATTCAGCTGAAATCAAGCATTGTGTTTTTGGTTCTCACCGAAGCTCTTCTCTCTTCTCTGTCCAAGCGGCGTACTCATTCTAAAGAAGGTTTTCTAACTGTGGAATTTTCCTTCAAATCTATTGTTATTTTTTTACCTGTAATAATTTTTTGTAATAATTTGTAATAATTTTTCAGGAGTAAGATATATATAAAACCTTATCTCTGTAGTATCTTACACATTGTTATCCAAATTTAAGTTTTGACCACAAATAAAATAACTAACTAACTAACTAAGTATATGAATGGTTTGGTAGTTTAGCTTTAGCTTTTCTGCATTCATCAATAAACCCAAATCAAAATTGTTTTCACTGTTTTTGTTATCATTTATTTTCTTTTTAGAGCAATTATTCAGAAATGCAACAATGCACTGCATCCAGATTTGTATGGGCACTATAGAGAAGCGCCATTTACCCAAACCAAACACCATTGGTGGTGGAAAGCGAATCGGGTATTCGATCAGTTGGAAGTGACACGTTTCCACACTGGTAAAAACTAAAACAATTATGTTTTATAAATTTCAATAAAATCACTTATCCTATTGTCTTTCATTTTAGGTCTGGTTTTGTTCCTTGAAGAAGATCACTACGTTGCTGAAGATTTTCTCTATCTGCTGGAATTGATGGAAAAACGGTCTGATCTTTGTCCGCAATGCAATATTCTGTCATTGGGAACGTACTTAAAAACTTTCAACTACTATACCTACAACAGCAAAGTAAGTTTAAGTAAATCTTAAATTTATTTTACAAAATTTACCTTTACTTGTACAATACTATAAATCATCATCTATGAGTACTCGTACTCGTACTCCATTGGGGAGCCAACACCACAATCACCACTAGTCTAACACTAATTTTTGTTTCTGTTGTATTTTAATTTTCATCATTTAACTTTTGTGTTAAAACAAAATACGTTCGATGGTTTAAAAATCATAACAAAAAAAATAAAAACCAAAAATAAAACTTAAAAGCTTCGATGTTTTGATGTTTTTGTTTTTTTTTTCTTTTAAATTAATTCATATATCATATTATAAATACATATACGTACATTTATCTAATGAATATTTATAAATGTTTTTCTAATTTCGCTAATACGATATTGTTTCTTTCATTGTTGTTATGTTACTGTTACGGTATATTTAAACAAAAAAAAAAAAAAACAAAACTCAAAAAGACTAATAAGAAAACCTATAACGGTCAATATTCTTCGCTAATCAGTTCTAACAGTCTGTTAGGCTATAGTTTCAAGACCAATAACAAAATTAATAATAATAATAATAATAATAATAATAATAATAATAATAATAATAATAATAATAAAAATAATAACAATAAAAATAATCGTAAGCAAAATCATAACAACGCGAATAAATTTACTAATAGTAACACTGAGCACAAAAGCAAGTCAAATGGCTTGATAAGTCACTTTGCTGGCGGCGTCGCCGAGGGTGAGCCAAATGCACTTACAACTGAAAAAAGTACAGCACAACAAACTTGGAGCTATCACGTATTACCATCATTGTATTCAGTTTATCAGAAGGTAGAACATCTTTCACTTTCCACTATCTTTTATTCCTACTTTATATTATTATTATCGTTTTTTTTTTTTTGCGTATCTCTATTCTATATCTCTCTTACTTATACTGTACGACTACATAAGTTTATAATATCTCTCCCTGGTTTTAATTCAAATTGACTTAATTTGTTTCTAAATTATTATTTATCGCTAGCTAATGATATGGTTGTGATTAAATTTTTTTTATTTTTGCTAATTGAATCACTAATGTGTAAGAATGCTTTCTTTATTGTTTTATTTATAAATTAATAGTAAACGCTTAACCAGGGGGTACTGGTGTTTAGTCGCGATTTATTTATAAGCACGTGCATGCGATAATTAAGATGTGAAATAGCAGTTAACAATTTTTCCATTATTTACTCTTAAAAATTTCTTAATACGCATATTCGTAAATGTCTACACAAATCTCTTATACATTGAATATTTATAAATTTACCATATTTTTTAACAGTTTTACTGCTGTCCTTAGCAAATAGTGTGTCTCTTCATTTTCATTGTTTTGAGTCATTCGGTCCTGGGCTCTCATAACGTATGACGACTTTCGCCTAATGATATTGTTTTCACGATATAGGTTTGCATCACTTAACTTTCTTTTTGTGTTGTTGGAAAATACTGAAGGTGAAATTTTATCATAAAGAAATGATTCGCAGTAATTAAGTTAAAATTATTTAAAAGCGAAATGAAAACGAAGAAAAATTTGAGGTGTTACGAACGCAAAGAGTACTAAACGACACATCGGATCCTTATCACTTCCATCAAGTTGATAAATTATGATAAAAATATAGGTTTCTGACGTTTTTTAATTACATACAATATAATTTAAGCTTTGTACAATGTTTTCGTGTCTAAAACAGAGAGATGCAATGGGTAATAAATTTTCGATCACACTCGAACATTGACTCGTACTCATTATGATTTTACCACTTTGGTTGAAAAACAAAGCTATCAATCGAGCATGAGCTCAAAGCAAACATTCAGTTCTAATCACATGATCGTTTATGATCGTGCGTCTTTTTTTTTAGCAACAACCAATGATCGCATGCTATTCACAATCAACTTGCATGATGAAACTGTTCGCTTGTATTCGGGACGCTCATGACACCCGAGCTACTATCTTCTCGTGCATGCACAAAATTTGAATCAAAATGTTTAATAATTCTGTGCCACACAATCTGTTTTGGTTTTAAATAAAACAAATATGTATGTAAATACTTGCATGCATAAATGCATCCGTAAATACATTGTGAACAGAAATATTTTACATATTTTACATTGATCGGGTCGATAGTCTCGTTCGGAACATTCATTCATAGTTCATCATCCAAAGAAATCGTGTGAGCTGCTCGATTGCGAACATACAAAGGTGGCTCTTCTGTGTTCGAACATAAAATTTTCGTTTCGTGTGCACTGTTCGATCGAAATTTCTTGCTGCTGAGCGCTGCGTTAATTTGATTTAATTTTTACCAAAAGTGATCGATCATGCTCGATCGTACTCAATGCAGCTCGTCCCTCTTAATCCAAAACAAGGACTTGTTGCGATGATCCGCCACCTGACTTCCGTTATTAGGTGATTCAAAAAGTTCAGCGGATCCTTCCTTTGGAAGTAAAGATTATCGCTTTTTCTGTTAATTCCAATAGAGAGCGTTACCGTTTACAATGTTAGGAGAATTGGTTTTGATTGGACGTGTTTTAAGTACTTAATATTTTGTTTTGAATGGCTGCAGTTAGCTTTGACAAGCATTTGGCGAAACGGGAGATCCTGAAAAGAGTTGTGATGGGTAACAAAAAATTTGTGGTCAAAAACAACATTTGGCATAAGAGGCCATGGTGTGCTCCTGGTGAAACACCGCAATCGGTCGATAAACAAGATTTGCATCCCAAAAAGGTCATGTTGAGCATTTGGTGGAATTGGCAAGGTGTCCTTGCTAAATGCTATTAAATATTACGCTCAGCTCGATACTTTGAAGCAGGCAGTGGACGAAAACCGGCCAGAGTTGGCGAACAGGAAAGGCGTTGTTTTTCATCATGAAAACGTCAGACCACTCACACCTGTTGAATTCATTTGACTGGGAAGTTATGCAGCATCGTACTCTTCAGACTTTGCGCCTTCTGACTACCGTCTGCCCCGCTCTATAAAAGAACAATTTGGATGGAAGGCAATTCAATCCGAAGATGAGATCAAAACGTACCTAGAAAACTTTGTCATCCGTAAGTCCCAAACTCATTGTTTTTTTTTTTTAATTTTCGAAAATAGGTTCGGATTTTGTGTTAATTTTTTGAATAAATAGAAAATATGTAGATGAAATGGACGCAATCGCAAATTATTTTACCAATTGATTCTAAGAGAAAAGCTTGTATTAAAACTGACGCATTTTTTTTAGTTAAAAGGGTTAAATATTTATTTTATAGATAATTCAAATATATAAGGTTGGTTCAATAAGTTCGCAACATATTGAATGAAATTTTTTTTTTCTTCGTAAAAGAAATTTTTAATTTGCAACAAGTCCTCCTTGAGCTCAATACATTTCGTCTAATGTTCCTTTAATTTTGACTATTCTCAATTAATTAAATTTGTCGAGGTTCCCAAAATACTGCTTGGTCATAAGTGCCTTGTGGTAGATCCATGTCAACGATATTGAAACGGCTATTGGAAGAAGCGTGTTTCCTGTCCGTATACGACCGTCGAATAAATGTTACTTCCCAAGAGTTATAATATAGTATATTGACCATTTCGGCGTTTTACATTAGCAGTGGCTTTCTTTTCTGGCGAACGAGTTAACGTTTAAATTGTGATTCTTATTTTCATTCTTAAGCACTGTTTGTTATTGCAACTGTGTTTTGATTTACCAAGCAATTTTCTATCATCAAATTAACAAATACTCGTATCATTGAAAGTTCGTGCATGTTCCGTTATCTAAATGCGGGTTAATTTTATCGCGGTATGTCTAAAGGTTTTATACTTTGATGACGCTGCAACATTTTATTTTGTTTAGAAATTGCGTCGCGTGTTATTGGGAAGTATCGGGTTTTCCAATAGGAACTTGACAACTTTCACTAATCATCAAACTGTCACTGTCAATTTATTCAGTAAACTCAACATTTTCATCATAGTAAAGTACATGAACGAGCAACGTCTGCAAATTATAAAAAATTTTTACCGAAATTCGGAGTCGGTGACTGCATCTTTAAGAGCGTTAATTCCAATTTTCGGTCGTAATTCTCGCCCTAGTAGACAGGCAATAACAAGTTTTGTGCAAAAATTTGAGTCTACAGTGAGACAACGGGTTGATCGAAGTGTCGAAAATATCGCTGCCGTTCAGGCGTCCGTAGCAAACGATCCAAATCAGTCAATTCCACGACGTTCTCAAGAATTGGGCGTCGCTCAGACCACATTATGGCGTATTTTGCGTAAGGATCTTGGTTTACACCCATACAAGATCAAGCTGACTCAAGAATTGAAGCCGATGGATCACACAGCACACGTTACAATCTATTCATTGAAGAGTAAGTATGGTGAGCGTCTTATCTCAAGAAATGGGACAGTCGATTGACTATTTTCTGTGAGGCTACGTTAAGTTATTGGTTTATGCCAACAAGCCGACGACGTTGGAAAAGCTCAGAGCCAACATTGAACGCGAAATAGCGACGGTTTCGGCTGAAATGTGTGGCCGAGTCGTTGAAAATTGGGTCCAAAGAATCGACCGCTGCAAATGTGCTCGCGGTGGCCATATGAACGAAGCCGAGTTCCATTCATAAATGTTTTGTTGTACTTCAAGCCGATAATAAAGTTTTTGAAATATCTCAAATGGTTTGCATTTTATTTAAAAAAAAGTTGTACTTATTGGAAAACCCATTATAAGTAGTCGTTTACGGACTACAAGAGAATACAGGGAATACAAACCGAATTTATGAGCTTGTTTTTTGCTATTAAATTTAATTTGAATAATTTGCCAGAAACAGTGTCTACAAATCGTTCAGCTGTAAAATGAGAATCAGCGTTATGGTCCACATAATCAGCCTGCCGATTGCGTTTGGCACGAATATCCTTCCAATAATGCTTCGAATTCCACGTCTTCATACACTTTCATTTTTTTGTCTTCAGCGTTAAACTCACCGTTCTCAAACTTTTGAAATCACTCACGACCGCCCGCCGCGGCTACGAGTTACATGATCCATTCGATCAGTCCAATTTTTCACTACTTTTCCCAATAAATCTGGCCGTATGGCGTCAATGGTAGCTTAGATATTGGCTTTCAACGATTCAAGAGTTGCTGGTTCGTCTTATTGATGGTCTTGAATCGAAAAGAGTAAAATTAGTGCGAAAACGATCAATAACTGCACGAATTGCTTGCTCACTAGGCCGATTATGTTGACCGTAAAATTGACGAAGTGCTCTATGAACTTCACAAACAGATTTATTTTTTTCAAAGTAAATTTCCACAATTTGGAATCGTTGTTCTGGCGTGTTAAACGATTAAACGATTCATGATGAATTGTCAACCCTTACTGAACAGAAATGTCAACACAGTTCGACATTGACACCTATCAAACCATAGACAACAATCATCGAAACTTCTCATACAGCTAAAAAAAAACACCTTTCACAAGCAATCGCTGCAGAATTCTTCAAATAAAAGAAGTAAATCAAAAGTTCCAGCAAATGAGCCTTATTTGGTGGAACTCGACAAAACTTGACATTTTCAAACGAAGAAAATTGTGTGATGCTTATACAAAATCGCGTTTGTTTTGACAGATGTTCATCCTTACGATGTGACGTTTTACTTCTGAAAATTTCAACCAAAACTTACTGGTGGGCCCATTTTTTGTCAAACAGAGGAAACTACGAGTATTTGCACTCTTAATAACAGATGTTTTTTTTTTAGCATTGGTATCAGCGCTTAATTTTCAGAGCCCATAAAACGACCATCAAGTTACGCCGATATCAACATTCGGCAGTACTTACATTCAATTTGCCAAAAAATTTACATTATGTTTAACTTCTTCTCTTATCCATTTATCAACCCTTTCCTCTTTATACGAACTTATGCGTAACGAGTTTCCCATTTTTACTGCATCGCTGCTGCTCCGCTTATGAGGTTGGCTAATGTCGCAGACCGCAGAACGCGTCTACATACTGCTCGGTCCTGGATCGCTGCAGTGGTTAGCACCAGGCGTTGTTGCCATTGGAGAAATCCTGTCTTCACTAACATGCAAAAATAGGTCTGGCAGCATTGTTACGTTAACTCAAATGAATATGTTGCATTAAGCTATCGTGTATAGATTAAGTTATAAGTGTAATTTACACGTAAAGTGGAAATAAGCGCCGATATCGATCTCAAAAAACAACAATATCTGAGCCAATCGCATTAGAATAATGTCCTCAGTACGACTATGTTGTCAAGTTCTTACCTTTCAACATTATGATGCATACTATTCATATATATGCAAATAATCTTGCACAGCTTGCGGTTTTTGTAGGGATCAGTGGTGTATTTATTTGTGGAGTCGATATATCCGAAAGAGTCTTAAGTTTTAATTAGCTATTGCTTATTCTCGTATGGAAGGATATTAACCCTTTGACGACCACGGGGACACATACGTCCCAAGCTAAAATCTACTTAAAACTAAATAATTACCAAGCCGATGTATGTCATTTTGTTATTTATTATTTTCTAAACCTGCATTTTAATTTTTTGAGCTGGTAAAATCACATAAGTTACACCGTTTGTTGTCTATTTTTATTTGAAAGTGACGGTACCAAGGTTCAGGAACAGATCGAATTTAGAAAAAAATATTTGAAAGTGTAAAAGCGATTTTCAACTTTACAAAGTGTCATATAATCGTTGTCTGGTAAGTAAATTTTTATTCTATATAGTTATGGAATCAATATTCAAGTCGCTTAAAAAGGCCAATGAGAGATACTATTTATGAAGATACGACTCCTTACCCTTCAACATCTACAGCGGAACCCGTCGCCAAACAAGCCGCCGGTAGTAGTAATCAATTGGTGTTGAAAACATGCAACCCAAATGTTTTTCGGAATGTGGAATACGAATTCGGAAAGGTACAAATCTACCAAGACTATTGACTTCTTTCAACATTCTTTGTTCAATAACCAATTTTGATATATAGTACGAGTATTAGAGTCAATACGATACGCTCATCAAAATGGGCAGGGATTCACAAGATATTGAAGTCGAAGAAACGAAAACATTTCTCGGTATGACTTTGGTTATGGGCTATCATATCTTGCTCTTATTGAGAAATTACTGGTCTGCAAAATCAGACATGGCGGTACGTTTTATATCAAATGTTATGCCAAGGGCTCGATTCGAAGGAATACGCAGGAACTTACATTTCAGTAACAACGAAGAAGTAAGAGACCCAAATAGCCCTAATCATGATAGAGCATACAAAATTCGGCCAGTAATGGATCATTTGCATGCGGATCAAACGGTATATGCGTTGTTTATATTCCCTCTAAAGTTACGTAGCCAAGAGTACATCTATCTCTGTGTGTGTTGGCGATTTTTTACAATTTAAGAAATGAATTTAAATTTACTACAACGAACTTATATTTAATTTTTCGTAAAAAACGGATTTAATGTTGGAAAAGTGTTTCGGCAACGATTCTCTAAAGAAAACGCTCGTTTACCAGTGGCACGAGCGGTTCAAAAGTGGTCCAACAAAAAACACGTCGTTTTCAGTCAAAAAAGAAGGCAATGCTCACGGTTTTCATAGATTACAACGGGGTAGTGCATCATGAATTTTTGCCAGAAGGCCAGACAGTAAACAAAGAGTATTATTTGGGCATTATGAGACGTTTGCGTGAAGCAATTCGCCGAAAGAGACCAGAATTGTGGGCAGAAAACTCGTGGATTTTGCACCATGATAACGCACCGTCGCACAGTGCCATCATTATTCGTAATTTTTTGACGAAAATGCAACAAATACCATCCAGCAGCCACCGAATTCACCTGATTTGGCTCCCTGTGACTTCTTTCTGCTCAATCGAGTTAAAAAAAACCACTACGGGGAACGCGTTTCAGCAGCCGAGAGGAAATAATTGAAAAATCGCAGCAAGCACTGATGGACATAAACCGAAAAATGCTTCGAGGATTGGATTAATCACTGGCATAATTGTGTTGCAGTCGATGGGGACTACTTTGAAGGGGGGGGGCAATATAGATTTAGATGAATAAACTTGTTGTTTTATTTATTATATCTGAATTGTTTAGTGGAAACTTTTTGACTACTCCATCTTCTAGCGTTCTCTGTATAGACCAGGTTTCTTTATGAATCGTCAATCATTTCTCTAGTTATAAATAAAAAAATATATCACAAACATATAATATAAATTTGGTTACCCTGTTAAATCGGTTACCAAAATATCACATCAATAATAAGTTAGTTAATGAATCCTAATCAATTTCTTAAAAAAAAAGGGAAAACCTCCTTCGTACATCTATCACGAAAAATCACTCAAATATCAGCCTATAGTATATATTTGCACACACTTTCGAGCTTTTGAATGTTGTATTTTGATGTATTAAATGTTTTTACTGTCCGTAGGTTGTTTATCGGGTGCATAGAATACCGAAAACAAATGTTTTATACAAAAAGCAGGTACATACATAAACAAAAACATTTTTGTATTTAGATGAAAAAAAAGAGTGAATTTTGTGTGGCTATAATCTTGTTAAATCTAAAACTAGATTAGGTCTGGCATTATACATATGAACATCAGGTTGGAATTTTGTACATCATCACTGTCTAACACTTAATTTAAATTTTTAGATTTGGGTTAATTAATTTGTTAAACAACACTAGCAGCACTATCATTAAACGTACTGTAGGCTGCATGTTTTTTTTATTATTCGTTCTTTGCTTGTTTTAATTTGCCAGTCACATTAAAACGGCATTGCAGTCGAAAGGTCATATTTTTGGAAACTACAGAAACTTGGTTCTTCTTGGTTTGCAATGTGGTGGTAATGTGTCACTATTCTGGTAGAACTCTTTTTCCAATTACTAACTAGATCTGAACCATCAATTTTTTTTTTATTTTTTTTTTAAAGCTTAAAAGAGTTGACTTGCAATGGGTTTTTTAGAAGTTGATCATAAAATTTTAAGTATCTCCAGGTAAATGGTGTTTTCTCGAAAGAAAAGAGCTAAAATTGTATTTGCCTGGAAATGCTTACGTTTTTACTTCGTAATTATAGTAGTTGTGCGTCATTAAAGATTACATTTAATTGAAAAGCAATAAACCAAAGTCTTAACAAGAAGATATATTTTTATTTTATTTTATTTTTTTAACTAACTAATAGGTGGAAGTGATGCCATGGATAAGTAGCAAACACAATATGGGCTTCGCATTCAATCGAAGTACTTGGCGCAGTATACGAACGTGCGCAAAACACTTTTGTTCTTATGATGATTATAATTGGGATTGGTCGTTGCAGCATGTTTCGCAGCAATGCTTGACAAAGAAACTTCATGCAATGATAGTTAAAGGACCTCGTGTCTTCCATATTGGAGAGTGGTAAGTGTTTGTGTCCATTTTAACGGTTAGTTTTCTTTATTACTCGTATTATCTGGTTGACAGCACTGAAAGTAGTGGTGAGTATCTGCAATATGATGCGAGCGTATCCCGGAGATTTCCAAAAGAAGTGCTTCGCAGTATCGTCATAACTTTCACAGTAAGCGTCACAGGATCTTGTGTCATTTTTTCTCAGCACACTGAGATGTTTATCAAAAGCTAAGTGCCCTACTACCATACTACTAAGCAGCCCGTAGTCTTTCCTACTGATGTGCAGCAGGAGATTCGCTGATCCAGACGGCAAAAAGCTTTCGTTTGGTCTGCCGCTAACTAAGGGAGGTGTGCAATTTGCCGTTAAAACCAAACTGTCAATACAAGGGCTAATCGGGGACGGAAATTTAAATCCCGAAAAACGTTCCCTTGTGCCTTGCCTATATGTAGATAGATCTACGATTTCCTTACCAGGGATCCCATTGTGACCTGGGACTGCAACAAAACTCAGTTGAAAGTCGCAAAAGTGCTCCATAGGGCTTTAAGCGAAGCAGATGTTCACGCCTTCAACCGAATCTTCAAAAATATAGTTCGTTTCCATTACAATTGCGTATATTTCTTCTTGGAAAACAGACGCAAGAATTCCTAACTACCAGTGAAATCTTACATTTTCTTTCTTTAGAAGGACACTAGGGTTTCATTTTAATTGATTTGTAGCCATCTGAATCTATGTACGTCTACAATTTAAAAAATACACAATGGTCGCGTTTCTGGAAATAACTGGTGCCTTCAATAACGTCAACACAGCTGCAACCACGACGGTCCTATCAATTCTGAAGGTAGATGATTGATTCAGTTTGGAAGTTGATTAGTATTATGGTAAAATAAACAAGTCTATACTGGATGGGACTTCTGCAACAAGATATTTAAGCAGAGGTATTGGGAGTGGCCGTGGTGTAGTGGTACTAGCTATCGCTTCTCACTCGGAGGGTCAAGGTTCGAATCCTACTCAAGACAAGTTTTTCATTTGTGTAATTGATACTCAGTCAGAAAAATCTGCGTGTGAAGGCGTAACACTGACATGTAGATTTGGCCGTTGTAGAGTTTGAAGCACAAAACAAACGCTAAAATTGATAACCTGAATCATTCCGAGGGAAGAAACACTTTCCGTCCTATTCGGACTCCCACCATTTAGAGAGTCAATATCGAAACCAAATATACCTGAGTTTCAAACCACAACATCACAAAAATGCTTTCCTTTCTCCTCTTATCTTTCCGCTCGCGACCTGGCAACAGTAAAAGGGTATCATAACCCCCTTAGGCGCGCGTAAATTATAAAAAAAAATGCTGTAAGCCTGCGTCCATTCACCCCGTCTCTAAAAATGAGTGGCCAACGAACTGCTGATATACCTGGAAGTGGATGGTACAAGGGTTAATGCCCGTACAGATCACGGCTCTATAGCCGTCTCAAGAAAGCATCCTATTTCCACTATACAATTCTTACAGCAAAATCGGCAGAGGTTAAAACCTTGGCCACTTCTGTTTGGATTGTAAGCCCCCGTGCAACTAATCTTGTCCTCGCATTACCCATTGGCTTTATGTCTCGGTTATAAAGCCGATACTCACTTACGGTGTTGTTGTCTGATGGATGGCCTTGACAAACCAGTCAACAGCAGCAAAATAAGCAAAGTCCATACGACAGCGTGCCTGGGCATAAGCGGAGCCTTCCAAATCCTCCGCAGAATCGGATATTCTGTTTTATTTAATACCCATCGATATGTTCAGCAGGTTGGATCCAAGACTTGCAGCAGAGTTGTCCAATCCTCCACCTACTTTGTACATGCCCAAAGAGATACCCATGATAGTAAACCTGACCTGAGAGTTTTCTTCTAATAGGTGGGCCATCTGTTTGTTTCTTTTTTAATCATATTTTATTTTGACATTGACAGCTCTTTTGCGCTCAAAATATTGACGGAAATTCAATTTTATATTTTCGCGGTACGAAATAGATCGTTGTACGGTTAAATAACGTTGGAAAATGTTTCAAAGTTACTTCCAAAGTGGGCGCTGTCCTCTCGAGACAGTGCGAATTTTGAAAACGAATTTCGGTCAAAAAAATGCACCAACTGCTGCTGATGTAGGCAAGTTGGTAAGAAAGTTAGTGAGACTGGTTTGCTAATTGATAACCGAACATACTCTCGTGTTCGTCCTTTATGGTTAACGGAGAATATTGCATATATTGCCGAGAGTGTGTGCCATAACTCGAGAACCCCAGTCGCGCAATCCTGAGGAGAATCTTGCATAAAGATCTCGTAATATTTGCTTACAAAGCCCAATTGACTAAGGATTTCAAACAAAATGATTACTGCCTTCATTTTTGTTTCTTTCCTTGGGCTTTAGGGAAGCTCGAAATCGATTACAATTTTAATCAAAGAATCATCTTTTCAGGTGAGGCGCACTTCCATCTCGGCGGCTACGTATTCAAGCAAAATTGCCCTGTTTCAGACTCTAAAAATACACACACAGACAAGGAAAAGCCAATGCATCCTGAACACGTGACTCTTTGGTGTGATTTTTAGAGTTGCGGCATTACTGACACATTTTTCTTCCAAGATGACAATGGAACTATCGTTACAGTCAATAGAAGGTGTTACCGATGCACAATAACCGATTTTTATCGAGGAAATCAAGGATCTGGACTTGGGCGAGCAATGGTTCCAACAAGATGAGGCTACCTTTCACACAAGTCGTGCAACAGTGGTAAATGCATTATATCTCACTACACTCATTCTCTTTGAGTTATGCGGCAAAATAGACTGTTTGATGCCCATCAGCAGCAATGACCACCGTCGTCATGCCCAATTAATTCTTAATTTTATCGTGGTCGACTGAACTGCACAACATATTCTCTCTGTTTTAGAACGTTATTTAAAAAATGTTTATTGGCTATACCCTGCTATTCCTGTTGATTTTTATGCTGTTGTCATTGTTGTCTGCAGCTGTTGATATTGTATTTGTACCTATTGTATTGTAGTTTGGCGTTAGTCTGCCTTTGAAGCTTCGTTTTAAGTTGCCGTTTTTCTTGTTTTGTCCCTCTGGAGCCATTTGCTTCTCCTTGATGCCAATTGGGGGATTGTATATCCTTTTTTTTAGAAAACCAGAGAGGCAAAGCTTTTGCTGTTCCCCATGAAGTGGCCTTATATATGGATATTCGTCGCAATCTACCTCATGACATGGTGAAGTCTATATTTTCCAATATGTCCTCCTTTTCTATTTTGACGTTGAAATCACAAAAAAAAGACGCCTTAAAGTTAACTTTTGTTTTCTATCATACATAAATATAAATTTAACGAAAAAGGAAAACGTATTAACATAAATTTTCTTTTCAGTGGCGTTCATCACAAGAAGAAGAACTGTGAATCCAATCAAGTGATCTCAAAGGTACAACAAGTGCTGCGTATTGCCCGCAATGCTGGGCAAATGTTCCCTCGATCACTGACACTAACAGTTGTCAGTTTGATCAAAAAAACAAAATTGCGCAAAGGCAACGGCGGCTGGGGTGATCAACGCGATCATCAACTCTGCCTAAATATGACCTTGTCATCTAGGTGAACTAGTTTTATTTGATATACGAGTATCTAATAAAACCGAAAGATAAATTAGCATAATTTCAACATAAACATCAACAAACGAATTGAAAAACTCCAACAAAAATCTTAAAAAACAAAAACAATGTAAACTGCTGTATAGATTTACACTAATATAATGAAAAATAAGAAAAACCGTAAGAAAAAAAAGCAACAATTACTAGTATAAATTAATGCCAATTCAATTAACGATTAAGTGGTGCATAAAATGTACAAATTGTACACTACCCTCGATTACAACACCAATATTGGGCATTTTTTATATATCACATAGTGGGGTGCCCAAAAGAAAAAATAGAAGATAAACGTAAAATAAAAACATAACAAGTAAACTACAATTTGTGTAAGTACGACGATGTGTATCATCTAAATAGGATGGCTGCTAAATAACGACGAGGTTAGAACTTTTTTCAGTTGTTCTATAGGTTAGTTAAGTTCTACTTAGCCTTATACCATCTGACATTTAATATTTGTTCTGGCTTCCACAACTACTCCATTGATAACTCACTTTGTATACACAGTACCCGTATTTGCTCTTGGCCATCTCAAATGATACTGATTTGGTGGAATAGTTTGCAAGGTTTTAATTTCATATCTTATCGCGGTAAGAACAACCGGCATACCAATGTGAATTGGTTAGGTGTAGTCAGTGAAAAATAGATATTTAGCTATCCGTTGTTCAAAAGTTAATATTTAAATTATTATATACAAACTTTAAATAATAATTTATACGGGGGGAAATTATATATAGGGTTTTTGATCGCTCTCTTACATTACGTATGTTGTGACCATCAACACATCTTAGCAACTTATTAAAAATACTAACAAAATTCTCAGTTTCCGTGAACCTTTTTTTCTTATACGTTCCATTTTGAATTTTGTATATAATGCTTACTTATTTAGATGGTGTTACAGTCCAAGGTAAACCACAGCCTTGCCTTACCAGATGCGTTCATTAGGCACACAAAGTTGGCTAAGGCCCCTTTCCATTTCTGTGCGCCACGTAAGATGTGGTCATCCTCTATTACCTTGTCCTTTTGGATTGGATTCGGAAACTTTTAGGACGATGTCACTAGTGTCCATTCGTTCAAGGTGACGCATGCCTTTCTGACAAGGTCTTTAGAAGACTTTTGAAAGATGGCCTCTAAAGTTCACTTGGGAGTTTGGCACAATTCTTTCAATTAACAAAACAACGTATTGCCTTATTTAAGTCCTTTTCTATCTCCGAAGCTCTAAGTGGGTTATTACCAACCTTGACGGAGCATTCTGCAATGTCAAATGAGCTTGGCAGGGATGCCAACACTAGCGGGTATACTATACTAAATACTGTTTGCGAAAATTTTGTTTATCTTCGAACTTGAACATTTCTTTTAAAACGATCAGGGGCAACACCTCTCATGAGTGATGCATCGATTGATTTTCTAACTCTCGTTCTTCATGAATTGTCCTACACATCTTTCGAAAGAGGCTGGTAACTGCTCAATGTTCAAATTCACTGATCTTTTTTTCTGATTTTGTTGTCAGGCAGCATTGCTAGAGCTCTCTGCTACTCACAACATGAGTCTCTACAAGTAGGGCATCTGTCATCGGGCATACACTTTTCATTACAACTCCAGAATTTTGCCTATATTATACTCAATCAAAGAAGCAACTCGGAACAATGGATTGAATCGAACTATATACTATGCATGTACCGTCCGCCCATACTTTAAAATAACTTATATTCGGCCCATCGTATTCTCCATTTCTTCACAAACAACATATTTTGAAAGGGGATCAAAAAGTAGTTAAAATAGTTTGAAAGCAGAAAGGTGGCATACCATATGCATGACAATTTTGCAGAGCCCGAGCAATTTCAAACGTCTGTTGTAAAAATTGTTGGTAGTAGAGCACGAACTGATTTTTTGCTACAGATTTGACAGAATTCTCATCACCAAACTTCAATTTCTTCTAGAATGCACTTTAACTACTTTCGTTTGGGTTTTTTATGTTCGGATTATTCTTGCCTTTTTAAGAATTATTTTTTTTTGAGTGAGTTTCTTGTTTCCATTCATACTTACCAATTGTAGAAACGAGTTAAAATAATACGAACTCCTCGCAAAACCGTAGTATTTTTTCGATGTTGCTACTTTGACAGGCAGTATACGAGAACAACTGCTCCAGGGTGTCAAAAGTCCAAAGCGGAACAATGATAATGGTCATCGAGCGCTGCGCACGAGGACTTTCACTTTTGAATAGCGGGCTATTAAAAGATGTTCTAGTGGTCGGATCCTTACACAATTTTAGAGAAGCAGAATATGAATAAACCATGTAGGTCTTGAAGCAAATCTTTTATACATCCTTTTATACGTGTAACCTGCATTCAGCTAGAAAAATGCTTGCAAGATTCCTAAACTCCAGCTCATGTTGTTTTTTTTTTTTGTTTAGTACTGATTGCTATATTTATTTTTCCTCTCAAACAAATTTAATTAGCCTACTTCATCTGGCGCATCTAACTTAATTCTGCATAAAACGTGGATTGTTTTCCAATTAGTGAATAAATTCGATTTTTAAAAAGTTGTACCTCGTGACTTTGAACCGACGTTATACCCTTAACAAGGCAGCCGTTTGAACTTCGTACAATTTTCAAATTGTAAAACATATAAACAACTACAAAGACAGGTTCTCAAAAATACAAAGTTAAAACGTTATTTAGAAGCCACCCTATGAATTGATCTCCTCAAAACACAAATTGAAAATAGAAAATAAAGAAACATTTATTGTTGGAAAATTTTTAAATGTAATTTCTAAAGTAAACTCAAAACCAATTCAAAAACTTTAATAAAGTACATTCTAGTCAAATTATTTTGTTAATATATATTCAAAAACAAATCATCATACAGTTCAACCACACGTTATAATCTTGCTCACACTCAAAAACAAAAAAACCAATAGATTATTTGTACGAGTATGTGTTTCTTGTTTTATTTTATTATTATTTTTTTTTAATAATTCTAATATTAGCAATTAAAATACAAAACTGTATTACCGTAAGAAAAAAGAAAACTCATATACATACATACATATATACAAACAAATTAAGATATATATATTCTATTTTTCCGTCCAAAATTTAAAAAAAAAAAAGAGTAAATCTACAATGTCTATACGCATGTTATGTTAGTAATTGTTTGTTGAACACATGTGGCAGTAAGGAGCAAAATGTTATACAATGTTAAACAAAGATTAGTTTTGTAAATTTATTTGAGAAGTGGTTGGCGTTTTGCATGTTTATTTTTTAAGCAACTATTTAGTCCGTAAGTGTGCATAAATGAAAGCCTGATAATTTTGTCTTAAGATTCCAAGTTATAGCAAGTGCCACAAAATTCACAGACACTTCACAACTTTAATAGATATTCATTTTGCTTAATTATTTGTTTCAGATTAAAAAAACATGGTTTATCGAAATTATTTTATCCAGCTGTATGAGATGGTATCCTCGAATGAGCACCAACTTATCCTAACACTCTGTAAAACTTGGTGAAGCACCACTTCAAGATAGGTTGCAATATAATACTGGTTTTATTTATGTACACTTCTTTCAAATAATCCCACATAAGAAAGTCTTATTTAATTCATTTAAGTGGCACTCCCATACGGGGTGAACTGTGAACCTGAGCCTCAGACAATAACTCATTTCATTTAACGCAGAGTTACACGAGCCGCTTCGGTGCCCCACCTGAAGCCAGTTCGTCCTTTAGCGCGCTGTTCCTATGTCACGAATTCCAAAAAAAGCGCTTTACGAGTATAGCCCATGCTACGTTGCTACACCTTCTTCTCGAAATTCCACTTTTATGGACAGGACCAAAAGCTAACAGAGAAATTTTTTTCCGAAGCAATCAATGGCATTTTCGAACACGTTAGATGGAGTCCATCGTGTCATACAATAGAACTGCAACATTGCGTTCTTTGTCATTCGAGAGCGATTGGAAAGAGTGATTATTTGCTTGGTATCTGGGGTGATGTCATCGCCTAGGTAGATAATGTTTCAATTTGCAGTTGTTTCATGCTGCCGAGCCGTTGGTGTTTTTTGTTTTATCTTGTCGATATCATATTATTTGTTATACCCTCATATCTATCTGTACTGTTCCTGATTCAATGGTCGCAAACTTATTTCCCTTCATAGTTAGAAATTATACAGACTTGAAATATTGTGATTATGATATTGTTTCGCACAATGTCGAAATCCATTTGTGACATCAATGGCCTCTGTTTTATACAACTTTTATGGTGCAGCGAGCATCCTCCACTGCTATTACTCATAACCGAACTAGTTTAATAGGGATGATAAGAATGGGGATAGCTCTAAAAGAGAAGCTTGTCTTGGTAAATGCTGTCACATGCGACCTTAAAATGAATAACGGTGATGATAATCGACTTAAGTCACATTATATTTTCGAACGTCTGCGTTTAGATGAATATTCTAGTCGATGATAGTCTAAAACTACACTGATATGGACCTATCAAATCGTTGATATTATGTGTCAGGCATTCACATATCACGGTAGATAAAATCTTGTGCACAATGTTCTTATTCCTCATTTTGTTCAGCTAATTTATCCAACAGATTAGCATAGTATTGACTTGTAATAGTTTGGCCTTTGGAGAGGTTATCTATAAAAATAATTCGGCCATCACTTTTACGGCCGATGCACATGTCTTGGCTTTCCTTGACGGAGAATGTTTTCATTGTTTCGATTACTCTTTCGTTTCAGGAATATAGTGGTATAAATCAGTGGTTATAAATCTTCTTAGAAAATCGCTAGAATTCCTTCGAAACAACTCCAGATTCTCTAGAAATTTCAACCCGATTAAATTTTTGATATTCGGTTCACAAACGAGGCACCCATCTTGCCGAAAACTTTTTCAATCGTCAGATTAAATAGAGAACACCCGCCATTTTATGGATTTTATCGATGTTTTCTGAGGTGGTGAGTGTCGACGGCCTATCGCTCCTCGGATCTTCTTCGACACTGTCCTTGCCATGTTTAAATTAAGCTGCCTACTTTATTTACCGTGGAATATGAAGGCGCAGATTCCTCCAATGTGTCATCAAAGTCTTCTTTCATTCGACTTGAGGTCATGTTCTTTTTGACAAAATATTTAATCACGGCTCTGAATTCAGTTTTTTCATATTTTTTTTTTAGATAGGAGATTCGTTCAAACGAAAATTCGTAGAAAAATAATTATGGGAGCAACTGTAATGGAACTTGACATACAATTAGCTTAAATATTACGTAATTGAATGAATATAAATTTATTTTCATATTATCGATCAATCTAGGTTCAAGCATATTTACTTTATTTGGATATCGCTATCCAGACACGTTCTTGGTCGAGTAGACTAGGTAGTTGTCGATCATTATACACGTTGAATGTTGATCTTATTCGACATCCGAACATTACCTCTGCTTCTTAATTTTTATTGAATGTAACCCCCTTCTTTGATGTCATCTTGGTTGACAGAGTTCGTTGCTTTTTTGTTGCAGCGCTGTGCTGCCTTATATGCCTCTTGTTTCGTTACATGCTCTTTCAGACACTTTTCGTCAAACCAGTGGTTTTTTTAAAACTGCCATTATTGCATTGTCTTCGAAAAATAAGTTTTCCCAAATAATTTTGTTTGAGGTAATAGCGCACCAACAGTGCACCTAAGTGCAGTCCTTAGAATTGTCGTCGTATCTTCTCCGTAGCAACTCGAATTTTTGTTGTTTATCCGACATGTTACGCACCTAGATTGTCAGATTATTATTTTGACTCCGTACTTTAGATAGACGCATTAAGCTGGCTGCACACTAGTAAAATTGATTTATGCATTGAGTTATTCAGAGAGTTATTTCCATTTTTTGCCATCAAATTCAAATGCTCATATCTTGTAATAGCTTTATTATATATGTACATATCGCACTTTGCCAAGTACAATACAAAAAATAAGTTTATTTAAAAAATAAACTTTAAATTTGTTAAGGCGATAAACTCTTTCGAATATTAACTTGAGTGTTATTAGAGTTGGTCAAGATGGTTGAAGAAGTGGTCAGATAATTATTCAATATGATCGGAAACATCTTACTTCATCCTTCGGTCCATAACGATAATTATATTCTTAACTTTTTCATAACTTGCATAAACTTTTGCAGTGAGGGCGCCCATAACTACAAGTATCAAAACCAACTACTTTGGTGTTGAAAACGTCTTTGTTTCGCTATTGGCAGTCTCATAGATTTTGCATATTTGAAATGAATACAGAAACAAGTTAATATTCCATTTGCTACAACAAGGCGAGCGAGATTAGAGAACTTATATCGCTTATCTCTGCATGTGAGATTCAAGCAAACTTCTATGTCAATTTACAAAAAAAAAACACAAAATTATGTCGCTTTATGGTTCTTGAATGGGCTTCTTGATCATACAGTCATTCCTCTTTATATTTTTAGATTTTACATATACTCGTGCTGTTACTCCCTGAAGGTATTAAAAGACACTGTGCAGCTTTTGTATTAAATTAGCTAAATTAGTCAGCTATACTAGTCTAACCTATTGGATTTAATCACTCATTAGTCTAACACCTCATGAAATAAATCTTAAGTTGTTCCCTTGATAATTTAATGTGTAACCGTTATTACTAAAAATTATCAAAATTAGAAGAAGATTATTGAATGCAGATGTGCGAACGTGTTACGGTTGTCCAACGCAAAATTTTTAAGTTTAATTACACGGTGTACTGTCCGGTGAATGAAGTGTCCAGAATACGACTTCGTACATGTTTATTTATTATTGTGGCCACATCTTGCTAAAATTGTGTTCTGTTTTTGAATCCGGGCAGAAATTGCACACCACATTGTCGTTTGTGGACAATAGAAACTTTTTTGAGGGCGTTCTCTAGGGTTATCGGGCCACTAGTATCTCATATTCTGTTTATTAACACAGTAATCGATATTAAAATGTGTTTCATCAGCAAAGAATATGTTTCCGAGTGTTCATGCTGTTAGAATTTTTTTAAACTAGAACTAAATAATACGAATCTCATTTTTTAAAGGAAATGTTGCCTTATTGATGGCCGTTCAAAGCAAAAGCTACAACTTCATGGTGGATATACCTATTTCTAAAGAGTCTAAATCATCGAAGGACTGTTGTAAACTTGATACTTGATACATGTTACATGGAGAAAAAGTCACATTGTTCTCAACCTCTTCCTTGAGACCCAAGTAGCAGTATGCGAAATGGAACTGTTTTTTGTGAAATAGCCTTCTGCTGACTCCAGGAACCAGTTGCAGTTACGATACTTCAGCGATTACTGGTTGAAAATTAATGGTCAATTATCCTTCAGGTAGAAATTACACATTACGCTGTAGTTTTTCACAATGTAAACGTTTTTGATTGCATTTTCAAGGTGTGTTAAGACATCAGTAACGCGTTCTCTGTTTATACACATACCTATTCCATGAATATGAAAATGTGCCTAGTCACTAGTCACTGTGGAGTGGCTGGAATTGGTTCCAGCACAATTCTTCAATGTGTTTATCGTAATAAGTATTCGCTTTTTGATGTTGTACGTGTGGAATTTTAATTTCTATTTCAAAACAACTTGCATTGTTGATTTTTCTATTCCAGAAGAGGTAGCAATCTTCGTTATTGGAAAATACTGATTTCGAAATATTTCTTTTTGAATTTGAACTTCATGTTTTGTCGTTGATTCCGACTTTAATTTGATTGTCTAGTTTAAGAAAAATCTGCTAACCGTTGTCCGACCCATTGCAGCTACCAAAAGATCGGTTAATTAGTCGGTCTATTGCTAAATCGTAAAAAAGTGATGTACCAGTCCTCAAACATTGCTCGTCCGACCAGTGTCTTATAGCAGCCGGTCAACATGCAATCCTCCGCTAGTTTTTGAAAAGTTTGAATTTTTGTTTTTATTTTTTACTTGACATGCTTCATGATCTCACTACTTGCTCTTTCGGGCTATGTATATACCATCTGTCAAGAGCACTGTTTTTTATTTTATAGAATCTTGGTTGCCTTCAAAGTTTATTATATCATTTCATTGGTGCTATAATCAGCTCAAAACATATATTCTGCTATCCAGTGGCAGTGTCGTTGCTCAGAGATGGTGCCTCGTAATAAAGTAAATTTGGATTGCAAAGAGATGGTCCGAAGCTAGTTTAAATCAAACGAACGTAGGAATGAAAGTGTAATGAATAAAAGAAAATTAAGAATTCTAAAAATCACTGCATACAGCAGCTGAACACTGAGACAAGGATTAATCCTGCAACTGACAGATCGAAGCAACAGACAGATATTTCAGCGATATTTATGTAAATCCAAACTGTTTAACATTGATTCCGTTTTGTGTAATTTCTGCCACAAGAATGCTAGAATATTTCTTGACATATGTAGCTAAGAAATAAAAACCTTTGTTCCTTAAAAAAAAGTATATCAATGCGTCGCTCTTTTAATTGTTATTTAATTTTATATATTTTGCTTTGTTTTAGCGAAACATAAAAGAATCATACATTTTTTTATGTAATTCATTTTAAACCAATAACAAAAAGAAAACAAAAAAAAAGTATTAACGTACATTATATCGAGACTAGAAAAAAATATATAAATACATACGAGTATATGTATTAAAAAATTTAAAAAAAAAAAACAACAAAATCTTACTAATTGTAAGCAAAAAAGTTATAAGTAAATAGCTTTTTTTTTTAAATCGCGCACATTTAAACTAAAAACAAAAGAAAACAAATAACTACATACGAATATATCAACAATAAAGAAAAAAAAAGATTGTAGGCTTAGTAAAAAGTTATCAATACGCAGCTATTGCGCGTCATTCAAATGAATCGAATTACAATGAATTTGTAATCGTTAGAATGACAGCGCTTCAACAAATACCATTATCGGATACCAAAAATGAGAAACATATTTATAAAATCACTGTTTCACTATAAAATAATTGTAAAATTTTACCACTATTTTTTTTATCGTTTGTTTATATCGATTTACTTGTTTGTTTTAGTTTTTGTTTCCTGTTTTTTACATGCATATTAAGAATTAATAAAAAAAAATAAAAAAAAGAATCTTATTACATATAACGGTTAAATAAATAAATGAAAAAAAAAATATTTTATATTTACGTATATAAATCCCCCTAGTCATAAATGATGATTTTGTAAATTATGAAAATAGTTAGTAATTTGCTAATAAAAATTGTGTATTATAGAAAAATTTTAAAAACACTGTTTCTTTTTTCAAGTTGTATTTTTTTGTCTTGTTTACTGATCTATATTTTGTCGGATAATATAATTTCATCTGCATCACCTCTTGAACAAGTAGCTTATGGAATCATTCATGCTCTGATCATTTGTTCGCACCAAAAGAACGCTCATGGTCCCACTGTAGTAAAACTTGTTAACGGCGAAAAACTGAATCAAGTACAAAACTAAGTGCAAGTTTTAGAGCGACATACGGCGAAATTATTTTGAGAAATAAGACCAAATACGTTGTTTTTTTTTCAATTACAACTATTTAGATATATTCGCCCGCCAGGCATATTTCGATAAAAATAACACTGTTATGTGCGAAGCGAGCGAAGTGAGCTACCCACTCCACAGACTTACTGGACAGTTATTAACATACCCTTAGCGGAGTGACGAAGTCGCGTGAGCGGCTATATCATGCGGAGAAAAGGGTGAAATCCTGTTAGCGAGCGAAGCGAGTCACCCACCCCAAAATTTAAAATACGCCAGACTCGCTTATAGGCGCCTGCCTGTCAGTTGAGGATTACAGTTACAAGGATTTCACACTATTAGCGTCTCTTCGACTCATACGCTGGACGGCCTTCGGCCTAACATACGAGTATATTTACTCCGGGCACCTCTACGCGGCGCGTAGTACACTAGTCATTGAATGCAATATTGTCGTCCTTTTTTTTGTAGACAATACGTTAACGATAGCACTGAAGTGTTTACCTATATTATGTAAGAAAAACAACGGTGATTGGGGTGATTTTTCATTTTGAGTGGGCTTTAATGCCTATTCCAAATGGCAATAACAACTGTGAGCCTTATTGCTTATATACAGCTATGGACACATAAATAGCACAAACCTTCTAACCAGAATAAAAACGTTATTGAATAAAGTAATATTTGAAAAAGAATATTGTACTTAATTTTTTTGAAAACGTTATTAATGCTGAATGTAATTAACTTCAATAAAATGTGTTTATGTTTGTAGAAAAAGAAAATAGAATATAAAGAAAATAATGAGCACGGAATTTGTCTGGACACAGAAATAGCACAAAACTTGATTTCTGAAAATAAATTAAGAAATATTCAACATATAATACATTGACACTCACGTGTTAGTTATAAATGAATTTAGTGATTCACTCCAGTGTTTTGAAAGAACCAAAACAAATGACAGTCGTATGTTGCAAGTTCTTACGAATACTCGCATGGTGGATGTGTCAAAACATCCCATTCAAGCTGCTAGATTTTTTGCTGGATGACTAGTCATGATAAATTCAACTCGTATTCTATTTACCAACTCAGAACGTGATAATCAGTTTGTCAAGTTGGCAACAATACACCTCTGAAATAATCGATTCATTCCTCGGGAGCAATTTTAAAACATATTCAATATTCAATATTGTAACTTTGCTTTGATGTTTATCATTTTCGTCTAACGTCGAATATAATCATATTGTTATCGCCTGTTATCATACGCTGGAACGAAGACCTGCGCGGCTGTTGACTGCACTAGCATTCTCGGCTAGTGTCATATTACTAACCTACGCAGTCATGGAGCTCACAACCCTATACTGAAGAAATTAAAGAGATGATTCAAGATTCATTGTTGACGACACTTGAAAACTTTTGAAGAACAACGGCCTTCGAATCTGCACGCAAAATACTGGGACCCTTAACAGGCCTCGTATAGTCGAACAATCATAAAATGCCCTCGACTGATATTAAGTCATCCAGGAAGTGCGTGGTATACACCGGACAAATGAGGATGAAAAGCCGTAATACAATAGCATACATAATAAGCGTTTATTGGGGTGCGGATATGCCATCGAGGTCCGAAAGCCTAAGCTAAGAAATCTTGATATTCCGACACGTGAGCGATCATCTCATGACAATCCGAATAAAGTCGTCATTCACTAACCTAAGGTAACCTAAGCCCAATACGCACACTTCCCATACGAATGACATTGGACGGCGCCATTAGATGCTGTTTCTACGAGCTTTTCGATAAGACTTATGAACAATGTCCGAAGTATGGCATAACGCCAAGGTAGGAAAGAGGACATTTTTTGGTAGAAAATTGGCAGTCATAGGCTACCGGCCACTTTGCCGTTGGGCCTACTTAGGCGGAAGCGAAATACCACTTCGCCAAGGGGGCATGGTGGTATCCGTATCCGTATTATGATCGTATTGCAATACTGCCTCCAGTATTTTTGACATACGAATGTTGCGGGCAACCAACATTGACTCCAATCACCACTTTTTTAGAAGCCAACACATAAATTCCGTTTCCTAATCGCCACCAAAAAGAAAGACTATTGCGAGGAGATATAACGTGGAAAAACTGAAATCGCAAGCGACCCCCAGAATCTTTGGTAAGCCCGTATTCTGAAAGCATTGCATAACTATGCCCGCAGCATCAGAAAAGCT
The DNA here is from genome assembly GCA_928272305.1 of Volucella inflata. Taxonomy (NCBI): domain Eukaryota; kingdom Metazoa; phylum Arthropoda; class Insecta; order Diptera; family Syrphidae; genus Volucella; species Volucella inflata. The sequence goes on along the minus strand of OV743716.1, from coordinate 150,330,547 downwards.
GCAACTGATATGCTAAATTTAACCTGACCATCACTTAGGAATTCCTGGTTTGATAAAGAATTACGGGAAACACATGCAGCGACATCGGCTTCCCCAGGGGGACTAAAAATAGGTCGGTGGGCGCGCGATCAAGGTTTTGAGGGGTCGTACTTCAGAAATATCGTGCGAAAATTTTACCAATGTAAAAGGAACTTTTTAAGGGAAGAAGACCCGCACAGAAACTTGTTAAAATGAAGAAGGAAAGCTTTTAGTGGACACAATTGGTGCTGAGAATATGAAAAGAATCCCATCATCTCTCCACCAGCAAGACAGAACGTTCAAGTTAGACGATACTATTCAAAACGTCCATCCTTCTGACCGAAACGAAGAAACAATAGCAATATTTAAACTCAAATACAACTAAGTTTACAGGCCATGGTATTCAAAGCTGAAAAAAGGAAGTTGTTCAAAGCCCTCACTACATGTTTTAAGTAAACATGTCCATCCTGAATAAGGTCGTAAAGATTTTCAGTTTCATTGTGAGATGTATCGTATCAATAGATTTGCAGCAATTATGTACACAACGAAACCCGAAAGCATTCCGAATAAGGCAATAAAAGCGGCAATAAAAAAGAGACCAGAAAAGAGAAATGATTTGAAAAGGAACATTTCCTAAAAAGTGGAAACCGCAACATTTGGTCCAGCTTCCAAAAGGGAAGAAGCCTCCAGAACAAATATCGGCTTATCGCCAATATTAAACATCATGTGAAGATCCTCGAGAAGATGCCATAATAGCAGTAGTTGATGTCACAAAAGGCGCCATCGAAGGGGAAAAATGACCTCACGGCACAAAGAATACTATGCAGTAACTGGTCGTTTATTAGAAGATCTCTCGCCAAGATGGATATACCATATTACTTGCTGCGTATAGTGACGAGCTATTTCAACAACAGGAAGCTTAGATATAATACCGACGATGGTGGAAAATATTACATCGTCACCTGTTTTAGGGGCCTTACTATGGAACAACATGTACAGGGTGGGCCAACTTTGACTGACTGATTTGAAATGCTTATAATTTTTAAAGTTTTTAAAGTTTTTTATTTTATTTTTTTTGCAGATAATAAAGAATTTCATAAAATTTCATAAAATTTCATAATGTCATCATACTCTGTGCAAGAACGAGTAAAAATTGTTGAATTTTATTATGTTTCCGGACGATCAGTTATAGCAACGCAAAGAAAATATCGTCAGCATTTTAATACTGCGACGGCTCCTAGTTCAAACATGATAAGAAGCTTAATGACCCGTTTTGAGAATCGAGGTGCAGTATTCGATGAACCAAGAACAAATGTTACTCGACCTGCTCGCACTGAACAAGCTGTGGATACTGTACGAGCAAGTGTTTACACGGATCCTTCCGTGTCTACTCGTCAACATGCTACTCAATTGGGCATTTCCAGAACATCGTTACGATGCATTCTTCAAGTTGATATGAGGATGTTTCCATATAAAATTCAACTGGCCAAAGAATTATTGCCGATTCTGCAAGAAATTTTCGATGACCGCATAATTTTAAAAATGCTGATTTCGCGTGGCCACCTCGTTCCACAGATTTGACGGTCCCTGATTTTTTTTGTAGGATTTCTTGAAGTAACGGGTTTACGTCAACAAATCACAAATCATTCAGGAGCTAAAGCAGTAGATTCACACAGAAATTGCAAAATTGGAGCCAGAAACGTTGACCAACGTAATATAATACAAAATGCCTTAAAAAGAGTCATTCACTGCCAACAGGAAAATTGAGGTTATTTAAAGGTTATCATTTTTCACACTTACCGTAGAAAAATTTAATAAGTTATACCTTAATTTAAAAGAAAATAAAATAATGATTTCAAATCAGTCAGTCCAAGTTGGCCCACCCTGTACAACGGAGTCCTACGATTGGAATCCAAAGAAGCGTTTAAATATCTGGAGTAATGCTGGACAACAGATTACGGTTCTAAACACACAAACACACACACAAAACTATTTAACCAAGAAAGCATCACATATGCAGGGATCTCTCTTGCGCATACTACCAAACATTGGTGTACCTGGAAGTGCAAAATGGATCCTATCAGTGCTGTTGTATGCCACCCAGGTCGAGCAGGCACTGAGGGCGACGGAGACAAAAAGAAGATTATTGTCAACACGCAGACTCTGCACTCTACGGAGAATCAGCGACTTTCGCACCATATCGGAAGAGGACGCTTTTGTAATAGCTGGAATTGTTATAAAAAAGAGCCTTAAGCCAACACGATGCCAATCGAATAAAGAGGATTAAAATTAAAGAAATGGCACCGTCAATAGCTAGCAGACCTGCTGTAAACTTATACCGAAAATTCATGATTGGGTAGTACGTAAAAATGGAGACTGCAGCTATAAACCTACGCAATTGTTGTCTGGCCACGGTCATTATCGCAAGTATCTTCAGGCACAAATGTGTATTTTCATAAAAACTCTACAAAATGAGCTACAGAAAATAGAAAGGCTAAGAAAAGCAACAGCAGAAGCCTCTGAAGCTGCAGAAACCTGAAAAAGAGATGGCACAATTGTGCGTTTAGCTACTAACGTATGCGGAATGAAATATGAACAGTTGTTCGTGATACAAAAAAAAAATTATTCCTGTTTAATAAAATTGAGAAAAATAGGGGTTTAACAATAATACTTAAACAATTTTTATAAAAAATATTCATAGCCATAGCGATTGGCCTTCCTTATATTGAGTGGAACTTTCCGCATAGCCTCCTGGATTCCATTTGTTTTAATTTTGTTGAGTTCTCTTTTTATTTTAAGTTTCAGATTTTCGACATTTTTAGGCTTATTTCCATTTCCATAAACTTGACTTTTTAAATTTGCCCAAAAAGTTTCGATTGGCCGTAGCTGTGGAACGTTTGGAGGGTTCATCTCTTTGGGCACAAATTCAATATTTAAACGTGCCAAAGCAGCCTGCGTGGTTTTAGCATAGTGAGCTGAGGCCAAGTCCGGCCAAAATATTATTTTGTCATTCTTATGATACTTACTGATGAATTTCGCAAGTACAGGAAGACATTTCTGTTGAAAGAAATTCGCATTTACAACTAAGCCAGATTTGAAAAATACAGGCTCACTGATGCCTGGCTCACTTATCGCCAACCACAGTAAAACGTTTTTGTTATTTGAGTTACATTATCAGGTGGTTTAGTGTTAGGAAGCTTGAAATAATATTTTGGAGTCCACTCATGTAAAATAGCTCTCATCATCCATTACGCAGATGTACAGTGAATGGGCAGCCAAACAAGTTTTGGGATAGAGCACGTAGTCGATGTTTATTAACATTTAACTGTTTTTTAGACACTTCTAGCACAGTTTTTTTTTTGCTTTTTTCACAGCCCCCATGTCTGACATACGAGTATACTTCTTAACAGTTTTGTCACTAACATTGTATTTTTTCGCCAACGACAGATATGATTTTGCCGTAGAAACCCACAATTTTGCCCGAACAATACTGGAGCACACTTCTTTCCGGAGCCGCGTTTTCTTTCGAAGGATTTCCAATTCTCAAAAGTTTTAATTGTATTATAAATAAAAGATTTTTAAATTGCATTTCGGGAAAATGAATAAATATTTCATGTTTGGTCTTTGATGGATTGTTTTTACAAAATTCAAAAATTAATTTACGACGATCATAGCCCTTCAATGACATTTTCGCAACTAATCACTGCTAAAAACCAAAATGATCTTTGGCTGAGTAATTGTTGGAATAGTACCGTTATTGGTCTCATTTTTTTTTTCCATCGGAACTTGTTTTGCATCGGCTGTGCTTGCTGGAAATTAGTTGACATTTCATTTCGCATACGTTAGTATCATTGAAGATTGAACATCCCGGGCGTTACTTTTTACAAAAAAAGATTATGAAAATCCTCTCTGTGCCTGTCTGCGACTGTCTGATCTAAGACGTAGACAGCGTAATGAATAGCAAGAAGTTAAATGTTGCGACTCTTCTAGTGCTGAAGAGTATGCCCATCCACTTTCTTAGTAGTTGGGTGTCAATCTTAATAACAGACTTCTGAAACAAACAAGTCAGACGCATTGATAAATCCCTTTGTAGTTATTCATATTATTTCCTGCTACCTCAGAGGCATCTTTCGTTTAAAAATAAGTTGTCTTTGGTAGGTGCAGCACGTAGTGGAACTTTGACGACCTTGCGAGTCGTCTGTTTTTGCTCTCTACTCCTGTGGACATGCCATCTAATTGGTATTAGTTGATATGCCATTAGAAATCCCGTTGCTGAAAAAATGGGGTAGTGACTTTTCCCGTGCTCAGAAGTAGTTGGCCAGAGCCCGAGCCAAGGAAAGAATGAAGTCATGTCTTCAGGTATGGCTTGGAAAAGTGCTGATGGCTTTCTGGAGGACAGCTTTATTGTTAAGAATCGGTAGAGGGAGCGAAAAATCTTCGACTGTAGCAAAGCCACGTTACGGTTGATCTGAGAATCATGAAAACTTGGATGAGTATGCGCTAAAACTCCGCCCTGATGTGATGGATTCTGGTAATCTAGGGACTTTACGATGGGAGGGACTTTTAATTTCTCTACGAAAGACATTAATTCCAGTTAAAGGAGCATGCAAGAGGTACAATGAATCAGTGGTTTGTCTGGGAACTCTATTTTGACGGAATAGAGAAAACATGCCAAGATTATTGCGCAGATGAGAGCGCTTCACAAGTTTCTATTTTCAATATGCACGGTTTAAGAAAAAAAGTACATTATCTATGATAACTCTCGCTGAAGATTTCTGTTAGTAAACAGTTCTGGCGGCATCTGAATTCGCACCCTAACCATCAATTTAAAACAAACTGATTTTTGTTTGAATTTAAAAATTAAATATATAATACATAGTTTCACTTATTTATCGACATACGCACTTGTTTACGTAGATGGAGTTAGTTTTTGCTGAGGCGACGCGACGTAAGCGCTGAAGCTGGCCCTGAATCTGATAACAATTTTATCGAATATCTTTAAATGTACTCAATTCAACATAACATCAACATAGTGTCGAATATCACATAAAAGTAAGTATCTCATAGCTTTGAGCAAAATGTTCAAACAAATGAGTCGCACTTTGTCACCTACCCTTACATGTTAGTATCTTTATCTGCACGTCTATGAAGCACTGATAAATTAATCAGTCTTCTGTAGCTGATAGCTAGAACCGTTTTCCTTATATCGTGCGCCCATTCTAAATCAACCTTTTTTCGTTGATCGTGACACTGAAATATATTTGCTTTTGTAAAGCATTGTAGTCGACTATAAAATAGTATCTGTATTAGTATTTCTTGGTATGCAATCGCTTTTGGTCGTATCTTACGCTATCTATTGCAATTGCCATTCGGATAGATAAGAAACCGGCTTATTATAGTGTATTTTGAGTAAAGTAATGCTCAAAAGTCAGATTGAAGTGTGTGGAAATTTAGTAGTCTCACGTGTTTATTAGGAGTAACATTCGGATTCAATTTGCGGCAGTTTAAGGTGAGTACATTTACTAACTCATATTTTGCTGATAACTAGCTTTCTGAGAATGATAAAGTTACTGCGAGATACTCAAATCTCTTTTACCTTCTAATTTTCAGATGTTTTTCATCATTTATACATGACAAATAAAAGGTGTCTTTTGAATATACTCGGAACGTAAGCATTCGACACGAATAGTGGCTTTTAAAACAATGAGTAAGTATCTAGAGTTGTAGAACTAGAACAACTCTTATGAATTAATAGTATAAAACAAACGAATATCATGCCAACTTTTCATGGCCATATATGATTTTTAATTTCTAAATCTGCATTGCACTACTTTTTTTTAAATGGCGCTACAGACCGGGGTGGATCTGACCCTCATGCAATTGCTTTATCCATTTTGTGCGATCTTACACTATCGGCTTTAGTTGTACAAACCAACATAATTTTTCTTTTCAGCCCCTTTAAATCTGGTAGCCTCAGTATAGTCCATACAGTTCGTTGTTATATCTGCTTTTCCAAAATCAAAACCAATTATAAACTTTACCCTCGGTGCAACCAATGGCATTTTCATAAAAGACAACTATGTTTCCATATCATACTGTAAGACTGAAGCACTAAGGACTTATACAGTGTTTCTTCAATTTTCATAAGAAGGACTCATTTCATATTTGCCTTCTTATGCCGAAGAATCAGGAATGGGCAAGGATGTTTCCATGCTTCATCTCTACAGTAACACTTTTGTTTGAGGGTCTCTCTTCGAAAGTATTTGCCAAATGATGCTAAGACTCCGAGCAATGGGCAAACTTTAATCCGACCATATTTTACAGATAAGTTGGCGAATTCTGCTTACTAAATCCGTCCCTAAATCCATCAGCGCCTGCAGCCTTATTGGTTTTGGCTGACAGCAGAATACTGACCAAGTTTTTTAATTTTAGAATTTATTCTAACATTTCCTTATCTCTGTATACTTATGTCCAACATTTATGTTTCTAATAAGTTTTATTCAGTTTGGGGATCATACCGCCGGGGTAACTGCCCGGCCATGAAAAAAATACGAAAATTACGAAGCAAAAATAAGTCGGAGGAACGGATCTATTGTTGACAGGGCATGTAAATGAAATAAGAACAACAAACTCCGAATATGCAATGTCAGGTCCCTTAATTGAAACAACTAGCGGAGACCTAGACTGCTGCAAAGCAGTTATTACTACTATCTATCTAAGTAGATGATGAAAATCTGCTACGCTGGTTTTTATCGACGACAAAAGCAACGCCTATTTGGCTGCGAATTTGTTTTTCGAGGCAGACCTAGGCAAAAAGTTTTGAGGCTACATTTTCCAACACATGCTTTATATGTGCTCATGTCCCCATAGAGGAGAAATGTGACGAAACCAAGGATAGCTTCTACAAGCTCTTGAACAAGACCTACGAGCAATGCCCTATCTATGACATTAAAGTTGTTCTCGTTAATTTTGATGTATAGCTATTTTCCTAAACTTCGGTTTGCAAGTTGGAACGTCGGATCGATGACCTCAAAAAGTTTAGAACTGGAAGCGATTATGCGTCGCAGAACTCTACAAATCCTGTGCGTACAGGAAACGAAGTGGTGTAATACAGGAAATAAAGCGCGTTTTCTAGATTTAAAAACTAAGGCATTTAAGATGTTCTACCATGGAACGGTCAATGGACGAAACGGTGTTGGAATCGTTGTTGCAGGGGATCTTCTAAACAACATCGTTGGTATCTTAAAAATAAGCGACCGCTTGATGAGTGTTAAACTCGTCATACACAATGAAACGTGGAACATTGTTAGCGCGTACGCCCCACAAAATGGATGCGACCCATCGGAAAAAGATACATTTTGGTCAGAGTTCGGTAATTTGCTTAGAAATATACTCGTACCTATCGATGAGATGCTCTTCGTAGCCGAAGATTTAAATGGCCACGTCGGAGAAACAAATGTTGATTATGAGGACTGCCACGGCGGTAAAGGCTTTGGAACCAGAAATTCAGCTGGCGAAGACATCCTTGTAGCATGTAGGGCTTACGGCTTAACCATCTTAAATACAATGTTTATTTAACATCAACGACATCTTATCACCTATAGCAGCGGAGGCCACGAAACGCAAATAGATTATCACCTCTGCAAAGTGTCGATGAGAAACCGTGTTAAGGACTGTAAAGTAATACTTGGAGAATCGCTAGTAAGCCAACACCGTCTGCTCATTACAGAATTTTTCATGGCGGAACCACCGAAAACACGGGCATCGTTTGGAAAGCCAAAAATCCGGTGGTATAATCTATCGAAGGAACGAAGCGCAAGATTTATCGCACTGGCTAAAGAAGTACTTCAAAATATAAATGGTATAGCAGACTGACTTAGCCCGCAAGAAATGTGGAACAGCATGCACGAGGAATGCATAACACTCTCAAAGTCCCATCTGGGGACTATATCGAAATACCATCACGTCGGCAAAGAAACATGGTGGTAGAATGACGAAACCAAACGAGCTGTAGCCGACAAGAAGAGTGCATTCCAAGCGTGGACAAAATGCGATCGGAGCGACGATATCGAAAAAGCTCGACTGGCTCTTGAATACGAGCGTCTTAAAAAGATAGCAAAGAAAGTCCTGGCTCGCACTCGAGCGGCAGCAGCGGAAAACCTGTACCAGGAGTTGGAACAAATATCCTCACGATCGGCAGATAGAAGACAAGCTATCCAAGAAGTTCAAACGTCGTACAATACAAAAATGCCAAATATTTTTAAGCTAACTGCACAGAGGCGAAAAAATTCAATGGAAATAACCTCGCCGAAATACATCAAAAACGCAGACGGTCGTTTATTAACAAATGAAACGGAAATTTGTGATCGGTGGCTTGAATACTGCAAGGAGTTGCTTAACAAACAGTTTCCACGTGATATCGTGCCGACAGCGGACTTTTCAATCGAAGAAATAAGTATAGCAATTGGAAAAATGAAGCGGGGAAAGCGGCGGGACCAGACAGCATTCCATCAGAGTTTTGGTCGAAGATAGAGGGGAACGGCAGCGTTTGGCTATCGAAATTTTTAAATAAATTAAAATGTGGACAACCTATGCCGAATCAATGGAGAAGTAGCTTCTTAGTGCCATTATACAAAGGAAAAGGCGACACTCGAGAATGCAACAACTACCGTTCAATCAAGCTTATGTCACACACAATGAAAATCGTCGAAAGAGTCTTAAACGAACGTCTTCGGCAAATAATAAAGCTCGATAACAGCTAGTGTGGATTTGTTGAAGGAAGATCGACGGTGGACGCGATCCAAAGCCTACGAATAATAATGGAAAAGCACCGAGATTCGTCTAAGGATTTACACATGGTATTTATCGACCTCGAGAAAGCATTCGATCGAGTGCCTAGGGATCTCATATGGGCCGCGCTGAGGTCTCAAAACGTACCGGAAACATATGTAAGAATAATACAAGACATGTACGGAAACGTGAAAACTGCGGTTAAAAGCTCTGCTGGACTAACGAGAGAATTTCCAGTTAATGTCGGAGTGCATCAAGGAAGCGTACTTAGCCCTTTCCTCTTTAACGTAGTATTCGACTATCTTTTAAAAGACTGCATGCGCGAAGCAAATGTAACGCCAATTCTCTTCCCTGACGACGCAGTTATACTTAGCGATAACGTCGAAGATTTACAGAACGCCTTAGATTCATGGAGAAATGCGCTAGAGAGGAACGGGTTTAAAATAAGTCGTTCAAAGACGCAGCATTTGACGTGTCCATTTGCGCATCCGTTGCGACCTGTTCCGGATATAATGTTAGACGGAGTAGTTCTTCCGAAAAGCACTATCTTTAAGTACTTAGGATCAATCGTTAACATAGACGCGAAATGTGACGACGACGTAAACCACAGAGTGAGTGTGGGATGGATGAAATGGCGGGAAAATTCGGGATTCTCTTGCGACCGAAAATTTCCACTTAAATTGAAGGGGAAACTCTACACCACGGTTGTTAGACCAGCTCTTATATACGGTTCACAGTGCTGGACAATGTACGAAGCGTTTAAAAACAAAATGACGGCAGCGGAAATGAAAATGTTAAGGATGTCTAGTGGAATCACTAAACGCATTTAGTCACAATTGCATTAGATCTACGCGTATAAGAGGAAGTCTACATATAAAGAATTCGGTAACCGAACAGCTTGAGGCGAATAGAATAAGTTGGTATTGCCACGTTCAAAGAAGATCTGCGGAAAATCCGGTTAAAAAGGCACTATCAACTACGGTCACTCCAACTGTAAGAAAACGAGGTCGGAAAAAGAATTCCTGGATTTCTCAGATCGCAAATGCGCAACAACGCCTGAGGCTAACCACTGAAGCGATCCAGGACCGAGCATTATGAAGACGCGTTCTGCGGTCTGCGACATTAGCCAACCCCATAAGCGGAGCAGCAGCGATGCAGTAAAAATGGGAAACTAGTTACGCATAAGTTCGTATAACGAGGAAAGGATTAATAAAAGGATTAGAAGAAGAAGCTATGAAGAGAGGGGATCTTTAGTAGAACTGTGGGAAAGTATATTTTTCACGATTCAGACTAATCGATTTTGCGGCGGGATATTCACAAGTGGACTTGGAGAGTTTCTGATCGAATAACCGTCAATCGACGTAAAACACCCTCCAGTATTATGGAAGGCCGAACGTTCCGAGGAGCCAACATCTGCTCCTGTTGTAGCCAAGGTACGGTTGTGGATATCCCGAACAGCGCAAAGGCAAGCTAATGATGTGAAGAATTTCGATGTCAAACGGCTACAACTGCAAGAGATGACCAAATCCTTTTTGGTCACATGCACATTTACGAGTAACTAAGCAAAACGCATAAAAAAGTGACGCTGCATAGAAAGACTAGAGGTGCTCTCGAGCTCTATGAGCAGAAGAAGAAAAAACGAACTTCGGCTTCTCAAGAGGAAAAATTGAGAGATGCTACTCCAGGAGTGGGGTTCGAAAGTTTTACCAAACGTAAAAAACATGCCACAATACAACCTGTAGAGGCGAACAAGGGAACATCGTAGTAGAGTCGCAGTCGATGCTGAGGATTTAGAAAGAACATTTCTGTGTAGACTGTATTGAGACTCGGTAAGGTGCTTTCAGCACCACTTGTGGCAAAATTTTATAACCAATTGGTTGCATTGATTTTTGACAGCTCGTGCGCTAGAGCAAATTTGTATGGAAGGTTAAAACTCGGTACCTAAACGCATTGTCCAATTCGTTAAAAAAATCATTGAATATTCAAGCATTTTAAGTTTAAATGTCGAAAAAAAAAAACAAGTAAATTTTCAACTAAGTGCCGCCGAAGTGAAAATGAAAGAATGCTGGCAGCTGGGAACAAATATCCTTGAACTTGAAGACCAAACTTATTGCCACACACTTTTCACTTTTATCCCATTTGAAGCATTGTGCTATATTAGTAGTATGATTGAATCTATCGACATTTTAAGTTGTATTTCACTATCTAAAATATTGTCTTAACTGATTTGTTTAACATTTTATTATAAGAACAGTTAATATTATTCGATAGGGACTTACAATTAAATTGTTAACAACAACACAAACAATTTTTCTGGCCTTTACAAGGCTTGGTTTACATTTTTCAAAGCACTATTGAAACGAAGACATCAAGCAACTTCACAAGCACTGGACGAACCGAATTGTTCCAGCCAGAGAGCTATCAAAAATTAAAGCTGCCAATTGGTTGCTAAAATTATCCGCCACAATTTTCGTACCGAACCTCAATAACGGCAATGACGTTTTAAAACATTTTGCAGAAGCAAATAGATGCAAATGACGTTTTCGAAAACGATCGAACCTTTCGACCTGAACTATATAGACCACCAATTCCGTTTACTCGAACAGGATGAAATGAACTTAGCCATATCTAAGCTTAAGCCCAACAAAGCTGCTAAGGCGGTCGGCCTGAATGCCGAACTCTTCGAATCGGCAGGCGATGACTTGGTATGTAAGTAGCATCAACTCATCTGTGAAATATGCTCGGAGGAAACTCTGCCTTATGAATGGAACCTCAGTTTTGTTTGCATGTAGGTACCTTAAGAAGAGTCCGCGTCGATCAGTTTATTCACGTTTCAGTATCAAACGGTAAAAGCTGGTGTTAATTTCATACATTCGTGGAATAAAAAAGCGCGCGAACATAAAAAACTATTGTTCAAAAACATTTGTGAAGTGATAAAAAGGTTTTGTTAAAATGCATGCTTGGCACTGGTATACATACCGAAATCCTGGCGAATAGTGAGAGTAAACTTTTTACCGATAATCGGAAAAGGGAACTATGCGCTTACGAAGCGCTTCATACATATAAATGGCTTCCTTGAAGAGCATGTAGACAATGGCCGAGATCCATATGCACAAAAATCCCTTGCGAAAGAATGTGCACTGGGTACCTTTGACAACGCACCTTTTGACGTCATGAGAAATTCGGCCAGAGAACCGGTGCGCGTAGACGAATCAGTAGTTTTACGGTAAAAAATAATGCTGTCAAATCGGACACTGATTGCGGATGCTGACTGTGGCCAATATTTGATGACGGGAATAAGAAGTAGCTGTCCCCAATGCGGCGTTCTGTCTCCATTCCTTTGATGTATGTTAGTCGACTCACTGCCCAACGCGACGAATAGTTATGAAGTCAATGGATAAGCATGATCGGATGATGTAGCTGTACTGTCTACTGAATCGTCGTCAAAACCGAGGCTGTTCGACCAGAATCTAAGTCGGGTCTTCACGGATGGCTCTAAAACTAATCAATGATACGATGTTAATGTCTTTCTTCAGGATTTAATTTCACTCCTCCTTATAATACCTTCGGTCTGTGTTTTAAACGGAGATATGAGCAATCCTGATGTCAACGAACTATATTGTAAAGTATAGGTGAAGGGGGCAAAGCATTTGCTCCTATAGCGAGCTGCTTTTAGAGCCTAGCTGAATTCTCCAGCGGCTTCCAAGTTATTCAGAGGCATAATACACTAAGTCTTATCTATGTCAAATAAGCACAACTGGAGACGACACAATTCTCCCGACAGACTAAGCGAATGCTTCCCCCATGGGATAAACCCAGTAGGAAAAACTGCAGGCTGTTTACTGGCTTCGAAACTGCGGAGCACTTCCACTTTAATGTCCGGCTTACACTTGAATGTGCTTACTCCTCTTTCTTCTTTAAAAAATCTCGCTAGAAGTACATTGAATTAGTTCTTTGTCTGAGTGCTCTGTTCCGACAAAAAAAAATCTTGAAATATGTTCTGCCACATAAATGGAATGGCGTCATCTGAATTTGGACCCGTGTCTTTGAATTTGGTAACCAGCTCGCTAAGTTCGTTGTTCCATGTTTGTTTCTTTTCTTGCGGTGCAGCGACCAATGGCTACATTTATATATGGCCCTTGTTGTGAGTGTCGATAGACGATTGTCAATTGTGAGTTTTAGTATTGTGTACTGTGATTGTGATCGACAATTGTCGATTTATCAGTCGTTAGCAGTCATAGAAATGTGCGGTCTTTTGTTTGTTTCAAAAAAATAGTAAGGGATTTTTCATCAGAAAATGTAAATGTCAATTCAGGATAAATGATTTTTTTGTCGATTGAGTTACACAATACCAAATACAAAATCAATCGACAATTGTCGATTCGATCGACAAACGACACTCACAATGAGGCCTTTATCACTATTTCTGAGAATAAAATAAATACGAGTAGAATTGAACTGGTTCGTAACCGAGGACTTATGTGCCTTTCAAAATGTTTATTGCAATTTTTGCTGATCATAGGCAAGCATATCGACTAGCTCCCTGATAAGCAGACTTATCGTGGTCACACTCCAGATTCCCAGATGTAGTTTGACTATCTCACGTGTTTATTGCAAAGCGGTCTGCACTATATTGAGGGTAGAAGGAGAGATAAGCTTCGAATATAGCAATACGTTCCTGATAGGTAAAATACGGTTTAATTATAGTAGATGCTCTTACTTCAGTTCTCCGGCGACTTTATTTTGAATAATGAATGATTTTATTTACCTAATCATCTAGCCGAAACCTTATCAACGCCATCGATGGCAATTCTGATGAAGTTATCCCAGTGCACAGCCTAACGCGTCTCTAACTTCATGAATCATTTGTGTTAGCCAGCAACCCCGTAGACGAAAAGTGTAAATACCACCTTGATCAGAAAATTCCCGGAAGGAAGATAGAAAGAAGAAAGATAGATAGATGTACTCTTGGCTACGTAACTTTTGCAAATGTCAAACTATGACGCTAAGATTTAGAGGGAATATCAACAACAGATGTACCAACTTAACAAAAAAAAAACAGAACTCAAATCGGAACAATCGGAGCGCCACACGGTGGTTATTCCGGGAACTTTCTGATCAAGGTAGTATACCTCTTGAAATGTGTCCGCAGTCCCTCTGCTAGCCAGCTCTGATAAAGTCGCCGAACTATGAAATTGTCCTTGGCCGGCTTAGAAATGGTTTTTGGTGGAGCTTTAATGTTTTGTTTGGAGTATTAAGGACATCAAAAATATTTTCGATAGATTTGCTTCTTTTATGAGCGCAGCCAGCCGATTGAAAATCGGCACGATCGGAATGAGAGCTTGATACGTACTCGTATAGTAGCTCAGGCAATGGGAGAATGAAAAAGAAGATGAGGTGATCACTTCCTAATTTTCACTGATCAGAATTGATAATGTAGTTCTACATGCACGAAACATTGTGTTGATAGTCCAGTTCTCAGATGTTTTGTGACGAAGATTGCTTTCCTTTTGTCAGATGTCACTAAGAGAGGTGAAAGTAAGTAAGTAAGTTAGCAAGTGTGTAACAGAGAAATATAAGGTGCTCATCTACAATTCGTTTTTAAATGAACCAACACTTGTCATGGTTTATACAATATAAAATTAGATTATAATTAAAGCCATATTTTGTTTGCAGGGTTTCGAATTCCATTACCTCTCCCCAACCCAGGGTCCATGTACCGGCGGCAGAATTATTCGTACTGCGTACGTGCAACAATAACAACTTTTCTAATTCTATTTATATTGCTGCAGATACATTTTCTCACAACATTTTGTAAGAAGACATCCTCATCATCAAAAGGTACCCCAGTTATAACTAACATGTATCTTGTTTTTTAGCTAAAGTAAGAGGATCTTTTAATGATGATGCAACACGTGATTCTAAAATGGCTATACAATCGATGGCTCCATCTGCGTTTCATAAATTCCTCAAAGCAAAGACGAGAAATGAAACTTTCACAGCAGCTGGTAAGCTCTAATTTCATAATTCCTTTTTGGAATGAATATGTTATTCTGATTTTCAAAGCAACCCACAATGGAAGCCAAATTGTTTACACTGAGGCTTATCACCCCCCGAATATAACTGAAATTAAAAGAATGATTGCCAAATACAATGAATTGCAAATAATTTTAAATGAGGATACATTCGGTCCCCTTCAAAATGACTCTGTGATAATAGTGGTACAGGTAAGATGTTCAATAATATCCTGTTAAATATAATTTTACAATAAGTTTCTTTGTAGGTACACACACGTATCACATACCTTCGCCATTTAATCGTAAGTCTTGCCCAAGCGCGCGATATCTCAAAGACTTTATTAATATTTTCGCATGATTACTACGATGAAGATATTAATGATTTGGTGCAAACAATAGACTTTTGTAAAGTTATGCAGGTTCGATTTGTGTGTGTTATTCTGGTAAAAAGATACTCAACTTCTGCTCTTTTAGATATTCTATCCATTCTCTATACAAACACATCCCAATGAGTTTCCCGGTGTGGATCCTGGTGATTGTCCACGCGACATAGGAAAAGACCAGTAAGTATTGCAACTTCCAACTTATTTCAAGTCTCTATTTAAGCCACGAAGGCCTATCATCCTATGGTCACAAGCGTAAATGTTGGAATTAAAAGATCTTCTCGATTGCAGCATTGTTGTTCGTTTGATCGATTATTCCGAGCCAAAGGTTTTGGAATTTTGAACTGCATCCACATCTTTATACAGCTTGCATAATTCGTAGTTATATAATCTTTAACATTCGCCAACTTTGCATACGGAACTAAATTTTCCCTTGAGCACGTCAAATATGTGCCTTGCTTTCTAACTAATCGTCAGCATCATATCGAAGACTGGGAGGAAAACATCATACACTTTGCCTTCTGAATTGAATGCTTTGAAATCATATTTTTTTTAAGAGTGTCGTTTGAAGAGATCTGAACTACCTCCTTTGCATTACTAATACCAGGGACATTTCGCCGCAGATGGAAGCCACTAGAAAGTAACTTCTTCATTTGGCTTTGTCTTCATTTTATCTAGACCAATTCTTTTCGCATGTTCTTCGGTCGCAATAAAATCGCTGGAGAGAGAATAGTAACGTCAATGTCATCTGCACATCTCCGTAGCTGGACAGACTTGTTGAACACAGTGCCGTTCGTGTTGACAGATGCTTAACGCGTTATCTATTTCACCGCTTAATTGAAGAAATCACTTGGAACAGCCCAAAAGAATAATTTCCAAGAATAATTACCAATCTGCACGCTGCGTCACGTGTTTCCAGCATTATGCGACATTTTTACTTACTTAAGGTGGCGCTGCGGGAATCTTTTGCGACCGAAAATTTCCACTTAAATTAAAGGGGAAACTCTACACCACGGTTGTTAGACCAGCTCTTATATACGGTTCACAGTGCTGGACAATGTACGAAGCGTTTAAAAACAAAGTTGGTATTGCCACGTTCAAAGAAGATCTGCGGAAAATCCGGTTAAAAAGGCACTATCAACTACGGTCACTCCAACTGTAAGAAAACGAGGTCGGAAAAAGAATTCCTGGATTTTTCAGATGGCAAATGCGCAACAACGTCTGGGGTTAACCACTGAAGCGATCCAGGACCGAGCTTTATGTAGACGCATTCTGCGGTCTGCGACATTAGCCAACCCCATAAGCGGAGCAGCAGCGATGCAGTAAAAATGGGAAACTCGTTACGCATAAGTTCGTATAACGAGGAAAGGGTTAATAAAAGGATAAGAAGAAGAAGAAGGTGGCGCTGCAGTCCGGGATGGGCATGAGCTTCAACCAACAACAAGCGTCTCCAGCCAGCTCGATCCTTCGCTGGCTGCCTTTAGTTTTGCACGCTCTACTGCGCTGTACCTCGGAGGAGGATTTGAAGTACTTTTGGACCGAAGCTTTAGTTTTTATTTGCTCTACATAACCCAGCTATCTCAGTAATTGGACCTTCACTCTTCTAGCCAAGTCAATGTTGCTGTATTTTCTCCTCCACTCACCGTCTATGCGGAAGTATTTTCTACACAAGCAACTAAAAGCACCCTCCATGCCTCTGCGCCATAGAGCAGGACAGGAAATATAAAGGTCTTATGTAGGGTCACTTTTGTGTTTTAGAAAGGGCTTTACTAGCCCGAAAAAGTAGCAAGCCTAGGTAGACAAAGTCCTTAACAACCTCAAGGTTATATCTGTCGAGGCCGACGATCTGTGCGAGATGTCGGTATTAAATGTTCTTTCTGCTTGATGGCATACTCGTATATTGTACTTTGTCTTGCCCTCGTTGACAGCAAAATCCAATTTCATCGGCGTTGTCGAGTAATTGGACGGACTTTTGAATGATTGTGCCTCTTGTGTTGGGGCGTAAGTTTTGCAGCATTCTTTCAAGGACGATGTTAAAGAAATTGCATGACAGCGGATATATCAAAGGTCTGGCTGAAGCAGTGTGCATTCTCCATCGTCATTCTGCACATACGGACTAGTTTGGCAGGCATGCCAAAACCAGACAGTGCTGTGTATAGCTCGTCCTTAAAATCGATGAATGGGTGATGTGTATCGATTTCAAGCTCATGGGTTTTCTCCTAGATCTCCCTGACCTAATGTAGGTATCGAGTTATTGTCATGGGAGATACTTCCACGTTATCCCACGCCGTTTTTTGTTGGATCTGCATCTGCCTTTGCTTTTAATATACTGTCATTAATTACCGTTTTCGGTTTCGTAATAAAGAGCTGTTTGAATTCAGATACGTTTTCCAGCTCATATGTAAATATTGTAGATTTCTTTCACCGCCTTAGTTCTAACCATGAAGTCAGAAGCCAGCTGTCGGGCCTTTTTATATTGATTATCATATTTAATTACCGTCTTGTTCTTTCCGGGCACCTCCTACAGTTATTTGCAATAATCATCCTATCATTGGCATAGTGGGTTGCTGACATACGAAGGTTCACATTTTTTTCTTCACTAAACTGATCTTTGGAGCAATTGATTTGTGCAAGGGTGCTCAAGTGTCAAAGATTTAATCAATTCTCTGTAAGTTTCTCAGAGTCTTTCGTTTGACAATCGGCCTTTGAATTAAGCCGCGGCGATTAGATGATCAGAGTTAACGTTTGTAGACGAGGATGGTCGGAATTCGTTAGCGGCTGCGCTTTCCAAATAATCTGTCAATAATTTTTTTTTCTTACAGATTTTGGGTTTGCAATCCCTGGGCACGATTTCGGCATCAAAATTTAGACAGGTGGCGTATGTTCTATCCAGGAGATCAAATAACTCCTTCTTCGTGCCTGCCAAAATAATTGTCGCAATATTTTTGCCGTTTTGAGTGAGTACTTGATCATAACATCTTCTTTGTATTGCTTAAGGAGACTTTTAAATTGTTGGGCCTAGTACAACGTTCATACTTTCTATTGTACATACTACCAAGTTACAGTTTACAAAAGTTCCAGGTCCCGGTCCAGGTCATGAAAAATAAGATTTTTTTTGGATTATGGGTTATTATCTCTCTTATATAATTATCTTTTTTATGTTGTAAGAAATGTACCCCTCCGACAAGGGCGACTTGACGTTGTGTATTCTCCAAAGCCTTGAAGCTTCGAATATACCGGAGTACCGTTGACTTCATCATGAAAGTTTCTCCATTCGCGTTTTTAAAGTATTTTTGTTTATTGATCACAGTTAATTAGAACACTAGGTTGACACCACTCAGAGTCTGCCCAATTTTTACAAAGCGTAACCCCATGCGAAAACCCTATTAATTTTGACATTTCATTTACTTTAAGAGTCGATACAGACTAATCGTAAACCAAGAGATCTCCTAATTAAACACAATCGTGTGATTATTACTTTCAATTGCCCAAAACTCGTTGAATAAAGTTTCTTCCCACTTGACGGCGAAGTCGTCTTTTATGGCTTTGTTTCCCCAGAATGGAATCGAAGACTGTCTAACGAGTCTACGAGCATACCCTTACGAAATGCCCCATTTATATTACTTACTTCTTTAGATATGACTAGCCAAGTTGTTCGACGTCCCTGCTGTACACTAAGATAGGGTGTCTCTCTGGGGTGAATTTAAAAATTTATAAGGCCACTGAGATGCATTGATTCTTTTCAATTAACCGGTATTTTTCAAAACATAATCTTCATTGTTTGTTTTGGTTTTGTTTTGATAGAGCAATTATTCAAAAATGCAACAACGCATTGTACCCAGATTTGTTTGGGCACTTTAGAGAAGCGCGATTCGCTCAAATAAAACATCACTGGTGGTGGAAAGCTAATCGGGTTTTTGATCAGTTGAAAGCGACTCGTTTTCACACTGGTAAGTGGTAGTTACCTTTTTCATATTTAAATAAAGTTATTTATTTTATTGTATTTTAATTGCAGGTCTGGTTTTGTTCTTAGAAGAAGATCACTACGTTGCGGAAGATTTTCTCTATCTGCTGGAAATGATGAGAAAACAGTCTGATCTTTGTCCTCAATGTAATATCCTGTCTTTGGGAACTTACTTACAAAAATCAAACTCTTATAGCTATAAGAGCGAGGTAAGTTGTATTTAGTTAGTTGTATGAATACAGCTTTCTTGTACGTTTGAAAATAAATGATATGCTGTAGATTTGGGATAACACTTTAGTCACCGTTTCACTTGTTCTTAATATGGTAGTGCTGCTTCCAGTAATCAACACCTAGTTGGCTGAGTTCCGCCTCCAACTACGTTCGCCGCCTTAGGTGAAGTCATTCTATGCTACATTGTCCATTCGACATAGTTTCATGTTGTACGTTCTCTTCCATACTCTGTCAATGAACAATCTTTCGCATAACGCCGCTGAGAGATCTTTCATCCTTTTTTGAGGATGTATGTTTCTGCTTGGGTATTTCAAGACAACGATGATGAGGGCTCGAGGTAGGGCTTTGCTGATCAATTGATCTCAGATGATAAAGGTTTGAGGTTCACCTTATAGCTGATTCACAAATTATCTGGGCACCTAATATGGCAGTGATGACGTGAGCTGTCTCGATCTTCACCTGGACGGAATAGTGCGGTTTTTTCATTGTCTTTAATAGCCTATACAAATGGTTACTCAGTACATATCACGCTTCTTCTTTAGTGTTTGTCTTTGAAGTGTTTGGATTGGATTTTGATGCCCTGACACGTTTTTTTTACCTTTTGACAATATTTGGGATCGTCATTTTCTAAAAAATCGCAAATCAGAGGTAACATTTTTGATGGCCTCCTTGCTATATTCCCACAAAAATTCCCAATAAATTATATTTTTCGGGATTATGGGAGATATTAAGAGAGAGACGTGATTGACAATGTACAGCATAGTATTTTTCCTGTGCTGTACTGACTTTGATATCTGCACATATGTCTTGGCTTGGCACCTCGGATACTAAAATACTCAATGAGTGTCTTTCGTTACATTGAACAGCAAATTGCCATGTGCCCTTGTGGATGCTAAGAAAATCTTATCCCCAATCACTAGTCCTATAAATTTTGAGTTTTGGACAAGAGATACAGATATTAATAATAAAGGGATAATAAAATAATAAAGGGAGGATTACATAAAACTACTTTGTGAATAGAGATGAGGAGAACATGATCTATTCAACCTAGTTGCAGAAGTCAATTCCCGGTTAAAAAACAACCAATCCGTTGGCATTTTTATTATTAGCAAGCGAAACTGGCCTAACAGAGTTAAACATCCAGTGCCCAATTCATATGGAAAGTGATGCCATCAACTATAGTGACTGTAGCTATCACGTATATGTCCAACATACAATACCTATTCATCTCATAAAAATATGACTTTTTTTTTACTGTACACAGTGTGGCTAATACTATCACGGACTGGCTCTAGAAAATATAATAATTAAAACAAGATTTCTGTTTATTTGTCGGTGTTTTTATTCGAAATACTCTCCTTCCGATTCTATACACTTATTATAGCTATTCAATAGTGATTCAAATTTAAATGCCTCCTCTGGGTCATTTTACGGAATTGCCTTCAGTGCTAATGTCGAAGCTGCTTAAATGGTCGAAATGACGTCAAAAAAGCATCCTTTCAACTTAAATTTCAATTTCAAGAACAAACAGAAGTCGCACGGTGTCAAATCAGGTGAATACAGCCAAAAATTGAAGAAAAATCATCAGAGGCCAACTTTTTGGATCGCGACATTCGAATCGATGGATACGATGGATTCTGGCCATCAAACGCTTCAAAAATTCAAGATGATATACAGCACTCAGTGTTTCACCAGTTGGAATGAATTCAACAACAAAATGAAGTATAATACTTTCTGGATTATTTCACACGTGCGAACTACAATTGACCTTCCTGTGTATTTGTCATCGTCTAGTATCTCCCTACCGCCCAAAAAACATTTATTCAAAAACCACCGTTCTGTCAAACAATCATCGCTGTAAACTTGTTCCATCACTCAGAATATTTCTAATGCATTTTTACCAAGTTTTGCTTGGAATTTAATGGCCACTGTTTGTTCCATGTTCAAATTTCAACATCTAATGTCAATCAAATGTCACGAAATTTTGACAGATAAAAGAGAAAGATGCGGAGATATGGCTCGTGTTCGGGATATTATTTGCCACACTGTGTATAATTCTATGCAAAGTGTTAACAAGAAAATACGTGTATATATGTAATTAATTCTTTATTATATTTTTACTCAGCAACAGGTAGAAGTAATGCCATGGACTAGTAACAAGCACAATATGGGTTTTGCACTAAATCGAAGTACTTGGCATAGTATACTAACGTGCGCAGATCATTTTTGCCTTTATGATGACTACAATTGGGATTGGTCGTTGCAATATACTTCACAGCAATGCTTAACAAATAAACTTTATGCGATGATAGTTAAAGGACCTCGTGTCTTTCATATAGGAGAGTGGTAAGTTTTTTTTTTATTATGGTTGGTTTATGGTGTCTGTCCATTTAATATTATAATATTTCTAATAATTATATTATAAGTTATTTGGTTTAATAGCTTTTTTATATCCGTGGTTGGACGGCATATGTCATACTTGTACTTAAAAACGGTTGAGTTTCTTAGTCTGAATGTTCATTCTTCCTTAAGCCTTGACATCATTTCTTCACATTTTGATAAATATTCGAAATTTAACTTTACAGACGGACACAGTCTATTTACTTTACTGTGCGATTGTCATGTCGGCATATGTCATACTTGTACTTAAAAACGGTTGAGTTTCTTAGTCTGAATGTTCATTCTTCCTTAAGCCTTGACATCATTTCTTCACATTTTGATAAATATTCGAAATTTAACTTTACAGACGGACACAGTCTATTTACTTTACTGTGCGATTGTCATAGGTTATATTTTCCTTTTGGGAAACTGGTGGTGTTACCTTCTTCTCCTTATCTAGAGGCTGTAAGTATTTGCCGACATTCATCAGGTACTTTATTGTGGCGGTATAATGAAATTTACAAAAATGTACACTTGCATTCGTGAAGTCGTGTTGGAACAATTTGTTTAGTTCTATACAGTCGCTGAAAGGCTTTTTGATTTTTACCGTTAAAGATTGATAGATAAGCTGATGATATTGTCGATCCAGCTGCCCCAACATCTCAGCGTAATTAATTGGACTTCTTTTAACTAGAGAAAATCAGTGACTTAAATGGCAAAGGCATGCTCAGCCACTAGCAATAAACTGTCCTACGCCCTCATAGAGCCACAGAGCCAACAATTCCATACGCAAAAAACAAAATATTTGACAAACCAACAAATGGCCACGGATATATGTATGCTGTTTAAAAAGCAACGATCTTCAGACCTGCACGTGATACCATCTTGAACAAAATTCCCGGAATAACCACCGTGTGGCGCTCCCATTGTTCCGATTTAAGTTTTTTTTTGTTAAGTTGGTACATATATTGTTAATATTCCCTCTAAATCTTAGCGTCATAGCTTGATATTTGCAAAAGTTACGTAGCCAAGAGTACATCTATCTCTGTGTGTGTTGGCGATTTTTTACAATTTAAGAAATGAATTTAAGTTTGCAACAACGAACTTGTTTTAAATTTTGCGTAAAAAACAGATTTAATAGTGCGCGAACATTGGAAATGTTGGAAAAGTGTTTCGCCAACGATTCTCTAAAGAAAACGGTCGCTTACCAGTCGCACGAGCGGTTCAAAAGTGGTCGTGAGTCAATCGAAGATGATGAACGCAATGGCAGACCATCGACATCGAAAACCAACGAAAACATTGACGAAGTAAAAGAAATGTTGGTCAATAACCAACAGACAGTAAATAAAGAGTATTTTTTGGGCGTTATAAGACGTTTGCATGAAGCAATTCGCCGAAAGAGACCAGAATTGTGGGCAGAAAACTCGTGGATTTTGCACCATGATAACGCACCGTCACACAGTGCCATCATTATTCGTAATTTTTTGACGAAAAATGCAACAAATACCATCCAACAGCCACCGAATTCACCTGATTTGGCTCCCTGCGACTTCTTTCTGTTCAATCGAGTTAAAAAAAAAATACTAACTTTACTTTAGGTGGTGCTACAGTTTTGAGTGGACCTGGGCCTCAGTCAACAAGCTTCTCCAGCCAGCTCGATCCCTGGCTAGCTGCCTCCAGTTTCGCACACCAAGTTGGCTGAGGTCCTCTTCCACTTGCGTGTGCCACCTGAGTCTTGGCCTTCCTCTACTGCGCTGTCCCTCGGGAGTGGATTCGAAGACTTTTCGGACCGGAGCATTGGTGTCCATGCGCTCTACATGACCCAGCCATCTCAGTCTTTGGATCTTCACTCTCCTCGCTAGGTCCATATCGCTGTACAGTCCATACAGTTCGTCGTTGTATCTCCTCCTCCACTCACCATCAATGCAGACGGGACCGAAGATCGCCCGAAGAATTTTTCTCTCGAAGCAACCAAGAACACCCTTATCAATTTTTGATAATGTCCATGCCTCTGCGCCATAGAGCAGGACCGGGATTATTAAAGTCTTATAAAGGGTGACTTTTGTTGTCCGAGAGAGGGCTTTGCTACTCAATTGCCTTCTTAACCCAAAGAAACAGCTGTTGGCAAGAGTTATTCTTCGCTTGATCTCAGCGCTGGTGTCGTTGTCTGTATTTATAGCGGAGCCTAGGTGGACAAAGTCCTTAACTACCTCAAAGTTATATCTGTCGAGGGTGACGTCCTGTCCGAGACATCGGTGTTGGTTGTCCTTTTTGCTTGACAGCATATACTTGGTCTTGCCCTCATTGACCGCTAAACCCATTTTCGCCCCAGTAGTTGGACGGACTTTTGAAAGATAGTGCCTCTTGTGTTTGCTTGTGAGTTTTGCACTATTCTTTCAAGTACGATGTTGAAAAAATCGCATGAAAGCGCATCACCTTGTCTAAATCCTTTCTGGAACTCAAAGGTCTCGGTGAGATCTTTACCGACCTTGATGGAGCAGCATGCATTCTCCATCGTCATCCTGCACAGACGGACGAGTTCGGCAGGGATGCCAAAACTAGACATTGCTCTATATACGAGTAGCTCGTCTCTATAGATGCTGTCATACGCGGCTTTAAAATCGATGAATAGGTGGTGGGTATCGATCTGAAGCTCATGGGTCTTCTCCAAGATCTACCGTAGTGTGAATATTTGGTCGATGGTGGACTTTCCTGGCCTGAAGCCACACTGATATGGACCTATCAGGTTGTTGACAAAAGGCTTCAGGCGTTCACACAATACGGCAGATAAGATCTTATATGCGATGTTAAGGAGACTGATGCCTCTGTAGTTGGCGCAGTTCAGAGGGTCTACTATCTTGAGAATCGGACTAACAAACTACTACCGAATATAAAAAAATGTTTCAAGGATTGGATAAAGTACTGCCATAAGTGTGTTGCAGTCGATGGGGATTACTTTGGATAGATTTAGATGAATATGCTTGTATTTTTAATTTTCTGAATAAATTCCGGGAACTTTTTGATGGTCTGTTCGGACACTTAAAAGGCATAGCCTACACGACACAATGTCTGGCAACGTGGACATTGAAGTTATTGACTTTGCGGCCGGATGAAATATCATTATTTCAAGCACACAGTTTTCTCATCTCAATATACACTAGGGAACATATCGGTATGCGGATCATTAAATGCCAAGTCCAAGTGATGAAATTGCGGTAGACGTTAGGCATGCCTTTACTATTGCATGAATCTTCCTTCTAAAGTATTTTAGCAACAATTCTAGAAGTCATCTTACGCCAATTAAATCAACAAAGATGAGATTAGTTTTATTTTTCATTTGTGTCAGCTAAACATTACTTGGAACAAATTCATGGTATTAATCTCTGTATGGAGAGTCACATTCTACTAGCTGGGCCTTAATGTATGACCCTTTTGGAAAGTGCTATAGAATTAGTAAACTGCCTCGAATGTCAAGTCGGTTTTGACATTTGTGAAGGAAACTGTATTAGAATTTATGTGAATAATAAAGCAATGTAACGCTATTCTGCCGAAAAACGCGGAATAATCGTCATGATGTTTTTGATGAACAATTCGCCATTTTCCTGGCGGTCGCTCAATGCACCACTGGACTAAGCAAGCTCTCCTATCTCCTTCGGCCGAGAATATCGCAGCCCTCCCTGAAGATATCATAGAGATTCCGGCAACATCGACCAGAAGACATGACACGCGATTAGCCATTCCAAACACGTCTTTGCGCCGTATTTTGGTAAAAGACTTGGATATGTTTTCTTCCAATGTAGAAACAGTCCATTTTGCTGATGGGTGCTGACCGTGAATCGCGGCTAACCTACGATCTCGCTCTCCAGAATCTCAACAACAAAGTGCTCGATTTTGCGTCAAAGTTTGCGGCTCTACAAGGTGGCGCAAAATTAATCATCCTATCCGAAAATGTTATCATTTTTGCAAATGACATTGTACGTCAATTATATTTGACATTTGTGAACTAGACAGCTGCAGAATACAAACAGACAAGCAATGGAGTGCTATACTCCGCAAGAGCGTGGAATCATCGTGTCGGTTTTTTTTTACCAATAATCGGTCGTTGGTGTTAGCGGAGCGTGCATTTCGACGTCGATTTCCTAATCGTGTCGCGGCAATTGGGTAAACATTCCGTCGACTAGCTACTCGACTAGAACAGACTGGAACCACCGGACAGGTCGTCCGGCCGAAAATATCGCGGCTGTGGCTGCCGATGTCGCTGAGAACGAAAAAACATCAACCAGACGACGGGCCAAGCAATCACCAGACCAGTTAATGCCTCCTGACATGTTCTCGTACAAGGTGCAAACAGTGCATCAGTTAATGCTTCCTGACCGTAAGTAGCGTGTAAATTACTGTCAAGCCGTCCTCAATCTCAAAAAAGGGAATAATTTTTTGTTGAAAATCATCATGAGAGACGAGGCGCATTTCCACTTATGTCAATAAGCAAAATTTTCGTTTCTGGGGCACTGGAAATCCGCGTATGCTGCACGAAGAGCCATTACATCCATTCAAAGCCACTGTGTGGTGCGACGTTCACGCGGGAGGAGTGATTGGGCCGTATGTTTTTGAGGGCGCCATCGGCAATATAGTTACTTTTTCTGACAAACGCTGTTAAACGACTAAGCGCGGCTTGGTAAACATGTGGTTTCAACAAGACGCACACGTGGTTTGAACACCGCACTCGCAGCACAAGCCACAATTGATATTGTGAAGGAAGCGTTTCCTGTTCGCGTAATCTCCCGTTTAGGCAATTTGACATGGCCAGCAAGATGGCCTATGGACTATCCCAGACTTCTTTTTGGGGCTACTTGAAGTCGCGGGCTTATGCCAATAAGCCTCAGACGATCGTAGTCCTTAGGGAAAATATTCGACAGGAATGCAAACAGTTATCATCGGAAATCTTGCGGAAAGTCATAGGAAATGGGATAAAATGGGCACAAATGTGTATCAACACTGGTGGAAGCCACTTGGCGGATATCACCTTTTCCACTTAGTGGTGTTCCACTTAACAGAAATTGTAAGGGTCCAAATAAAGATTTCCACGACTCAAAATATTTTTGTCTTATTTAGTGAAAAAATAATTCAAAAACGAAATTGGATGAATAATTTTGCTCCTCCTTGTAGGTCATGGAAAATCTTCAAGTAATTCACGAAGAGTCTATACATGGGCTGCTTACGTTCTTTTTTTTTTTATCGACGCTTCATCACGACGTCGGCTAAATGTTCATCGTCCATGGGGCGCATTCATTTTTTTTTTAAATGTTATTCCAAAGATAAAGCCTAGGAAAATAGGATACCTTGTATATACACCTTTTTCAATACGCATTCAAAAAAGAAAGAATCACAAGTATCTTAATAATTTAATAATATATTTTTTTCTTTTTCTTTTAGTGGCGTTCATCACAACAAGAAAGACTGTGAACCCAATCAAGTGATTTTAAAGGTACAAGAAATGTTACGTACAGCCCGCAATGCTGGTGAAATGTTTCCTGGATCACTGACCCTGGCATATGTCAGTTTGATAGAAACGACGAAATTGGGCAAAGGTAACGGCGGCTGGGGTGATCCCCGTGATCGTCAACTGTGTCTAAATATGACCTTGCCAACAAGGTGAACTTGATTTTTTGTATTTAATAACTTTCTTTATATACGACACGGCAAACAAAAGTACAAAACGCTCTGTATAGGTTGACAATAATATGAATATGAAAAAAAAAATAATAAGTATGTATGTACGTACATGTATGATATTTATACAAATTGTTATTAATTTGAAACGCAATGAATTAATGTCAATTCAACTAACGATTCAATGATGCATTGTACATTTTTATCGTTAAGAACAACAATATTAGAGAAATCATTGTTACGAATTTACAAATGTAAATTTTTAAAGAAAATAAAAAATTAGTTTAAAAACTTAATACGAGTAGTAAGTACCTTAAGTGTACATTCTAGTCAAATTCTACAATTCGACAAACACGTTATAGTCCTATCCCACAAACAAAAAGAAAACAAAATACTCGTATTTGCCAGTAGGTTATGGGTATGAATTTTGAATTTATATTTTATAATAACTTTAGCTGTATTAAATGTCAGACTATTGTATTATATTATCGTAAGATTACATTTCATTTATGTCACAAATAAAACTTATTCAAACTCTAATTGTTGTATATTTCCTTCTAACTACTTTTCATTCTATTTGAAATCCCAATTTCAACTGCGGAGCCTGTTCGAAAATGATATTTATCCTGCATCTCCTAATTTACCTTACTTTAATGGCTTTATAGTCCGGAACTGAACTGGGTTTTAACCAGAATCTCTCTTTATCTAACACGCTCATGCGCTAGACGCCTACAGTTCGCCATGCCAAGTTTGTTGAAATCTTCTTTTATTTTGCCGCCGCTTGAGATGGTTTCGAAGAAACTGAGTTAGAGACTTCGTTCGCTGAACATGTCATAGGAATCTAAGCTGATGGATTCTACCTCTTTTGGAAAGGTCTATAAAGTTGTATAGGCCATAAGGACTGATGTATCTATATCTTCTACTTCAAATTCCTTTTATACAAATCTGATCGAACATTACTTAAAACAACTAATAGCAATCCCCTTTATCTATGTTTCCGCGCCAATAAACGAGACTATAGCGCTTTATGTATAGAGTTTATTGTTCTTGGCAGGAGTGCCACAAACGACTTACAGAAGACATAGTTTCTTGGTCTTCCTATCTCCGAAAATGGCGCTGCCAATTGACAACCCGCCTCTTCAACAATGTCTAGGAAAAGAACATCGTATCGTATTATACTTGAAATTTTTGGAATATCGACCGAATCAATGAGAATTAGGGTCAGTGAATCTTCCTATGCAAGAGATTCTGTGTACTATGTTTAAATAATGCCATATTTCGTAACCAATTGCATTAATTATACTTCAACTCGCTATTACCTAGCCTGTACGACGTCGTATCCTTATTTGCCACTTAACCCATCACTACCGCCTAGCTTAAATCTTTCAAGTATGACAGTTCGAAACCCTTACATCAAATGCCTTAGTGGTGTCATATCCGACTTTCATGGAGCAACAAGCGTTCTCCAACGAAATCTTACATAAATGGACGAGTTTGACAAAAATGCCAAAGTTTGATATGTAAATCGGTTGGTAGTACTGGCTGGGTGGTTGGGTTCTGTAGAAATAGGGAAGACGCTGAAAAATTTCAACTAGGTGATGACCAGTGTTTTAATTGTTTCTACCCATTAAATGTGCTTATTTTACCTCCAAGTGGAAGCCGTCGGATAAAAGGTCGATTTCCATCTGGACTCGACTTGCCAAACTTATAAGCGCAAGTACTGACCAGCAAACAAAAGTAGCAGCACAATGAACGGGACACCGGATTTCCAAGATGAAACTTCAGCGGTGAAGTAAAATCTCTGAACAAACAAGTAAGACCTTATCTAGACTACTCCGACGTACATATTTGGAACTAGGGTCGGTAAGGTTTTCTGGAAAAAAAGGTGGTGTCGAATGAGATATAAATGGATTAACGGCAGGGCTATCTACCCCAAATGGCTTGCTGGCTTCAGTCTAACCCACCCCTTGTCCTAAAGACTCTATAATGGAACTGGCCCTCCAGGTTGGGGATTGTGCTGCCAGGGCAACTGCCCAGGTTTGGAAAAAAAAAACGATAGTTACGAAGAAACAACAAGCCTCGAATAGGGACGGATCTGCTGTTGACAACTCATGCAAACGAAGTACAGACAACAAACTTCGGACCTGTTTCACCATGTTCTATACCTATTCTTTCCCCTAGCACTCCACTGAAATTGTCAGTAGCGTTCGGCCCCATCAAGCCTTCAACCGTAAGCCCGTCTCGCTATGTATGCCTATTAGTTCACTCTCAAAATAACTTTCGGACATATTCTGAAATATCGTGATTCTTTCCTAAGCCGAACAACTAGCTTATGGAATATTTTACCGTCGGTACCTATCTTTCTTTCCTTCCAAATTTTCCATCGCCCCCGTTATGTGCCAACATTTTAAGGGTACTAATAACCCTTGAGCGACATACACAAGCGGACTTGGAGAACTCCTGATCAATCAACAGTCAACCAGATTGATCACATTGCGATCGACGCAAGACACTCCTCCAGCATTATGGATGTCCGTACGTTCCGAGGAGCCAACATCGACTCGAACCATTACCTTGTTGTAGCCAAGGTACGGTTGCGGATATCCCAAACTACCCCAAGACAAACTAATGCTGTGAGAAAATTCGACGTCAGACGGCTACAATCGCAAGAGATCGCCAAGTCCTTTTCCGATCGAGTGTCTCTTAATTTCTTAAGAGGTCCAATGCCGCCCTGCCCTGCCAAACTCGTCCGTCTGTGCAGGATGACGATGGAGAATGCACGCTGCTCCATCAAGGTCGGTAAAGATCTCACCGAGACCTTTGATGTCCAGAAAGGATTTAGACAAGGCGATGCGCTGTCATGCGATTTTTTCAACATCGTACTTGAAAGAATAGTGCAAAACTCACGAGCAAACGCAAGAGGCACTATCTTTCAAAAGTCCGTCCAACTACTCGCATACGCCGACAGACAACGACACCAGCGCTGAGATCAAGCGAAGAATAACTCTTGCCAACCGCTGTTTCTTTAGGTTAAGAAGGCAATTGAGTAGCAAAGCCCTCTCTCGGACAACAAAAGTCACCCTTTATAAGACCTTAATAATCCCGATCCTGCTCTATGGCGCAGAGGCATGGACATTATCAAAAATGGATGAGGGTGTTCTTAGTTGCTTCGAGAGAAAAATTCTTCGGGCGATCTTCGGTCCCGTCTGCATTGAGGGTGAGTGGAGGAGGAGATACAACGACGAACTGTATGGACTGTACAGCGACATGGACCTAGCCAGAAGAGTGAAGATCCAAATACTGAGATGGTTGGGTCATGTAGAGCGTATGGAAACCAATGCTCCGGTCCGAAAAGTCTTCGAATCCGCTCCCGAGGGTCAACGCAGTAGAGGAAGGCCAAGACTCAGGTGGCACACGCAAATTGAAGGGGACATCAGCCAACTTAGCGTGCGAAACTGGAGGCAGCTAGCCAGGAATCGAGCTGGCTGGAGAAGCTTGTTGATTGAGGCCCAAGTCCACCCCGGACTGTAGCGCCACCTAAAGTAAGTAAGTAAGAAATAACCCTTGAGCGCGCACTAATTATAAGATAATTATAATTATAAAAAAATAATTGTACGTTAGGTCCCTTCTAAGCCGCTGTCTGCAGTCTGTGAGAGTAGTCCTTTCAAATTTTTATCACTGACTGTGTCTGTTTTATTACATTCCTGTTCTGCTTGCTGACCTTGGAAAGTTATTTTCACATTTTTCTTTATATCTATCGTTTGCCGTTTGAAAAACCAATGGTGCTTTGGACTCCTTACATTATAGACTTCGGACACTATTCGTCAATTTAGAGGTCTCGTTGTGGTAGAAAGTGAAACCTATCGTATAAAATGTGGCGTTTCTAATGGGTTGCTATCATAGGACCGAAAGAAAACGAAGAGATTTTAGGTGACTCGGTCAAAAAAGACAAAAAATATAATTCAAATATCTTCATAGTACTCTTTCTGTGTTCTGCTTAGTGGTGGTTTCTCAAAACGTTCATACATTCAGAATCCTAAAGCTTTTGTATCACAAATCTGATTTTTTAATCTGGTGACTGCTAGGTCCTTCTATTTACAATATGTAATATATGTACAGATATGAGCGAATTATGCTCGCTATGATGAATGATCATGTGTCTAAGCCAGGAGCTCATAAATATACTTTATCAAAATCATTATTTTCAACTTTTCTGGGTTTACGCATACATATATGGTATGTTAGGCTCCATTGTTAAAGGCAACTAATATCTGATCATACGTGAATTTATAAAACGTATTACAGTTTACAGCACAGCACCTACGCACACTTAATTCTTTGAACGAACAATCACCGTTAGGAAGGATTTAAACTTCACATTTGACATATCGTTGGAAAAAAAACAAAGGAATTTAAAAATAGTTTCTTGAGACGCACTTTTGATTTAAGTTAATCGCGGAATTTGGGCTTTCGACATGGCAGCGATGCTAGGAAAACGTCTTATCCAGAAGAAAAGACCAATTTGGACAGCTCTGCAATCATTTAAAAATTATTTTGAGGGTATCAATGAATTATCGCATCCAATACCAGGTAGATGTCTGAATATTGTTTGCCCCGATGAGGCTGCTGCAAGCGTCAAGCCCGGTAAGTATTTAAAGTTGTTTGAATACGATAGTTCTTGTTTTTATTTTTAACGTTTAAGCGTTGGTAAGCAAACAGCAAATTTTCTACCTGAGGTATTAGGTACAAAGCAATCATACGAAATGTAAGTCTTTAAGGAGTATTCGGTGAAGTATGAAGTTTTAAATCTATTGCGATTTAGTCTAATAAAAATCTAGCAAGGAAGGCTGTAACAAAAAATGCCATGTCAAACCTTTCCCAGAAAGGTTTAAGCGTGTTTTTCCACTATCGGATCCAAATAAGTTTACTTGCATTCGCTTGAACAACTAGGATGGAACTCAGAAAATTTTTACATTTTGAATCCAATACGATATTAATATTATTTCATCCAATTTTTCTTAAATCATTTACCCTTAATACATAAGACTCATAAGTCTCTGGATAATTCGAAAGAAATTAAGCTATAACATATGAATTGCTGGCTCGATGTAAAACGTAGATTCAAAATGGAATTCAGAACCAAGTTGAATTTATTTCAGAACAATAGCTTTCGGAATAAAAATAAAAGTACAATGATGTTCCTCGCACGAAAGGTGTGCCTCTGATTACTTACTTAGCTAGTCCGACGTGAATCACAACCAATAAATTTCTCCAGCTAGCACGATCTCTCGCCAGCTCCCTACAGTATCACTACAAATCAGACTTTTTATGCCGGAGCTGTGGCATCCATTATCTGAACATAGCCGAACCATTTCAGACGTCATCCCCCGTCAATACAAACGGGACTGAAAATCAAGCGCAGTATCTTTCTTAATATGGCCAAGTGGTTCCTCATCCACTTTTTCTATGATCCAAGCCTATGCGCCATAAAGCAGGATCGAGACAATAAGTGTTTTAATGCAATGTTGCCTTATAGGAGCGAGCTTTGTTACTCAATTGCCACCTAAGTCCAAAAAACCAGGGATTGCCAAGAATAATCCTGTATCTAATTTCTTCACTGATATCCAAGTAATAATTGCCAGTGGAGACGTTCTTACCAAATCGTTGGTGTTGTGCGTCCTTTTCTGATGTTGGTTTGTACTTTGTTTTTCCCTCATGTAAGGCATACCAATTTTTGGCCGCTTTTGCCTTAGCACTAACAATTGTTTCATTTTGTCTGTTCACATAAATGTCATTAACATACTATATGCAAGTAAATTTGTAGCCTTTAAAAGGATCGTGTCTCTTTAGTTAGCCAATATTTTGAGACGTTCTTTTAAGGGCGGTGTTAGAAAAGTTACATAACATCGCGTCGCCTTGTTTAAAACGTATCTTGACATTAATCGGTTAATTCATCACCGACTTAATTAGAGCAACGCGAAATCTCCGGAGTCATTCTGCACAATCTGGCGAGTTTTGCCGAGATGTCACAATAAGCTCGTTCATTACTTTATTCGTCTATAGTTGGTACAGTAAAAATGCCTCTTCTCTTGCGGAGGGAAATTATTCAGAGTTTCAATTTTCAGTACATGCCTTCCTTTAATCATATTTTTCAGATGAACTGATGCATGTTCTCAATCAAATCTTCTCTAGTTGTTTTAATTACATAGGTTAGTAATTAGTTTTTTTGCATCGGCAACTTTATTAGACTTTCACTTCGATATTGCTACAATTACTTCGTCTAGATATTGAGGGCGAGATTGTGTTTCGTCTTCGTCCACAGTAAATAGTTCATTCCGCATGACGAAGATATTTTAACTTCATCGCCGTTTTAGAGTCTGCAAGAGTTGTCTTTCAGCAAGCATCTCTACTTCTAATTGTTAATGTTCATCTTTGCAGGCTTCCGTTAAAACGTTGCAACACTGATATGTTCGTTGTTTTCTCTGATAAACTTTCCGAAAGACATTCCTGCAGTAATAAATTTCCATGCCTTCGATTTTCAATGCAGCGTAGCTTTCGTTGTGTCTTCTTTGTCTTCATATACCTGTCAACATTTGCCCTTTGATAAGAACAGTTAAATTGCTGCTTCGTTTTCTTTCGGTCCTTACTAAGCTTTTGAAAATTTACTCGTCAAGTTAAGTGGGTCCGTTTAAATATTCGGTCATTTCATTCTACATACATATATAGTGTCACACGTTACACGTCAAAGCACAAAAAAAAACGATCTTCACATTAATGCTGTTGTCATCTAATTTTTATAGTGTCTCAAAAAATAACAAAGAACAAACATACATACATAGTTCCATTGGCAAAATATTGTAGCACCACTGGGATATTTTATATAAAATCAGTGCCGAGCTTTTTCAAATTGAGATTTCGCCGAGTTTGACGCAGACTTTAGTCGTTTATCGTACCATAATTGGATGTGTCGATGTTTTTTACTACATAAACGCGTATGACTGCACGTTTTCCGTCCCTCCTAATTTCATTACGAACGCTATCGGTACGCTATCAGTGCTTAATCCTATATCTCAAAACACGGCTATCGGCGTAAACCTATAATGTTCGGATAATTTGGCAGTTCTAACAAAAATTTGCCCAAAAAGTGACACCTGTTGTAAAGTTTCCATAAAAGTCATAGCTATTATAAAAAAAAAATAGATCTGGCAGCATTGTCGCTATCCGCGTTAACGCCAATAAATATCTTACATTAAGTTAACTCGTATAGATTAAGTTGTTAGAGTAACTTACACGTATTTTGGAAATAAGCGCTGATACCGATGCCAAAAAAAACACCTAATATTAAATGGCTGGTCAGAGCATGGGGGAGTACTAAGTACAATCATAGAACTTTCCTTGTTTGTTTTTGAACGCATTTAAAAGAAGTAATGGGTTTTCCAATAAGGACTTGACAACTTTTTTTTTAAATAAAACGCAAACCATTTGAGATATTTCAAAAACTTTATTATCGGCTTGAAGTACAATCAAAACATTTATGAATGGAACTCGACTTCGTTCATCTGGCCACCGCGGGTACGTTTGCAGCGGTCGATTCGTTGGACCCAATTTTCAACGACTCGGCCACACATTTCGAGATAACACGCTCACCATACTTACTCTTCAATCAATCGATTGTAACGTGTGCTGTGTGGCTTGTGGCACCATCCTGTTGAAACCGCATGTCGTCCAAGTCCATATCTTCCAATTCGGGTCAAAAATACGCCATAATGTGGTCTGAGCGATGCACAATTCTTGAGAACGCCGTGGAATTTACTGATTTGGATCGTTTGCTGCAGACGCCTGAACGGCAGCGATATTTTCGACACTTCGACTAACCCGTTGTCTCACTGGCACGGCAACATCACACAACGAATATGTAGACTCAAATTTTTGCACTAAACTTGTTATTGCCTGTCTACTAGGGCGAGAATTACGACCGAAAATTGGAATTAACGCTCTTAAAGTTGCATTCACCGACTCCGAATTTCGTTGCTCGTTCGTTTTCTTTACCATGATGAAAATGTTGAGTTTACTGAATAAATTGACAGTGAAAGTTTGGTGATTAGTGAAAGAGTGCGTTCACAAATTAAATTCAAAGTTGTCAAGTTCCTATTGGAAAACCCGATACATCTGGTTGATGCTGATGAAGCTACCTTTCGATTCCTGTTTTACCTTTAAGAACTTAACCCATTTTGAAAATGGGCCACATAGCATAAGTGGCCAAATAAACCAGTCATTTCAACCTTTTATATTTATTGAGCAGATGGAAACTGGTTGAGTTGAACATTTATTTTTCTAGCCGAAACAAATAAGTTCATTTGACCCAATATTATTTCTGGTGAAAATAAATCGATTTATTAGACCCAATATTTCTTTGGGCCATCGAAAATGGGTAAAAGAGGCTCTTAATTTTTTTGGGTGAAATATTAGGTCTCCTTTAATATCTACATAATATTTCAAGCAATGCAAACTATTTGAAATTATAAAGATAAAAAGTAAAAACGATGATATACAAATGTACATGCATATGTATTTTAGGTATCTATGTACACACATATTTGATGAACGATGATATACAAATTTTCATCTGCTAAGCTATTGAAGAAACGGTTTATGTACATCATATGTACATATTTTAAGTTGTATAAAAGGGTATTTTACACGTCAGTACCAGGCAAATGATTCTTTGTGTAGAAGGAACAAGGAAAAGAGATACAAATGTCGTAAGGAAAACAAATTTTGTAGATGTTGTTTTGTATATACATATATTGTTAGTATAATACTTACAAGAGTTATTATTCAAAGAATTCAATCTGACAATCTCCTCATATGGTTTACTGCACCGATCGCTCAGAATGATTCTGAGAGCCGAAAATGCGCTTTCAACACTAACTTGCTTAGCGGGCACAGCTTGAACGACGAATGAGATTTTCGCAATGAAAGGTACTTAAATTTTTTGCTTTCCCAGTATTTCATTAAGTAGGCATTAACGTCCACTCGCCTTTCATGGTAGCTATCAAGCTCAGCGTATACCTTGGCAATGCAGGATGAAACTGGTGAAGAATCTTCGTCATCCGATGAATCGATTTCAAAACTTCGAATAGATTCCTTCAGTAAAGTGTGGTCACTTTGCTGTATGGTTTGAGTTTCACCAAATAAAAATTCGGAGTTAGGGTTAGATCCTTGTTGGTTGTTTCCGGAGGTCTAGAAATTAAAAAAAATAATAGGTGTTCTTTAAGAAAAATATTTACTACAACGTCACGTTCGTTTTGAAGAAATCGATGAACGATTTGCTTTATATGACTTTTAGCTCTTTGCTCTTGTTCCGGTGTTAAAAGACGCCTCAGTCGCGGATCAAGAAATAATGTAGCAAAAATATGTTCGGTTTCCAAAAATGCTACTTCTCGTTTTTTCACGCAGCTCAATAATAGCTCAGAAATACTTGTCTTCCGCTGCTGTAATTCAAGGTTTAATTCAAAAAATTTTCTCGAAAACAAAACTGACCCTTTAATACATTTGAGTGTATTCTAATAGAATAAACTCGGACTTTAAAAAATAAAGGGTGTTTTCTATTAATTTCTGTTTACCCAAAAAAAATTATGCTGATTGGACCCAATATTTTACGCCCGAAAAATTATTGGGTCAAACTAACCCATTTGTTCTGCAAAAATGAACATTATATTTTATGTATCAGGTTTCATTGGCCCAAAAAAAAATTCGGTCGAATGAACCCATTTACTTTGGGCAAAAAAAAAATAGATTGTAGAGAAAAATAAGCACTTTGCACCACTAAATAAATTGGACTATAAATACCTGTTTCATCAGCCTTTTTAAAAAAATAGGTCAATTGGGTTCGGTCCCTGTTCATTATATATTATTTTAATACTTTTTACATATTTCTCAAAAAAGATAAAACTATTCCTCAGTTAAGTCTTCTAAATTTTTCTGTAGCCACAATTCAAGTGTCTAACTAATCTGCACAAATTTGACGATATGTTGAAATTGATGAACACAAGGGTAATTCAGTTTTAACTTAGTTCTGCAGAAAATCTGCATTAGTAAATCCAAGTACTTAAGTTCTTTGTATTGTTAATATGACATATTTGAAAACGCATTTTAATAACGCAACAATAACGTGTTTTTTTTTTTAAAGCAACAGTATCATACTTAAAATCGAAAACAGAATTAGGAGTAGTTTTTAAGTCAGCGCCTTTGAAAATTTTTATTTTTTTACTCCAACAAATCTCGTTGTTAAGATTAACTGACGCACCAATTGTAGTCAGAATAACGCACGTCCCATAGTACATAATCAAAATGGGATATTTTACCTCTTTCTATTAGATTTGGGAATTTATTTCCATTCCAACCTCTGGCAATACTTCTGCTAAATTACCCGTGGCATCGCCATGACAGCTGTTTTGTTTGATGATAAAGAAATAACGAAAAGCTTTTTTAGTGATTCAAAGTCGGTTCGGTGGTGTGGCAGAAATTCCTCCTCTGGTCAGTGGTTGTTATTTATTTTTATTTTTTTTTTGTCTCCCCTTAAATGAGAGTTTAATTAAGTTCTTACCTTAAGTCGAATCAACATAAATTTTATTCTTCAATTTCAGTAAATATATATTTTAGTTAAAATCTAATTCTCAACATGGCGACCATTATGTCCAATAGTCTCGGTCGTATCAATCGTTCTGGATATGCCGCTTTGCAAAAATTTAACAACTACTTCACCTACGCTAATGAATTAGCACATCCAATCAATAGGAAGGCTCCCATTGTGAGTGGAGATGAAGCAGTCGCCTGTGTTAAACCTGGTAAATTTTAAAAACATTTCAATTTGAATTTAAGATTTCCCCCTCCCATAAAAAAAATTAGATGTACGACCAATGCTTCTAAATAATTAAACCTTTTGATGTATTGAGGAAAGAAGGAAAAATGAGTGCGCTAAGAATTTCGGAGAGACTATGTAGTTATGTAATTCTTGAAAGATTTATGAATAATTTTTCAATGTGGCGTTTCAAGTGCATTTATTTGAAAACGTAAGAGAATATCGTTTGTTCAAGGTTCGTGCTCAATTGTGCATTAGTTAATCAAAACACAAAATACATTTTCCGTGTGCTTTTACTTTACATCAACGGAAGAGCATCTACTTTGTATGCGAAGGGGCTCAATATTAATTCTATTGGACGACGAACAGAGTCGTCGGAAACATGTTGTTGGCAGTGAACTATTTTTAGGAGCACTTTGCCATAGTGTAGTGTGTCTGACTCTGTTAGTTGAGGCGCAAATGATAATTGAATATATAGTATAATACCCCATCTAAACGGGATGATAAGAAAATGAGGTCTTAATTAATTTTTTTCTCCTTTTATGTAACTTATCACCAACTGGTCTTATTTCATTCTGCCTACTAACCTTGTGCTTCTGATTTTCTTTCTATTTTATAGACCTCTTATGTAATTCTTTATCACAACCTGGAGGCCCATATGATTCAAATAAAATACGTGCACTTGTTTAGATAGAAAGCAGATACCGGTGGTAGTCATAATTAGCAAAGAAAAAAAAACGGGGGGCTCGTAACGGTTCAGATAAGTAGATGTTGACTGTTCTCCCAATTTAGCTAGCAAAAGGCCACTTATGTGAAAGGCTTGTCTATTCGATTCCATTTCACTGTGCTAATCACAGCAAATCTGTTTCATGCGTAGATACGAGTATTATATCGCTAACATGTGCCCACTTATACTAGCTCTGTCTCCACCATGGAAAAGAAGGAGAAGAAATTTAGATGGATTGAATTTTTTTTGGCACTGCTGAATGGCAGATATGTATATCTTCGTATATCAAAACTACAGATATGACGCGCGTTTGAACAATAATTCGTAAACAAAATTATTTTCTTCATAGTCAGTGCGAATTAAGTACGTTTCCTGGACGGATTTTCTATTTATATAACCCTTCGTCTATTAGTTTAGCCTCTGTGATTCTTTTTTCTTTCTTAATTTCATTGAAAGAGCTATAATTTTCTTTATTTAAAAAAAAAAAAAAAAAAAAAACATCTGTCTTCTCGAAGCCACATCAACTCTCGTCTGTGGTTTTCGAAACATAAGGTCGCTGCCGCGAAACATATTTTTCGTCTTGAACATAGTTCTCTGTAGGTGTGTCACGAAAAGGGAAACAGATTTTGTAGGTCGTTCTTCGAATGTTTTTTACAAAAATAAATAAAAAGAAAAGTATTTTTACTTTCTTCCGCTGACCCTGATATCGAAGGTGGTGTTTGTTAGTCTTATCAATCATGACATTGTTGGTTCAAGTTCAAGTGGCATATTTTATGAATTTTGTTATTCAATTTTTTTTTTTTTTTGGATGGAATTGGTTATTTAACTGGTAAAATCCAAGTCATATGTAGCTTTGATTTAAAATCTTGCTTAATGGTGTTTTTGTTTCCCTTGTTTACCATTTAAAACAACTCCATATCGGTTCTCTAAAGTTTTGTTACAAAATATCTTATTTGTTGCAGTGGGCCTAACGATAACGAGCGGGAATTTTGAAATATCTTTTGTAGATTAGATTTAGGAAGTCCTTGACTATCTATCAGTCGTTGACTGTGATAAGAAGCTTGACTGAATTTGCTTATCTTTTTTAACTTTGATCTTTTGCCCTAACACAAATAA
The DNA here is from genome assembly GCA_928272305.1 of Volucella inflata. Lineage (NCBI taxonomy): Eukaryota > Metazoa > Arthropoda > Insecta > Diptera > Syrphidae > Volucella > Volucella inflata. The sequence goes on along the minus strand of OV743716.1, from coordinate 150,290,388 downwards.
TATTATTTATTTTTCTTTTATTTTTCTCTCAATACTTAGTCGTGTTTGCTTTGTTGAACTCAAAAACATTTCTGTGATCTGCCTTGCGACTCATAAATGAAGGAAAATAGTAAGGCGACTCAAGAAAGCTGTATACATTTTTGTGTAGTTTTAACTCTTATCTCCATAACAGTGCAGTGATCCTGATATACAGCATGGTATTACAGATCGGGGATTTGTTGAATAACAACCAACTGCCTCAAATTACGAAGATGGTTATTTTCCGCTTCCTTTTGTTTGCGTCAGAGTTACCGCGAGGTTGTCCTGTATTGCGTTGCCTCTTTGGGTATGAATTGAAAACCCTGCGGGGCGAAGCATTATTGTTAATTCACTCTACAATTCATATCAAAAACTCGAGAGTCTGATGTGCATTAGCTGATTAGCAGGTCGATTCTACTCACAAAGTTTCCTGTTATATCACTTTCTTCGAAGAAGAAACCTTCAAAGGAAGGTTTAAAATGATCAACTTATCTTCTTCATACTCCTCTACAAAAGTTAATATTTTTGCACCATAGAGCAAGGCTGGGATGTTAAGATTTCTATATGGAGTCTTCATTGTGGTTCTTAAAAATCGATTATGAGTATTGTCTATACTTAAGAAATAGCGATTAGCCAGTTTTCTTACTACCTCAATGTTATATTGTAGATATCTATTGGGTCTATAACTTTGCTAAGAAATGGCGTAACTTGTATTATTCCATTGGAACATGCGTTGGAAAGCTACTGTCATTGTACGTCATTCAGTATATGTCATTCATTTGAAGCGTAAACAACAATAATTTTTTTTTCACTCAAATATGTCAAACTTTGTGCCTGAAAAAATGTTTTTGTGGAGAGTTCTTCTTCATTACTTTAATATGAAGAAAACTGCTGCCGAAAGTCATCGTAATTTGGTGAAAGTTTATGGTGAACATGCGCTAGGTGAGCGAACGTGCCAAAAATGGTTTGCACGATTTAAAAGTGGTGATTTTGGCTTGGAAGACGATGAACGTCCTGGGAAGCCAAAAAAGTTTGAAGATGAAGAACTGGAAGCATTACTCTATGAAGATTGTTGCCAAACACAAGAAGAGCTCGCAGAATCTTTGGGTGTCACTCAAGCAGCCATTTCAAAACGTTTAAAAGCGGCTGGATATATTCAAAAGCAAGGAAATTGGGTTCCACATGAACTCGAGCCGAGAGACATCGAAAGGCGGTTTTGCGTGTCCGAAATGCTGCTGGAACGCCACAAAAGGAAGTAATTTTTGCATCGGATTGTTACTGGTGATGAAAATGGATCCATTACGACAACCCCAAGCGCAAAAAATCATATGTGGAACCCGGCCAACCAGCCAAATCAACGGCAAAACCGAATATCCATGGCGCGAAGGTAATGCTCTGTATTTGGTGGGATCAGATGGGTGTGCTGTATTATGACTGCTAAAACCGGGTGAAACTATCAATGGACAACGCTATCGAACACAATTAATCCGTTTGAAGAGAGCAGTAGCCGAAAAACGGCCGGAATATGCGACCAGATACGAGGCAATAATTGTCCATCATGACAACGTTTGGCCTCACGTTGCTATTCCGGTTAATAACTATATGGAAAACAGTGGATGGGAAGTCTTACCCCACCCGCCTTATAGCCCAGACCTTGCCCCTTCTGACTACCACTTGTTCCGGTCGATGCCGAACGCCCTCACTGAAATACGGTTCACATCAGAGCGGAACATCAAAATTTGGCTTGATTCATTCTTGGCTGCCAAGCCGGCGTAGTTCTTTTGGGATGGGATCCACAAATTGCCAGAAAGATGGGAAAATAAAATAAATAAACGTTCAAACAGCACGAATTAAGTTATATACCCAATAATATTAAATTATTTTTATTGGCGCACTCAATAGATGGAAATCGACAATCGATCTGGCCAATATAAAGTGCGAAATACTATTTTTGAACCATTGCTGAGCAGAATCATGTTTGAATGTTTTTGGCGCACATTGTTTGGTTAAAAGGTGTCACAATGTCTTTCAAGAAAGTTGTTTATTGAAATATTCATGTCCCTTATATTTATGTTGGCCGTAGATCTCTCCAAAAGTCTTCATATTCCTATATTAAAGAATATCACTTTGGTGATCAGTTAAAAACCAACTCATCTATAGTGGCATTGATTGTTGCTAAGGTTGTTGCCACTGATTGCCTGTACTTGGTCCTGGAAGAATGGTGCTCCGAAAGGTTAAGACTAGCGCCATCGTAGTCTCTGTCAATTGTAACTAACTTTTAATGCTTCCATCTGAGTTTTTTTGTCTAAAATTAATTCAATCTAAAACTATACTTTTCACTCATAAAATATTTTCTAAGTTAGCTTTAACGAATCACCAATCAATTTGAGACTTGTTTCAGCAACATTGCTTAGCAATTAGAATAAATATAGAAAGGATATTATGTAGCTCGTCTGTGCTAAGGTGCTGCTCGATGAACTTTCATATGTTCAGCTCGTGCATATTTAAGAAGTTTTCAAATTGTCATAAGAAAGTGATCTGAAATTTTGTTCATAATTGGTCAGAACGCTCTCTAAAACCACAAACAATATCTGAGCTTTATTTGTAAATAACCAATTACCATCCTTTGAATTTTAAAATTGATTGAAGTGCAACTTTCGTGCCTGACAGGAAATTATTTTATATCGTATGCAAATTACAGTAGCTTTATTATTTTTCCATTGAAATTTCTCAAAAATCAATGCAATCTAAGCAATTTTCATGAGACACTTACATGTATGATGGATTGTTTTCAATTATTCCCCTTGATAAGTGGTATTAAAGCTCAGTATGGCAGAGGTTTTTATTATTTATTCTCTCTAATTCATATGATTATATAAAAGAATTGTCCATGACCATCACTACCTAGCCCACAGCAGTGTTGTATTTAGATGTCTCTCGCTTTAATAAGGAAGATAAACCTAATATACGAATATTGCTTCCAGTCACTTAAGAAAATATCACATCAGTGCTTGATTACAAGTCATTCTATAAATTATAAGCGTTCATGCGTGATTCGATCACTATGACTAGCATTTGCAGTCATCAGTTTAACTGTTGCATGAAAGATTTGGACAATTTATCTTGGAAGAATGCACTCATCACAATGACCTATTTATTAAAATATTAAAACGGTGACAGTAGGTTTCAAAAATGCTCTGATATGAAAGTAATAGTTGTACATTCTTTAGAAAATTGAAACTCTGATGTTAGGAAGCGACTTCCCCGCAAATTTCCAAAGTTATGTTAAAGAAACGATTGTACTTGTACTTGTCTGAAAGCCCTTTTTACATCAAATGTCTTGTTTCCGGTCATAACGGAGTAAGAACGTCCTCCATCGTCATTCTGTAAAATCTGACAATATGGTTCGTTTCTATAAACGCGATCATGTGCGGCCTCAAAATCGATGGAAAGATGGCGAATATCGATCTGAACTTCTTATATCTGAAATATAATGAATATATCGTTCTGATAGGAGCAAATCATATCGATGACAAATATTTCAGGTGTGCGCAAAATATGGGAACAATTTTGGGAACCCGAACTAATGCTTCTTTAGTTTAAAGGACCTCATGCCGAGTTTCACTTTATCAGGTAATTTTTCTACCTACTGAGTAGTGATACTCAGTCATCTTTTGCTGTCGTTAATAACTCGGCAGTGGGGCGCTAATCTTGGATTCCATCGCTCATCGAAGGTTTCGTTTTGCGGGCCAGGGAAGTTAAGTCAACAGCAGTGGCTTTTCCATATATCCATAAATCAACTATAACACTATTGTTCTGCTGGTTTCCGTTCCGCGTCTTTTTGACATGATACATACGTATCATACATACGTTAAAAAAAAACGTGCACCTGAAGTGGAACCCTCTCTACTTTCTCCATGTTTTTTCATCTCTTTCCTGGATATCATCAACGCAGGGGGTTATTGGTAATGACGCCACTGATCAGCACTTGAAACAATTGCATTTGGCTTTGCTTACCTACAACTAGATAGTGGTTCGAGGCTACATTGGCCGTCCGTAATAATCGTACGTATATAATTTTGGAATGGCGCCCTGTTTCTATCGAAACATGATCAATGGTCAATGATATATAAATGTGTGCTACCCATAATGATATTTCATCGTGCAGCAATGTGGATAATTCCATTTGTCCATTTGCAGACGTAGTGTCAAAAGAAGGCTATGCTAAAAATGATTTTATCATTATACTTTGTAATTGCTCTTAGGTTTTTTCGAGAAGTTTATGGAAATAGTCTTTGGTATCATGATTGCTTTTTCCTTTTGTCCTTTTTAGTTTACACCCGAGTATTTATATCTTTTGCACTTAGGAACTGTAACAGGTGTCCTTACTGGAGTTTTTGCATCATCAAAAAGATAATGTGGGTATTCAGGCTTTCTATGGCTTCCCACAAATCGTTGTTTTACTGATTGTATTTTAAACGCCACCCTCATACTACTCGGGAAACCGTTGAACGCTTTCCGATAGGGCAAGAGATTGCTGATCTATTCTTCTAACGTGGCGTGGATCTTGTATTTGAAATGCCATTCAGCATGAAATGTTTTTCACTTTTGGCTTCTTAATAACGAGACTTTCGCAAATTGCATAATTTTTACTATATCACGTTTTGTCACCACGCTCGCTCACTTATGTTTTAGGATGCGTTTGTTTAATTTTATCACAGAAGACATTGGAATTTTCTTTGTAGTTAGTATTTACATATATCGCACTTCGACATGATGGTTACTTTAAACAGGATTTTGACACAGGATTCCCAAAAAGCTACATTTCCTAACGTAAAGTTTATTAATATTGCGCTGTCGGCTGTCTAGAACTCTCTCATACATTATCAGAGTATGCGACATTGGTTTCACCTCACCCATTGATCGATAGTTGTTACATTATCTCGTATCAGCTTCGCATTAAGTGGAAGGGTAGAAATTCGATCACCTCTCATAATTTTATTTGCCTGACTTGGCAACCCTACAAAATTTATGTAGTCTCAGTAGATGCTAACTCGCCTGAGGCTCATCTTTAATGTTAAAGTTTCTGAATTTGATTTTTTCTTATTAAATTATCTTTTCCGATGATTAAGGACATCAACTGCAGCAATATTCTATAGGCAGTTGATGCAGCGATAGCTTTATGATTTATTATACATACGTACATACATATACGAATATTTACTTGAGCTTTCTCTCTCTACCCTTTTTATGGCTTTACAAAGTCCTATTCTTGTAAGTTGCTACACGTACATACTCGTAAACTCTCGGCCCACAAGTTGTGATTGCATAATAAGAATGTATCTGTCTTTCATAAATAAAAAAAATTATTTTTAAGTTATTTGCATATATTTCGCTCCAACGCCACCTTAAAATAGCAAAAAGAAAATTTCTCTTATATAATTGTTCTCCAAAGTCCAAAAGTCAATGTACAGCGATAATTGAATAGAACAACCACGTCCCATATGTATATTCATCTGCCTCCTGTTTCTGTTCTTTATTCCATGTGTTATCAATGCGAGATAATGTGAGAGTAAAAAAACTATAGAAAATCGTTAGAAGTGTATTATTTAAAAAAAAAAAAAACATCAAATCAATTGAAATAATTGCAAATTTCGATGCGATGTAAAGTCGCTAAAGGTCGCGAGCTATCAATATGTGTATCTTTCTTATGCGGTACCCTCTTTTGGGTCGTCAGAAACAATTAAATCATTCGCTATTTCTATCGCTTATTGAAAACAAACAAATCCACGTTATCACAAGTGTATTTTTATGAACTCTGTCCTCGTGTTTATGATGTTTTAAGCTAATCACCGGCTGCAATTCGTCGACCTATCCAAGGAAATTTGTAACGTGTTAAAAAAAAAATTAAATAAAATTGTATTGTCTATTCGAGAATAATGGAATGCTTGCTTTGTGTCACATTTTTTCAAGCTCCAGCTAATAAAAGATGTGAATTAAATTACTTAGCAGTTATTAGGGAGTTGTTATGACGTCAAATGTTGCTGAAATCGAGCAACATGTCGTTTCTATTTTGATTGGATTTTCGCTTTGTATATGTTTCGTTATCAAATCGAATTAAGATTGCAAGAGTGTCAAATGAGATAAAGATGAAGAGGTCACTGTGATTAGCAATTTTGATGTGTTCATTTATACATCTGTTTATCTGTTTTGTTATCAGTTATTTGATTCCGTTTTCACAGGCATAGTTGAGTGATTACCTTGGATTCATTCAAGGTCAAGAGATTTGTTAACCTGATTTCCAGATAAAAATACCCGCATACAACTGCACGTGACTCACGATGTATTAATAGGTATATTCAATTTCATGTTCAATGTAACTTCTGAATGTGGGTTGGAAGTTTACGAATTACGAGTAATGGTATGCTGGTATAGACGCCAATTCAAATAAACACATTGTAATTTTTATTTAGTCTATGTTTAGGCAGGTTACAAGTTTATTTTTTTAAATTATTGTGTTAAACACTTCAGTGTTTTAATTTGAATCTATGTGAAACTGGGTTTTAGATAATGTATCTTATACAACAGTCGTTCGTTCGGTTTCAACATATACATTTCAGTATCGGACAATGGATTAGAAGATTAGAAATTTACTTACTTACTTATTACTTAGGGGTACAAGCCAGTTAATCAATCCAGTTAACCCAATACTCCACTGCTTCCAGTGCTTCCAGTTGCGCACTTCTAATCGGTTAAAGTCCCAGGGTTAGATTTTAAGTCTTTTCGGACTGGAGCACTGGTATCTATTCAGTCTGCATATCCTCAATTCTGACTATATATTTCCAAATACATTCTCCAAAATCCGTCAAGGCAAACGAGACAAAACATCTTTCAAAACGACACATGATTTATTCATCCGCTTTCGATAGTGTTGATGCCATCCCATAAAGTAGAACTGGGATGGTAAAGGTTTTATATAGAATCTTATACCTGGCCTTACCATACTACTAAACTGCCTTCTCAGCCCAAAAAACAGCGATTGGCAAGAGATTCTTCGTTGCGGTAGAATTGTTGTTGTTGTTGGTAGAATTGTTAACAGAGCAAAGATAGGCAAAGCCCTATACTACTTCGAAATTATAGCTGTCGACTGTGACATTCTGTCCAACTGAATTTGAAACACAATCGAAAAATGACAGCGAAGGAAATAAATACGTTAGGATTGTCAGCGGGTGCGCCAAATCTTATTTCTATATAATTTTATAAATGGTGTTTTTTAACCCAGCATTAGCTTCAAAGATTTATTTCTGTCAAACCAATTGTCAGATTGCAAACCGTCAGTGTCATTTTTATCCACTGATCTTTACAATTTTATCATTGGGCGCGTTCCGTATTCTAGGCACTGAAATGTTAGGCAAACCTTAGATATGGAACGCAAATTTTCCCTGCAAATGCAGGTGACATTTCCATATGTCACATACGTCATAATTGGATCTTTACTTTCAATTTTTACTTAGATTTTATTAATGAATTGTTCTAGTGGCTTGAAGTGACTTGCTTAGTATTATACAACTACATTCACATATTTCAAGACGAAAACTGTGAAGAGTTTATTAGGGAGGGCTCCAATCCAACTAAACAATTTTCAGTTATGAATGATGACAGTCGTTATGTAGTATCTCGTTAGAGAGCCATATTTATGAAAATGTTGGGCTCTACCTTGCCTATTTGCACGACAAACACAACTCTGTTTGCATTGATGGCATAACCAGAACCAATATTATGGTTTCAATTCAACGAGAAGGGCTTCCAATAAAGCCAGAGGAATTGATGCAAATTTTCGTTCGTTACCATGAGAGCTTCGATATCTCTTCCGACGAAGTTCAAAAAGATCTTTCCACGCTGTCTTCGAATGTCAATTCTAAATGTCTTTCCCACTTACAAAGAACCCGTTCAAATTTTAAAAACTATTACAGCTCCTAAACAACTGAATTCTGTATCCTCCAGTCCAAAATGCCTGTCCATTTACTACCAAAACGTAAAAGGTCTGCGCTCTAAAATCTCCGCTGTATATCTTAATTCTCAAAAGCTTCCCTATGACTTACTTGTTCTTACTGAAACAAATTTAATTTCTGACAAATGAGATCATGAGTTCTTTCCCCCTAACTTCAACTATTTTCAAAAAGATGGATTTGAAGGACCTGATAATCCCTATGGCCGAGGGGTTTTACTAGCAATCAGAAACTGTTTTCATACAACTCCTGTTGACATTCCTCATACCGACAAAACGCTGTCTTTACATACTTTGTTGTTACATTCACCCATCTCAACCAATTGAGTCTTATCGACCTGTAGTTCACGCAGTGGATTATTGGAACTATGAAGCACAACCTGAAGATAGTATTATTATAGTAGGCGATTTCAACCTCCCTCACCTGAAGTGGGAGCCTTCCGACAACTTGTCTCATTTTGTCTCTTTTAATTCGTCATCTGAAATAGAAATATTGATAGTGGACTGCCTAACAAACTCAAGTCTATTTTAGATTAGTGGAATACCCAATATAATGAACAGACAACTCGACCTAGTGTTCACCTCCGATTCGGATAACTGTGTCGTTTATAGGAGTGATCATCTCCTTTCCACCCTAGACCGCCTTCATCCGCCCTTGTCAATTATATATTCTAGCACGGTTTCATGATTAGTAAATCCACTACACTAACCTAACGGAGTTCGTATCTAGGACGCTTTGTGCTTTAGAAGATGGTGATGAAGTTGATTCAATTTCCACAGATTTCAGCAAGGCTTTCGATAAAATTTCCCATCAACTTATCATTTTCAAACTGAAAAAAAAAACTTGGGTTTTCCCCTCCCTTTGTGGCATGGATCAAATCCTATTTAGAAGACCGAGAATACAGAGATCCTTCAGATCCTCAATATCCGACCCCATCAAAGAAACATCTGGTGTCCCTCAGGGAAATCACCTTGCACCAATCATCTTTATCCTAACGATTATCGACATAAATCACGTTGAATTCTGATCTTTTTATTTCCGCTGACGACATGAGAATTTCAAAAGTCATAACAATGCCTGCTGACTCCCCTTGCTTGCAAGATGACTAAAATAAGTTTTCGGTATGATGCAAGCAAAATTTTTTGGGGCTGAATGTCAGCAAATGCCAAGCGATAACGTATTCCCGCAAACGTCTTCCTCCGCCTCCAAGAAACTACTTTATTTGCGATGAGCCTATTCCCTCCACTACCGAAGTAAGGCATCTAGGAATAATATGTGACAGAGAATTAAATTTCGACTCACATATTGACAGCATTATAAATAAAGCTAACTCTGCACTTGGTTTTGTCAAAGCTTTATCTCTGTACATTACTTTTGTAAGGCCTCTTCTAGAATATTGCAGCCAAGTTTGGTCACCCTATAAGCAAATCCACATTCAAAGAATCGAAGCAGTCCAACGCAGGTTTATCCGATTTGGATTACTTCCCTATGAAAATAGGTTAAAACTAATTGGCATGCATACCCTAAAAAAACGTCGTGAAGTCGCTCATTTACTTTTTATACATACACCAGTTATTGATTGGAAACATCAACTGCCCGGGGATAACACACAATATTTTTTTCACTCTCAATACCCGTTACCTAAGATCTGTCCCACTTCTCCTTATCTAAACTCATCGCACGGTCACTTCGAACCATTATCAAGAATGTTGCGTATAACAAACAACTACGCCGAATTCTTTGACCTAAATAGCAACAAACATGAAATAAAAAAAAGCCCTGCTGAATATGTCACGCCCATAACATCTCCCCCGACTAATATTCTCCCCCGCCCCATTAGGTTAAGAATGTTTTTGTTAGTTTTTAAGCATAGGTTTAAGTTTTTGCTTGTTAATAAGTTAAATAAAGTTGCCCGGGGTAGACCCGGGCCAATAATAATAGTAATAATAATAACAAACGATTAAAATAACACTGAAAGTGGAAGTCCAAGCCGAGATAAACAACGCGGAATCAGAAAAACTGTTTGCTTCTCTTATTATGACAAGAAATTGTCGTTGCATTTAATTGTTTTATTAACTTTTAAAATAGAAAAAAGAAAATGAATAAACCGAATTGTTTGTTGCATTATTACCTCCGGCTCATCCAATTCATAACTCATTCTCATGTCAAACAACATTTTTGTTTTGAAAAAACATCGAATTAATTATGAAGTACAACTTCTACCCAAACCATAACCACCAAATCAGCTGATTTTTGATGTTTCTTCAACTGACTGAAGAGAATATTGCATCCGTTGAGAAGAGTGTTTAAGGAAATCCAAATTGATCAGTTCGACGTCGCGATGTTCACAGCAGCTTGGTCTTGTCCGTCGACTTAATGGCAAATTTTACTCAGAGATCTTTGTTTGAAAGCTTACAAGATCCAACTTGTGCGAAAATTGAAGCCGGATGACCATCGTTTGCATCGAAACTTGCTGAATGGGTCCAAAGTCAACTAGCATTGGATCCGCTGTTTCATCGAAAAATTGTGTTCACCGATGAGGCTCATTTTTGTCTCAATGGTATGCTAATAAAGAAAAGGATGAAAAAGGATATTCGCTAAAGAAGTATGATTTATGAATTTTTCGTTTCCCGATTGCATGACATGAATGTGGAAGAGATGTGGTTCCAGCAGCATGGCGCTACGTGCCATACAGCAAACAAAAGAATCAGCTTATTGATGAATAGGTAGTTTCGCGTAATAGACCTGTAAATTTGCCTTCAAGGTCTTGTGATTTAACGCCTCTTGATTATTTTCTTTGGGGTTACGTTAAGTCGATAGTCTACACTGACAAACCAAAAACAATCGGTGCATTTGAAGCCAATATTATTCGTGTTATTCAGGGCATACGGTCGAGAGCTTTGTCTCTCGAATGACATTCATCAGATCCAGCCGTGGTAGGCATATGTCTGAAGTTGTATTTAAAAAGTAATCACAAAATATATTCTCTGAATTGAAAACAAGTAACTGGCTGTTTAATGAAATTCCATGTGTTTTACAATATTTAAAATCAAAGTTAGTACTGACGTAAAAAAAAAACATCCCTTATAAAGGAAAAAGAATCCAAAACGAATCTTAATAAAAATTTCAAGACTTAAACGTGGAAAAAACACAAATCATTTGTTCTCCATGGAAAAAATGTTGACTGTATCGTCGCTTAAAGCTAGAAATCAATCAGAAGCTTCAATAAGGGCCACTTGACATTGACCCTCAACTCAAATTTATTTATTATATGCCTCACTCCGTAAATTGAAATTATCATTTTTGAATGCCCCAACCCGTCGACGTGTAGTGGTTTCAGTTTCACTACATGATCAGTGCCTGCACTTTCTACACTGACAACTAACATGTCCTGCACTTACTTTTTTAAAACAAAAACAAACAATTCTGAGCCATGAACTTTTTTTTTACTTAAAACCTTGACCATACGAAATTCAAAAGTTAAAAGTGATCAACAATGTAGATCACACCACACAACACTGCTCGCATAATTCGAATAGTTTTTCAATGCCTTAAAGGGATCATCAACATTGCAAACAAGTGAAATTTATTCTTATTTTTTTTAAGTGTTAAAAATAGATGTTTCTATTTGTCAGTCTTGTGTGTTTACGTTTTGATAACTAAATTGGACAAGTGACAAATAGAGAAAGTGCCAATAAATATTTTTAATCTGTTTATTGTTTCATTTCTCTCTCAACAGGTAATGTCGTCTTCTGCGGTGGTGCAGCAGCTACTCCAATTGCTCTTATCAAAGCTTTAGTGGATAATGCCGAGAAGAACAAACTCAAGGACATAACCATATGTCATATGCATACTGAGGGTACACCAGGCTATGTGTTGCCAGAGAAGTCCGATATTTTCCGCTCAACATCATTTTTCATGGGCGGCAATGTGCGTAAGGCTGTTGCCGAGGGACGTGGTGATAACATGTCTATCTTCTTACAAGATATTCCTTCATTATTTTACAAGAAGATCTATCAACCTGATGTAGCGTTCGTACATGTTTCTCCACCAGACCAGCATGGCTATTGCTCACTCGGTACCAGTGTCGATTGCGTCCGTGCTGCACTCATACACTCTAAAGTGATCGTAGGTTTGTAGCCGTTAAACTTAAATCGTTTATTATTTTCTTGATTTGTTTAAACGGGGTAATTGATTTTTGTAGCACAAATCAACAAGAAGATGCCTCGAACATTCGGCGATGCTCTCATCCATTCATCACATTTCGACTATGCCATCGAAATTGACCAACCCCTTCCATCACATGGTGGAGATCCACCATCTGAAGTGGAGAATAAAATTGGAAAACTCATCGCCGAGAATTTAGTTGAAGACGGTGCTACTCTTCAAATGGGTATCGGCAGCATTCCAGATGCTGTACTTAATGCATTACACAACCACAAGGATCTTGGCATTCACTCGGAAATGTTTGCCAACGGTGTAGTGGACTTGGTAGCTAATGGCTGTGTTACAAATTCTCAAAAGAAAATGCATCAGGGCAGGATCGTTGGTTCTTTCTTGATTGGTAATCAAAAACTCTATGACTTTGTGGATAACAATCCATTCATTGGTAAGAAACCATCTAATAAATACGTTGGATAAAGTTTTTATTTTTTTTTTTTGTGTTATTTTGTAGAAATGTTGACAATCGACTACGTCAACAGCTACCACGTTATTCGTCAGCAACCAAAAATGACTGCAATTAACTCGTGCATTGAAGTCGATCTGACCGGTCAAATCAGTTCGGACTCAATCGGTACACGATTCTACTCAGGCTTTGGTGGACAAGTGGACTTTATCCGTGGTGCTGCTGAAGGTCTTGATGGAAGAGGTAAACCCATCATCGCAATGCCCTCAGTTACGACTAAAGGAGAAAGTAAAATTTCCCCCGTTCTCAAGCAAGGTAAATACAAATATAAACACTTTTCCCTCAAGAACACGTTAATTACTTTTTTTTTTTTTTTAATTTTTAGGCGCTGGTGTGGTTACTACACGAGCTCATGCCCATTATGTTGTTACTGAATATGGTATCGCATCGTTATTCGGTAAAACAATGCGACAACGTGCACATGCTCTAATCCAAATTGCCCATCCTGACCATCGTCAAGCCTTAGAAAAAGCAGCATTTGAACGTCTAAAGACAATGCCAAGTCCTTAAGCTATCTCGTAACTCTTAGCCTTTACTCCCAAATTTAAAGTCTTTTGATTTGTTTCTGTTTTAAGTTTTACTTTTAACATTTAACGTTGTCGGTTATCCGTTTGCCCTATTTTTTAATTTTAAAACACTTATAGGAACAAATTTTCCATGTAATTTGTAAAAAACAAAAACTATTATCATTTTGCATTTGTATAGACGGCATGGCATCCGTTTTTATTTTGTCATGCATTTTTGCTGTTTGAAAGCTGGTCGTTTCACCGCCGAACGACTTAGAAACGCTTTTTGACCAACTACTCAAACGAACGTAGTACATTTTTTGACCAGCAAATTGCACAAGCCTTGTATATTATTTTTTTTTAAAATTGTATTTTTGTTCAAAATAAAACAAATCATTGATTCTTCGTAAAAGAAAATGTTATTCCGCGATTAGTTAATAAAAAGAAACCACTACCTTTGTAATCGTTTTGTTGTTATTTTGTGAGAGATCTTTTTAAATAGGCCTCAAATTAGACAGCTTTTGAAGTACACAGTCTTAAACTTAATAAGTAGTATGATCATGTTTGTTTGTAGTACAATGTTATGCTATTTAAGAAGCTTATAGAGGCGTTCATATTGTACGACTAATCGTACGACTTTGTCTGATAGACCAAAATGTTCTAAGTCGTACAGTGTGAACGCTCTTACTGAAGATCAACTTGTTCGCTTGGTCGCAGCGTAGTAGTTGTAGTTGTGTGTGAACACTTGTACAACTTCAGAGCATTTTTCATTTTCGTTTATGATTTCAACAAGTGAGCACAGGCACGGAAGAATGAAAATTATGTCCAGTTTAAATAAAAAGTTTTTTTTCTCTCTCCAATCTCCAATAATTCATCTATAATCAACACTGCAAGAAGAGACCGCGCTTTCATGTCTATGCTTCGAAAATACACTCATGAATGAAGTCTGTCGACCGTGAAGTACAATGTGAACGATGTGAACGCCGCTTATCGCCGGTAAATAATAAGCTTCACATAATGTGTTACATAAGACAAATAGAAATAAAAATAATTTTAAATTGCTCATTGATTACGGAGGAAAAGGGTGTATAAATATGTTCACGTACAACTTAAACAATTTCCACGTAAAACGGTAAGACAAGAAATTCATAAGAGGCATACTTTCTGATGATTAAACATCTGCAACAGCTACATTAGTGCAATGTCTTCTTTGACCTACTAGTCAAATCGCCAAGGTATCACAGTTAACAAAGGCCGTTTTCGAAAACTTCATCTACATCAAAATGCTTTTGCAAAATGATTATTAACGCAAGCTGCGGAAGTCATTAGTTCGGAAACGACATTATAAATCACACTGCATTTGGAGCGTGTTAGACAATGCAGCATTTGTAGGGCAGATGTTCATAATTGTAATTCGTGCTGCAAAAAAGCAGACAGCAATTATCCTGCACAATAACATGAACTCAAAAATGATTGAATTGGATTATTCAGAAGAATCTCGTGAACAGTAAGCACATACATAAAATCGATTATCTTATTTATTTTTACTGAACTCCATCCTAATCCATCACAACTTGCTTGGTTTGAGAACGTCAAATGCGTTTCGAAAGAAAATGGTGCAGATGACAAGGATCAACAATAGTTAAAAACATTTGGTGTTTGACGATCGCAAGTGCTGCAATGACGATCAAGTGACGTTTTCGAAAACCGCCATAGTCTCGGATCATTACCTTGTAGCCATGGTTCGAATCGGATATCACGGAAGAGGCAAGTAAGACCATCAAAGTTCGGCTTCAAAAAGCTGTAGTTGCAACAGTTGCAAGAGACCGTTGAAATCTTTGTCGATCGCGTTTTCTTCAAACTTTCTCTCGAAATTCTAGCCCCTATACAAAAACACCAATCGGAATGTTGTAGACGAATTATCAGAGAAGAAGCTATCTCTGATGTGATTAGTTTCAAAGCGTCGCCACAAAGAAACCTCTTGTTTGACGATGAATGCAGGCGGATATATCCAGCCAAACAAGAAGCATCTAAAGCTGAGAAAAATCAAAGACGAGAGCTTATCATGAGCTCTATGAGCAAAAAAGTGGGAAAGACTATAAACTTCTTGGAAACTAGAAAAGGGGGCTTGGGAAGCGCATGACATTCAAAAGCTTTTGCAAAGATAACACGAACGTACAAAGCCAGAATGGAATCCTTCAAAGGGGTACATGGACGTTTGGTGGAAGAGTCGCTAGAGACTGTTTTACACAAGTTAAAAAAACTGAAGGCGGAGGGTTGAGTTATTTAAACCAACTGGGGATTGCTAGCTGCAAAAGGAACAAGACCATTTTAAATTTAGGAGATTTTTGTGTGGAATAGTTTTGTAATTTGAAGTAGAAAGATGTTATTGGCAAAAGAAAATCTAATTTTTTTTCTACTGACATGATGTTTTTTAACCCAAAACAAATGACGATAGATCTACGATATGTATGCGCAGTGAATGTGCGTTTTTACTTAGGTAGAATGCTGACGTTTATGAACGTACATGTAGCCTACACGATACTTGCTCCAAAAATGGACTAAACGAGCGCGCATTGAATTTCTATCTGGGGCGGCCTACCGACTGAGGTATTAAAAAATGCTGGACATGATTTTGTAGAGATCTTATACCAAATCATTTCTTAAATCTGACAAGAAAAGTGTATGCCTGATCAATATAATCTCAGTGTCGTTTGTACGGTTCAAAAAAATGGAGATCGCTCAAATGCGCCGATTTAGAGGTATAAGTCACCTCAACATGGCATACACGATCAGCCATGTTGTGTGAACGTCTGTAACCATTTTCAACGACCTTATTATCCTTTATCAGTGTGGTTTCAGACCAGGGAGATTCACAATCATCCAAATCTTTTGATCTATTTTAAGACCGCATGTGACAGCATTTATAGACTTAAACTCTATTCAATCGTGTCTAGTTTTGGCATCCCCAGCCGCCCAAACTGTGGCGCGCCTATGTAAGCAATGGTGGTTTGCAGCCTCTTCCGAACCTCGATGGATAGGCGGCTCTGAATTGGACTGCAACGACGTTTGATTTATTTCAATTTACTCTCTTCGCTGGAAAAGTCAACAGGAGCTTTGAAAATTTTCAGATTGTTTTCATCAAATATTCAAAATATTCCTTCACGCTTGCTGAATGTGGAATAATTTCCTTTATATGACAATAAAAGCCCAAGGTAATCTAGTAAGATCTAGGTCGATTACATTTCCTTCTTGTTAAAGTCCCTGGCCGAAATCATTCCAATGGAGTGAAGGACACAGCATTTATATCTCTGATGTCATTGCATCAGATGGTATGTTCTCAAGACCAAAGTTTAAAGACTAACTGGCCGACTAAACCAAAGACTCCATTTTAAATAGAATATAGTTTTGGGAGTGCAGGCCCTGATATGATTATCAAGGAGTGGGAGCCCTTGCTCTTCTTGCTGAAAGCTCCTTTACATAATTAGAAAGGCCACTCGCCGGAGACCACGCTTTTGAAATTGAATTCGCTTGTAGAAGCTCAAGAGCGTGTCCTACCGCGTCCTTTCCTTACTGTTAGTACAATAGTATTCAGCTAGGTCCTTTGGATCTTTGAAAAGTTGAGTAAACGCAGTCAGTGTCACGATGATAATGTTGACGTATTTTTATTGAACATATTTGCAATGCCGGTTAAATGTACACGGAAAGAAAAGAATCATCTATAGTTCATGCGGTTTTGCATACACATCAGTTATTCAATATACTTGCTTAAGGTAGGGCTGTAGCGCCACCTGAAGTAAAGTAAGTAAGGCGGGGCTACAGTCATGGATGAACATGGGTCTTCCCCAAAAAGCGTGTCCAGCCAACTCGGTTATATTGTACGTTACCTCGCTTGTCCTTGTTTCGTTTGTAGGGGTTGTCAAAAGTAGTTCCATCCTCACCTGTCGCTGCTTCGTAACTTTCATCTTTTTGCTATGCTCCGGCGGCACAAACCCCAACTTGGGGAGACGTTCCATTAAAGATACCCCTAGGACGAGGAATCGATTGGACCGAAGTCAGTAGTCCGCTCTACTCGTATTAAGGCTGAAAACAAACCGGAGCGAATAAAGACATCTTGTTTTTCACTGGTAAAAAGACAATTTTTATTTCCACACACAGCAACCGAAAAATGTCTTTTTGTCCCGTCTGTATGTTTCTTGGTGTGTGTTAACCCATAAGAATCAATTGATTGTTGAGACGACGCGTCGTGTCGTATCCGGTGTGTTCTCAGCGTAAGGGCTCATCCGCTACCGCTACCATACATTTTTCAAGTTTCTGACTTAGTTTCGGAAATCCTATATATATACGGATATATGGTATGTACTTATGTATTGTAAATAGCATGGAAATAAACCAAAATCAAGATTAGTAAATATACGAACCTTAAAGAAGAATACACTTATTTATGGTTTTGACTTTCGGTCTAGTACGATAATTTACAACCACACGCCGCCGATTAGATGGCACACACACACCTAAAAGAAGATAGATTAACCGGAGATCCATTGCATATCTGGTTTTCCACCGAAGAAATATTATGTGATACAACTACATATGCAGTCAGTAAAGGGTGATTCAAAAAACGTGTACACATTCCGATTGGAAAAATTGTTTGAAATGAGCTGTGCAGTTTCATTTGTTAAAAAGTTTGATTACATAATTTTTTATCTGCGTTACAAATAATAAAACTATGACTAAAATTTTTGATAAACTTTTGCAGAATGATTTTCTAATAAGCCGGATAACGGCCTGATTACTGATTTTTAAAGGTTGGTTAGTTCACGATCCGTAAAGCAGTGGAAATTGCGCCTCATCCTCCATCCCAGTGCTCTTTTATAATGACATTCCAGCTATCAGCTAGGACAATGATATTTCTCCACTTCTTCAGTTCTTAAATGCCAACTAAAGCATTTCATAAGCTTTTTCATCAATCGTACTCAAATCGAGCTAATGGAAATCAACATTTGTCCAACTCATCTTAAAACAGGCTTTGAAGAGCTCGGCGGTCAGGCCGTCCGCTCCAGCAGCTTTGTTAGACTTCGGCTTAGATAGGTCCTACTACCCATCTCGAAACGATACGGATGTTTTTGCGGTACATTGGAGATCGTGGATTTCAATCTGGTTTTGGAACAATTTACAATGTTGCATCACTCAAAAGGTAAGGCATCAAATTGGATAAAATTTCAATCGAAATATGAGGGCGAAACAAGAATGTGGTTCCCACATATCGTTTCCCAAAATGCAAAGGAGCCTTAGACTGTATTCATGTGGAAATCTTAAAACCTCATTTCCGTCCAGAAGATTATACCTACTCGTATAAACCGATAAGGTTATACTTCTATACATGGTACGAGGGCGGGTCAATAAGTCCGTGACTTTTGGATTAAAACACAGATTTTTTGATAAAAAAATAATTTTATTTTTCAACGTAGTCTCCCTTGAGCTCTATACACTTTGTCCAACGCTTCTCCAATTTTTTTATCCCTTCCAAAAAAAATGATTTGTCGAAGTCCTCAAAATAGGCCTTTGTTTGCGAGATGACTTCATCATTGGAGTCAAATCTTTTTCCACCAAGCCATTTCTTCAGGTTTGGGAACAAGAAGTAGTCGCTCGGAGCCAAATCTGGAGAATAGGGTGGATGAGGGAGCAATTCATAGCCCAATTCATGGATTTTTGCCATGGCAACTGCACATGCGTTTGTGGTCGACTGTGAGCAAACGCGGCACCCATCTTGCGAAAAGCTTTCTCATGCCCAAGTGATCATTCAAAATTGAAACCACTAAGCCATGCGAGATCCCTACGGCTTCCACAATCTCTCGCACTTTTAATCTTCGGTCGGCCAACACCATATCGTGAATTTTTTCGATTGTTTCGGGTGTAGAGACCTCAACTGGGCGTCCAGGACGTTCGGCATCTTCAGTGCTTGTACGGCCACAACGAAATTCAGTAAACCACTTTTTTACCATTGAAATCGATGGTGCAGAGTCCCCATAGTATTTATCAAGCTTAGCCTTGGTCTCGGTAATGGTTTTTTTTCGCAAGAAATAATGCTTAATAAGCACACGAAATTCACTTTTTTCCATTTTCTCCTCAAATTAGTGAGTAGTCTGATAAAAATAGCTGTCAAACACAAACTAACTGACGCAGCAAGTTTAAATTTTGACAGGAGTCAACTGACAGATGCTTGTTGACAGGAGCAGTGTTGCTGTTTCAGTAAAGAGGTCAGAATTTCAAAAAGTCACGGACTTATTGACCCGCCCTCGTATATGTGAACAGCATTGATTGTCATTGGCCAGGGTCAGTCTATGATTCCAGAATTTGGAGATGAGGGCTATGAAATCACACCGTGGCTTATGAGCCCTTTTAAAAGTGCAAAGGCAAATCAGGAAAAAGCATTTAAGAAACACCACTCTAAAGAGAGAGTTGTAATAGAAAGATATTTCGGAAAATTAAAAATAAGCTCTTCTCTGGATGCTGCGTTTGTAGAAGTTGAACTTTTAGATGGATCTTCTTTATTATCTGCTCCAAACTCATACGAGATGCTAATATTACGCAGTCAATCGAAAACCTTGAATACCGATAAAATGTCTCCTATTTCACCTCTTCAAACCTTCAACCCTAAAACCCGTGTGGCTATGAATGCTCATCAGCAGACCCTCAAGTCCACTTTTTGGAAATACTTTAAAATATGGTCCTTCTTCCCTGAGCCGAACATTTCACTTATAGAATGCCTTCCCCAGCTCCTTATTTTCAGGTCATTATAACTTTCAAACATTTAAGACCAATGTTCTCCGATGCGTTACACTTCTTTGTCTGCTCTGTGTGCTAACATCTTAAAGGCACTCAGAATCTTACGAAGCTTACCCTTGAATATATCGGGTCTTTCAATGGGGACTTGACAACTTTGAATTTAATTTGTGAAAGCACTCTTTCACTAATCATCAAACTGTCACTGTCAATTTATTCAGTTAACTCAACATTTTCATTATGGTGAAGTACACGAACGAGTCAACAAATTATAAAAATTTTCTACCAAAATTCGGAGTAGGTGACTGCAACTTTAAGAGCAAAATCATCTTCAGTGACGAAGCTCATTTTTAGTTCAATGGGTTCGTCAATAAGCAAAATATGCGTTATTGGTCGAGTGAAAATCCACATGTGCTTCATGAATCCCATTTCACCCGCAAAAAATAACTGTGGGTGAAGTGGGATTCATAAGCCGACGGCGTTGGAAGAGCTCAGAGCCAACATTGAACGCGAAATAGCGGCCGTTTCGGCTGAAATGTGTGGCCGAGTCGTTGAAAATTGGATCCAACGAATCGACCGCTACAAACGTGCCCGCGATGGCCATATGAACGAAGTCAAGTTCCATTCATAATTTTTTTGATTGTACTTCAAGCCGATAACAAAGTTTTTGAAATATCTCAAATGGTTTGCGTTTTAATTAGAAAAAAAAGTTATCAAGTTCTTATTGAAAAACACTTTATATGTACGAATTACCACTTTATGTCTCAGAAGGACCTTTGTTGCCAACAGTCTCAGCTAAAGTGTGAGCTGGGAACAAGAATTTAACGAAGTTTCTCCCTTATGGCTGAAATCGAACACGGCTTCCGGCTTCAAAAAAAAAGTGCACATGAGCAAGGCAGCCATCTATACAACATGGGGTCATTTATTTCTCTTTCTTTTTCCTCACCTGGCACGGTATACACCCAGCATACCCACTTTTTACTTTTTTTTTCTTTGTTTATTTGAAGAATTGTAATCCATTTTTATTGTTTTCCTTTCATTGATTTGAAGTACCAAAAGACATTGTAAGTAATGAATTAAACCCACATATTGTATAAAGAATATGTTAAAGTTTTGAATAAAATTCTAGGAAAATAAATTTGCCCTTTTTAGGTTTCGTGGTACCTAACCACATTCGGAGGTTTACAAAGTGTCCGGGTTGCGACAAATTCGCCACAACAACAAACGACAAAAGACTTGGTTTCAGGCATGCTCTATGTAGGTTTAGTGAATGGGTTCAAATTCAAAGTATTCAAATAAACTTCAGGAGATACATACTTGCCACTCAGAGAGATGGAAGCTGTTGGACAAAATGCTTCCAAAACACTATCTGGAGGTAAAAAGAAGCAAAGGACATCACACCTAATTTAAATTGTCCACTTCTTCGTTAATTTATTGTTCAATGTTTTTAACTTTGCTAATTCGGGAACAAAAGAATCGGTTCGTAAATGCGACTGCATTATTAACAACTATATACGTACTTAAGGTCAGCGAATGGTTAATGGTAGACGCGTTGAGTCTTTTTGATCACGAGAGAATTCGTCAACATACTGTCAGCACAGTTGACTCTGTTGACGGACACAAAAATCGGTCATTAACAGGTTATGTCAACAGATTTTTTCTCTCGGCATGAGTTTGCACGCTACTCAAACAAGATAAATTAAATCGGAGTAAATAAAACAATAAAACCAAGTGATTTTCGCTGCACTCTTTTCGATCAAATATAAAAATGTCGAAAATAAATATGGAGACGGCAATTTTGTCAGCATATTTATTTGAGAGCACGATGACGTTGACCTTTGCGTCAGTTCATGAGCATCACAAAAAATCGTGCTGTTTAAACAAGGAAACAAGTGGTGACGGGCAGCTTTTATGTTAAACAGGCAACAGTTAAAGGGTATGCTGAGCAACCAGATTTGTAACGAAATTGCTTGCTTATGTCAACCGTTTAATTCGGTCATTTATTGGCTTTTGAATACTCTCCACCAAGCCATTCCACAGATATGCGATTTGAGTTAACGCTGCGCTACCATGCCACTGGCGAAAATTTTGTTTTCGTTTATGGATTGATTGCGAATGTTTAAGCCAGATGGTGGGCAGTAGCGAAACGACTCGACGAGGCGTTCCAATTCCCAAATTGTGACTACACAGTGGCAATCATGACAACCAATGACCACAGCATACATGTGTGTTTATGTAAGTATGCAGTGCAACAAACATTTTTCCCAAGCATCGCAGGATTCAAATTTTTATATCGACATGTCCCCGTCGGTGGTTCCTCCAAACAAAACCTGACGGCAAAACATCAATCGATGATAGCCGAATAACAAAATTGGGCTCTCCTCAAGCGAGCAGCAGTAGATGATGCGTAGACAAAGGCAGTCGTCATAACAAAAACTGCATATAAAAAAATGCGATATATTTGCCATCCAGCTCCGCCCACGATGACGCCCAGCGATGTGAATGTGTGCATGTCACCAACACGTTCTGTTACACCAGCTGACCAGATGATGCACTGTGCGAAAGCAGCTGAGCGGTGAAGTGTTTTTTTCTATGGTTTTTGGTAGCAGCATAGAAGATTCGCAATTTTGGTTGTTGACCGGATCAAGACTGCCTTTCAAAAATCAGCTGGACGAGGAAGGATTCCTTTGGACAGAAGTAGCAATTGTTGGTAATTCCAAGCTCCAAATTCTAAGCTACAAGTAGTAGTGACAGCAAATAAAGAACTATAAACACTTAAGGGTTTTTTTTTGGCTGGCGTTTGAGTAATTTTAATCTAGATTTTGAATGGGCATCGTAGATAAATCGGACATAGGTTTATTTTTGTTTGACAGCACGCTGTTCGTCACGGATGACGTATTAAACTTTAAAGTCGCAATCAAAGTGAAGATAAAGATATTCGAATCTACACCTAGATATTCAAGCCTTCAAAAAAAAAAACACTTGCGGTGGAACAACTAGGAGAGATCTTAGACTACTACAAAGGAGACAAAAACGTCATCCAAGAAGTTCATTGGGATGGACCATAGAAAAAGAGGATGAAAAGTTATGGCATCTTCTATTGAGAATACAACAGACAACTGGTTCGATGAAAACAGCACTCGGAGCGTTTAATCGGTTACGTATCCGTACGTTAGAGGAAAATAAAGAAAACATGTCCTGAGCTTCATTCATGCAAGCGAATGTGTGACTGAATGACTGACTTGGCCAAGCCAATGCTAAGCTGATATTAACTTCAATTATTACTCGTATTTTGTTGTTCCCAAGATACAGATACGGATATCTGTAGTAACTTAAAGCTAGCGAACTAATATGGGGATGTTAAACGTCGAACGGTTTCAATCGGAGGAAGATACCGACTGTATCATAGAAGATCAGTAGCGTCCCTTCTAAAGAGCAATCAGAGGCTTCTGATATGCTTGGTCTCAACCCCAACCATCTAAAAAAGCAATGAATATGCTCGTAGAAGGCTAGAATTTAAGTTCCTTAAAAGAAAAAGAAAGATTGAAACAAGCGCTCGATCGAATCTTTAGTGAAGTGCTACCAGAAGAATAAAGTTTGCAAATATTTCCAAAAAAAATTAAACGACGCCAAAGCTATTGGCCACCTAACCAAGCTGAAGTTAAGATTATGATTAGGTCCAACAAAGCTACTGGACCCATTAGCTTGGCTGCGAAGCTATTTTAAGCTGCAGGTGATGATTGAATTATCATTATCTCCAAAATCTGGATCAATGAATGTATGCTCGACGAATGGATCCTCAAGAACGTAGATCTCCTGATCTGGGGAAGTCTCATCAATATCGCTAATAGAATCATGCCCGCCGTACTATTTGAACGCCTACAACCATTTGTAAACAGTTAAGGAAAGTTTACCATATACCATATGGTACGTAAAAGTTCGAAATTAATACACACCTTATCTTTATCGATTTCAAAGCCGCATATGAAAGGATCTATGTTATAGAGACTTACTATAAAGAGCCATGACTAGTTTTGGTATCCCTTCCAAGCTCATTCGCCCATCAAAACCGGTAATGACAAAACCAAGGCTTTTAATGTTAGAAAATGACAAACAATGCGATGCGTTGTCATGTGATTTTTTAAGCATCCATATTGAAAAACTGTGCGAAACAGTCAAATCAACTCCAGAGGCACCCTCTTCCAGAAGTCTGTTCAGTTATTCATATATACAGACGACATTGACATAATGGAAAGAATACAGCGAGTTGTCAATTGAGCGTTTGTGACTATCAAAGAAGATGTGACAAGGATGGGCCTGGACAAACAAAGTATAAGTTGTAACCGAATTGACGCCTAGGATAAAACATCACAAAAACATAGACAGCTACTACGTTGAGATGGTAAAGAACATTATCTACCACGGCTCCACTATCAACTCTGACAACGACAGCAGCACGAAAATCATTGGAAAGAGCCCTCTCTCAAGCCACCACAACTTTTTTTTCATCCCAGTTCTGCTTTACTAATCGGAAGTTTGGGCATAGACGAGAGCGAGTGAAAATGATCTCGTGTAACTATAAATAAGATGTTTCAACAGGAAACAATTTTGCAAAACGATGTCTGAACGATTACATATCTAGGTCACCTTGAGCGCATGGAGATAAGCGTTTCTCTTCGGAATATTTTCGGATGCAACCCAAAGGGACAGCACTGTAAGAGACGGCCTTGTCTTAAGTGGTGCACACAATTAGAACTTCGTGTGCGAAACTAGAAGCAGCTGGCAAAATACCGCGCAAGCTAAAGAGGCATGTGAGCTGGTTTCGAAATTAAGATTAATGTAACAATTTGTATTTCATTTCTTAAAAGGAAATAAAATTAATCGAGTATCAAATCTGAAAAGCAGGAATGTCATCTGGTGCCTAAACACACTCCTACGTGACCAGTACAAGCGCTGAAGGGAGTAAGTTCTTCAATAAAGTGGGGTGCGATTTGCAGTACTAAAATTTGTTGTCCAGCAAATGTAATATTACCCGCCCCGGATGCGCACGGGTGTAATTTAGAAAACAAAAGACGTGAAGACTGTGAAGTTTTGATTATAGAATTTCTATATAAGCAATGTTTGTAGCTGAATTTTGGTTACACAATACGAACAAATTTTGTTTGGAAGTACCGTGCGAAAGAGCTACGTATAGCTGTTCATGGGAAATGAACTCAACGCTAAGGTCTAAGTCCGCAACGTTGAATGTCTGACCTTGAAAATGACAATTGATTTTGGACACTGCAATCGTTCGAATTGTAATGGAGGATCCGTTGGTATCAATGTAATCCGGGGAATAAGCACGGTTTCTCCAGTTCCACATCCGGTCAGAATTTTGCACTCTATAGTAAATGTTTTTAAACGTTTAACCTGGAGACGTGTACTATTGCACAATTTGGGTGGATTAAGGTTTCGCAATAAAAAAACAGGACACTACAGAGTAGTAGGTTTGCGCCTGTGTATTAATTTTAGAGATAAACAAGTCGTTTACTTCACCTACTTGATAGTTAGTAGGTAATAAAATAGCTCTCTCCTTGAACCAAGTTATAGTCTTAGAACTTTTATTATTCATTTCTGGATAAAAATGCAGAGGTTTTGATTATCAAGATTAACTCTCCCATTATTTTGTGACGTCTGTCCATTTCTTATTTTGAACAACAACTTTGAAAAATCCCGGTTTTCGTGTGCTGACAATGACACTTTCATACTTGTTTTAAGTTCTAATCTATTCACAAACGGGCAGAGAAATAATCTTTTCAATGAAGCATTGATTTCATTAGCACGTGTCCCTCTTGCTACCACTGGTAAGATTTGCCAAAAGTCAAATCGTCCCAAACTATCAATGAGCAGTCACGTATTAATTTTCCAGTATTACTTTGTTTTGAAATGCTACAAACAGTGCTTGTGCCGTAAGTAGTAATCCTTAGTGGCAGTTTGAATTTTGCATGAACGGTACGGCTTCCATCCAAAGTGTAGCTGCAATTCCGGATGATACCACAGCTAATGCAATATTGCGAATAGATCTTACTTTTCCAAGAAGCAAGTTGATTAGATTTGTTTTCGTGTACCTCCAGGAGCACCAAGAAAATATAACTTTCCTTCGTTTCTATCAATTGATGTTAATAACGCATCGTATACTTTTTGTTTTAATCAATGTTCAGGCTATGTTCATATTGAGCTACAATTTGTAACAGTTCAAATTGATCGTAGGAAATTTCTCTGTGTATACAACTTTAGTTAATTCAGGGTTCGTTTTATTTGTAGAAATCGGCAGTCTTAAATCCGAAGTTAATTTACCCGAAAGTTCTTCTACTATCTTATTTAATTCTAATAACACTTCGTCAAAAAAATTTTGATCGTATTTGACATAATCTGACATTATCTCTCAGATAAGATTCAGTATATCTTCGGAAATATTTTGCTCATACTTGTTCCAGAGAGATACAATATCGGTCACTTGACAAAACGGTATAATAATGGCAAACAGTAAATAGTAGCTTCCGTTAATGTGTTGTCCCTTTGAGAGTCGTCTTCCAATGAATTACGTATAGTAGCATCAAGTTTTTTTTAACTCCAGGGAAACCTTCAACTGGAGTCCCTTGTTTCCTCCGTTGAACGGTTTTGATCCGACCTAATATTGATCACTAACCATACCGACAGATGGACATGTAGCAACCCACGTTCACGTTCAACAATGTAGATGAGGCAACGTTGTACAACGTTGTACCCCTAATAAAAATATTCTAGTATGCGCTGGTGCATTTATCCGAACTGACCCTACCCTTTTTGTAAATTAGGCACTAAAAACTGGGTAATCATGTCACGACAACGAACACCATTAATCGTTACTACCTGGCCAGCCGCATTTTCGAAGAAGAATGGCCCGATAATGCCTCCAGCCCAAAATCTGCACCAAACAGTCACGCGTTGTGGATGCATTTGTTTCTCAACAATTACTCGTGTGTTTTCTGAACCCCAAATGCGACAATTTTGAAATTGAGCTTCATCACTGATGATGATTTTGTTCGACTGTAGCTGACAAACCTTCATTATTTTTAAAATATTGCTCAACAATTTTTAGCTTTGTTCAGTGAGGTTGTTCCAAACTGTTCGGAACAGAAAAGTACAAGCCTTTCTGTTCAGTGAGAAAAATTTATGTTCGAATCTGTTCTACTTTGCGTTCAATGAGGTTGTTCCAATCTGTTCGGAACAGAAAATCTTGCACCTACTCTCGAAGTTGAACACAATTGTGAAAAGTGTCAAAATTAGCTGTGATTTTTAATTGTATTATTGGTTGGCGGTTATTTGCTAAGCCAATTGAAATTTTAAATTACAAATGGAATAACTTTTGACAACTCTCATGTGGGCTGTACTTTTCTGTTCTCATTTGATTTGACGTTTTTCACAAATTTGTGCGGTTCTGTTCAAGTTTTTTCTCACTGAACAAAGGTTTTCTAACCCCAAAATGTCAGCTGTCACATTTTTATCTTGTTGTCCGTTGTCATCACTGTACTATAAAATGGGGCAAAATTCGTGAATTATGTGACACCCTTTATAAGAAACCTACAATAGTCCAAAGAAAGAAAAAAAAAATAATTTTTTCAAAAACATGGATATGCCCGCATTCCGCATATTCGTGATTTATGTAATCTCAAATAATTACATTTGTGCTTATTACTTCCGTTGTGAAAATGACAGAATAATGATTGATACATCAATCTCTTCACCAGGAAATGTACTAATCGAAGAATAAGGTCATATTCAAATTTGTTCAACCATTTTGTAGTAACATGTGTGTGAAGCAAAAAAAATTCGTTTCTTCAGTTAAAAAATCATATAAAATGGGTTTAAGGGCCCAACAACGGGCTAATCCTATGTAATACCGCTACTCACGACAAATCGATTGATATATATATTGTTGAGGAATCGTTATGTAACTACTCCCTTCTCGCGGACAAACAGAAAAATGTGTTCTCTTTTATAGATGTAGAGATTACGCAATTCGAATATGATAGAATCTAGAGGGCCCAAGAGTTCGCTGATAATTGGGTCATGGAAAAATAGACTACTCGTATATAGGAGTATATAAATTAGTAAAAAAAATACGAAATGAATAAACCAGTTTATTAAAACTGATTATCAGTAATTTTACAAAATGTGGTTCACCGCTGCTTATTATCATCAACTTCGTTGTCACGAACAGGCTGATACACATCTAGATTTAGAGATAGGTTTCGGAGAAACCCACCACAGAGACGATAACCGAGACAAATCAAATTGCGAATGATTAGAACCAATAAGACAACAATCCATGCACGTCTCAATAAGTATAACCAAAAAGTGATCATTATCAACATAAGCCTTTAATTAGTATTGTCATACTTCAGGAAGTGTGGCGCTTAGCTTCGGTTAAAGAACAATATATAGAATGGTGTTTTATTTGCACGTCAGCAGAAGCAAAAGTTATTTGTCTTTCAAAAGCGTAGAGATTTTCTGTCTGTCATCCCGAGTACTGGCGACACAATCAAGAAATGCGATGAGATGGGCTGGACAAAACGAGGGTCAAAAACTGCGACATCTACTACGGTGATTGTTATCGACAGCAAAAGTAGCGCCTATTTCGACGCGGATTTGTTGTTGGAGGCAGATTTAGGCAAGAAGTCATATATTAGCCATATATGCGCGCACGCTCTCACAAAAGAGAAAGATGAAGACACCAAAAAAAGGTTCAACGAGCTCTTGAATAAGACCTACCAGATCATCCCCGTTAGTACTGTCGGAAGGTATTGCCAGCAAGACACAATCTCCGATAACGGATTCATGCTAATCGACTTTGCGGAGGGGCGAAACATTGTCGTATCTAGTACATGCTTCGATATTTACAAGGTGACTTCGAAAAAGCCTGATCAATCAACCGTCAACCAGATTGACGACATTGCGAACGACGCAAAACACTCCTCCAATATTATGAATGTCCGCACATTCCGAAGAGCCGAAATCGATTTGAACCATTGCCTTGTTGTAGACAAAATAGGGTTGCGGATATCCCGAATAGCTAATCCTATGAGGAATTTTAACTACAATCGCAAGAGATCGCCAAATCCTTTCCCAATCGAGTCTTTCATAATCCCTGAAGGGGTTCACCACCAGCATCAACTTTCAAAGATTGTTTTAAATGACACTAAGTTTTTTTAATGGTTCAGAGATAGAAATCTTCCATCAGGGTATTCGTCAATAACCCTGATGTTGCTTTCAATTGGGAAGTATGATTAAGTAGAAGCCTATAAGAGGCTGTTGACATGTTTATTACGTTTTAGACCTCATTCAGTTAAGTGACAAAGTTTATTGCTTACGTACTTGGCAGAGGTCATTAATGCATGAAACGAAGAGTACATGTTCAAGGATTGAGCCTTGAGGAATGCCTTATAAACCTGTTGAGAACTTTCACACCTAGAATAAATCTTTCAGCAGAGTTTGATGTGATTTACTGAATCAAAAGCTTTGAGAAATCCATGAGACAAGGTATAGTTGTTTCAATTCGAGCGAATGTGGTGCAGCTATGCCCTGCTCGATATGCAGTTTGATGTTGGCTTATTAAACTTCGGGGATCAATATGTTCATGCAGCTTACTCTTACTAATGCTTTCTAAAAACTTTGATAAGGCAGAAAGGATGCTGATGAGACGTTAGTCGGAGTATCCCGAAGGGTTTGGCTATTTTGCAATTTGTGTTACTTTCGCGAGTTTCCAAAGAGTGGGAAAGCAAGATCAAATTAACAGTAGTTTTCGAGTCTAGTTCAAGAATGCAAGATTGTATTGGATGCAGTCACAAGGAAGAATTTTTAAGCATCGGAACGTTCGTTAAGTCTGCCTACGTCCTCGGCTAGGGTTTCCACTGATAGTAAAGCCATATGTGAGTATAACTGTAGATAGTATGACACTCCAGGTTACTGGGAGATCAATGATTACTTTCAAACATTTCTTAGAGGGCATTGGCTTTAACCGGCTTTAATACTACACTACGATTTTGCTAAGCACTTAAATGGGTTGGGTATACTCGTAAGTGATACAAAATTTTTCGAGGCCGTGTATCAGTTTACAAGTACTCGGCGCTGGGGTGGTAAATGCTGGTACTATAGTCACTTTACTACTAAAGCGCTGCTTCTTCGAAGCAATGCGAAATTTTAGTGAAAGAAACATACAAGGAGTACAATTGAATAGTTCCTTGCCTGGGTGACCTGTTCCGACAGAAAACAATGAACAGAGATTGGAATTTTACTGATAGAGTATTTCCTGAAAGGCTGTCACAAAATTCCTTATTCCTTAAAGAAAAGGTATATCGTGCCCCACTTGTAGATACGCTGCCTCAAAGGGAATTCAACGTAGTTTGTACTCGTTCACTAACTGCACTCCGACTGATTTACTGCGGATTTTACTTTCATTTTACGATCATCATTTATATCACATACTCGTATAACTTCAATTTACCTTTTCGGAATTTTTGAAGATCTTAGCATACCAAGTTCGTTCTTCAAATCGAGGATGGCGATACCCTCAACAACAACCCTTATATGTATGTAAGCTTCCAAATCTACCCCAAATTCAATATCGAGGTCGAATTTCATGTCCTAGCTGGCAATGCTCGTCTGACTTTGGTACTTGACATTGGGAAACATCCCCAGAACCCTATGCGACGCCGTATGCATTATCACGGAATTTGAAAAATTTATAAAACATTTACATATACATAATTGTATATTCACAGAATTGGGATGTTAGTCATAATGCTCTATTATTATTGATTAGCACGTTAATATATTTTTTGAGTCGCAAGGTTTCAAATTTGAGTCTACGTGAGAATAACTAATCCAAACACATGGACGAATACAGACCTTATGAGTCAAAGGTATATAATTAAGAAACATCATTAACGAATTCTCCTCTGTTGACTTTTGCTAAGCGTCCAAGTTTTGAAGGAAATCTGTCAAGTCAAAATTAGAATATTTGCTAACCATTGTGCAAATAGCTGACGCCGAATGGTACAAATTCAACGAAAGCTCTAAGATCACCTAATGATAACATGAACTAGACTTCAGATAGCGATAATTGAGTGACTACTTTTATTTGGACACAAATTTAGAACTTAACTAAACAAATAGCAAGTCAGGCTTCTTAGAAAACGTTTGATACGCACATAATACGATGTTGTGATACGTCAGATGAACATACTCTCACGGTAGATTCAGTTGCTATGGTAATCGGGTATTAGTCAGAAAAACTTGAAGACATTTGAATGGATAGATGTTTGAATGGAAACATATTTAACGTTTGATCTATGCCCTTACTTTAGGGGGCGCCGCAGTCCGGGATGGCCTTGGGCCACAATCAGCAAGCGTCTCCAGCTAGCTCGATCTTTTGCTAGCTGCCTCCAGTTTCGCACGCTAAGTTGGGTGAATTTCCTATCCGATTGCGTGCCCGACCTGAGTGTCGGCTTTTCTCTATTGCGCTGTCCCTCGGAGGCGTTGTTGTCCAACCGCTATATATGACCCAGCCATTAGTTGGTTCTTACTTTTCTGGTTAAGTCGATGTCGCTGAACAGTCCATACAGTTCGTCGTTGTATCTCCTCCTCCACTCACCGTCAATGCAGACAAGACCAAAAATCACTCGCTTCTTCTTCTTTCTTCTTTCGAAGCAGCAAAGAGCACTCTCATACATTTTTGATAATCTCCATGCCTCTAGAGCATGGAGCCCTATAGAACAGGACTGGGATTATTAACGCCTTATATAGGGTAACTTTTGTTGTTCAATCCATGACCTAAGACGCGGAAATCAATTAATTAAAATGCCTCTTTTGAGTCGGGAAAAGGGCATTATCACCTCCACGAGGTACCTGCTGGTCTAGTAGTAAACTGACGATTAGCTACTGTGGTATCTGATTGTATATGTGAAGCTAAAAACTCAAAACTGCGCAAGCCCGATTATTCCGGGCAAGGCTTCTCTTTCAGACCTTGCCCACCTGGATAAGTGCTCTCAGGCGTCAAATAAAAAAAAACTCAGAATAAGAAGGTGCTGCTAAGAGATTCGAAACAACAGTGACGGTTGAGCCCACAGTCAGACTAGTTGACGATTTCTCCAATATATTCGGACCTCACGTCGATAAAAAAATAACAATCTTATACTTCATGTCGCCGCGAGCCTTTTTCGACGCAAAATTAATCATCCTATCGGTAGATGTTGGGCCGTATTTTTTTGAGGATGCCATCAACAATACGGTTACTATTACTGGCAAACGCTACAGGGCCATGATAAACGACTTCTTACTGCCGGAATCGGATGAGCGGGGGTTAGTGAACATATGGTTTCAACAAGACTGTGCAATCACACACACAGCGCGAGCCACAATGGATATTGTGAAGGAAGCGTTTCCTGGTCGTGTAATCTCCAGTTTTGGGATTTGCCATGACCAACAAGATTGCCTGATTTAACCATCCCAGACTAATTTCTTTGGGGCTACTTGAAGTGGCGGGTTTATTCGAACAAGCCTCCGGCAATCGCAGCCTTTAAGGATAACATTCGACAGGACAGGAAATTTCGCGGTCATGGAAAATGCGTTAAAACTGGTACAAATGTGTATCAACACTGGCGGCAGCCACTTGGCGAATACCATCTTATCCACTCAACAGAAAAAAATACAAAGCTCCAAATAAAGATTTCCATCACTCAAAATCTTTTTTTTTTTATTTAGTAAAAAAGCAATTCAAAAACAAAATTAGATGATTAATTTTGCGCCATTTTCTATAAACAATGTCCTAAGTAAGCAAGGACTGAAAAGGAAGTTGGATAGTTGGAAAGCAATGCCTGTATACTTTGACACCACGCTTGGCAACAGACTTAGTTTTGATGACTATGCGACGGGCGAAATATCACTTTAGCAATCACACACTTTCTTTATCAGAATACGTGGCGATCATGTGACTTGAATCAATTGAGGGGAGCGACCCCTTTAACTGAGAGGTATAAGTCTCCCCAACAATGTGTACCTACAATATCTTATCTTACATATTGTGTGAATATGTGAAATCGTTTGTCAACAACCAAACGCGCCCCTATTAGTGGAGTTTCATGCCAAAACAGTCTATAGTCAAAGTACAAAAAATACTCAAAAAAAAAAACACTGTGGCGCTGGCAGCCCGGTAGGGCCATGGCCTAGCTTCTTGACACTCATTTGTGTTGCTCATTTTGTCATTTTTGTCACATCTGAGCGGGGCCTACGGTTTATCGCCGAGTCCGAGAGGCACTCCTAAGAAGCTTTTTCATAGGCAATTTTACTTTCGGGAGTTTGCCATTGCCCGCCGAAAGGGTGATGGCGATTTGAGAAATTGTTGGTGACCCAGCCAGGAATCGATCCTAGACCCTCTACGTGATAGTCCAATGAGCTAATATACTCAAGAAGTTTAAATCGATACCCACCCGCTTTTCATCGATTTTAAGACCGCATATGACAACGTTTACACCGACAAGCTATATCAACGATGTGAAACGCTCGATGCTCCGTCAAGGTCGGTAACGGCTTAACTTTTGATTTGCGAAAAAGGTTTTTGACATACTAGGTTGGGTGAAAATTAACCTCCTTGGGAATGAAAAAAAAATTTTTATTAAATATTTTTTTATTTTATTCAATATTTATTCAATATTCCCCTTTTAGCTTGATAGAATTATTCCAGCGATTTTCCAACTTCTTGATCCCGTCCGAAAAGTAATTTTCCAGAAGGTCTGCAAAATACTCCTCCGTGGCGTCGATGATTTCTTCGCGTGAGCTGAATTTAATACTGATCTTTTGAGGTGTGGGAAGAGATAATAGTCTGAGGGAGCCAAATCGGGCGAATACGGTAGATGCGACAGCAATTCGAGCCGTAAGTCATTGATTTTAGCTGTGGTTTCGATGCTCTTATGCGCCGGCGCATTGTCTTGCAAAAACAAAATTTTTTTTCGCTGAGGCCGTTTTGCAGCGATTTCGGCCTTCAATCGCTTAAATAATGCACAGTAATACTCGCTGTTGATGGTTTTTCCTTTTTCGAGGTAGTCCACGAAGAGTATGCCATGACAATCTCAGAAAACCGACGCCATAACCTTTCTGACCCATTTGAGCCCCCCTCGGCCGCTTCTGTTCTCTGGTGTCTAATAGTGGGTCCAGGTTTCATCAACAGTTACCAATCGACGCCAAAAGTCCACCCGATTCCGCATCAGCAAGTCCAAACACTCTTTCGAAGTGCTCTCGCGTTCGTGTTTTTGGTCAGGAGTGAGCGTGCGCGGCTCCCAGCGGCAGGATAACTTTTTCATATGCAGAATATTGCCCAAAATATGGCGTGTGCGCTCAGTACTAATCCGTGTGGTATCTGCTAGCTCGCGCACATTCGCTTTCCGGTCAGCCAACACCATTTCATGTATTTTTTGACATTGTCCTCTGTAACCGCATCGGAAGGCCTGCCGGTGCGGACTTGATCGGTAGTGGAGTTGCGGCCACCACGAAACTCTCGAAACCAATATTTGACGGTGTAATCTGACGAAGCATTAGCCCCATAATATTTATCCAACTTTTCTTTTGTTTTCTTCGCCGTTTTGCCTCTCAAAGAATAATGTTTTATAAGAGAACGAAAATCGTTTTTGTCCATACTTAACACGATGCCAAACACGTCAACAACAATCAGCTGTCAAAACAAAACTAAAGACAGTATCGCACTGAAACTTGGCATGTCTGCCTAAATATGAACGAACTTCAAGGCACCATAACCTTTTTTTTACAGGAGCAGCGCATTCTAGCGGTCAAGGAGGTTACTTTTCACCCCACCTAGTATAGATGGCAGAAAGCTCTCATGAGACGTCTGAGGATATCCTAGAAAACTGCACATCGCTTGAGTGGTTAGGATATCCATAGCGATCCTCCGGTCTGCGGGCAATCTTGCTAACTGGAGATTATTAGTCAAGGCCCAGGTTCAATTTTTTGGGCTAAACACCCATCGTTCTAAACTGCCTAGGTAGTGCCAGATTTAATGTATTCAATTGACTAGCTCTATGTAGGAAATCGCAGCCTGTCAATTCGCATTTTGGCGGAAACTACTATTTTGTTCACAAGCCTAATATTTCGGGTAAAAGTCCCATTTTGAGAGCGTGGGTAAATTTTTTCATTCCGGATTTCACGTTTATCTGGATGCTGTAACTAGGGGCTGAGTATTAAGTTTCCAGGCTCTTTATTATTAAAGCATTTTTTATCTTTCTAGAAAAAATCGAGAAACTGCGTTCTCACATAAGTAGGTCTTTTCTGACCAAAAAAAATCCGAACCAGCGTAGTTCCTCGACTACTCCGAAACAGACATAACATCCATCCAAAAATTGCACTGGGATGGTTCGGACAACAAGATGAGAAACCGTGACATCCGAATGCGATTTTGCCAGAAGAAAAGACTTATGGAACATGTCTTTAGCTTCATGCGACATGGAAGGACATAACACTGTTTCTATGAGCTCCTCGAAAAAAAGTAAGAGTAAGGGTGTTTTCGTAAACGTCAGACTAACAAAGGCCTGCGTTATACATGTACAAGTACTAACTTATATGAACTACATTACCTACTGTTCATAAACGTCGAAATGTCATCGATGTCGGGCAGATTGTGCATCCATTATTTTTTGACTGCAAAAAGGCCACGATACTAAAGCAGGCCTGCCGACATTCTGCAGCGTGTGTGTGTTCAAAAACGCATGAGAAAAGAAATGCGATTGTACTAGCGCAGATTTCCGAAATTTATGAAAACACCCTAATGCTTTTGGTATGATGCAATAATCGTACTTGGCGATTTTAATGCCCAGCTAGGTATGTAAAGCTTTTATAGTTATGCGATTGAGGCGTATAGCTTCCACGCCATCACCTCAGGAAACGGGTACTAGTTCTTGATTTCGCAGGGGGGCGTCATGCCAGATTGATATAAATAAAAGAACCTGACTGTCTCCTAATCAACAAACTAATAACCCAAATTAATCATATTGCAATCGCGTAGGCAACAAATATTCACTTTTAAGAATGAGGGACCCCAATATCGACGCCTAGGACAAGACGTCACGATAGGCAGTTTCAACTTTAAGTTAATTAGGGGATATAAATAACCACGATTGGGCTGTTAATTTCGAACGCACTAGTGCGGAACTTATGCGAAGAACCACTCTTGCTAATGGCTGATTCTTTGCGCTTAGAAAGCCCTCTCTCTTGAATAACCAAAAAGAAATTATATAAGCCACTTATCATCCGAAAGCGGATGAAAATGCTTTCGGGCACTTTGAGGAGAAAGTTGTTCAGTTAACTCTCAGTCCAGTTAACAACGGAGAGCTGCGGAGACGTTTTAACATTGAACTGTATGGGCTGATCCGAAAATGGCTTAGTTGGCTATGAGAGCATTTACAATAGTCCCAACCCCAAAAGTTTTCAACTACGGCCCAAAGAGAGAACGCAACAGAGAACACACACATCGTAGGTAGGGCACACAAGTAAAAGGGAATCAACTTCGTGTCCATAACTGGAGATAGCTGGGAAAAGACGCGCTTCCTGGCGAGGTGTATTAGTTGAGGCTCTAATCAGCCCACCCAGAATTCCATCAAGTAAGTGACTAACATTCCATTTCTAATATTCAATAATTTCTGACCCAAAATTATATGTTAGAGATCGCCTCTCAGAACACAAGAACGATACCCGGTGGCTATCACAAGGAATTTTATCTGATACTCAATCAATCAAAGTTAAGCAACTTGTCAGATTGGCGCCGCTAAGTGCATACAATAAACCCACAACACCCCAACGTTTTATTTTATATCTATTCACACTTAAACAATCACACTGTCACCTACTGCATGCTGATTATCCACCTAATTCGCAAAACATCACACACCAGATTAAATCGGGGCAACTTATCAATCATTATCTTCTAAAAAAAAAATCAGCAAACCACCTCTTACATTGCACAATGAATTTATCAATCACATGTGACTTGAATCAAACAAAATCATCTCTTTAAAAATAGTAAACAAACTTTATTTGTTTTCAGTTATCACTTAATTATGTATATACAAATTGATTGAGAAATTTCAAATGTATTTTTTTACTTTTTTGGGTTAAGAATTAAATGTTGTCTGCCTGCAGTTCAATTGATCATTTGCTGCACAAAATTGTGCAGCACCTTTATGTCTTACATGATCAAATAAAGAAAAAAGAACATTACACATTTGTGTATGATAATTAATTTACTCATAGTCTTAAGAATATTTTTGTATGTACGAATAAAATGTTAGAAGGTACCTACAAGATACTCGTAATTCTTTGTCACCACTTTCAGTTGGTTATGGAGTAGAAAAAAAAAAGTCTACCTCGTAGATGTACTAGGTAAAATGGTCAAAAATACAAATTATTATTGCAGATACATTATATAAATAAATCAGAGGCTGGCTAACTCCCTTGATAGAGTAGTAGCCCTACTTGTTAACTGAAAACAATGCAACTGTTAACTGATAGTTGTTGGTTGTTGGTTGCTTACATACGATGTTTACCTTTTCGTTCGTTTAATATTTAATTGTTGTGTTTTTGTTTAATTTTTTGTTATTTTTGTTATTTTAAAAATTATTACTTTAACCTAATGCAAAAGGAAAATTTGTGTCTGAGGGGAGGGCGAAGGAACTAGAAAAAATCAAATCCATAAAAGGATTTATTTTTTCTTGTTCTTAGTGCTTTTGCCATCGGCATTGTTTTCAACTTTTTGCTTCTTCTTTGGGGGATGTGCTTCATCTTCTTCTTCTTCACCATCATCTTCGTCAGTATCTTCCATATCTTCCATATCTTCCATGTCTACAACTTCGACATCGTCTTTAAGATTTTGTCCAAGAATATAAACTGGGCCATTGCCTTTGATTAGCTTGAAGACAACTGAAGTGTCATAGAATTCAATATCTGGATTAAGGGCACGTGTTTCACCGGCTTTCAATACGGCAATTGGAATCTTGAGCGAATCTTTCACTGTGAAGACCTGTAAAATAGAAAAAAAAACAAAACAGAATTTAGTTGGTTCGTTGTTCGTTAGGTATTTTAAGAAAATGTGGAATAAATAAGAGGAATACTCTTACAGTGGGAATTGACTGAAGCTGAAATCAAATTAACAAAAAAGAAACGTTTTGAGGTACTAAAATTCGTTTAAATAAAAACTACAAAACGCCTTTCCTGTTTATGGTTAAATCAAATTCTTTTCATTTGCCAAACAATAGATCGATGCGACAGCAAAGTTCTTATAAAATAAGGATAACAATGAAAAACGAGAATACAATTGTTCAACCTGAAGGACACGACCATGTTTGACAAAGTTCATTCTGGCTAATTCCCAGTAATTTTTAATTGTTGGCTATCTAGCACTTACAACACTGCCTTTAAAGCTGTCAGTTGTTGCCCACATTCATTTTTGAGCATGCTTGGCTTGTAGCGGAGAAGGTTCATTTAGCTCACAAAATGAATCTCATCGCTAAACAAATCTTTATAAAACGGATCAACTCGCAACTGCTGGTAAGCCCAATTAACATAAGAACGAACGAGTATGAGAGGTGATGGTGACTTTAATTCCTGCCTTAACTGGATTTTACCCCCGAGACCATAATAAATTTTAATACTTTGTGGATGGACACAACCTGAATTGTTGCGACTGAGAACAAATCTATTATAAACTTCTTCCACGTTCATTTACAGCATCTATGTATGTTTTCTTTATTATGCAAATTTTTCAAACCTGTTAGTGTAATTACATTATGAAGAGTTTGGAGTATGAAATCTGTCAACTCTTTTGTGAACCGCTTACTCGACTTATTACACACGGTTCTTGCCGTATGAACTATAGCTCCATCCTGTTGAAACAACACATCCGGATGTTCAAGTTCTCTAAGTTTTGTTTCCAAAAAATTGCGTAACATGTCGATATATCGATCGGCAGTTACGGTAACCGTCACGCCTTCCCCTTAAAAAAATAAATAAGGACTGTGATTGCATCGTAATCACAGATTCGTTACTTTTCATAAATATATCGATAACGAAGACACGATGCTCGCCCGTCCAATTTATGACGACATCTGAACTGGCAAGGTGTGAGCTACCAACCGACTACGCTAAGCTCCCCCTTTCTTCAGTGGTTCGGGCACAGGTACGATGCAAATTGTGGGACATCATTTTGCCGGACCCTGTATAAAAATTAAGGGGACAAAGACCTTTTGCATTAGAGTACCAATCCTAGAAACTGGCCACATTCCTTCACAAAACTATACCCTCTATTCTATTTCTCGGTTAACAGCTTTCTGATCAAACTTTGAATCAAATTCATTTAAAACGTCCCTAACCCGGATTGCTTAACACCATATCCTACTAACGTCTACAAATTTTCAGAGACAGCAGAGTCTACGATGGAGAATTAGTCTAATAATATCGGATAGTTATCGGTGAAGCCATCGAAAAAACACTGGACTAGCAATACTCGATAAGAGCCTCGTAGTATGTTAGATACAACAATCCATCTAAAGCCAGAGGAAATGATTTAATCCCAACCAAATCAATACGAGTAGCATAGATATTTTGAGTGTGGAATTGAAGGTGAAACTAAGTAGAAAATAGGCTACTTGGTTAAGGGTCAAATTTAAAAGAATTAACAGTGCTCATTTTGTACAGATGGCAGTTTTAAGAGCTAAACCGAATACCAATTAAAGTATCATTTTCTCGAATTGTTTAGTACTCTGATAGAGGAAGTGATTAAAAGACAGAGAGAAGGATTGAAGAATCACAATGAACCATATTCCTCAAAGTATATTTTTCAGCCTTACTTACGTGCATGTCTAAGTTTTTCTATATAAAGCTGTTTTACATAATGATAATTGGCAAACACCGATTATGATATATCAAAGGTGATATATCAAAGCAACAAAAAAAACCTACAAAGAAACCATATGACGGACTTTTTTGCTTAGGAATGTACAAACCCAACATTCCGGCCAAAAGAACTGAGTTCTGAAAGCATGCGGAAGAACTTTATTAAACAAGCAAAGCACCAAGTTAAGATGTGATTTCTTTAATTTGCTTACACGTGTTGACAAAAAACAGCACTACGTTCAAAGAGTTTTTTATGCGGTTGGACTACGCAGTCGAAAAGGGCTTTAAATGCCCGGCAATTGATCTAATGAGGTGTTAACCTTAAACTAACAGTCGGGGGAGGTACCCTTACCCTGCAGCCACACGTGCAAGTAATGCTCAAAACACATGAGCAGAATTTTGTATGCAATGAAATTAAGATACACATGTTTTAATTCGCGAAGCTACATATAAATGCTGTACGCAGCGCTGTTCTGCAACACATCTCTATTTTTAAATTCACTGCAATCGACAGTGTCACACATAAATGACAGTAGCTGTGAAATGACAGCAACCGATGCGATTGACTTCAAAAAATATCTGCACATCTGTTTCACGGGCAGAGCTGCAAGCAGTACTGCAAGTAGATTTTCTGCACTTGTGTTGTGGGCATATGTAGCTAACCACAAGTTGAAAATACGAGTACTACACCCTGACTGAACGAACTGCAACCAACTTCAGACTGCTATAATTTCCAAACCGTTCATGACAATGCGCTCAAATTTTGACGCATGACAGATAATTTTATTATTTACAAACCTTTACGATTTGCGTCTCAGTTGTGTTGAAAAATTTTATCCGCGATGGAATTCAACGTGATAGTGTGATTGCTTTATATTTGGCTGGAAAACCACAAGTAGCTATCGTTAGAGCCCTCCAGCACCTCAACGTGAATAAATCATTTGTGTCTCGAACCATAGCTCTTCACCGTGATACTGGCAGCGTTGCAAAACGCCATGTAGGTGGTAATAACATCAACAACATCGGTAGAAATGGTTCGGTGAAAGTGAAGGCTTGAATTGAGCGAAATCCGCGTCGAAGTGGAAGAAAAATGGCTCATGAGCTCAACATATCGTTGGAACGGATGCAACATATACTTGAAAATTAGCTTGAGTTCATGCCATTGAAGTTCCAAAAAGCACACGATCTTACACCGCAACAGAAAAAAGTTAGAGTCGAAAGAGCGAAGGAGTTGCTACGCTTGCACGAACGTGGTGAGTTGCCGAATCTGTTTTTTTCCGATGAGTCGCCATTTGTTATCGAGCAATATTGCAACAAACAAAATGACCGAGTTTACTTGCCATAGAGGTCCTTCGAATATTTACACCTTCGGATGGCCGCCAGAAAGCAGGCAGCACCGATGGTGATGGTTTGGGCCGCCATAACCGACGATGGTCGCTCTCCGCTCGTATTTTTGGACCGTGGCTTCAAAATTAATGCGATCGTATATCGTGAAACTGTCTAAGAGGCAGTATTGAAGCCTTGGGCAAACAATCATTTCGGTCGGAGACCGTGGACATTTCAACAAGACCCGGCACCGTCTCACAAAGCGCGCGTCAACCAAGATTGGTTAAAAAAACAATGTTCCACACTTCATTTCTTCGACACAATGGATTGCAAATTCTCCGGATGCAAATCGGAGATTCTCCGATTTCTCTGTCTCGGGTATTTTGAAGGCGAAGGTTGGCACTAAAAAATACCAAAGTTTGGATCACCTCAAACAAGCATTTCGCCGGGAATGGGCCAAAATACCGCAGAGCCACTTGCGTACAGCGTGCGGTGCTTTCTTCGGCCGTCTTAAGGCCATCATTCGCGCCAAAGTACTGATACAATTTGAAAATCGATGTATTTTCCAACATTTTTTGCTTTGGCACAATAAAATTTATCAAAAAATAAAAACATTATTGGAATTAAAAAAGTTGGAGTTCGAGTCAGCCACCTTGTATATATGTTGTCTCTAGAAAATTTAAAAAATAAATCAAAAACAAGACTTTTTATAGCATTATCCTGCTCTTCCTTATTCCATGTAAATAAATGTATATTACAGTTGCTGTTCATATTATAATATTAGTCAATCAAGGTGGTAATATAGGAATCTAATATAAGCAACTCCTTTAGTTAATGCGTCATTAGGTCGAAGAACAAAAAAAAAACCGTAAGAAAGTGTTAATAATAAAACAATCACGTCAGATTTTTAGCACATACGAGTATGTATATAATACAAAGTGTGATATCATGTGCACATGTTTCGTTTGACTCTCTGAAGCCATTTGACACATAAAATCTAATTATGTAACAATAAGACATGAATTATTTTATTAAAGACATAATAAAAGCCAAAGCCGTCTACAACCTTACATTGTTTCCTTTCTGAAAAGATAATGCAATTTAAGTACAAATAGAAATGAGCAAAGAATGACTGTGTCAAAGGCGATAAGAATAGTCTTTTACCTTAATTACTATTTCATTTTATTGTGAGCAACACTATTGAGTATATTTTTGTCTGGTAATTGTATTGTTTTGTTGTGCTTTATTTTTTAAGTGTTATTACATTCTATTTTGTTGGTCTTCGTACACAACGCACTTAACTTGTGTCTAGATACGAGTAGACACGAGTATAAAATTCGCGTGGTTCAATGAAGTAGAAAATTGTAATTGAATGAGTGGCTTGAATAGATAAATTCAATTTAGGGCCAATATTAAAATTGAAGTAAAAATATGTCTGACTGTCGTCAATCAAACTTATCTTTGACGGCACAAATCAAGGATAGAGTTGAATAGCCTCTAAATAATGGATATCGCCTAAATTTGCAAATCACCTATCAGAATCTAATTTTTTTTTTTTTTAAATGTTTGTTCAACAAATTTCTTTTTATGACACCAACAGGCTAAACAATGACTTTTACTATAGCTATTCCATTGAAAAACTAATTCTCTCTAAGACGCACGCATTTTGGTAAAAATTAGTTAAAAGCGTACGCGAATACACAGTGTGGCAAATAATATACCGGACACGAGTCATATCTCAGTAACCTATAGCACCATCTGTTTGTCCGAGATCAATAGTTGTTTTCGAATGGCATAAACGTTTTTTTGGGCGGCAAACCGACATTAGAGGAGAATATTTCGAATGAAAATACCGAAAAATAAACAAAAACCGTATTTTGATTATGTTTTCTAGAGCCCGTCCGTGATATTATTTGCGACACTATGTAGTTTTAAAGATCCATGTTGACTATTTTTTTATCTTTATAATAGCTTTTATGAAGCATTTGAAAGAAATATTCATGAAATATTTAACTCGATGGTTAGGCTTTTGACGGTATTTCCGAAAGCAATAGAGCGAATATTGTGGAGTTATGCAGACATAGATATTATTCTGAATGGTGGTTGATGTCTGTGCCTGTCAGCTCCAGAGGTAATAAAATTGGTAAATTACGTTTCAGCAAATCCGAAAGTTATTTTCATGACGAAAAGATACGAGTGGATGACTGATTTGACTTAGCTTAAGCTAACGGGCGGAAGCACCTATTTTGCCAACAAGAGAGTTTTTGACAAAACATGGAGCTAATCATCTTGAGGGGCTTATAGATCTATGCAGCTTT
This sequence comes from Volucella inflata, assembly GCA_928272305.1. Lineage (NCBI taxonomy): Eukaryota > Metazoa > Arthropoda > Insecta > Diptera > Syrphidae > Volucella > Volucella inflata. Next base: position 150,246,767 of record OV743716.1, on the reverse strand, counting down.
AAAAATATGTACCAGCATGTCTTTCCATTTTTATGCCAGTCCTGGAAAAACTAAATATACAGTTTTAAGAACTGTGCAGTAAATAAACACAAATTTTACATTTTTCTACGACAAAAAATGCTTCTGTGTCCCCAGTGTAGATATGCGCAATCCTTATGGAAACGAACAATGTATATTGTGAAGAATCGTTGGACAGCCGAAGCACTTGCAAATGAAGCTACAGCTAAGCTCCGCACAAAGCATTGCTAAACCCTCTTACGATTTCCAAGCTATTTAGAGAATGCAAGACTACCGTGAATTCTCTCAGAATGTTAAATTCATTGAGTCTTGTCTGAGTTGCAGATCACAATGGGATCGCGGGGAAATACAATTTGCCGACGAACTTACTAGAACAATCTCATGGGAGAATTTTTCAGGCCCCTAGGCTTAAGACATGCCTGGCTGCGGGTCCGCGGTCGCTCTATTTTAACAGGCATGTAGCATCTTCACTTCAAACGGAACAATACCGAGTAAGAGGTTTAGCGACGTACCATCAGTTTTACTATTTTCATTGGTAGTGAACAACCTTCCATCAAAGTTCACAGTGGCATGGAATGATTAATTGAAATTTTCTCATCACAATGTGTTTCAACATCAACTTCAAGAAAATGAGAAATAAAGATGCTGGCTTCAATTATTTATCCGGTAGAACAAGTAAAAGCGATATTGAATAGTAAGAAACCCTAAAAACAGTACTTCTAGAAGTGTAAATACGCATAGACATTGGACAACTTGTATTTGAAATTTCATACTCATTTGCAGAGGACCTTAGTAGGCATCTTCCAGATTAACATGAAATGTGATTTCCTGTTGATTAGAGAAAAATTAAAGATGACGGAAAGTGTCACAGAAAAACCACTAGCGAATATTTAATAAAACTTTGGAGTGCAACAGATATTAGACACTTAAACAAATCACAAGCCACCATCACGTGTATGATTTTATGACGTTAAAGCCATGAGGAAGGACAGAATTACTATCAATTTTATTGTCAATTCGTTAATTCGCAATGCGTTTAGTTCACTTCTCTACCAACTGTTATCACTCGACGTAGAGTACATAAAATTAATTCTTAGGGTCATCCAACTGATAAGACAAAATATATTTATGACAGCTCTCAAAAGTGATAATAGCTTAAATCGTACCTCATAACTTATATTTTTTCTGACGAGTAAAACAGCACAAGTTGTAGGAATTGTATTGTACCACAAATACGGCGATTTCAAATAAACATATTCAAATTTATAGATAATCGTTTTAAATGCAGTTTATGCTGCTTTATAATTACAGAAGATAATACACTTTTTTTTTGTAGTCAGTGGATCCTCTTTAAATCCAACAGCCTCAGATGAACAGATTTGCTAAGCGTTTTCATCCAAATAGTTCGTTATCTTCATATTCCAGAACGTTTGTTTTAATTAATGACAATATCGAGTTCATCACAAAAACAAAGTGGGACTATTCTCAAACGCGACTGACTAAAAGATTTTTTCCAGATGCTCGTTCACTGCAGCAATGTTTTCTGCAGATCTGAAATTTCGATGACAAAGGTGTGCTGTTTGATTGTTTACTCAACCAGTGAATTCAAATTTGTCTGCCAAACGAAGAGTCCCAATCGTGAGAAATGTAATCGTCAGTGAACTTGTAAGGAAGACTCAAGGATCCGACCCCTATAGTCGCGCCTCCGGTTAAAGCTTCATTGACGGCATGATTCTCTGAGTTCCAGTAAGGTCAACGAATGCTTACGGACATATCTAAAGATAAAAAACTTTCCATGTGAGTGCATTGCTAACGCTCGCATTAGACCACAGGTACTAAATTGTTATATGGTGAGTGGTTGTACATTTTCGTTTCAGTAATGATAACGACTCACTCTTCGAAAGACTGAACATCTATATATAAATACGTGCTGCCTATTTTTGTCGTACACTTTTACACCGGTCCACTGAACCGAATGGCATGATACTTACACCATTGGAAAGGTAGATGTGCACAATGTCTTACCAAACCTTGCTAAAAAATGTAAAAGATTAGGTTATTTTACATATATCTATAGATATAGATGTTGTAAAATCAGGAATCCAGTGTTGCATAACTTTAGGATCAAACATCATTAATAAACTCTCTCTCTCTTTCTGGTGAGTTCATTTATTACCCCAGTTTCAAACCAGAAGATACGAGAGAGAACTAGGACCCGACAAATGTGGTATAAATACAGGATGAGAAACAGCATGAGTTTAGTTGATTTTTGGAGAGCGACGGAAAAGGAGCTTAAGGGCTGAACAGAATGTGAATCTGAAGCTTGAATCTGTATCTGATCTAGAACTTTCAAAAGTCCAATACATGTATAATCCGTATCTCGAAGTTGAATAACACCCAACTTCGAGATACAGATACAGGTTCACATTCTGTTCAGCCCTTAAGTCTTAAGAGATTTGAATTCTGAGATTGGTTGTGAATTACTTGGAAGTTATTTTAAATAATAGTAAATTGAGTGTTTTGAAATAGAATAACGTTTTATAATTTCGAACCCTAGCCGAAATATTACAATATTTACAATTATTATTATTTTACGTAGCTTAACCTGCCATACACGACGAACATGTTCGTTCGATTTATTCGTTGACATTTGGCCACACATGACGAACCGATTTGCGGAACATCACTTTTGCTGTAACTTTCAACAAGAAAAAATGGAGAACGCACACGCGGATGATGCAATTGTATTATTAACAATGTATACATGCAAAAAGCGAAAGTAAGAAAAAAATAATAAACAAAAAGGGCGAGAGAGGATGAAAGAGTGGCTGAACGGTAGAAACGATCGCACTCATACTGAATTGTTGAGAAAATTAGAAATGTCTGAACCAGAAGATTTTTTTAAATTTCTAAGAATTGATTCAGAAACTTAAATTAAATTTCTGAGTTTGGTCAGTACAATTAATGGAAAACAAAACACAGGAATGCGAGAAGCAATAACAGCAAACGAGAGACTGTCAGCAACTTTAAGATTCCTCGCAACTGGACAAAGTTTCGAGGAACTAAAGTTTTAGTTCCAAAAGAAACGTTTTGCTAAAACTTTACATTTTTTATCTTCCGCTGATGTGCTCGCAACAAAATTTATTTAAAAAAAAAAATATTTTCGAACAACGCCACAAACGGCGAACATGCTCGCGAACAAATCCACAAATTTTGAAATTTTTCATAAACATTGAATCGGTTTGTCAAGAGCACCACAAACGTCGAACAAGAATATGAATACGAACATGTTCGTCGTGTATGGCCAGCTTTACTGAGAAAAAAAAAAACATTTTCAAGTCTGCTTGCCTTTGAAAGTCAGTAAGGAAAAGGAAAGATGCTAGGGATAAGCGTATAGTCGAATCCTTTGTGCATGTGGTTCTACAAAAGGAATTTGTTTGACTGTTTTGACTTATGAAATGTATTGTTTTTGTTTTATGTAAGTTTGTGACTGTGAAAGTCACTACTACGATTGCAAAAGAGTTTCCCTACTCTAAGTGGGTAAAGACTAAGCAACATGAAAAAAAGAGAAACATTGTGACGAGTAACGACACTTTTGTTGTGTACACGACAACTGTTGCTTTTGTGAGTCGTCGAATTTCGGCGACGGGAGAGCCAAGTTTTTATTAAAAGAAGACAATGACCTAGTTCTTTGTATGGCTACTCTGTTTGCTGGTCATCTCAGGAAAATCAACAACCAATCAGAATTTAGACGGACAAGGGAATGTACCTAATTTAAATACATTTTAAAGATGTAACCGAAGAACAGCTAAACGAGAACAGAATAGGTAGACTAACCTTTTGATTTAAAGCGCCAACAAATTTGTTGAAGAACAAAACCGACAATAAACCCTTTAGTCTTACTTACACCAAATGATTGATATATCGGTTACCTTTACAGAGATTGTCCAAACACAAATTTTATTCACGTCAAATGCCGAAATTAAAATTGATAACTCGATTGTATCAACAATATAACATTCAACAACAACTTCGTCAAAGTAGTCATAGATCTCTAAATTAATGAATAGCGACAATAATCGTGATCGGATAGAGTTGACTGACTATTGACGTAATTATAATCTTCTTTTGGTAAACGATTATCTTTAAAAATTAGCTTAATTGTATTCGATAAGATCTTATCGTTTATCGGCCTTGCCCTGAACTTAAAGGACAGCAATTTTCTAACACTGCTTGAGCAGTTATCTTTTCTTCTTTTTTTTCATTAAAATGGGCGCTTTCTTTTTACGTCGGAGCAGGCATACATATATATCCATATGTATATGGTATGTATAGGTATGTACCTTATGTTGCTCACGGGTTAGTTATTTAATATGTTCCTTTGATAAAAAACACTACAGATAGCTTTTTTCTTTTTGATTTTTGATTACCTTCTTCTGGAGGAATAGTGAGATAAGTATGTTAAAAATGTTTAAACGTTTAAAAGTCATGTTTCTAATGATTCACTATAGCGAAGTAAATGTTGTTTATGGTGACACGTCTTTTTTTATATTTAAAATGTTTGGAGAGGAACAGGTCAACATCGTTTTAATTCCTCCTTACATCATGTGACTGTGAACGCAAACTTACTATTTATTTGGTTATTTTACATTGAGAAAAAGATTAAAGTCATGTTGAAACTTTACAATCGTTTTGTGTTGTGTTTAAGAAACAGTAGATAATGTGAATGTATTTTTTAAGCAAAAGTGTTTCTACGTTTCCCTGAACTTTGGTTTCTGAAACATGGGTTAAGGGTGGTAAACGCAATCCACAAAGCTTAGCTCCTTGTACTAATTTGTTTGTTACAATTTTTTCATTAAAAAATATAGCGTTTTCTTTGTGATAAGAATATCAGTGAACATAAATATTGTATGTTATTACCAGAACTAGTTGCAATTGCTGTTAGTTTTGCGAACCTTTCGGATTTGAAATGTCTACAAACTTTTTTTCATAATTAACGTTTCCAAGAATTTGATATAAAAAAACAACGTTCTAGGTACTCAAGTTCTAAGTGAAAAATTTACCATCGAAAATTGCTTTATTGTTTTTTTTTTTAAATACTCTTCATGAAATTTGAACAAATTCTCGAAGCACTTTTTCCGCTCTGAACGAGGTAACTTCAAAACGTGCGGTTTGTGTTAAGTTTCGGGGTCATGTGCATAAATCCAGGTCTCAATGGATCACACCTTTCGATTTCTTTTCAACGTTTCTTTGGAACACTCGACACGAATCTTTTTTGCGATTGTAGATTGTCAAATTATTCCACCGAGTAGAAATATTTTTGATGGCCAAATATTCAAGCTAAATTAAATGTATTCGAGCGGAACTTATGTCCAAGCCTGCTTCAATTTTACCATAAGCTATATTATAACGATCTTGCAATATCAGTTCCCTGCACAGCGTTCTCTGGCATGAAAACCGATTTTACACGGCCTTCATGAAATTCGTCTTGGTGAAAGGGACGACCCTTCAGTATTTCTAACTTAGCACAATCGCAGGTCTTTCCTCGTGTGTTTTTGAATGCATTCGCAACTCAGATATGTGCGTTTAAAAATGTCATGTCAGTGCAAGAAAAAAATTAATTGGCTTTTTTTTCGAAAAAAAAGGTTATTTAGTTTTAAGAATATTATTTCAATAGTACTTACATCTCGCATACCTTCAACAAACAAAAAATTACGCTGCACTTACGCCAGCTAGCGCTCATATACCGTAGGCATATTTATATGCCCCTCAACCCACGTGTTATCTATTTTCTATCGAATAATCATAATTCTTAAACATCAATCTTATGCAAAATGATGTCAAAACCGATGCACAATACGTCCAAACAGTGTAAAACAATTGCCAACCAATTGACACTTATGTGCAACTTTTCACAACCCGTCTTCGAGTGCTAAAATTTAAAAGCACGTAAATAAAATTGCACTCTAAATGATCATCCACTATGTCCGTGCGAACTATTGGGAAACCCAAAAAAAAAAACCTTTATGCTGGGGATATCACCGCCGCCGCCTCTGAATGACTTTGGCTGGGCCACGTTATGAAATTAAGCGTTAATTATGAACAAAAAAAAAATACGCACCACTTTGGGAACCTAGGTGATTTATGATAAGCAATCTTCTAACAACTCAAAACATTGACAAACTTTTTAACCACATGCGTACCCCGTTAAGTTAAGGTAACCCTGGTTAGCATTCTGTGTTGTCAGATCCTACATATTAGCTTTATTGAAATTACAACTCGGATAAGCACTCACAGTACTATTTTTTAATATTTTTTTTTTTTTAAGTCTGTTTAACTGCTGGGATATGCGAACGATACCGACTTCAATGCACGATCTCAGCGTTCCGTAATCGAAGCCTTTTCGGTAATTGAAGAAGAGGCGACACGAGTTGGTCTTAAGGTAAATGAGAATAAAACCATATATGGTGTCAAAAAATCCATTCGTCGCACACCATCTAGGACAAAATGTCACTATCGACAGCTACAACTTAGAAGTAGTCAAGGAGCAAATGTCAATTCCACAAATGACAACTTGGTAGAGATTCGGCGAAAAATAACCCAAGGCAACTGCTGCTACTTCGGTTTATCAAAACAACTTGGGTCCAAGCCCCTAACTCAAAGAGTCAAGATCATACTCAACAAAGCTCTAATCTTGCCAGTCCTGCTTTATGGAAAGCTGGACGATAAGTAAGACAGGAGAACAGGTTCTTGGCACTTCTGAAAGAAAAATCCTTCATAGAATATTTGGTCCTGTCTGTACGAGGATGTGGACATAGTCCGGAAGGCAAAAATATTTTAGAGTGCTAAAATTGAAAAGGTATTTAAGTGATTCCTGCAGTGACAATGCAGTAGAAAAGACAATAATTTAAACAAAGCACTCGATGCAGAACAAGTTGGGTTTTGCATTGCTTTTATTTTTTATAATTTACGCGCACCTCAAGAGGTTTATGATACCCTTTTACTGTTGCCAGGCGGAAAGATAGAAGGAGGAGAAAGGAAAACATTGTTGTGATGTAGTGGTTTGAAACTCAGGTATATTTGGTTTCGATATGGACTCTCCAGGGGTGGGAGTCCGAATAGGACGGAGAGTTTTTCTTCACTCGGAATGATCCAGGTTATAAATTTTAACGGTTGTTTTGTGCTTGAAACTCTAGAACAGCCAAATCTTCATGTCAGTGTTATGCCTTCACACGCAGATTTTTCTAACTGAGTTCCAATTACACAAATGAAAAAATCCTTTAACAGTGCTTGTGCATACCATACTCCCATTCTACCTGTTTTTCATCGACTTGAAATAGGTATTCGAAAAAGAGTTTATCGGGAATGCCTTTCGCAGCAAGGGTATTCCAGATATATTATCAGTTGTTATTAGGGCTTTCTGAGGAACTCGTGATTCAAAGAGGAGTGGAGTCACCTTTATGAATATCTGGACTATGCTGTCAATGTTTGCCTATTTAAACCTCTCATAAAAGTATGGCAACGTGGGACTGAAGATTAACTCGAAAAAAAAAATAAATAATATCTAGTTTCCATTCCTCGTGCATGAAGTAAGATCCGGTCAAGAGGTTGTTATATTATTCTGTGGGTGACAGTTTTAGTTGGCTTAGTTGACGACGGAACTAGGATGGCACTTTAATACCAATTCGACCTGAGTCTCAATCAACGAGCCTCTTTAGTTAGCGAGGTGTAACATCGTATAACATCGTCCTACAAATACTCGCGCAACTACAATTTCACCAACTAACTTTCAACTCTGAGTCATCGATGATGTAACTTACATGTACAGCATATGTCGTCCATACGTTTTCTAATAGAACCACATTTTTTTTCACTATTATGATGGTCAACTCTAAATTATCTTCGATGTAAATGGATGTGTTTCATTAAGTAATTAGCGGAGCAATAACGAATACGTTTTGTTGAGTTTTTTTTTTCAACATCAAATTCCGCTAAATCGACTCAAATTACTGCTGAATTATTGAATTTTTTCGAACATCCGCATTTGTCGATAACACTTAGAGACAAGTCCAAATTGCAAAAAGATGTAAATTTACTTGGCGTTAAATGCACAGGAATTTAAGAATTCCGTAACAAAAACGTGTAAATTGTGTGAATAGTTTAGCGGACAATCGATTTTCTCTCAAAAAAAGTACGCGCGAAAGTCAAATAAAATTTCCTATGGGATAATCTCGTTCTAAAGTTACATTAAGTGATTGTGGGCTTATTGTTTGTTAAATATGCATATTACATGTGTATGTATGATATAAATATATTCTCTATAATATGGCAGTAAGGTATACAAAATAGCCTTTTCAATTTGCTTGATGCAAGTTGTTTTGTTGTTGATAATTCGTGGACTACGACATTTTTTTCTCTGATTTAACCGATAAAAGAACGAAGAAATAGGTCTAGCTTACGAAGTGAAAAACACCGAGCATGGCATACTAAGAACTACAGTCAGAGGATGACCATTTGGTAATCAACTTAACCTGGCTGGCAGTCCACCAGAGTAAACTCGATAAACCGACAATTATTCTTCTCGTACATATGTATATACGAGGGCGGGTCAATAAGTCCGTGACTTTTTGAATTTCTGACCTCTTTACTGAAACAGCAACACTGCTCCTGTCAACAGGCATCTGTCAGTTGACTCCTGTCAAAATTTAAACTTGCTGCGTCAGTTAGTTTGTGTTTGACAGCTATTTTTATCAGACTATACTCACTAATTTGAGGAGAAAATGGAAAAAAGTGAATTTCGTGTGCTTATTAAGCATTATTTCTTGCGAAAAAAAACCATTACCGAGACCAAGGCTAAGCTTGATAAATACTATGGGGACTCTGCACCATCGATTTCAATGGTAAACAAGTGGTTTACTGAATTTCGTTGTGGCCGTACAAGCACTGAAGATGCCGAACGTCCCGGACGCCCAGTTGAGGTCTCTACACCCGAAACAATCGAAAAAATTCACAATATGGTGTTGGCCGACCGAAGATTGAAAGTGCGAGAGATTGTGGAAGCCGTAGGGATCTCGCATGGCTCAGTGGTTTCAATTTTGAATGATCACTTGGGCATGAGAAAGCTTTCCGCAAGATGGGTGCCGCGTTTGCTCACAGTCGACCACAAACGCAATCGTGTAACAACTTCACAGGAAGGTTTGGCGTTGTTTAATCGCAATATGGAGGAGTTTTTGCGCCGTTTTGTAACCGTGGACGAAACATGGATCCATCACAACACACCAGAGAACAAACAACAGTCAAAACAGTGGGTTTCTAAGGGTGAATCGGCGCCAAAGAATGCCAAGGTGGGTTTGTCAGCCAATAAAGTTATGGCGACTGTTTTTTGGGATGCACGCGGGATAATCCACATTGACTACCTTCAAAAGGGAAGAACAATCAATGGGGAATATTATGCCAACTTATTGGACCGATTTTCCACCAAGACAATGCAAGGGTGCACACATGTGCAGTTGCCATGGCAAAAATCCATGAATTAGGCTATGAATTGCTCCCTCATCCACCCTATTCTCCAGATTTGGCTCCGAGCGACTACTTCTTGTTCCCAAACCTGAAGAAATGGCTTGGTGGAAAAAGATTTGACTCCAATGATGAAGTCATCTCGCAAACAAAGCCCTATTTTGAGGACCTCGACAAATCATTTTTTTTGGAAGGGATAAAAAAATTGGAGAAGCGTTGGACAAAGTGTATAGAGCTCAAGGGAGACTACGTTGAAAAATAAAATTATTTTTTTATCAAAAAATCTGTGTTTTTATGAAGAAGCCTGTTGAACGCGGACTGTATGTATAAAAAACAAAAATAGATATTTTGAATTAAACCCTAAAATATTTTGATAAATAGAACCATTAACATGCAGAGAGAGACGAGGAAACGGTGGCCATGCCAAACGACGTTTCATCTCCAAATGGGTCGGTATGCAATACCTTAGAGTTTCGCTTGAGGTGCTCAATTAAAAATGGAAAATCTCAGATATTAAGCGAAAGATCGTAGCAAAGAACTCAATTTTACCAATTACCCGTAGGTCGCAGAAACTTGGCAAATCTTATGGATCTGTATAGAAACTTGATTTACTCGGATCGTGTGTTGTGAACATTTAATTAATTTAAAATGGGTTTCAATATTTCTTTTGCCCGCTAAATCCATCAACATTACAAAATACAATCATCTTTGTTGTGTTCAATCAATTTTTTATGACATCAGGCAGTTGGATCTACGACATAAATGCTAAGTTCAAGGATTGAATTCTTAAAAGATAAATGAGATTACCTTACTACTAGGGAATGAGCACTCCAAAAGAAAACTCATTACCGATTGCTTGAGTAATTAGTAAAGCAGTTCCGGCCAATCATTCAGTCATATCCTTACACTAGAGACTAGGGATAAACTTATAAAGATTGCTTCTACATTTCTCTTTAAAATTAAAAGCACATACTAAAGGGTGTTCAATGTGCACTCGGTTTTGGAATGAAAAAAAAAAACCTATGTCGATACAACACCAAACGTCCATTGTATGTCACCAATGCTGCGGGTCTTTGGCCGCATACCTTTTGAAGACACAATACAAGATACGATCAAAGAAATCAAGATCAACATTGGCTTCTCCAAAAAAGAAAAGCTAGAGTGACTGCTATTTAAAAAATCCCACGGCTCAGGGCTGATCGTTAAGCTGCAGGATGAATTGGAACAGAATGATACAATTTGCGGTGAAATTCTGAAAGAAATACCTTTGTATAGCTTTCTTTTAACTGGACCCCAAAGACGAGCTATTTGAAAAATTATAGCGGCAGCATCATTAGCTTTATCTTCAACAAGCGATAGCTTTAGGCCTACGACAACTGTGAAGATATTATTGTCAACAACTTTATGCTGGAAAGGGTTGTGTTCCGAGTAAAATCATTGATATCACATAATGAATTCTGTTTTGGAACTGGTGCGTTTACGGTTTTTAAAGTTGCCATGGATTCTAAAAAACAACTAATTAATAGAATTCCTAAGATCTGCTTTAAATCTAAAAACCTCGCCTCCATTTAAATAAAGTATCCTTTTTGCCAATCACTGTTCCTTTCTTAAGAATACTACTGAAAAAAACAACGAACAGGTCATATCTATAAGTTCGCAACTTACAAACTCCTGCAATAAACAGGAGAATACCTAGTCAAGTCATAATTACTGGTACACAGAAAAATCAGCGCCAAATGAAAACGAACTAATATTTAAACAATTTTTTTTTGTTTTTATTGGGTTATTCAATGGCTACAAATCTTAGAACAACTTATTCGAAATGACTTCTATTTGCCTTCCATCACGACTTAAGACGATGTGGCCACTCAACGATTGCGAGACGCACTTCATGCATGGGGAAATTGTCCACTGCAAGGACAAGAGCTTGCTTCAACGACTCAATATTTGAGTGTCAGGTCGAGCAAGCTATGCCCTCTAATACGGACCAAAACTTGTAATCCAACGAGTTGAGGTCTGGACTACCAGCTGGCCAATCATCCGTTAATATGAAGTCCGGAACGTTTTTTTTTTTGAGCCACAGTTGAGTCGTTTTTGCTTTGTGAGCTGGAGCAGAGTCTTGCTGGAAAGTCTATGGATTGTTGTTGAATATTGATTGGTTGAGAGACTTCACAATGGGTTCCAAGACGGTCGATTGATATACTTTAGCCGATTTTTTCACTTATTACTCGCAAAAATGGAGCTTGGTAACGCCATCGTAGCACACTCCCCACCATACCATTACAGACGCGTTATGGTGGCCTCTTTGAACCCTCGAGATGAGTTGGGATGCTTCTCTGGATGAACGAGCATACACACGATCGTTCTGCTTATTGAACGAATCTTCTACAGTGAAGATTTTCTTGTCAGTAAACAGAATTTGTCTGTGAGCGTTCTTGGCGTACCGGCTGAGTAACGCTTTCGATCTTCGCTTGCGTTTTTCCTTCAATGTGGCCGTGAGCAGGTGTCCAATGCGTCGCTTGTACGCGCTATATCTTCTTTGATAATGCGAGACATGGATTTTTGCGAAATTTGCATTTCCCGCGACAAGATTTTCTGTTTTCGCAGCGGTTTTCGGTCGATTTGTTTCTTCACGGCTTTGATCGCTTTCGGAGTTCTCACAGTGCGCGGACGGCCGAATCTTTGACGGTCTCGTACTCCACCAGTATCCTCAAACGACTTTACAGCACGATACACAAAATTGCGAGTGATTCCAAGCGGTCGCAACGTCCTAAAGATATTGCCTTTTTCCATGTTGCATTTAAGTAGGCCAACTACAATACAACAATACGATTTTCGATGTCGCCCCATACGATGATTGTAAGCAATATCAACTGTCAAATCGCAATCAATACAAAATGGATGCGCCCAGTGTTGCATTCATAATGAGTGAGTTCAGTTGTGTACCAGTATTTATGACACGACTAAGTTCTTTAAGGTGATATTTTATTCGCTCAAGGATTTTTTTAGCCATTATTTTTACAACTACAGACAGCACAAAAATACCTGTTAAGTGTTCACATTCTAGAAGACTTTCTTTTTTTTTTTTTTTTGATCCTTTCACAAGTCCAGTCTTCGTGAAGGAGGCTTCGGGTGAACTTCGTCAAACCTTGTTGATCTACAATGTACTGAGAGTTAAGGTGGGAATGCTGACATATAGTAAGTTACTTCGGAAATCTCATCCTTGCTTGCTTTCATATCCCCGGCGAATACTCAGTTAAGTTTTAAAGCAACTACTTCACTTTCTAACTTGGTCATAATCGAATACAAGCAAAGAACAGTACAAGGCTCTTACTTTGAAGTCTGTCTGGTGCTGTGACTGAATTCTTTGATGGTTTCGGTTTCGTAGAAGATTCTACTCTCTCACTTATTTACAACAGCTTCTCCTTCTCCATTGGTCTAGTTTTGTTTCGTAAATCAATGAAGTCGCATAAACTTGCATTTCAGAAAGCCACGTGCTATCCTATCAACAACTTTCCAGAATTTATTTTTTACAGCGATCCAATGTTCTTAAGTATTTGGCAACTCCCCGCTGGTGATTATTCATATTCCTTGTGATGTGTATGTTAAAACAACTTTTATATCGACGCTTGATTGATCTGATTTTGTTCTTTGAGATTTTGTATGAAAACCGTTGGTTTTATATGCATAACTGGTCATTAAAATCTCTCAAGACAAGGATGTTGTCTCTGATATATACCAATGATCATCTCAAAAGTAAAAAAAAAAAACTTTGATATAGTCACATGACGAAATATCGTATTAAGCAGACTTGGTTGAGAGAGTTATCGGCTATGCCCCAGAATGAACTCTGAAAATTCAAGCAAATCACCTACAAGCGACAAAAAACCGGATATCAAAAGCAATAAACACGTTATAAAAAGCAAAAACGAAAAAAATCTTGGCTCTGCCAATTGAATTTTTTATTTTCTTTAGTTTGAAACCCTTATCTCGAATCTCACACCCCTTTTGACTACGCACCAACAATAATTCTCATAAACTTTTATACGGCTATCACAAAATTTATCAACAAGTGCACGCGTACAACTATTGACATACATAAAGTTACAACGCAATTAACTTTTACAACACTCAACTGGGCTTCCTATATTTCTCTCTCCTTCTCCTTATATTTCATTTAAATTTGTTGCTTACTTGCTATTTCCTTTTAATTTGTTCTTCACAACAGCACATCAAGTGAAGGCTGTCAAAAAAAATTTGAAAATCTTAAAAAAAAAATAAAAATATAGGTGTACCGGTATAATTCCCTTGAAAACATAAATAAACAGGTCAACACAATTAAGATAAAACCAATTTCCAAAATCAATGAATATTCCATCTTATCACAGGACTTCGAATCCAGTTTAATTACTGTATGTCTGTTACCAGCAGCGAACTTCTTTTTTTAAACCTGTTTTATCAGGTTCTTCAATGATCCCCATGGGTTTGGGAAATTTCAGCTTTGATTCGATCATTTAATCAAAAAGCTTTAATATAGTATTGTGACCAATATGATAAGCAACAAGTTAGTAGGTATAATCGACAATTTATTATCGCTCCAGCCGCAATTTATAAACCAAAAATGGAATAATGATCTTCATAAACGGAATTGTATGCTATCTTTAAAACAGGAGAGGACAACACAATAACAATGCCGGCACACAACATACAAACAGCAAGGGATTGATGAAACGACAGCGAACACGACGCTTTGCTTTATTTATTAAGCACAACCGTGACTGTAGTCATTTCCAAACGAACTGCCGGCATGAACGCAACCTATTGAAGTAAACCACCTCTGAAACGACTTAATTGTATCTACATATCCACAGCAAAAAATACACGAAGTACTCTACAATGACAACAGATCAAACAGGTGTGTGTTTCAGTGTAAAGTGCATTCATTATCTATTGAATAGATTTCGATTCCGATTTCGATTACCCCATTGATTGTGGCTTGAATGAAAACCTAATAGTTGCAGCATCAATTTTATTAAAAAAAAAAAAAATTAAATTCAAACGCAAAATGACGATAATTTGATAGCGTGCTATTAACTATTTGTTGTTCGTCAGTACAAAATGATTGTATTTAAAGTTTCTCACTGGATTGTAAAATGCTGAGATCATTTGTTGTGTTAAAAACAACTTAAGTGTAACGCGATACTAAATTATTCGCATTGAGTCGATCGGGGATTTTTGGAATTATAAATTTTTTTAGTGTGTGCATGAAGTCGTTGTTTTTTTCATTAATTTCCTTCCCACAAAGGATAGAAAGGAAGTGCAATTTTGTAGGCATTGATTCGGTTTTTCTTCAAAAGGGGCATACCCAATTGTTTTAAGTGATAACTGTTGAAAAAAATAAGAAACAAAAATTAAATGCATCGGCCACTTAGTACAAGTTCTTCAATAAGAGCAGAATATGGTGCAATAATTCCCGGCAAGTGTAAAATAAATAAAACATAAATATTTTCGATTATGCAACAATCGAACAGCAGTAGATACAATTTTATTATTATTTATAATCGTTTGCAATACAATCAATCTGCTGCCTTCCCGGTTATTAAGGTGTAGAAATTTTTCTCCAATGAATTTGTTATAAAAAAAAACTGATATACGTATTTTTTTATGATAATGACTGCAATGCCAAGTATTACGATGAATCCACTCGGGTGCAGTTAATAAAAAGAAAACACTATAGTTGTGTGCTCAGAATTTAAATAAAAAAAAAAACTTCTTTCTTTTGTCACGTTAATACAGTGCGCCATCTGCAGCTTCAGTATAGAAATCTCTAATAACTTTAAGATTTAGATTTCGTATGTCGCAAAGTTTGGTTCCTTTCAATTTATGTGAGCTGTTTTTCGAACACAATATCGATTAAGTGCCCATCCTCAATGCTAAAAGTTGTTGGGCTAACGTCTCAGGTGATATCGCTGCTATTTCTTCCTTGTCTTGTTTTCAAGTTCATCTAGAGTCTTTTGCTTGTTGTAATAAATTTTGCTTTTTAAAGAGGTTTGAAATGGTCGAATCTGAAGTCCATATCTTGGCCCCATATACGTCCCAGAAATGTTTGTTCCAAAAATTCATTGCTTGACCTTGTATCTTTTAAAACAAGTAGCTTTATTAATCGAAGTATTCCACATTCACTTAGATACATTTGGTGGTGGAACACTTTTCATCACACAGAGAACTTTATGCAAAAATGCATCTTTCTTTTCTTTCAAGTACTTCCTGAAACTTTTACATGATTTTATCAGACAGCCTTATCACATGCGCTAACATTCGTAACATATTCACTTCCGGACGCAGGTCTATTGTGTGCAGTACGAAACTGTCGATTTGGAGCGCAAATTACTAGTAAGCCAACCTTATGTGCAATATCTTTGTTACAATTTTCCTAATGTGTATTTGAATTTTCATCTCATAAATAAGAAGTCAGCAATAAGAAAAATAACAAGCTTTCAGTTTCGTACGAAATTATAATGAGTTCTCAAAAAAGCTGTCACCTCGTCTCTTATAGTAGAGCTGTTATCGGCGAAAAGAAGCGAAGCTATTTCGGAATCATCGTTTCAATAAAATTTGCGCCAAAGAAAATCTTGCTCAACGTTGAAAAACTCCAACTATAACTTCGTATTCCCCGGTTATTCATAAAAAATAGTCAATTCGCAATATATCGATGGCTATTGATTGCCTCTTTTGTGAGATAATGCGGCGCGGAAACTTTACTTAGAACCTACTCCATCGCTAGTAATACTGTCTTTTTGAAATCATATACTGCATATGTTAGTTTTTGGATAGATCTACCTAATAAACATCGCTTGATGTCGGACCCGATCCCCGATAAAAAAAAAATCCACGCCAAGCAGTGTATTTTTCGACCTTACCCCTATGGGGCTTACCTACCCTAGTGCAGTGCTAAGAGATATTAAATTTCCTCAAAACGAAATATTGTAAAAATAATAGTTTGCAGTTTTTTCGATTATGGAAATTTGAATACATGGGACATTTGCCCAATCGAGCTTAATGCATTTGTAACAAACACAAAATGAATTGTTAGTAATTCAATTCATGTTAGCCATAATCGAAACTGGCTAATTAAGTTTTGTGCTGACTCCGGATGTGCTGAGTGGGGTCGTTATCTTTGGCAAAAATTTGCAGTCGATTCTCATCGAGGCGACAAATTATTGCATATAGCCTGCCCTTCAGTTCTTATCTGTAATTTGAATCAAACTTCTTTATTTTTTTATTTATAATCCCATTACCTGTTACTATTGTAGGGGATTAGTTTTCACTAAAAGATTGTTTACAAAGGCACAGTCAGAATTCCCTTTATTTAATTTACATACGTGCCATCGGTTTTGATTGGCACCACCTGTTGTGCCTCGTGGGGCTGATTTTATCTGATAGCTTAGAAATAATTTATTTCTAGTCTTGACAATGCTTTACAACTCAGAATAGAAATTACTTTCAAAAAGTTTGCGACACAATATACGCCTTTCGCATATATGGGAATAGTTTCTTAAATATATTTAATGTAGATATGTATATAATTATGAAGAATACCCTTTAAGCTTCATGCCTTAGACGCATCGCTCATAGCTCTCATCTCATTAGCCAGAGTGAACTCTGCGAGCCTTTTATTTTAAGATTAATTTGCCAAAAGATGTTAGGATAACAGGCGTCATATCTCAATATACCTGATCGCTTCAATGTGTGCTTAAAAAAAGGTATTGAATAAATACGAGTAGTTACCAAGTATTAAGGATGACAAGCATATGAGTACATAGTAACTTGTTCAAGGAATACCAAGTCTGTAAGTTTGCCATTGATAGCGCTAGTTGTCAATGTAGTTACCATTAACTATAAATTGCAAATTTGGCGCTATTTTCTTGCAGAAATCTGGGAAAGATTTTCAACTCATTGTACAAGTTTCATGTGCCTGGAGACTACGACTTGTGGACAATATTGATTTTCTGTTACCATTTGAAAAAAACTGCTGCAGAATCGCGTCGAATTCTTGCCGAAGATTACGATAGAATCACAGTGCTTTGAGTGGTTTTAAAATTCAATGGAGGTGAGAAACGAAGAATCTGAAAGACTACCAAAAAAATTTGAAGACATCGAATTGAAAGCATTGTTGAGTATAACACTCAAACACAACAACAACTGACGGATTAATTAATGTCTTCATACGACATTCGAATGCCATTGGAAGGACCCAGACGATGGAAGAATGAGTTTCACATGAATTGTATGAAAGACAGCAGGAAAAGCGAAGAACCACTTGCGAAATGTTGCTGCAAGGTACAAAAGAAAATCATTTATCCATCTAATTGTGACTGACGGAAGAGCATACATAATGGGTAACTTCAGGCGAAATGTCGACACCGACTAAAAGGCCAAATCTCTGTGGATGGAAGACTCCCGAATGCTCTGCATTGATGTGAAATCTATTATAAGCTGCTAAAACCTGGCAAAACCGTTACTACCGACATAAAATGATCGATTAAAACAAGCTTTGCGTAACTAATGGCCAGAATTCTTAACAAAGGCGACGCAAAGTGATTTTGCTTCATGACCCACAGCAAAAATCGCCAAGGAAATGATTGAAAAATGATTTGCTTGAAAAGGAGCATTCACAATACATCAGACAATTGGGACAAATGTATAGCTAGGAATGGGCAATGCTTTGAATAAAATATTTTTTATCATTTTCATACAATAAGCGTGTATTTCGTATACAAAAATTCCGTTTTCATATTTACATATCTGGTTATCATTTGACTTGTTATGGTTATCATTACCATCGATCAATTGATTATTTATTTATTTACTAGGCTTTAAGAACAAACCATACAATCGATTCATAGATAACATATTTTTATATTTAGATTGAATTGTTCAATTGATTAAGTGTTTTGTGAGTAGACACACTCTTATGGTTAACACGCCTAATGTCGAGTCTATCAAATTAGATTTGAGAAATAGACTAAAATAATTCAAATCTTGTTATGAAACAGAGAAGGCAGAAATTCAAACCACTACCTACCACTAAACAAACAAATGTCTACATTCATGACTATTTAGCAATACTTAAGTTAAAATTCTTATTAAGTTATTTACTTCATTTAGATCACAAGTGAAGAGTCATTTTTAATTTGACAATCGAAATTAATCTTAATTGATGAGGTGATAATATTTTTAAATAAAAAGTCTAGGACGCATATGCAAAAATTTAAGAAGGGATTCGTATTGTACATTGGAAAAATGCCCAGAAATCCATTGCTGCTACTAAACCATAGGCAGTTGAATTCCAGTTTTGCATAAATAAGGCTTGTTTTACTTGAGTTTCCGTATGCACTGCGAAGACCAAGTTTACTTACTTGCACTGATCTTTCATGGGAGTGCTCCACATTAAAAGAAATTATTTCCTTGTCTCCTTCTACATACAAAATAGCCAGTGCAATTTGTTCTATGTCGGCGTAGGCTACACATAAATCACGACATGATTCGACATTAACACTCCGCTGATTTACAATAAATATCAACTATTCAACTCAGCAATTCCAAAAACAACCACAATTAGCAGTGCTGTATCTCTATTTTATGCTATAAAAAACCTCATATCAATCTTGCATCTTTTGAAGGGGTCAATATGCCCTATGACAGTCAACTTTTCAGCAGCAAATCTCAAATGACTCCATCAAATTATTAATAGAATTTTGAATAACCATTTTTTTTTATTTGTCTTCTCCAGCTAATCTCTACAAGGAGGACCTGCCCAATGTGTGTGACATTATAAAAAACAAATCGAAGAAATTTGGTCGAAAAGAAACACTTTTGAATACGTTTCCCGTTTTGCGATGGCTTCCCACATATCAGCCAAGATACTTAATTCAAGATTTCGTAGCAGGACTCACAGTTGGTCTGACGGCAATACCACAAGCTATTGCATACGCGGTTGTAGCTGGATTACCCCCACAATATGGTCTTTACTCAGCGTTTATGGGTTGTTTTGTGTACATCATCTTTGGAACATGTAAAGACATTACTGTTGGTAAGTATCAGAGATACAGAGACTCATTTTCCCTCTAATACAAAATATTTTCGATTGCAGGACCAACGGCTATAATGGCTCTCATGGTGCAACAACATGTCACTGCTAGTCCAGATTTTGCCGTGCTGGCAAGTTTCTTAGCCGGAAGTATTATCCTTATACTGGGTATATTGAATATGGGCTTTTTGGTACAGTTCATATCGATGCCAGTCACGATAGGTTTTACTTCAGCTGCTGCTATTACCATTGGTAGTGGACAAATCAACAATCTGTTTGGAATATCAAGTAAGGATAACTGAAAGCATAAAATATTTAATTCTCTAATTCATCTCCCTCTTGAAGGCTCTTCAAATGCATTCTATGAATCGTGGGCGAATTTCTTCTCAAAAATAACAGAAACAAAACTGAATGACTGTCTACTTGGAGTTGGTACTCTTATATTTCTTCTCTGCATGAGGGTGAGTACATATTGCAAAATTTATTCAGCAATTGTAAAGAAATCTTGTATACTCTTTGTAGAAAGTAAAAGACATCAAAAGTCTTCACAAAACCTTGGGCAAATATATTTCCCTGTCTCGAAATGCGGTAGCTGTTATATTCGGAACCGTGTTGGCATATTGTCTGACAACAGACGATTACACACCGTTCCGTTTGTCTGGAAAACTTACTCCTGGACTGCCACCTTTTCAGTTACCTCCATTTAGTACAACCGTTGATGGCTCATATTTAAGCTTTGGAGATATGATTCAAAAGTTGGGATCATCGATTGGCACCATTCCGTTGATTTCTATTTTGGAGAGCGTTGCTATTGCAAAGGCATTCAGTAAGTTACGAAATAGACATTGAAACCAGTTCTTACCTAAGTCACACATGTTTTTTTATTTTTTTTTTATTTTTTAGGTAAAGGAAAAGCAATAGATGCGTCACAGGAAATGATCGCTCTAGGGCTTTGTAACCTGTTGGGATCATTTGTTTCATCAATGCCAACGACTGGTTCATTCACAAGAACAGCCATTAACAATGCCTCCGGTGTGAAGACCACCCTTGGAGGTGCATTTACTGGCGCTTTGGTACTTATGGCTTTAGCATTTCTTACTACAGCATTTCAATACATTCCCAAGGCAACCCTAGCGGCTATTATCATTGCTGCCATGATATTCATGGTTGAAATCGAAAAGATTCAAGAATTATGGAAGGCTAAAAGTAAGTAATCACATTTGTAACGTTGCATGAATTTTAATTAACTTCCCATTTCCATCTCTGATTGTCATACACGTAGAAGCCGATGTTATTCCATTTGTTGTAACCTTACTGTGCTGTTTGTTCTTAAGTCTGGAGTATGGAATTTTATGTGGCGTTGCTGTTAATCTTTTCTTCATTCTATATGCAAGTGCAAGACCAGAAATTACTATTTCTGTGGAAAAGGTAAGAATAAGATGAAGAAGATAGAAAAATGTTGAAACATTGCATCCTACATACATTTTTTTCTCTTTTGTAGATATGCGGCATTGAAGTGGCTATAGTAAACGTGTACACAAATCTCAAATACGCCTCTGCCGAATACTTGCGCTCGAAAGTGATTAAATTCGTTAACGAACAAAACAATCGTGTGTCGGTTGTTTTAATCTGTGGACAGGAAATTCATTCCATTGATTCTACAGTTGGCAAGGTTAGTTTACTATTTTCCCGTGTAACTAACAATTTTAACACACTTTCTTTCTAGAATATTCTTTCTATGAAAGAGGATTTGTTAACAAATAATTGTCAATTGATCTGTTGGATGTGGACATATAGTGCAGCTGGAGTAGTTTGCCGCATTGATCCCAAATCACAAAGCATGTTCAAATTCTCCGAAACCAAAGACGAAGCTCTTAAGGATTCTATACAAAGCAGTAACGGTGGAATTGAAAGCATTCAAGTTACCTAAAAATACTTAAAACTTTGTATGCTTACCACTTTATGTATTTATTTGACATGTTTTAGCCTTAAGTGATAGAGATAATTAAGTGAAGACAAACAATGCACGCTTTTATTTGTTTGGATAGTACCTAAAATATACTGAAACAGATTTGCTGTGATTCTACAAGTAGAAGAAAAGGTTGGTCTAATTGTTTTATTACATTCTGAGTACTGTTTTCCGGAAAACAGACAGATAAAGCGTGAACTGTGAAATTATCTTTCAATAGCTCTTTCAAAGCAGAGACATACAATTAGTTGGAACATTTGATCAATTACAATGGAGTGGGATAATTGACTTAATCGAATGGCCGTAGTACTTTTGTAGCATTTTGAAAGGGGATTTTATTTTATCAAAGTCAAACTGGCTTCAAATTTTTCAATCTATAGAAACCATTCCTAATGTATATCTTTTGACTGTTCACCAAGCGTGCAGAGCGCTTTATCCATTTGGGAAAGGGATTCGTCGAACTATCGATAAATTAACTGCAAGTTTACATTCCAGCACAAAACCCATTCAGCACCGGCAAAATATAACCGATGTAAACTATGATGATCAAGACACCAAACACATAGCCACCCTTAAACGCTGACAGGAGCATGCTTTATGAAAATTTCTATGAAATATTGATTACATTGACCAGACGAGACATGGTTTCAACAGGATGACGCGCTGTGTCATACAGAAATTCAGACACTTGATTTATTATTACTCTTGTTACATACATGTAATACGGCTGATTTTCTTTGTAAAAAAAAAGTCTTTATTGACTTGGCGCAAGCATTGAATCACCTAATGCAGTAGCTAATGCATTATGGAAACCTCAACCAATTGAACACTTTTAAGACTATGTACTGTACTGTATTGATGAACAAACGAATCGACTTAACATATACTTCGTTTAAAATGTAATTGTTAAACAGTGTACCTTGTAGTAAGCGCCCACAGTTGATATCCCCTTTGTACACTGTGTCAATCAGACGGTTATTATTGCCAGTCTCTTGGATTCAAAACGATAGGCAATAGATGGCCAAAACCTTATAAATAAGCTGCGTTCTTTCTCTTTCACGTTTTATGATTTTCATTAAAATAAATTTTGTCACCACATCCAAGTACCAGTCTAATTAAGTGCAAAAACAGTATAAGTACTTTTGCTTGAAGATTTCAAAAGAATTAGAGTAACAGTTTCCTAAAAACACAAAACCTCCGCCTTAGTTTCTTTGTGTCACCAAGTTTCTCCAAGTTAAGATACATAATCATTGGTTCAAAGCTTAAGTTTAGTGAATCTGCGCGGCTATTCATTGGGGAACTGCGGACTCTCTTATTACATGAATAAGATCAGTATTGCAACAATTAAATTCGAAGCGTAGTTCTTGCCTTCCAGTGGTAGTTTCCCGGTAGCAGTGTGACTAAATATTTACTTATGCATGCCTGCTCGATCAATGACATAAATACTGCCCTGTCCCGTCATAGAGCTCACAACTCTTTACATACGAGAGCATCTCTGCAGATGGACGATGGAGAAAGGTCACTGTTAACTCCTCTGCAGATTTACGATGGAAAAAGGTCACTGCTCCCTCGGAAATGAATTAACGGAGACCTTTGGTGACAAAATAGGTTTAAGATAAGGTGACGCACTATCATGTAACTTACTTAACATTATGTTTGAAGGAATTAAACAGAACTTACAAGCCAATATATAAATTCTGTGCAACTACAAGCGTACGCCGTTGATAATGACATAATGACATACCACCCAACAGCCACCGAATTCACCTGATTTGGCGCCCTGTGACTTCTATCTGTTCAATCGAGTTAAAAAACCACTACGGAGAACGCATTTCGGCAGCCGAGAGGAAGTAATGGAAAAATCGCCAACACACACAGAGATAGAAGTACTCTTGGGTACGTAACTTTTGCAAATGTCAAGCTATGACGATAAGATTTAAAGAGAATATCAACAACAGATGAACCAACTTAACAAAAAAAACACAACTCAAATCGGAATAATGGGAGCGCCACACGGTGGTTATTCCGAAAACTTTTTGATCAATGTAGTATAGTATGTATAAGTGCGCGTATAAGCAGAAAGAGACCGTAACTGGCTTAGAATAATATCAATACACTTATAATGCCTCAGCATGTGTTTTTTTTTTTTTTTTGAAAATGGAATAGAAAGATGTTTGGACTCAGTGTATATTGCGCCCCATGGGTGCCAGCCAACATTTAATAGGGAGTTTGTGGAAGTTAGCTTGTTGTTCTCTATTGAAATTTGATTTTTAACTGAAAAAATGAATATCTCTCGAGCGCCGTTGGAATTTTAGAATCCAACCTTCCGACTTCGAAACTAATTCACTACCACTTGGTCCACGATCACCCAAGGCGGTTAAGTAAGGGTCTGGCTAACTAAAGAGGCTTGCTAGTTGAGGCCCAGGTCCACCCAGAACTGTAGCGTCCCCTAAGTAAGTAAGTTTTGTAAGTCCTATTTGTATTTCGCAAACGTTGGAGTACAAATAAAAAATCTTAAATGTAAAAATCTACTAAGGATTCTACTAACTATTTTATTGTTGTTTCTTAGCTTTTATTAGACGTAGATATTCTATTTCGTTTTTTTTTTTTTTTTTTGATTTATTAGGTCTTATCTTTCCGTACGAACATGAAGGTAAATCTTAAGCATTGGGTTGTTCAACTCATTCTTTCATAACGACCAGATCAGGTTAGCATTTGACTCAGATTTTGCTTGTTCTGTAAACAATTATTTGCATTTTAATCGGATATATAACTTACAATCTTGTACACACATATCCACCTCTATATCTATCTTATTCCTTTAATGCAACAGGTATAATTACTTGCAGTAAGAAAATAATTAATTGGCATTTTTATTTCTATCACATTGTAAAGAAATACAAAGGTAATCTTAAACGTGACACAGCTCAGTACTCCCAAAGGCGAGCGCAGCAATAAACATTCTAAACTGGGACTAATCATTTACTGGAAAATGTGAAATGATTAAACGTTCACTTTTATGGCTTTTATCTTTGAATGAATCAAAAAGAACCATGATGTATCTTTGACCGCTTTTTCTCCGATTGTTTGGCTTTAAATAGGCAAATCGTTTTATGGCAGCGATAATATGATAAAATAAAGCCAAATATCGATGGTTCATTTGTAGTAGTAGTTATAATATATCTTGTCAAAAACAAGTCAAGTTTATTGACTTGATTTGTTTGTTGAAAAAGAAATTCAGAAGATGGATGCTATTGAAATTTGCATTGTATTTAAATTTACCTTGTTATTGTTTTTTTTTACTAATTGTTTTCTGTATCTTTAATTTCGTGTTTACAATTTCCTTCTGCGATTTCAAAATGAATTTAAAGGCAGCTGAACTGAGTTGAAATATCAACAGCACAACAAATAAAGTACAGCTACATTTGCATAACAATATGAACAAAATAAGTAAATCGGCATTCATGTTGTGCAATGTATAGTATGTGTATATAAAATTTTAATGGGGAAAAATGTAGTTTGAGATACATTTTTAATGCATTTTTTTGACATTTTCGCATTTATAGGGTTAGTGCGTATTCACTTACACCAAAAGGGAATTTCTGTAGGTAATTTTTCGTACTGCTCTAACTTCATTTTCAGAGCATTAAAAATGCGGAAAAAATGTAGTACGGGCTTTAGGGGTTCTTGTGTCAAGATGAAAAGGCAAGGAATCGCCCATTGCGAAAAAAATAAAACACCGGTGATTATGTAGTGATCAAACCACAGCAATAATTCACTTGTATGTTCTAAATACAGGCGAACCTGTAGGTGGGGTCAGAGGATTTAAGAATGAAGGAGCTATTATTACATCAGTGGTGTCAATTTTTCCATGATGTCTGGCAGTTCCAGCTTTTTTATCTGCGAAATCGAAACTATTGTATCCAGCTTCTACCAGAATATAAATGCATTAAGCCACCCGGATTAGGTGTGTGATATCAAACGCATCCATATATTACGAACGGATTATTAGCACTAAAGAGTGAGGTCGTGAAAAGAGACATGTTTCGAGTATGTTATAACATTTCACTAAAAACCTTCACATTTAAGAAAATTAGCAGTCGTCACCTGACGGCCCTGAAAGAGTGAATACGTTTATTTATATATTCTCGTTATAAAGAGACAAGATTATGGGTTTCACAAATTTGTAAAGCACATTTGTCACCAATTTATTAGCATATTGGGTTTTGGATTTCTCATGAAAAAGAGCGCATAAAGACTTTAGACTGTAATTATTTAACCGGATTGCTACCAGCAAACAAAACCGGTTCAAAGTACGATTTAAAAGTCTTGGCGCAGAAATTTAATTTTTGAATAGGGAAGAAAAAATTGTTGACAAGGTGCTCAAAAATCTTTCTCTCCTTCCTCTCTTCCGAATTCTACCCCATTTCTCTATTTCATCTATAATTCAAAGTGCTATGTCCTTTACGACGATATAAGTACCATACTGTATGTACGTTGCTAAAAATCCCTTAGTCATTAGTATTTGAACTTAGGATATCAAGCGAGCTCTGAGACATAATTTACACTCCAGCAACTGTTATGAAAGCGCGGAAGCCCCTAAAATCCCAAGTTATTGTATCTTCTATTCAAACTTTGGAATAATTTTGGATTTTCAAGAGAATCAGGATACATAATAAAAACACTGCTATCGGAGAACATGTCACTATATCCCTATGATCTTGTCAAATTAAAATCGGCGCAGAACACCGGCCACAATAAACCATACGCCAACTGTCCCTACAAGAAAAGCTCCTCAGATAAAACATGTTCAATCGGAGGAAATCCCCCATACGAACACTAAACCTAAGATTCGATTCGGGATTTGATATCCTCGTTTCAATCACATACGTCAAATCAAACTGTCATCCGAGACTGTATTTGTTCAGTTTAAGGTTGGCTATTTTACAATATGGAACGTTTAACAATCGCTGATCGTGTTAACAAATAGTGATTCCGTAGTAAGTATGATTCACCCATTACGAGCAGATTATGGTCGACATAATCGTCATGAGCGTAATATAGGCAAAATTATAAAAATGCTAAGGAATGGCTGTTAAAGATGTCTTATTCCCTATCGAAATGCACGTTCCACAGAAAATATGGCTGCCATTAGTGAAAATGTGGGATAAGATTCAAATCGAACGATTCCACGGCGAGCACAGCATTTGGGCATGACTTATTTGAATCTGCAAGCCTAAAAAGTTTGACTCACTCAAGATACCCAAATGACGACGGAATTCGTAGAACATGTACATAAGGGTGTCCCTTATTTTTCAAAGTTTTAAATTTTTAACGCATAGGACTTAGTTTTGTTCATTTGCCTCTAAAACACTCGGAAACAGATTTTTACCTTATTTGGAGTACGATAACCCGTGCCGACTTGCATCGAATCCTGTTCATAAATGTTGCGCGGCAGTAGCGGTGCGTATTCACGGCATTTGTCATTTGTTCTGAATTATTCCTGCGATTAACACGTATTGTTTTCCATTTAAAAGATGGCATTGGAATTAAGAAGCAATAAAAAATGTGTTTTCTTAGATGGTGACGTAAATTATCAAATAACACGCGCAAAGTTACCGTCTAATCGCCAAGTTCTTTCAGTACTTTTTTTTAACATTCGCGAAGATAAATTGACTGTTAGTGAAAGCGCTAATCTCGTCTTTCGGGAATGTATTATAATTTGGGAAAAAGCTAGAATCCCTACCAGAGCTATACCTAACTGTGTAAAAAACCTTGTGGATCTTCACCATGCCTCCAAGCATGTTTTGAGTTTTGAGTTGCAAAAAAATACAAGATATTTACAAGCGCCGTGAGGAGGACTTTAAGAACAATTTAGATAATTTATTTGATATAGCACATGCTGATGCTTTGGAACGGATGAAAATTTAAGAAGATAACATATTTTTACAAAAACAAAGAGAACCAGGGCGTTTAGGGGGTTTAGCGGGTGTAGACAAAAAGTTAACCGAAAAAGAAGAAAGGGCAAAACAAATGAAATTAAATGAAGAGAAAAAAAGATGTGAGCAAATGTGTTTCGGAGGTTTATCGTAATCCGTTACTACGCAAGCTTCTATTCAAACGCAAGGACATCACAATCAACTAACCAGCTCTGATGAAAGTCTTGAGGAACCCTTGGCATCCACCTCTCAAATGGTAAGTTCTAAACCTACTACAAAAAGAGGAAGGAAAAACTTTATCACGCCTAAGTTAGTTGCAGCTTTAGATAGATGTCAATTAAGCATAAGGGATTCTGCTTATATACTTCAGGCTGTAGTAGAAGCACTATATCTTAGCTGTGATGATTTTCCGAAAAACTTCTATTCAACGTATTCGCACACAGAGTCGAAAAGATAGAGCGGAGTCTATAAAATCAGATTTTCAGAATAATATGCCTGAAATGGTGACCGTTCACTTGGATGGGAACTTATTACCTGGACTTGACGTGAGAAGTTCTAAAGTAGAACGCCTGCCAATTCTAATTTCATTTGGAGAAAAGGAACAACTTCTGGCTGTATCCAAACTGGAGAGCTCTTCCGGCCAGGATCAAGCTTAAGCTGGGTTGAATGCACTTTATGACTGGAACCTCGGTGACAAAGTACAAATAATGTGTGATAATGTGATATCCCACTGTTCATTCAAAAAGTTTAGAGACAACTGGAAAACTATTTATCCTACTGCCATTGAAACATATACCGATATCGTCACACGACATGACATTTTTGTAATACAACAATAGAAGATTTGTTTCCATTTTATAATCAAGAACTGCAAAAAACCATTGGACGTGACGATTATCGGGAACTGATTGAACTATCTATTATTTTCTTAGGAGGAGAATGTGAAAGTGAAAAAAAAAAAAAAAAGACCTCCTGGAGCAATGCATCAAGCAAGGTGGATGGCTAAAGCTATTTACTCTTTACAGATATGTTTGTTGCAATCCCAGTTCAAAATTAGCATCAAGGATAAGCGAGCACTTCAAGACATCTGTTTATTCATTGCGGTTTTATATGTAAAACCATGGCTTGGATGTAGTCTGGCGGTGAAAGCACCAAATCAAGATCTGTGCTTTTCAAAGAGGCTTAAGGAATATGAAACTGTTGATAAATTGATCTCCAAAGCAGCCCTGAGCAAGTTTAGTCAACATCTTCGGTACTTGTCAGAAGAAATTTCCGTTTTATCACTCTTTGATGATAAAGTTAATGAACAAACCAAAACGAACATTGCAGTAAATTTCCAAAGAGAGAGTTTGTATGATTCTGGGAAGAGATACATTCCATCTGAAGAAGATATGTCTGATTAATTGTATAGTAAGTAGGAATACAATAAATATTACTATTTTTTATACTGTTTTCAATAAACTGTTAATAATACTGCCTTATTTATTGTTGCAGGAAAATCATTAAGTAAGCGAGCACAAATTTGTTTTCTCGATTAAAAATTGATAAAAATTTCCTCCAGAGAAAGAGCTGTAAAACTTATGCAAGATTTTCATGGTTTGATCACTGCAAAGGAAGAGCAAAAGAAATTTTTGCTACGCTGTGTTCAGGAGCATAGAAATCTGTATCCAGATCGAAAAGAAGTGACCCTCAAAAGAAAATATCCTGCCTGATCTGTAATTTTATCTTCTTTTAATAAATATTTCATAAAAAATTTAATATTTCAATTGATTTAGCTATATAACGGAAAGGGTTAAACGCAGCAATTTTCAAAATCTTCAGAGTTCTGTCGGCTCGGGTTAACGTTGACGTAGAAAGACGCAATTTAATATTTAAGTAAGTCTGGGCAGTTTTAAAAGAAATAGGCGGTATGCATTTCGATATCTAAAGAAACAATTTTTTCATCCATATAAGGGACACCCTAGTGTACATATATATATGTAACACAACAGCTTTGAGGCTCATTTCTTAATCGGTGCATACGTTAACAAACAAAATTGTCGCATCTTCGGAAGTAAAAATCCAAAAAGTCCTTGAATTGTCTGCAATTTGCGCTGGCGGTGTCAAATGAGGAAGCGGTAACCGGCACTGTCAATTACCATCGCAATAGCCGAATGTTAACCAATTTTTTTGGCCTTAAATTTATGAAAGATATGGATGTGAGACATGTGATTTCAAGATCTCACACAACACTACTCGTTTCGGCTTTATTGCAAGAAAAAATTTCTGAACGAGTTATTTCGCGTTTTGGTGATGTGAACGGGCCACCAAGATTGCGTGATGTACCGCCGTGGGATTTCTTTTTGCTTGCTGTGCATCCTATCCGCGAACTCGTGACACTTTGAAAACGAATATGGCTAAGTTATTGCCCGATATGTGTCAAAGTCATCGAAAATTACCTTGTCAGAATTAAGTCCTGCAAGAACTCCCATGTATGACATTTAAATGATGTTTTATTCCATTCAGAATGGCAAGAACCAAACAATATATTGAAATAAAAATTTGATCGATATCTAAATCATAAATGTGTTTTAATTAAATTTACTTTCGTAAGTATAAATTGTATGGCTCGGCACAAAGCACCGGTCTGGCAAAATATAGTATTGTTATAATATATAGCAGCAGAGTAAAATTCTAAGAGAAATCTTGTATGCATTGAAATTGCAACATTCAAATGGATAAGGGCGAACTGAAAAATGTGAATCTGCAATGTGAAGCACTCGAGGGTCCTGCATAGCTGCAAAAGGAGCTGCAGTTTTCTATATCCTCAGTTAGATCTAGCTCATCATAAAGTCAACGACAGCTAACTCATAACTTTCTCCTGCAAACAACATCACGCATAATTAGATCGAATTCAATCCCAAGCCCCTGGTGGCCTGGCATTGACAACATTTATTGTACATTTGATTCATTTTCTTCTCTACTCGCTACAAAGCACAAAGCAAATTACCCGAAAACTATAGCCAGCACCAAAGCCATAACCACAAGTAGAATATTTGATTCTACCCTTTCTCAATCAGCAACAGCAACATCGATAAAAGAGCAGAATTCCCGGAGACGGATAAAATGTCTGACCACATCGACAGGCCCGAAAGCTACACCAAAGTACAAAATAAGAGATAGCCGTACTTGCTATACCTATGACCTTTGGCGGGGTACGTAGAATTGTTTTCTCAGGCAGGCTTGTTTTAGTGTTTCTTTTCGTCTTCCTACATGTGTTTTACATATAAATAATTTCGCATCTTATCATAGCATTTCTGAAATCAATCTATAAAATCTCTTTAGTCTGCGGATCTCTTAAGCTAGAGAATTGCTAGAGCAATTCGGTTTTCGTTTTTTATTTGATGCGGGTCAAGAGAATTGAACATCGCATAAATTCGCCAAATATAGCACTTGGCTATCTATTTAAACAAAAAAAGCCACCTTAGGTATATCAATCCCTGCATGGTAACTCATGTTAAGCCAAAGCATAGACTAAGCGACACCACGTCGGGAAATTGATTTGCTGTGCGATGGAAAAGCAAACGCTAGTACACGGTTTCCTCATTTTAAATAGAGGTACGAGTACATGGCATTAACGTGATCATAAAACCGTCAAATAAATTGTTGATGTTGCGATCGTTAATATAATCTATTTTTAGTGCTACACATCAAGAGCATCGATACCAAGAAGCAATCAGAAATTGATGTTCTAGGTTCGCCCCGACCCCGTATACGATAACTTTGGTTTCATAAAAAGCGAAGACAACCAGCTACATGTGGTGCAGCAATGGTACGTTTGCAAAACTGAAATTGAAGTTATCACCATCACCAGCATGCATATATTGTGAACAAGGACGCGCAACACCTGGACATCACCATAGGCAGCAATTACTTGGAGTTAGTGAAAAGTTGTGTCTACCTCACCTCAGCTACGAGTCATATCTCTAATAATGACACATCGCCAATGAACATAAAACTTGCTATCACTGCATTGTGGCCATAGAAAGTCAATTGAGTAATAAGAGCTTGACAATAAGGAGTCTTTATATCACCTAAAAATAGTTCAATCTTGATCTATGGCAAAAAATCATCATCATAATCGCTGGCGAAGGCACAAGAAAATATCTTTGATAATTTTGATCGCAAAAGTTTCTGAATGAATTTAAGTTCCGTTTGAGTTGACGTATTTGGGAGAAGGAGATGTGCCAGCAAACTCTACAAGCTGAACAGTGACATCGACTTTCTTAAAAGAGTACTCATTAGTCGTCTAATATGAGTAAGACTTGTAAAAAATAATTAAGCAAAATGCGTATTATGAGGTCATAGTTCCACTCAGAACTTTTAAAGGTGCGTCAAAACTGAACGAAACAATTCACAATAAAGAATATTTCTCAGTTTTCAAATAAGCTCAACGATATGTTTGTAAAAGAATGCAAGCATTTGAACATTAAGTAAAAGACTGCAACCATCATTCAATTTTGAAGTAAATAAGTGGACATTCATTTTACAGCAGTGTGCGATCTTTTCTGATTTCGTTTGGCCTTAAGCTAAGTCATTTGATTATTTACGTTGAAATGTGCAAATTAGAAACAATTCGAGGTTCGACGTTAAGTTACAAAAATAACAAACACTCAAACAATCCTCATGCGTCAGCACAAGTGAACTAACATAATATAAGACCATAAACGTATTCGGCATAGGTAATCCAGGCACTGTGGGAAACCCAGTAAGTAACCCAAGGAAACCTTTAAAAAACATCTTGAAGCATGTTGTCACTAGGAAACCCTAGCCTAGCACATGGAGTGATGTAAAAGATGCCGTAAGAAGGCCTTAATCTTGAAACGAGTTGACCTATCAGTAAAGGCAGTTATGAAGTGCTATGATGAAGCAAAACTTTGTCAAAACTAAGATCCGAAACGCAGACTGTTCAATTTAGAAAAGGATATTACGGACTGGCGACGCTACAAAGCGGCATTTCCAAATTTTATAATGAACTTTATGAAAATTTAAAGAGAGAGTGAGACAATTGGGAACGGCCTTGCAGCCGCTATGTTACACAAAACACTAACCAAATCAGAGGCACATTAACGTCTCTTAAAAGACAAGACAGCAGATACACCGAGAACGAGGAAGAAAGTGTTCTCCTACTCATATAAACACAGTTTTTTAGAAGAATGCTTACGCAATAGAAGCCTAAACAACGTATTTAAACTTCGAAAAGAAGACTGGGAAATAGCAACAACCACCTGTCCTCCAGACAAAGAGTAGAATGAACAATTAGCTCCTAACAGCCGTTCAATTCCTCTGGTGTGGACTGTATAACACCAATCCCACTGTAGAAAGGTGGAAAAAAAAATACTGACATATCTAGAATAGTATAAAGGATCTAGATTCTTAACCGTTACACGAAAGAGATAAAAAAAAACGACGTACAAACTTTTGGCTTCGAATAATAATCGATCCACTGTCTGCAACACTGGCAAAAGATTAAAAGACAACAACCGTTTCATCCGCATGTATAATGTTTGGAACCTTACCAGAACACATGCATTAGACGAATCAGCAGAACTGTACCAAGGTTCCCTACTTTCAGATTGAAGTTGATAACACTACCAGCAAAGGAATTCATTAATTCATTGGTATCGAATTGGTCCCTGAGGAAAATGTTCCGTTTAATTCCGTTTAAGGCTGTTTCATCTTCTCCAAGACAAAGTCTACTAGTTCCATTTTGTTGAAAATCTTAAACCGTGATGTCCGTGATGTCCGTGACGTTGGGCTATTCTCCCAATATAGGATGAATAGCGGGTGCTCTCAGCTTTTAATAGCTGAATTGACTGCTGATTTAGGTTCAGATCCATTTAAGGGAGTTTCGGAGTCTTTTTTCTGGTCAATTCATCATCCTATTCATTACCATAAATGTCTTGTTCCTTAAGCTAGTTTTTGGAGGATTTTAAAGCAGTACATGACTGATTTGGTATCAACGATATGCGAAGTAAGAGCTTTTATAGCTGCTTGAGTATTCGTGAATATATGGATGTTTGCGCCTTTGATACCAGAGATGTAGATATGGGTGGCACATTCTTGGATGGCGTGGAGTTCTGCCTGAAATACACTCGGACTTTTTCCCATTGCTTTATCAATCCGCCTTAAGTCTGAGTTCGCTCATATAAGCCTAATAGGCGCCCATGCCCCTAAGACAACACCAACGAATATTTCAACGAACTCCTCGACAAGACAGGACATGAAAGTAAAACTCTTGGCAAGCATACCCATAGCTTATTGCCTTTGCCCCGGGACAAATTAAATTAATCATTTTGCATTACAGAAGTTTTACGAACAAGTAAAATGTACGTGTCAAGGCAACAAGATCCATACAGAAACCAGAGAGAGAGAGAGAGTCACAGCCAGTGCTTAGAATATGGAGAAACTTTTACTGCAGATTGTACAACGGCGATGAAGCCCAGCAAACTGCCGTCAGGCAGAATAGACTATTATACTACGATGATGATAGGCAAAACTTCCGTTCACTTGGCCAAAAATAAGAAAGTATAGCTCTAATTGAGCTCAAATCTAACAAGGCACATGGACCTGATGGTTCACTTGGTCGAGGTATTCAATACTTCTGGAAGGGACTTTGTGGAGATCATACACCAACTCGTTTTTAAGATCTAATCAGAAGAATGTTAGCCTGATGAATGAAATCTCAGTGTTGTTGCCCAATCCGCAAAAAATGACTCAACTTCGTCAATTATAGAAATATAATTCTACTAAAAGCATACAAAATCCTATTTGCCAACAACCTGATTGAAGAGACTTTGTCTACCTTGGCTCTATCAATTCTGCAAGCAACGCTTCAGCTTAAATAAAACGAAGAAGCCGATGACTCTTTCTTTCTGCTAAGAGGACAACTGAGCGGTAAGGCCCTATCCCGAGTCTCGATATGAAATGATCAATTACAGATGTAGATATCCCGGCGTTTCGAGTAAAATATTTGGTCCCGTTTACGTTGACGGGCTTTGGAAGAGATATAACAACGAACTATACGGTGACATCGATCTATATAGTTTTAAAAAGGCGTATCAGTCAACTGAAATGGTTTGAAATTGTAGAGCAAATCGACGACTTTAACCCGGAAGGAGGAGAAAGAAAGGGACCTCAATGGACTAATAAGTATGTACCTGGCTACCTGGAGAGTTGAGGCCCGAACTGTACGCCACCTATATAAGCAACATAAAATAGTCTTGATAGTCAGAACGACCAGGTAACATAGTTCAGAGAAAAATGACTGAAACTGGATCGCGGATGTTATAGAGCAAGGATTTGTACGAATAAAATATGTTGAGCATCAAGACAATCAATCAGTGTTCAGAGAATCACCAGACACTGCCACTTGGCAAGATCAATTTAAAAAACGTGGTTAGGGAAGATTTGTAATTATTCAGACAAACACAAGCCTCTAGTCGACATTTGCGCTCAACTGAATACATTGACAGAAGCACTTTCGCGCAAAAAGCCGACCAAACAAATTCGATGCCAGCTTGACGTAAACACTAAATCCCATGATCCGACTTTATACATTAGCAGCAAGACATCCGACTTAAAGAATTGATGACAACCGCAAAAAACAAGATGAATAAATCAATGTCCATTTGGCAACTACCAGCTGGTTTGTTTTGATTGACTCACAGAAGTACAGTCGACAGCATTCACCAAATAATCCCTCCATTAAGCCATGACAAATTTCGCGCGACATTTCTTTGAAAAATTCTTACCTCAACAACATTGTACTCGTCTTCCTTTGCCTCGGCACCAAGCAGAATTTGTTTGATAATCAACTTTTGCCCCCTCGGGAAGTCTTCGTCATTTGAGATCACATCCCATTCCACCGTGCTGTCTTGTCCAGATAGAGTAACTCCTACAAAATTTCATAATTTATTATTAATCCCATTTCACAACTGAACTTTGGCTTATATATTCCGTGCGCTTTATTCAATCGAAATCATCACAATTAGCTATTATAGAAGACGACAAACCGCGACGCCATTTTCATAGGGAAAATTACATATTTTCGAATATAGCACAAGAAATATCCACCGAAAACGAAGCACTTAATATCAGAGTTACAAATTTACCATAGAATGATTCTTCAGCCATTATGATTGTGTTGAATTTTGTGGATTAAAATAGTAATTACCCGTGATGATGCAAAATCAAATATGAAGTTTGTTCACGGATAATCGGGATACAAAAGCCGCCAAGCCGGTAAAAGTGCCAAAAAAAATTTCTTTCAGAAATTTACTGCAGTGTTCGAAGCTGTCAAAATATGAATATAACAATGGACGATGCCAAGGCGAATTCCGGGGTAACTATTTAATTAAGGAAACGTTACATTATTTGAGAACAACCATTTGAGATTTCAACATATTATATGCATAGGAGCATGAAAAATGAAACAGTTTAAGGCCAGCCATAGATAACATGAAGTGCGCATCAGGAGCACTGAGTAAGAAGAAAAGAAGGAAATAGGCATTCGTTTTACCTATACAGTGGGGTACCCCTTACTACACATGAAACATTAAGTGACTACTTTAAAATTCTTCCCAAAACGCCGAAACTACGAGTATCCTCGCGCTCAAAGTATAGAGTTCCTTTGGTCGAGGTTGAATTTCCTGACTTCCCATATATCACCGCTGTATATGAAGGCATAATCTCGTCAGTTATTACACAGGTATTCAGCAGAAAAATCAGCATAGCATAGCATTATGGAAGTGCCTCAATATTTTCAGTTTACGCAGCTGTGAGATTTTCCGCACTCTCGCGTCTGCGTTTCTTGTCTTTCATGATTATGCTGCTCTGTAAATCAAGTTGTATTCATGCTTGCAGCTTTTGAAGAGGTTTAATTTTTCATAGTATTCCCCATGCCAGTATGAAGAGCCTATGATATCATTCAATCAATCAGAAATAGCACTGCCGGGGCACTGATAGTTGATCAGATTTACATGGTCTTAGTTTGTTGTTATTAATGACTAAACCATGATCATGCCATTTTTTCATTTCCAGTGATACAATCGTGATCTGGGATTAAGGCGAGTCTTGCATTATCGCCCAAGTTTGAAAGTCGTTAGATGTTCTACACGAAGCTTTGCTGCAGATGCAGACCTTGATCGCCATTAAGGTTCTTCACAATACAGTTCGTTGTCATCGGGATTGCGTACATCTCCATTAAATCGAACGTTATCGGCCTCTTAAAAGACACAAGGTCGGCATCCTGGACCCGTTTTGAAGCCATTCGTAAAGACTACGACTTTCACTTCCTGGCTCAGATTCTCACCAAAACCAGTCTTAGGAATGGGCAAAGTGGATTTCGTATGTTTGTTTTGCAGTGGGAGTTGTTTTGTTATTGCGTCAGATGGTATCTTAAAATGACCAGTGTCATAAGACAATAGCGCCGATATCAAGGCTCGGTGTTTGTTCAAAAGACAACTTCTTTTAAACGTAAGATGCCCCAGCATAGATGCGTAACAATAACGTATTTTCGAAACAGTTTGTCCCACCAGATCTTGATTGACCTTATTATATCTATCTAAGTCCAGAGGACCCTTCTCAGCGACAAGGTCCATGTCTTTTATTACAGCACTGTTGCACTACTAGAAGACCGATCGCGGCTTAGAATCTTTCGACGTTACATGCTTAGTCCCTAGAGGTTTCTTATCCAGGAGGACATCGAGCTTATACTTAGATATTGGCTATTGGCTAGCTATGGAAAATAAGATGGTGTTGCCTTTAAGCACTAGATACGTAAGTTAGATCAGCATCCTCTTTCTTGTAAAGAGAACAACCTCAATTTCAAATGGATTAAATGAAAGCCCATTTATATTGCACTTATAGTTATCACACGATCTAACACATCGTACTGCTATACCATCTGTGTAAGCTTGTGCGTAGACGTAAGAGCTATTGAGCGCTGATTCCGGGTAGTTTGAACTTTCTTCGGTCAAGTTGCTCTTGTAAGACCAGAAACCATACTCCTGTCACTACAGGGAAAGCATGCAACATCCCTGCGTCTAAAAAACGTGAGGCAGGTTCGCAACAATGTGAAATTAAGTAGTTTATAATAAATACGCCCCATTACAATCACCATTTAGTACTAACGGGCTCAT
Organism: Volucella inflata; assembly: GCA_928272305.1. Taxonomy (NCBI): domain Eukaryota; kingdom Metazoa; phylum Arthropoda; class Insecta; order Diptera; family Syrphidae; genus Volucella; species Volucella inflata. Next base: position 150,209,054 of record OV743716.1, on the reverse strand, counting down.
TCAGCTCATTTCACACAAATGATTTGGGGTTTCCCAACCAAATACGGCACACTTCTGATTCGCTAACCTCCTTACTCTCCTAAACTCCCTCCTTTTGCTTTTTCCTCAAACTGAAAATGCCTTCGAAATGGACCAGATTTTACATTTACAGGATGTAGAGAAGACGAATCCCTCCCATACCAGAAGAGGCTTTCGATTTCGCCTCCGGTTGTGGCAGATCCTTTACGAAAAATGTGTAGCATCTCAAGGGAATCATTTTGAAGTATATTTTCCAAATCGCCTGCAATTCCACCGACGTCGGTAAGAAGTCAGAGAGCAAACCAAACTCCTCAAAAGCCGATTAGCTTTCAAGGCTTTTTTCTGTAAATAGACCGCAAGTGGGCAATTTACTTCCAGAGATGGAATTTTAATCACATGACACTGAATTTCAGATTGAAAGACATATCGCATTTGAAAGCCAATAAATATGTAGGTAGAGTATGCAAAATATTGGCGACAATGTAACAGATACTGTAATCTACGGTTTATGCATCGTTCAATGAAGTCATTACTTTAATACGCGGCGAATAAGTAACTGTCAATTTCTCAGCTCTAAGCCGATCTGAACTTTCATCTCATTGCACACTCATGTTGTCTCTTGCACTCAAATAAATTGTCATTTATGCTGTAAAACGACTTTAACTTTTCGCTCGGACGTTGCATCGGTATCACTAAAAGTTCGCACATGTAATTTAAAAGTTTTCCCACATTTACGCGTAAAATTTCTACAAAAATCATGTCAGGCCAACCCTGTCCCGAACAAGAGAACTTCTATGGTAAGTCTAATTCAACAAAATCTCTAAATTCGGTGTATTTCCTTCCAAAATCGACTTCCGACTATGGTCTCATGGGAAATGAATTTTCTTTCTATCACACAGGAGTTACACTCAGCGAGAAGGAACCTCTCCAGCAGTTCGTTGTTGCCGAGTCCGACAAATATGAAATGGAGCAAAAATTAATCATCAAACAGATTTGCCTCGGTGCCGATGCCAAGGAGGGTGAATTTAATGTTGTGCAGGTACGTATCGAAGCGAACCAACCTTGCGATTGGTGGGAATGTGTGACTGGTTTAAGTACAGTTGCCGCATGTCTGACCTTGGATTGTTACTCACCTTCAATTTGAATTTACTACATTTCAGGTTGAAACTAAAGTCCAAGACAAAAAGGATCTTAAAATTCCAATTGCCGTGTTGAAAGCTGGTGAGACACGAGCTCTTAAGCCAAACCTGGAATTCCCAAGTGCATCGGTAACGTTTAAGTTGATTCAGGGCACCGGCCCAGTGTACATCCATGGTCAACATATCGTTCATGAAGGCGATGTTGAAGAACTTGTTGAAGTTGAGGAGGAGGAAACCGGTGATTTGGACGATGAAGCCCCACCACAGACGAATGGCAAAAACAGCAAAAGGAAATGGGGTGGACGCGGTCCCTGGCCAGCACCATAAGTCAAACTAATAAGAGTTATGCTAGCTCGTAAAGTTTAGGGTAGACTACGTTTTGGTTAATACCAAAGCGAATTTTGAGATGAATTTCTAAAGACACGTTTTGAGAATTTGTCTCATTACTATTTTGTAAAATAGAGAAAAATAAAAACAAATCCAAACAACACAGGTTTATAAAGTTTTGAACATGTAAATGTGGTGAACACGGGTTGTAGTTGGAAAATGGCTGCGAAGTCATCATCTCACATGCGAGCCACTAAAAATTTTTGCCGCGGGACCCTGAAAAGATGAATGGAATGAATTAGTTCGTTTTATCATGGATCTAGAGTTGAGTCGTTCCGGACCTGCATAGATCCTGCAACTATGTCCGCTGTCGGAACTAGTTCCAATCTTTCCACATACTGCACCTAAACATGTCCGACATGTCCGATAATCCAATAGTTCACACACAAGAAGTTCACTCCGCAAAGTCTTTATTTGGTTCTGATTGGCAAGGGTTGTTTTTGCTTTCGAGTATGGATGCTTGCGAGTTTGAGTAAATTGAGTATGATGATTTGCAAACAGCGGGGAAAAAGTTGATCGTTTGCAAACATTTGACTCGTTTGCGAGTATATGCATACATGTAGTTTACGCATGGAAGTATGTTTGTTGACAGGGGAATCCTGATTACTATAAAACTGTAGTAATAGGGAGAAGGGTACGCTAGTATGAGGGCCTGACATAGTTGTTGTTTGAGAGTTTTGAAACTTCTTTCGCATTCACTTGACCATTTGAATTGTTTTCCCTTTTCTGTTAGTTTATGTAAACTATGCGATCCCAGCAAAATCCTTCACAAACCGTAGCGAGTCCCAGAAAGCTTCTCAGTTGGTGTTCGTCTCTTGGGACTGGCCAATTTTTTACCGCTTCGATATTTTCTATGTCTGTCCTTACCCCTTCGGATGAGATGATGTGTCCCAAGTATTTGACATCTGGCCTAAAGAGATGACATTTCTTCAGGTTTAGCTTTAGCCGTGCACTTCGTAATCTTTGGAACACTTCCTTTAAGTTACCTCGATGTTCTTGAAAAGTTTTGCCGACCACGATGACATCGTCCATTTAGACCAAACAGGTTTTCCATGTTAGTCCCAGCAAAACGCTCAAAGGTTGCCGGAGCATTGCACAATCCGAATGGCATTACTGTGAATTGCCAAAGCCCGTTTCCTGCCACTCTTCAGATCAAGTGTAGAGAACCATTGCGCTCCTGACAGTGTGTCGTCAATCCTTGGCAAGGGGTAGCTATCCTTTTTGGTGACATTATTTAGCTTGCGATAATCCACGCAGAATCTATTGGTGCCGTCTTTCTTCTTGACCAGTACAACGGGTGATGCCCACGGACTCTTAGAGCCTTCAATCAACCCTTTCTTTTCCATAGTGGAAACCATTTCTGCAACCTCCTGCTGCTTAGCTTATGGTAAACGCCTAGGAGGTTGACGTATGGGTCTTGCATCTCCAGTGTCTATTCGGTGTTGTACCAAATGTGTGCTGCCATATTCGCCGTCCTGCGTAAGATGCGGTAAAAAGATGCGGTATCCACCCAACGGCTAAGTGCTGAGCCCACCGACGGTTGGAATGAAAGTGAAATGCGAAACGCCCAAAAAGAGTATCCGGATAACGAGCCAATACTCGCTTGGAAAGAACATAAAGAAAAACCAGATTGGCGGGAAATATCCAATAAAAGTCCCGAACTAAAGGCATACTGGGCACAGTGGGACTCGCTTCATGTTCAAGATGGTGTTTTGAGGCGAAGGTGCTCGTTGTGCCAAGCTCGAGAATCAGTGACGTGTTAAGGGAACTTCACGATGGAGTATCCGGAAGCCACTTGGGAGTGAATAAGACGATAGAAAAGGTGCGAGAACGTTTTAATTGGGTGCACGCCAAGGTTGATGTCGAAAATTGGTGCAGAAAGTGTGTCACCTACGCCGCCAGTAAAGGCCCGAGGCTTAAAACTCACGGAAGAATGCAGCAATACAACGTTGGAGCGCCCTTCGAGAGAATCGCAGGACCGTTTCCTGAAACCGAAAAGGGAAATCGCTACATTCTTGTTGTTATGGACTACTTCAGTAAGTGGTCTGAGGCTTTCGCTATCCCTAACCAGGAAGCCAAAATCGTGATTGAGCAGATTGTTTACAACTGGGTGAGCAGATTCGGGGACCGATGGAATTGCACTCGGATCAAGAGCGTAACTTCGAGTCTAAGATTTTCCAAGGGGTGTGCGAGCTACCGGGGATCAAAAAGACGAGAACAACACCGCTCCACCCACAATCGGACGAGATGGTAGAACGCTTCAACAGAACCTTGGAGTGCAGTACACAATACCACAGGTCACACTCCATCGGAAATCCTTTTCGGTCGAACAGTCCGGTTACCTAGTGAATTGATGTTTGGATCACCGCCGTCTGAAGAGAACAGAAATGAAGACGACTATGTCGCGACCTCAGACAGATTATTAGGGACGTGCACCAAAAAACCAGGGATAAGATCAAGATAGCCAGTGTATGATGTCAAGGCGACCACAACGGGATTTCAGGAAGGAGATCTAGTGTGGTTATATAACCCTCATAGACGGAAAGGCGTATCACCCAAATTACAGCAAGACTGGGAAGGACCATATAAGGTCGTAAAACGTATTAACGATGTTGTCTATCGCATTCAACGAGGAAGAGGCAAGATGAAAGTGGTCCATGTGGATCGAATACATCGCTATATTGGGCAGAATGTCGAAGAGTTTGTTTGGGACGAACAAGTTTAAGAGGGGGATATTGTGGTGTATATGTGATTAAATCAAGTATCCAGTGTTGCATAACTTTGTATGCATAACTATGCATACAAACTCTCCACGTTGGAGAATTCAGTTATTACCCTAGTTTCAAACCAGAAGTTACGAGAAAGAACTAGAACCCGACAAATGTGGTATAAATACAGGATGAGAAAACGGCGGACGAGAAGTTGATTTTTGGAAAGCGATAGAAAAGGAGCTAAGTCTTAATAAGTGAAAGATAAGAGATTTGAATTTTGAAATAGTAGTGAAATTGTTTGTGAATTAATTGAAAGTTGTATTTAAATAATAATAAATAGTGTGTTTTGAAACAGAATAACGTTTTATCATTTCGAACCCTAGCCGAAATATTACAGTACTAACGAGCTTATTTAGCTCATTTCACACAATTGATTTGGAGTTTCCCAGCCAAATACGGCACACTTCTGATTCGCTAGCCTCCCTACTCTCCTAAACTCCCCCCTTGTGCATTTTCAGCAAACTGAAAATGCTTTCGAAATTAACCAGATTTTACATTAACAGGATGTAGAGTAGACGAAACCCTCCCATACCAGAAGAGGCTTTCGACTTCGCCTCCGGTTGTGGCAGATCCTTTGCGAAAAATGTGTAGCATCTCAGGGGAAGCACTTTGAAGGATATTTTCCAAATCGCCTGCGATTCCGCCGACGTCTGACCTATATGGACTGACCTATAGCGAATAATTGTGTACATATATGCAAAATATTATAGCCTAAGGCCTCTCGATGCTCTGGCTACTAAGTTACTCTGTAATTTTAATTATTCTGTAGCTATTCAATAAATAAATAAATAAATAAATAAATGCAAAATATTGGCGACAATGTAACAGATACTGTAATCTACGGTTTATGCATCGTGCAATGAAGTCATTACTTTAATACGCGGCGAATAAGTAACTGTCAATTTCTAAGCCGATCTGAACTTTCGTCTCATTGCACACTCATGTTGTCTCTTGCACTCAAATAAATTGTCATTTATGCTGTAAAACGTCTTTAACTTTTTGCTCGGACACTGCATCGGAATCACAAAAAAATTCGCACGTGTAATTCAAAGTTTTTCTCCATTTACGCGTAAAATTTTTACAAAAATCATGTCAGGCCAACCCTGTCCCGAACAAGAGAACTTCTATGGTAAGTCTAATTCAACAAAATCTCTAAATTCGGTGTATTTCCTTCCAAAATCGACTTCCGACTATGGTCTCATGTGAAATGAATTTTCTTTCTATCACATAGGAGTTACACTCAGCGAGAAGGAACCTCTCCAGCAGTTCGTTGTTGCCGAGTCCGACAAATATGAAATGGAGCAAAAATTAATCATCAAACAGATTTGCCTCGGTGCCGATGCCAAGGAGGGTGAATTTAATGTTGTGCAGGTATGTATCGAAGCGAACCAACCTTGCGATTGGTGGGAATGTGTGACTGGTTTAAGTACAGTTGCCGCATGTCTGACCTTGGATTGTTACTCACCTTCAATTTGAATTTACTACATTTCAGGTTGAAACTAAAGTCCAAGACAAAAAGGATCTTAAAATTCCAATTGCCGTGTTGAAAGCTGGTGAGACACGAGCTCTTAAGCCAAACCTGGAATTCCCAAGTGCATCGGTAACGTTTAAGTTGATTCAGGGCACCGGCCCAGTGTACATCCATGGTCAACATATCGTTCATGAAGGCGATGTTGAAGAAGTTTACTATGAGGAGGAGGAAACCGGTGATTTGGACGATGAAGCCCCACCACAGACAAATGGCAAAAACAGCAAAAGGAAATTGGGTGGAGGAGCACCATAAGTCAAACTAATAAGAGTTACGCTAGGTCGTAAAGTTAAGGGTAGACTGCGTTTTGGTTAAGACCAAGAGTGAACTTTGAGATGAATTCCTAAAGACACACGTTTTGAGAATTTGTCTCATTACTATTTTGTAAAATAGAGAAAAATAAAAATAGGAACAAATCCAAACAACACCGGTGTGTACCTATGGCTAGGGGAAGTTTATTTCTCGGTCGGGGTTGCTTAAATGTTTATAAAGTTTTGAACATGTAAATGTGGTGAACACGGGTTGTAGTTGGAAAATGGTTGCGAAGTCATCATCTCACATGCGAGCCACTGATATTTTTTGCCGCGGGACCCTGAAAAGAAGAATGAGATGAATTGGTTCATGGGCATCCGGGTGCAAACCTTATGTGGATGACTCGTCTGCGATCGCTTGGGTGTATAAGATCTAGTTTCTGACTCCAGTCGAGTTCTTTTAGCTCATGCCGTCGCTTCTTTCTGTCGAAATATGAGACGACACAGCTCGCTGGGATCCAAAATATTGACGTCAATACCACGACGGTCACTGTAATTGTAAAAAAAAGAAAGAAATTCAATTAAAAACGACTATGTACTGTCCTCGCTATAAATTGGGTGCTTTCAGCTTTTTAAAAAGCGTTGCAGACTTGCAAATGTCCATCCCCTCTTCGACTCATTGTGGGTCACTCCACAAGAAGAGCGAACAAATATATAAAAAAAAGCATGATACACTGGCTCTTGCAAAGGTGTTGCTGTAAAATAAAGGAAGATTTAGGAAACAATTTCGTATAGATGCCTGATCGCCCTGAAAGGATTTCTTGTGCAGACTGCTCAATTAGCGATTTCTAAACTAAACACCGATCAGGCTACAAACGCAGAGGGAAAAGTTGCCGAAAAATTTAAAACGATGGGAATTGACTTGGTAAGAAGCATACACCAACTTATCTGGCAAATTAAAATATGGTCACATGAAAGTATGAGCAACGAAGAGGCAACCATATCCTGTACTTCAAACTACTATCTGTCCATGTGTGGGACAATGTTGGCTCTCAACGAGAGCTTGGCAGTTAGTAATCGACTTAAACTAAAGGTACGCTTAGGAAGTTACCGCCTGAAATGTACAATCGGAGGTTTCCAATTCAATCTATAGACATCGAATTAAGGATCGGATGTGAGGTCTAGGTTATGTTGAATAGTAGTATACCGAAAAATCGACTGGACATGTTATTAGGAGAAGCAAAATGCTTAAGCGATTTTACCGTAGTAAGTAAGTAAGTAAAGGGAAAACGCCAAGCAGAGACCGTATATCATACCCAATGATAAAAAACCTTCCTCAGTCCGCAAAATGTAGGCTGATTTGCCTGTATAACAACATCTTGGGGACGGTTTAATCCCACAAAATTGGAAACAAGCAATTCAGCCCCTTCCTAAGATAAAGAAAAATTTTAACATCGTGGAAAGCTACCGCCCGATCTCGCTTAACCCCTGCACAGCAAAGGTTCTCGAAAAAATAGTTGCCCGGCGCATATTAAGGTTAACCGAATCAAAAAATCTTTTAAGCCCAAACCAAGTAGCATTCAGACCAAACAAAGGCTGTGCGGACGCTTTTGTGCATCTGGACTTTTATATATCCAACGCTCTTTCCGCCCGCAATCATATAACTATTCTTTCTTTAGACTTCGAGAAGACCTTCGAAAGAGTAGGTATCCACCTAGTGCTTGATAAATTGAAAGATTGGGGAGTTGGCCCAGACATTTTCAATTATGTAAGATCCTTTTTGACCAACAGGAAAATTTGCGTAAAAGCTAACAATTGCTATTCCGGCACTTTTCCACTGTTCAATGGTATCCCTCAGGGATCACCACTCTCAGTGGTGTTATTTATGATCGCTTTTGACGATCTTTCAGCCCGAATCGCTAAACATAAGCTATTAGATCACTGTGTTTATGCGGATGATATATTTGTCCTTTGTAGACAAAATGACTTGAATACGACCTAGTTGACGATATTTTGTCATGGTACGAATTTTCTGGAGCAAGGCTGTCTTTAGACAAATGCAAAACATTGCATATATGTCGAAAGAAATCATGCTCACCGAAATTAACAATCAACTCAATCAAACCTCCATACCATCAAGCGGCCCGGAGAAGTATCAACGCGTTCAGAACAACTCCTGTAAAAAACATGCTGGTTGAAGCTGGGCTTCCCACAGTAGAAAAGCGAATTAAAGCTTCTCTTCCCAAACTATTTGTAAAGCTTGTAAGCGCAAAGCCTTCGATAATAGCCAAGGACATCGCTTCATCAAAGAACAATAAAATACATAAACGTATTCCATAAGCCATAGCACAAGCTCTTCTTGTCGCCAAATACCTTGATCTACCTCAGAAGATAACCTACAAAGAGGTCTCACTATCTGCACCCTGGTGCATCAACCCTGAGTCATTTATCTTAGACCTGACACAGTATGACAAAACCAACACATCAAACGAAGTATTTCGAGCGTCGTTTCTCTGCATTTCTACAATGCTCAAAACGGATAAATGGGTTCTTGTGTTTACAGACAATTCCAAAACCCCCCATATCTTTCGCGGTCTGCAAGAAGAAAAACGGCTCATCACATGCATCTATCTTTACTGCAGAAGCCTTCGCCATCTACAAAGCAGCAACCTTATGCCCAAAAGATCGTGGTAAGCATGCCATCTGCTCGGATAGCTTGTCAGTGATTGTTGCAATAAGGAACCCTAATCAGGATACATCGTTAATCCCTAACATAAGAAATTGTTTAATAAGAGCAAACAAAAATATCAAGGTCATGTGGGTTCCGAGTCAAGTTCGCATAAAAGGCAAGAGTTAGAGGTTAGTCTTTCTCACCGAGCCCCAGCATACCACTTTGACTGTTTTACGGCACTCGACATTTTGCGGTTAGCAAAAAACTCACTCCAAGCTGAATTAGAAGCTTATTGGTGTAACTACCATCATCATTACGCCTCTATAAATCCCAGACGTTCTCATCCATTCTACCCTAACACCACATCCAAGTTTTCATACAGCTTTTACGCACCACCATTTATTGAAAGGACAACCGCCTCCAACATGTATCTTCTGTCATTCTCGCTACGATGTTGACCATATACTTGGTACATCAGGGTGCTCAGCCAATAAAACGAACTCTTCTCCACCACTTTGCCACCTACTAAAAACTTCTAGTGATAGAAATATTTGCATTGTTTTAATTTAGTTAAGAAACTTAATATAGAAATTTAGAATTATTTATACAAGACTCAGGGCCAAAAGCCTCAGCAGCTAGCGCCCTCTCAATTTAGCTATGTAATTTAAATTATCTACTAATAAATTATAATAATAATAATAGAAGAAGCTGATGAAGTCTGTCAATATTTGGTTTTAACTCAGAGCGATGCAGGATTTGATCACGAAAAATGAGGTCACTTTTGAACTCAAAGGAAAGTTTTCCAAGACCCTAACTTGTCTTGGAAATCCTGTACGTTCGGTTAAGTCTAGCATAACTGGCAAGAATTTCCAAAACGATTGCTTTCCGACAATCATTATGCTGGAGATACTCAATACTTATGTGGTAGGACCTTATACTGTAAGCACGTTATCACTGAAGCGTTGGATGACTTATAGATTCCACCAAAATTAACTTAAAGGGAGTGCAATGGACTAGTTTATTGTGTGAAGGCTGATTCTCAAAAAGAGGGCAACCTTCTATGATATAGAAAAAACTAGTCTTCTTAAGGTCACGTCTGAAAACCTTTATAAACAATCTGTTGGTCCAGTTTCTGCTTGATTTTAAACATACTAAGTCCACCCTGGGCAAGATATTCACCAGCAGATCGGTCTTCCGCCTAATTATCAAAGGTTGTTGATAATGAAGTTGTCTAATAAAAAGCGGAGGTGGAGCAATACTGCACTTATCGAAAACATCTCTAGACTTATTTGACACTGAGCTATAACCCGCCGGTCATATGGCTTGTTGAGCCGCAAGACCACTGGTACGCCGGTACCGTGAAAGTCAGGAGCCCTCCGAAATTCGGTCCGGGCCTTACTTGAAGAGGTACGAACGAGGTTGGAACGTCATGGTGCCTGTGGTTTAAGTCTTAAACGCAGGAAGGGTGTACCTGCTGGTCTCATTTGATGTAGAATTGCAATTAAGTACTGGGTGCTGAGGAAATAAGATTAGTATGAGGTTTTACATTGGCCTCGATTCATACCAAAGATGGAACACAGGCTCCAAATTAGTATCAAAGGAATTAACGGCAAGCGATGATAAGGCGTTTTCTCGCTCCCATGAACATACGAAAATCCCGTGAAATTAAGTCCATCGAGACAGGTGTTCACGCAAAACAATAGAGACGCTCTTACCGCAAATCTTGGCAAAAAGCCAGGAACTATGTTGTGTATACTAAGGGGAAAATATCTGGCTACCACATTCGAGAAGTGATCTCACAAACATGATGTAAAAGCATTTTGTGATGAAAAGGTTAGAAAATGCTTAAAAAAGCCAAGCGTAGAGTTTGCTCTAATTACGGAACCGGTCTGAAGCGGAGATTCAGTTCTGTATAACAAATAACATCCAAATTTCGTATTGGGGTGACTAAAGGTGTTGGAGGAGCCCAATATCCTTCGTAAATCCTTCGTAAACCCCTATCTGTGGGGTTTTATAAAGCGGCTTATGAACAATAACTTTAAGATGGTGAACGACTTTGTCTACCTGCGCACTCCTGTAAATTTAAACGAATCCACTGTAGAGATCAATGGAAGAAAAGCACCTCATAATCGCAGCACTTTTTAAGAAAGTACTGATACAGTTTTATCGTCCTAACCCTTTGGTGTAGTGCGGACTTTATTAAAAGTCTACGGAAATGCCCTTGGCTACTTTAAGAGAACAGTTCTTTGAATGATTTACAATCACGTCCGCATAAACGAAACTTTAAGGAGAAGATATAACAACAAACTGTACGAAATATACAGTGAAATTAACGCTTGCTGTGTGCGTAAATAAACGCAAGATGGCGCCAAATGAAGAGAGCTAGCTCAACTCTGGACTCTACATGTGTATATAAGTGAAAGAGGAAGGCATTTCCTCAGGTTTTAACTGCAAGTCATCCATAATTTCATTCTATTTGCAATGGCCTACAAGGCTTAGACCATCGATATTAGAAACGGATACTTACTGACTATGTTGTCCTTTAAGAATCTCAATACTCGATTTATGTTGATATCCTCGATGATGTCCCAAAAGTGTTCAACTACATCTTGAATCGTTTTTTCGCACATACCCTAATAATAAGGACCGTCATTAGAAAACCATTATTCTTTCAGTAATAATAAATACCTTATTGCAAAAGCCTTGAATACATGGTGTTCCATCAGGTAGTACATCGGGTGGTTCAACAGGGAAGCACGTTTCGTTAATACTCATTCGGCAGCATCTACAAGCGAGTTATTGTTTTTTTTTTAAAGAAGCATGTGTCTTACTTTTGTTAGGAAACCAAACCTCTTGCAAGCGTCCTGGATAATATCACACATGCAGCTCTGTAGTCCCTGTGTTTCGCAATAGGGTATACATTTACCATTTCGACACTGGCCACGTTCTTGGCAAATCGTATCATCCCGCATGGGCGGCGATTTCGGACACTCCGCATGATTACCAGTGCAACGTGCTTCTTGTTCACATGTAGCATATTGTGCTTCACGACACTTCATGCCAGACGGCATGTATTGACAGTTTTGGCAGCATGGGGAGTTTTTATCACTTAAAAAGAAATACAATTAGATCCAAATTACAATGAAAAACACTTGTAAGACCTACCTACAAACAGCACCTGGATTTCGTCGTAATTTGCAGTTTTTATCACAACAAGCGTCGTTATCTTCTGTACCCAAGAGACCTGCATCGCACTGCTCATCTCCCTCAACTCGGAGGTTACCACAAAATGACTCCTCTGGTTCGGAGAAACATCGACCCGATTTCGCTTGAAGAACCTTTCTAATTGAGCGCAGTGAACAGGGTGAGAATTTCTGCAAGAAACAAATGTGCATCAGTATATGTGGAATGATTTGAAATAGATCTAGTTGATACCTTATTGTTAACGTCGTATCCACTGACGGAGTATGTATACATCAAAAAACTACCACCTTGTGAAGCACTTGGTGAACACTCCGGAATGTCTGGATCATGTTCTGATCCCCAATTATGACCGAATTCATGTGCGGTGACCAAATCTGCCTCACGGGTAATAACTCGTTGACCGTAATGATTACGCGAACTACTTAAGCCAGAGTTCAAATAGAGGGTGTAACCATTCTTGAAGTACTCTAGAAATTGTTTGTCAGTTAAGAATTGTGTAGAAATATGAAAGAGTAACAAAGTGACCCGACGCATAAGAAAATAAAGACTAACTTAAAATTAACAAAAAATTATACAAATTAAAAATGCATGACGGATATGGCTTAGGGAGGTAAAAATCTTCTCTTTTTTTCTTCTATTAAAGTCTGCCTTAATGATGCAGAGTAAAAAAGACGACAACAACAATGGTTTAAATGATGTGAAGCAAGATAAAGGCATAAGTCTCTGCAAATATTGGTCTTAATCAAGTTGGTACAAGTTGCAAAAGTACAATTTTATAAGTGAAACCTTTTGGGTGAAGTGTTTTCGAAACACGGCTTTGAATAACTTTGCATGGAGGTGTTGTAATGCTTTTTTGCATTAATAACTTCCGTAGTATCCAAATCTGTAACGCATGCTGTTTATTGGGTTATATAACGTCGAAAAGCATGTTTTAATTATTCACTAAAGCCACGTATAAGTTACGTAGTACTTAATAGCATGAACAATTACTGCTGGTCAGAAATACAAGCTATCGAAATCTTTGTTTTAACTTACTTACAGAAAACATCTTATGAGTTTGCTAAGTGTCGAGTGATTGTCAGAATGCTTTTGTTAAGGATGACTGGCTGTTTGTTCAAATTTCAGAGTAGGAGTAAGAGTGTCTTTTTTATTTACTACTCTGTGATTATACTATACTAGGTGGTGGTATAGGTTCTTCATTGGCTGGGCCTAGGTTCTCTTCTTACTCTATCTCTCTCTCTTCATTAGATTCATTTAGCAGCTGCTAAAATTAAGTGGAATGGAATTCTAAATCCGTCAAAATAATTGCCGATAGCATTCCCCCCCTCAAGCTTTCAACGGTAACACCCGTCTCATTATAAAATGCCTTACCGAGCTCCGATGTTCTTATTCATCAACAACGGAACCTGTTGCTAACATTTTAAAGGTACACAAAATCCTTTGAGCACCCAATATAAGACTGGTATGCACCCATGCCTCTGCTGAGGAGAAAACTGATTTTGCTGCTACGTGCTCTCCCTCCAATCAATGTGCTAAGTACAATATAACGATCGTCGTGCATGATTTTAATGCCAAGTTGGAAAAGTGACCCACGTTGACGGTTGAAAAATATATGGCAATCAATTTCGAAACCCGAAATCTTGGATAAATCAACGTCGACTTGAACCACCAGCTTCTTCTAGTACGAATGCGTATATCCCAGACGTCTTACAGAAGTTCTGAAAGAAAATTAACGTTGGACGACAGCAAGAAGTGTCTGCTAGGATCGAGTATCCCACAATATCTGGAGAAGATATAAACAAAGAAAACCAGTAGAGATGTTGTCGTTTACTAGAGTCACTGTCTGTGTTAAAAATTGGGAAGGATTACGACAAGGATTACCAGCATTGTGGTGTCAGGCAAAATGAAACAATCAACGTGGAACATGATCCAAAACAACTTTATACGACCGACTGTCTGGTTCACTGTGAAAGATGTATTACAATTTTTTTCCCCCTTTCGAAGATTGTCATAGGTAGATGATTTCACTCTTAGAAGTTTGACATTGAGACTATGTATGCACGCTCTACCATTTATGGTCATTGTACTGCGAGCTCTATCCCCATGGTTCTCTAATATTGTATTGGAAACTTTCTGATGATTAATTTGACAGTTTAAAAAATAGGGATTCAGTTCAAGCCTTAAAACCACATATAATGAGATCAATGATAAACTTTATAGACAACCAAAGGATCAATGAAAATGGAGGTGAGCCGTATACCAAAAATACAATTCAACACCTGGAGACTTATGCATCACTTTACATTCTCAATGACACTAAAAAGAAAATAGCAATACTGTTATCACATCAACCATTTTTTTTTTGGGACAACGCGCTGTCCATCAAGTGCCCCTTATGAAGCAGCCTATTCACCCCGGCACCGCTTTTGATTTCAGGTGCAGTCTCTCCGCTGTCCATCTGCTGCATGTAAAGAAGGTTTGAAAAACGTCGTCTACGAGTGAGTCGCCGTACTGGCACGTCGCATTGTCCACTTTCCGTGTTTTCGCTCTGTCCATTCAGCAATGTCTTTGATTAGCCTGGCGGTCCATCTACTTCTTGTTTCGGAGTTCCATCTTAGTTGCCAGTGGTTGCCCGTTATACTCCTCTTCTCATACACCAGCTTTCTCTCTGCGGCTAAGAGGTTAATAGGTGTCACTCCTGCAACGACAAGAGTGGTTGGTTCTGATACAACTTGCGATACGCAGGCCTCCTCGTTTCGGTACTGCTGCCATCTGTTTCCTATGCTTCTTCTGTTTGGGTGCATCTGCTCATATTTAGTATCTATACAAAAGGGAGACGTGTGTGATTGGCATGAGCAGCCTTCTTTTGCTCTCTCTTTGTCCTCCAACGTCTGCCATGAGCCCGCTAAGTGATGCAGTCCCTTTAGCAGCTTGCTCGGAAGCAGACCAGAAAAAGAGTTTGGAATCGATAGTTATTCCAAGGTACTTTACCACATATTTGCTGGTGATTACGTCTGGGCCTATACGAAATTTAACTTACGTCGGGATATGTTTTCTGGTCAGTAGGATAATGTCGGTCTTTTCCGATGCAAGACTGAGACCATGGGTTTCCATCCAGACGTAGACACGTCTCATACCTTTGTGCTTCCTCTGTATCTCTTGCAGTTATCACCGCGCCAATGTCGTCTTCGTACCCTATCAAGTAGGTGTCGTTAGGCATTTCAGTGTGGAGGATCACATCATAGAATATGTTCCAGAGGTCGGGTTCCAGGATTGAGCTCTGCGCTGCTCTTGCTGTGATTTGTTAAACACGAGGCCTTCTTCTTTGGTGGCGTAAGTTAATTTTCGTTGGCTGAGGTAGTCTTGGATTATATGGAGTAGGTACTGCGGTATCCTGTAAGTCCCCTCGAGCGATTTCAGCATGTCTATCCATCTGGCTGTGTTAAAGGCGCTTCTCACATCTAGGGTAGTCAGAACGGCAATCTTTTTTCGTGCGATGGTTTCCCCGATGAACGGCATTCACTGTACAATAGTATAGTTATAGCTAATGATACACATTTCTCACATCTCTCTGCATTGCTTGTGTTGCGCTTGGGGGATTGGATAAATTTGCAGACCTTATAGCCGCTTCCACTCTATTCTGAACCACTTTGTGCTGTTATTGGTTTTTGGACTGGATTTTCTCAGAGGCTTCGTTGAACAAAGCAAAATCTGCGGATTTGTTCAGCCTGAAGTTTGTCCACTATTAGTTACTTAATTTGAAGCCGTGGCATTTCTCACATTTTAGTGTCCGTTGCTGACACTCTTTCTTTATACTTTTTGTACATTCTTCAGTAGTGCGATGTTCAGGCTTTAGGAATGATGTCACATTAAAGCCACATCAAGTAAACTATACATACGTCATCATCATCACGGTTTTCCCGATGGTTGACGACAGAATCTAGGTGTTTCAATTTCCTTGGTACCATGTTTCTTTCCTAATAGATATCAGTAGTTGGGTTCGTGGCTTCGGAGAGATGTTAATGCAGATATTTACACTGAGTACTCGTACGACTGTTTCGTAACCCAACATCTTATAGCGCCTCAGCTGGCATACCTCTCCAGCTAATTCAGTTTTTTGTCAGCTGCCTCCAGTTACCCACAGGAAAGTCCACTTTAACTTCTGGCCACCAATTGAGGTGAGGTGGCCCTGAGTTGGAGTGGAAAACTGTTCGGGCTAGGTGCTCATGATTTCAAGGGGAGATACCAATATAAGCCGTAGGACTGGGATTATTAGTGCCTTGTATAACACATAGATAAGACGTCGATCTTGTGTGTCCATCTTTGTTTACAGCATATACTTTAGCTTTCTTTCATTGACAGCAAAATATATCTTTGCATTTTCTGTTTCAACAGTCGCAAACGCGGCATTGATAGCTCGCTGTATTCTTCCCTTATTCTTATTTCAATGTCGTCTGTGTATACGACTCTTCCTAGAAAAACAAATAAACACTGTGGCGCTGGGAGCCCGGTATGGGCCATGGCCCAGCTTCTTGACACTCATTTGTGTTGCTCATGTTGTCATTTTTTTGTCCCATCTGAGCGGAGCTTACGGTTTATCGTCGAGTCCGAACGGCACTCCTTAGAAGCTTTTTCGTAGGCAATTTTACTTTCGGGAGTTTGCCATTGCCCGACGAAAGGGTAATGGCGATTTGAAAAATTGTTGGTGACCCAGCCAGGAATCGAAACCAGACTCTCTGCGTGATAGTCCAATGAGCTAACTATCGCGCCATCGCCATCGCCAGACTTTTTCTAGAACGATATTGAAAAAATCACATAATGATACGATCGCCTTGTTTAAGTCTTTTTCTGATTTTAAAAGTCTCCGTTTTGAAATAACTGAACTTGTAGGAGCAGTATCGTAATTTGGCATAGTCGAATGAGATTGGCAGGGATGCAAAAATTAGACATGACTCTGTATAGTTCGTCTGCATAGGTGCTGTCATATGCGGCTTTGAAATCGATGAAGAGGCGGTGTTAATTGATTTGGGACTCTTGGTTTTTTTTTCCAAGATCTGCCGTGATGTGAACATTTGATCTGCGGTGTACTTTTCGGGCCTAAAAGTACAATAAAAGAGTCAGCGAGATTGTTTAAGAAATGTCTTAGGCGTTCTATAATACGACAGACAGGAGCTACCTTTAGGATCGGACAAGCCATCAGGTTCAGCACTATTGTTGGACCTAAGCTTGTAAATGTCTGTCCCGATTTCATCTTGGTCGGATGAACGAAGATATCACATGTATGCAATTACTGCATGCATAGCTCGCAAAATCTGTTGTTTATTCTTCGTGCGCAGGTTTTGTAATGCGTTAAATGCTCTTTTTATAATTGCAAATTGCCCCTCTTTAGCAGGCGTTCCTATTCGTCTTTATATCATATTCTAGCTTTTGAATCTCTTGTGAATTTTTTTCGTTGTATTAATGTTTGTCTTTTGTTTCGAAATTTCGTCGCTTGTTTGCTGAAACCTACATATATTATATCGTAGCTGTAATATATCAGCTACATCATTACACCGACTAAAACATTGCACGAGGAGTGCGTTGCAGACATAGAAACCAGTCCCCACATACTTTTACAACAAGTAGGAAACCGAACTGTGGTAATATTCTACAAGCCGTTGTCGTAGGGAAGGAAATTAACGTAAAAACAAAATGAAAATTGTAGACACAAAAGAAAAGGAAAAACGTGCATTCTAACTGAAAAGAGGTTCACATCAAACGTGCACAAATAGAAAAGTAAGTTGAAAATAAAATTCAGAAACATGGCTAAATTTTTGTGTTAAATTAGACCTGGTGTGCATATTCCTCCGACAGAATTTCTTCTCGGCGAACCGACATAAGCCAAACCGAGAATTCCTCCTTCGAATTTTAAATCTGTAAACAGATGAGCTAAACAGAAGTCTTTATGGCTATACTCCCGCGAAAAGACCTTTCGTGTGAATGCATTAAATAGATAGAGGAATATTCGATTGAATTTTTTTCTTTATGAACAAGTCTGAGGAATCATATAGTGGCAGAGCCTAAGAAACAATAACCGACAGTGTCATACCTCAAGTAAATTTCGGACATCCCATTTCTCGCGGATCATATTATAGTGAGCCTCACCGCCTCGCAGTCGTGTTGGTTCGGAGTGAACAACGATTTTCTTTATCACGAAACCCATTCCCTTGAAACCTTCTTGATCCTTCAACAAAAATAAAATAAAATTTTCTGTTTTGTTTGTTTTTATAAAAATTTACCGAACGATCTTGCCAGACTGTGTCATTGTAGATCTTGTGAACGCGATCTATTAAACTTATCTGGAAGGTAAACAAAAGTTAGTTTAGCTGTGATTTAGTGGGAGCATTCTTAATGCCATACCAAGTAGTTGATGGTAGTTTTGGTGTTGCCACCTCCCATTTCTTGGAAAAATCTGTAGTCAGCGACTAAAAGCAAAGGACATCGGGTTTTTGTCGGCGTATATTCGTATTGATCCGCTTGTCTTTTGCTACGTTTATGATCGTTTTTTGAAGCCTCTGTTGTATGAGATTCATGGAAGAAATTTTCCGTCACATGGTCATCGACATCATCTTCATCATCATCTTCTAATTCTATAATGTAAGTCATTATTACACATTTCAATAGTTTATGAATCATATCCACTCTAACCTAATCCTTCCTTGACATATCCACACGTTACGGGAGCGCCCATTTCTCCGCTGCCTTTTTTCCAATTCAATTTCACATCTGAGGTCTTGTAAACCACCATGGACTTGTTATCGCTGCCAGGTAGATGTCTCCACGAGGGCTGTAGAAGAAGAAATTTCTAATTGTTCATAAATGAATACACAACAAAGTTCTTACTTCCACATGGTATGTGTCCTCTGGTAGATGAATCACCATAGTCATAAGACCATCGGCAATATGGGCGCGCACATGTGATTCCAATTCGCCAAATACCCTTCCCGAATAGAAGTTATCATGATCTGAAAGCATTTCAAATTGAAATATTGAAAAATTCGATATCCAATTGTTGTTTCACCCATGTGGACGATGGTTTCATTGCCATCACCATCGATGGTGAATGCTTTGAATTTACTGTGCAGCACTTCTTTGTGCGGATGTAGGATCAAACGAAAGTTCTTTCCAAGTGACCTAAATTCTACTTCTTTAATCACATTATAAGGGTTTACACTGTGCTTTGCGCCTCTTTTCACAACTTTATGGATTATATCGTCTGCATGAAGGGTGTCGTATTTCTTAAGGGTACGATGGAGGGTTGCTAATCGTGATAGATACAAAAATTATATCTTAAAATATTCAATAAAGTTTAAAGAAACAACTTACAGGCTTTTTGAACTAAAAATATTGATAAAACTAGAAAAAAAATGCAATTCTTTGGAGAGTGCGAAAAGTTTGTTTTCATTTTTGTGAAATGTCGACAGTATATTGATTTACCAAATTGAGGGGAAGTGTTTTGTTTACATTTTTTGACAGTAAGTTGACACTAAAGCGCAGGTGCAGAATTGATAAAGGGTGACTACAAACGTTCTAAGCTATTATAAATTATGGTTTATTTCCCTTTTTATAGCTGACCATCAGCTGTATATATAGTACATCTTGAATGTTCCTTTTAGTGGAATTTCGCAGTCTCTTGTAGAAAGTTGGCTTAACGCTCGAGCTTAAGCTCGAGGCGGGTTTCCATTATTCTGGTTTAAAATGGCCTAAAAGACATAAATATAATATTTTTTTCTTGAGGAAATGAAAATTTGTTTTAGTTTTAATTTTTTTTTTATTATTAAATTTAAATGTTTTTTTTTTAATCCACCTATGTTTATGTGACTCATATACCCGGGTTTTAAACCTGTTTTCTGAAATCTCCATAAACATGCATCAGTGCTTGAAGCAACTCTTCAAAGGGATCTAACTTTTTTTTTCCTCCACTGGTATTCAACTATCCAATCAGCGAAATTTTTAGAATAGTTGTCATTATAAAATTGTCTCTTAACGACACGCCACTCAGATTCGATTCTTTGGGTGTGTATGCCATCAAGAGGGTTGTCAGGATCACTGTGGTTCACTTTTTTATGAATGAACCCATGAGCACCCAAACAATAGTACGCATTCCAGCAATCGGTGTGAATGATCGTTCCTGGATTAACATGCTCTTTTATTAGTGGCACTAGCACTTTAGAACGGCGCTTGTTTTGTGGGCAGATTTCCAGTTTCAAGGCTGGCCCAGTGGCCGTCGCCACGCCATCCTTTGTTAAATGTTCGTCTTCCAAATTTACTCTCGTCGATCTGGACGATTTTGCCTGGTCCGCCTATCTTTTCTTTCCAAAAACTGAATTACTATTGTCTCCCGGCAATAAAAGTCCGCTGAGACAGACATTGAGTCGAAGTGAAATCCTTCATCTCTACCGTTTCGTAAGAATATTTCCTAGCGAAGCGGTACATTACATAAAAACATCTTGGTAAAGGCATTCGAGCTTGCTCAAACCAACTGCCAACAGCGCGACTTGTTCTTACTGCACAACTTGATTTTGTGCACCTGAATTCGCCAATTGAATTTCCGCGCACAAAAATCTTCATTGGAATTCTATAGTATGTACTCGGCACAATTTCGAATTTAACAACAACCCGCGTG
This sequence comes from Volucella inflata, assembly GCA_928272305.1. Lineage (NCBI taxonomy): Eukaryota > Metazoa > Arthropoda > Insecta > Diptera > Syrphidae > Volucella > Volucella inflata. Next base: position 150,188,420 of record OV743716.1, on the reverse strand, counting down.
TCACAGCAAATTCAAGCGCTTGCTCATCTTCACCTACAATAATTTTTATTTAATAATATAAAACATGATTACCTAGTCTTTTATCAACCGAGCAATATTCCACTGCATTTTCACCTCATCAGAGTACAGGTTTTAAGTCTAGGGTACTTGTATTTTCAGAATTTTGATCGGACATCGCACTGATTTAAAACTACTGAGTGAAGTGCATCACAAAAATGCATTAAAAATTAGTTCTGTCGATCGTGGTAATTAACTGTTGCAACAATATTCAAAATAGATCGTTACATTTTTCACATGTTTTTCATTTGTTTATAGTTGAGAACAATGTTGCCACCTGGCGCTTTAAACGAAGTTTCACAGTTGAATAAGTGTATACCAAAAACTGTCAGGCAGGCGCTTTAAGAAAGTCTGTTGTATTTAAAGTATGGGATGGGCGGCTCGCCTCGCTTGCTAAAGGGATTTAAACCTTTTTTCCGCACGGTTTAGCCGCTCACGCGACTTCGTCGCTTAGCTAAGGGTACGCCAATAACTGTCAGGCAGGCCCCTGGAGCTAAAGTTTAATTATATTTACTCGGGGGTAAATAAATAACAGTATACTCGTAATATTTTCAGTCAATAAAAAAAAGAAAATATCAGAAAAGACAAAATTAATTTCAAATTATTTTAACTTTGGGACATATAGTGATACTCATAATATTTTTCAACACTCACTGCACCCACCACCCCACCCATCCCCCTCTTCAGCGATAGAAATCACTTAGCACAAGTGTCTATTTGTGCAGTATACAGTACAGTACAGTGAGTACTTAGAAAATATGGAATTTTCTAGTGAAAATTAAAAAAATAGAAAGAAAAGTTTCCTCACCAAAATTCTATTACAGAACATCTTAGATTAATCCATATTAATCATAATAAAATAAAAAAATAAACATTGTGCGGAAACCTGAGCCCTAAGCTCAAACTTACAGCATCTGTTGCAAAATAGTGTGTGACTTATTCCTAGCATACATACTGCTTATCAAAGAAGCGTTGCGTCACCAAAGAGCTTTCAATTCTTCCAACCAAGAAAAGCAGGAAAGTGAGTGACACTTTTCTGCCACTACGTAGCAAGTTTGGTGATTTGGTATCCAAACAGGATTCTTCTGACAGCGTTCCGGAAGGTTCTAAGCAGCGCTTGGCGGTTTCTAAAATCGCAAATACTTCCCCAACTCTCAGATCTTTCACAACTTAGTTCATTGCTTCTTCTTCTTGAAAAGACAGACATAAGTTTTTAAAACGTTTTTTTCGAAAAAGATATCAGTGCCGCTTCTACAGAGTGTGTGAAACTAAAACTTGCCGATATTGATTATTTAACTAAAAGTAAAAAAAAACTATGGAAGTGGGTTGTATGAGTTAAGAAAAGGCACAACGATACCGGGAGATCGCCTCTGTCACGACAATTTCTAATGATGGAGACGCCAACGGCACCATTCTCAGAGAAATCTACGACCAAATCATTGAGCTTAGAAAAACGCGCTATTCCACAGAGACTTCGCTTAACGAAATGAACAACCGTCTTATTGCACCGTCTAATCTGCAAAAATAACGAACGAGATCAAAATAGGAAAACGAAAACTTAAAAGTACAACCTATAGAAAACCAATAAAAGCTAGTTCCGTCTGGCAAAGGGAAACGTTTTCGTAAATAACTGGTTACCTAGAGACATAGAATTTTTCTCAAGGAAGCCAGAATGGCGAAGAAGCAGTCATGATGAGAAATGGGTCTGTGGTCAAATATATCAGGAGTTTAGAGGATCTTAGACAATTATAAATCCTATCCGATCCAAGCAAATAAATATAAAATATGTTATGTAACATAAACGGCCTCTACTGAATTTTTCATTTTTTTTCACAACAAAGATGTACTCCAAAATGGTCCAAGTTAAGATGGCAAGAATCAATTTGGGACTACTCGTATGTTCCCGGGGTGATTTGAGGTTTCGTATTTAACACGAAAGTCAGTTTGGTGGCCTGACAATTTAAAAAATCTGTCTTTGTCAGGGGATGGAAGGATTTTCTGCACAACCTTGTTTAATCTTTCAAAATTTTCCTGCTTGAAGCACTTCATTTGCAGCCTTTTATTTGAATACATACGAGTACATTTTCTGTTTAAGCGAGCTTCTACAGTTGATCAATACTGTGTTTGCACACTGTGTCGTTCTGACTCTTGTCATTACCAGAAATTGGAATAGTCAAGGAAGTGATGGCGACATCAATATAGTGGCGCCCATCTCGTTTCCTTTATGATAGGAAAACCACAACCAGAATTGCTTCCATCCGCGGATTTCCCGCATCAACTGACCACAACAACGGTCAGTTTGCTTGTTGAAGACCAGTCATATTCAAGCATAGTGTGCGGGCAAAAGCACTTCTGGCTTTGTTTTTGTCAATTTCTCTCCACTGGAGCTGCAGCCTTAATTGGTTGCAGCACCAATTTCATCGCGGCATAATGCGTGAAAAAATTCAGTGACAGAGGGAGTGCCCACAAATTTGTCCATACTTCCCTGTTCGGGACGAAGAAACAGGGTACAGTTTTACTTCCGAGTACTTAATCTGTTTCAGTGGTTATCACTTACGTTGATCTATTTCACTATTGATCGCTGCTGAAGACGTAGAGCTTAGGAACTTGCCTCTTCGACAGCACTTATGTTTACACCGTGCGTTTGTCTCGCGCCTCTTCCCCCCTCTTCATCTGCCCCTTAAACGGTAATCTTGTGTGAATCTTCTAGAGCTCATTCGACCTTTTGGTTCCGTAGGAGAAGCTATCAAAACAGCAATCTAGCCAAGTACTGACATACGTTACTCTCTCCATCGTTCCAGCCTAATCAATTGAAGTTGTCGCAGAAGTTGCTGCGGAAGTCATCGAGGGGGGGGGTTTTTGGCCACACTTTTTAGTCCTCTGTGTCGTCCGTGATTGTTGCTATTGCGAGTAGCAGCTGGAGTATAGTTCTTTTGAATCACCTTAAGATTTTTGAACATTTTAGATGATGCCCTTAAGTTCGGCATTGGAAGCTGTATCCAATTTAGGACTTCACGACGACGAAGTTTAAACACATTTTAACTCTACTCTTTAATGGAATTTTGTTGAGTTTCCAAAATTAACTCAAGTTACGCAAGGACTAAGGAAAACTGCGAAAGAAACTACGATTCGAGATAGAAGAACAAAGAAGACATACTGACGTGATGCTTATGGTCGGTGCAGATTTGGCGACCTGCTCTTGGTCTAAATTAATCTTTGTTAACTCCATCCTATTTCAAGAGTGACGTTGAAGATCGCAAGCGATATGTGGCGAAGCTTTTAGTTTTGTACATAAGCTTTAGAATTGCATGCTAAAACTCCAATTTGAAATATGATAAGTAAGCAGTCAAATAACACTCTTTGTTGTTAACCAGTAATAAGTTCTTTATTTGTAGTATCATCAATCACAAGTTGAATTAAATATTATCTACGACAGTACAAGTAAATTGTTCTTTTACAGTTCTTATTGTTCTTATTATTAATTGGTTTAAGTTAGGTATTACTTTCAAATTTATATATATATACTTTCAACAAATTCTCTATATACACTTATATATAGTAAAACACAAGTAAACTCGTCCAATGAAAAAAAAACTCGTCACTAACATATATTTTCAGAAGTTTTAAGTGTCGGACAACATTAGTATCTTTACCAGATTTACAAAACTAATTAACAACAAATACTAACTGTAATTTTAAAATTTATCAAGAGTTTACTAAAAATTTTGAATTTACTTAATTCACTTAATTTATTGGTATTCTTCTTTTTGAAATCTAATGCTACTTGTCTTTAACTCTATTTAACAATAAGAATACTAACATCGACCACTTTTGTTGTTTCAGTATTTGTGAATTACTTGATTTAATCAAGGAAGAAGATCCTTGTGATAATTAAGAACTTAGAGATCTACATAGTGTTCAAACTGGTACTATGAATGATTATACCTTTAACAGGTGACCAGAGTTCCAGAAAGTTTGCAACTAGGTACTGATCAACCTATCTCATAGGTGAATCGAAGAAATATATGATAGTTTAGCGTTCACCTTAAATTTTTCCTGGGCTTATTTTGGAACCGTACTTATGGTACCTTCATTTGGAACATTAGTTAATAGTTTCCAGAGCTTGTTCTCGCATCGGAAGCCAAATAACCAACGGTGTCCGGTGTTACACGGTGACTTTTGAGTCATGACTCTTTTTGACAGCTCTCTTTTATTTCTTCTTTCGCTTTAAACACAAACGACTCACTCTCTTAATAAAAAGTTTTATTTTTTCTCTAATTCCTTTGACCAAACAATTTCTCGTTTTTTTTGCTAATCACCCTTCATGAACAACGAATAGCAATAAAGCGATATAGAAAAACAACGAACAAGGAGAGAAGAAAAGTCAAAAAGAGTCATTGAAATTTTTCCCGACGACTCACAAGGTTGGGGATTTTTTATCTCATCTTCTTTCCCTTTTGCGCTTATATAAGTCGTGATTCACAAGTCACCCTGTAATACCGGACTAAGGGCCAATGGCCCTATTCCAGAATTGTTAATACTGTACTCGTTTGAAATCTGTAGTTAATTGACTAAAAGACTTATTTTATAAGTCCTTTGACTTTGACACCAGTCATTTTAAATAATTTTAATGGGCCGTCACTTGAAGAAGTCAATTGACTGTAATTTTAATGACTCCAGTACTTCAGTGACGGTTTCCAGTCATTTAGTCAGTTATAAGTCTTCTAAAATTGTTAGTAATTTTGCTGTCAGTAAGTGTTTTGACAGTCATTTAACTGTAAGTCAGCTTTTTAGTACTTTGAATGTTTTAAGTCTTTTGACCAAAATATTTTGGTTTTCTATAGCTTTGGAGTACTTGAATTAATCCCATCCAAATCGTATAGTGAATCCTGATTTTATATTGAAAATTGAGATTGAAGTACTTCAGTGCTATAGAATACTGAAATGTTTAAGAGCTAATAAGCTAATAGCAGTCAAAGTACTAAAAGGCAGTCAATTAACTAGCAGTTCCCTTAGTCATTCATTTGCCTGCAGTCAAAAGATTTACTATGTGCAAAAATTACTAACAATTTTAGAAGACTTATAACTGACTGAAGGACTGCAGTCATTTAACTTTCAGTCAATTGACTGCATCAGGTAACTGCCCAGGGAGAATATGCAAAATGACTGGTGACGGTAGCCTTAAAGTTAAAGTACTAAGTCAAAGTCTTAGCTTTTATTCGAAGATTTTAGTCAATTGACTATGACTTTCAGATTGCAGTACCAAAATAATGCAGTTTTTTTTTGTTAAACAATTCCCCCCTTTTCACAATTAGTGGACACTAAAAGGAGCTTTTCTTTCAATACGGCATTCAGACAGCTAATTGTTAATCTGACAGATGACACCACATCTTTATTTAATATTTCTTGACAAATTATCCTACAAGGACTTGTGGTTTAACCATAATAAAAGAGCTGTTTCTAACGTAGATGTACGAAACTGTGCGAATGCAGGGAATTTGTATTACACGGCCATAATAGGTTTTATCTCCGATTCGTTAAGTTTAGTTCACGTTTGCTCATATATTAAAGAGCGAATTCATTCGCTGTTTCTACAAACATTTGACACTTCCCTTTGAATTTAGATTGAGTTATCAAAAGCAATTATGACTATGCTTCTACTTACTTTTCGTTCGGTTTTGACACATGCTTAAGTCCACTTAAGTGAATTTTGTTTGGTTTTTAAGTAACGTTTACAAATTGATGAATTTTATTTCGAAAAACAAGGTTCGGTAAAGAATGTTTTGTCAAAAATGTTTAATCAAATAATTAAGACAGCTATTTGCAATTCAATTAAACAATTTTTTTTCTGCGATTATCGTTATTTATCATTGCTTGAGTCGAAGTTTTGCTGATTGTTAATTTTTTGTCAGTGACTTTGATATTACAAAAATATTTGAATATGGGAACAATGACAATTTGAAAGTTATCCATCAATTTTTTAGTGCGGTTTTTTCGCTAGCGGCATCATTGAGCCGTACATCTTTTAAAATGAAGAAAAACGAAATGTCGATGGCGCCCAGTACAGAACCACTAGCAGCGATTTTTTGTTCCCAAAAGTGAGTTTACATGGTTTCTGGAAAATTTAGTTTCAATAGGATGGTATTTCATGCTATACTGCCTTCGGAAACATCGAGTTATTGAACGAAGTATTCGATCGCAATATTTTCTTAAGAAAGGGATCTATGTCCTGGCCTTCAGGAACGTGTGAATTGGCTGAACTATTTTCCCAGGTGATTTTTCAGATTTTTGGTATATGCGGGCAAGCCAACAACTATAGTATCCCAAATTTGAAAGTCAGCATGGCGCACCATTTATGAGAAGCGGTCTGAAATGCTCAAAAAAATGCTCGACAATTTTAGCTTTAGGATACTGACTATATGTATGAAATATTTTTGATCATTAATGCCATGAAGTTATACAAAAAACCTTTAAGTTGAGCGAGAACGGAGTCTAGTAAATTATGTTTCAATCAAGAGCGGCCAGATGCATGAAACGCTCGACCATAGTTAGACTTCCTAAAGGAAGAGAATTTAGTTCGCTTCTACTTTGGACTACTCCGAACTCGTCAAGGCAAGCTAATCGTATTGGTCTAAAATAATCTTAAATCTGGGGGTTTGGTAAATTTTAGAGAATGTTCAGTTTCTTTTAACAGGGGTAATTTTATCGAGTAAGCAGATATTCGTATTGCGTTGTAATGTAAACTGCGGTTTCTATAAATAAAGAACAAAAAAAAACTTAAGGCAAAGACTTTCATAATATCGAAAGTTCCGAAAAAAATGTGGAAAGATGTATGGAATGCTGAGAGTTCGAAAGTCAAATTCGAAAAGTAAATTAAAGGAATGTGGTTAAAGTAAGTAAGTAAAGTATTGTAATTTGGAAGAAAGAGATTGTGTTGAATGAAATAAGTTTTATCTTTTGAATCCACAGAAATATTTTACAGTATGCTCATCAAGATTCTAAAATAAAAACACCAAGTGTGGATTGGTTTAGAACATTTTGCTAGATAATAGAACTAAAGGTATAAAAACTATATCTTTTCGTAATGAGGCAGTTGGCCTAACACAACGTTGGCTCTATCTAAGAGTTGACGAAATTGGTGGATCAATAACAGGAATAACTCATAAACCAACAACTGAATTAACATACACGTGATTCGTTGCACGGGATTACGGGATTAAGGAATCATTTCCGATATAATCCATTGAGTACAACTTAGCGAAACAAGAATTACAGAACAAAAGCTCCGACTTGTTTACGAGCAAGGACTCTTTCAGACGCCTTTTATATATCAAGTAGAACTGGTTCCGTTTTCCGTGAGACATGGCGTGAAATCACTCTTGCGAAAAATTTATTGTTTTCGAGATATGTCTCAAGTTGACTGTTTATTAGTCCCATGGGTTTGTAGGAGGACAGAGAAGAAGATTTAGTTTTTTAAAGGACGGTCTGGACAAATGCTGTTTTGATTGATCAAAAAGCAAGCGTTGAAGAGCACCAGTTTAGAAAAAGAAAAGCTATACCAACTGGACCAGCGGATTTGTGAATGTCAGGATCTTAAGGTACTCTTACTACTACTGGTGTTCGAAAGTGAATGCGAAAGAAGAAGGAAACTAAGCTTGAACTATTTATATAAACCCAACTTCCAGAAATATTTTTACAATATATTTGAAACTTGAATGAAAGCGCGCATTGATGAAAGTGTTAAAAAAAACTAGCGTAGTGTCTCTTCTACGGCAAAGAGTGTGCAGCTGTGTCTGAAGTTTCAAACCAACGTATAGTATAGCTTTCTGGTGGAGGGGATTACCAAAGTATAATCAGCCTACAACCAAAGAGCTTCTTGAATCAAAATTCTGGGATTGGAATTTGTTCTTGGTCCCCTTAGACTGGATTTCTTCAAACTACGACTTCGGGTGGATACTTTATCGCTGGGAGACTGCAGTGAATTTGTTTACAAATTATCTGTTGATTCCTTGTCTATCAGTATTCCTGACAAATTACAAATACTAAGGGAACTGGCTTTCTAACCGATAGTTATATCGACATTTTGTTGAGCTTTATTTATTCGCAATATTCGCAATTATCGCACTTTATAGTTGAACTTAGCTGCTACGATGCGGAAGTCCACTCTGTTATCATCACGGGGCACTGCGCTATATAATTCATTCTAACGCTTAGCAGTACAGACAAGGAGGATTTCGAATTAATTTGTCACTTGCAGCCATTTCTGAATGAAAAACGAAGACTTTGGGTAGTTACATCCTTAAAAAGTTACGGACTTATGTACGTGTATATCGTATTGATATAAGGAACTCTCGAATTCAATAAGCTTAACAAACGCTTCTTTTCGGTGAGTGAGCCGTGTTATCTAATCACTAGTGGAGCTGTTTCTTTAAAAAATGTACTGTCTATCGCTTAGAAGTGTCTCAGGACTTGGTAATAAATGTATAGCTGACGATTTATTATTAGTTGATATTGGAGAGAAGGATCGTTAGTGTAATGAGTCCATAGAAAAAGACGGAAAAACGGTTGAATTCCATAGCAACAGCTCGACAAATTTCGTTTTCAATCTGTGAAAGAATCCTTGAGAGTAGAACTGAAGAAAAAGACTGTGGACAATATTTGTGTATATTGAGATCTTCGAGTACATGATACTTGCTTCCGCCAGATTGCAAAAGTTTATAAGTCTCGTTAAATATTCAACACATTCGGGCTTGCGTGGAGACATTGCACAATCTGGAAGCGTAAACAAGAAGTGGGAAGGAAAAGGGGCAGAATTCTTTTTCTCCTTTGAGGCACTGTAGTATTTTTTGCCTCTGTTTTTATTAAAAAGGCGTTGCAGTCATTTCTGGCGTATTTAATTATATTCTTGTAAGTCCGAAAAAAAAACAGTTCTCTAACTTCAATAGCATTTTGCAGAGCGATTTGTACCTTTATTTTGGTTTTATACCCCTGATGAGGGTAAAGAATTTCAATGAAAACAAAACAGCGTTTGTGATCATCCTAGCATCGTTATTGGAGCAACAAGACGAACAGTTAAAAATCCTATTGAAGCTATTAAGTCCGCTATTAAAGATTGTTAGAGATTCTCTTACGAGTATTTTCTCAAAGCGTGTAGAGTACGCGCGTAAAAGTGCCATTAAACCGTTTACTTATAATACGGAAAATTGGTTGATATAATAAAGTGGTCCAACATGTCTAAGAGAATGCATCAATAGTGCACTTATCGGGGTGAGAAGTCAAAGCCAAGCTAAGAATGTCGGGGACATCGCAATTATTTTTCAAGTATTCGCGTGGTATCATTTAAAAGCAAGGTCAGGCAACGCCTCAGCACACACTATTCTTGGAGAGTTGTATTATGGATTGAAGTTGCGGTCTTAAAAAGTTTTGATAAATAAACTAGAACATTGGAGGGGGTTCACTGAGAACTGTAGCGCGATCAATGGAGTTACCTTCTGAAAAAAAGTGCCTGGAATTTCCCATTCAAACAAACCGCGCTTGAGATATTGTCAAAAGTTTTTTTTTTTAAGATTGGTACATCTGTCATCTGGCACTTAAATATCTGTTTGAGCTCCATTTATCGTAAGTTTTTGTGTGACAGCTTTGTAAAGAAGTCAGTGTTTGTTCTGTTCTGTGAATTTCGCAATGTCAAATTTAGTTGAGCAAATAGTTTGCCTAAAGTTTTTTATTTCTAATAAAATATCATGAGTGGAAACGTTGAAATTGGTAGCCCACGGAGACTTGACAATGTCGAAAATACAAGCATACCAGTGGTACAAAAAGTTTAAAGCAGGCCGTACTGTGGTTGATGATTTTCCTTGTTTCGGTCGTCCTTTCACCAGTATGTCTGACATAAACATTGAAATTGTCAAGAAAATTGTCCTCACAGATCGTCGTGTGAGCATCAGGGCGATAGCAGCCGATCTTGGTGTGCAGAGCGTTATGGACGAGTTGAAGCGCGGCTTGTGCCGAAAGTGCTGAATTAATTGCAGAAACAGCATCGCATTGATGACGCTAAAGAAATGCTTTCTTTAGGCCAAAATGTTATCGATGGCATCATTACTGATGACGTGACATGGTTCTATGAATATGACATCGAAACTAACCAACAATTATCGGAATGGCTTTTCTCAGACGAGTTCAAATCCAAAAAACCACGAAAGAGTCGATCAAATATCAAAGCTTTGTTGGCTGTTTTCTTTAAGTGCGGTGATGTGGTCCAATCCGAATTTCTTCCGTTTTCTTCCGTTAGGCCAGACAGTAAACAAGGAGTATTGCGTGAGCGTATTAAAGCGTTTGAAGGAAAATATTTGTCGCAAGGGGCCAGAATTGTGGAGAAATCACTCGTGGTTTCACACATCTCATCTTGTACGCGACTATTTGATCAAAAACAACGTACATACCGTTCCGTATGCTCCGTATTCACTTGCCATGGCTCCTTGTGCCTTTTTCTTATTCTCACGATTCAAGTTACTACTTCGTGGAAGGCGTTTAGAGACGATTGGGGCGATATAGGGAAATTCGTAGAGGCAGCTGAGGGCGGCCTATGAAAAGTGTTTTGAAGGTTGGTTGAATAATTGAATCGTTTTCGTATTATTGCAGAATTCTAAATACTTTTTGATCAGATATTGACATAATAATCAAAGAAAAAGAAAAAAACAAAAAACTGCGAAAATGTTCCTGAAACCCTCTTTTCAAAAGAAGACATCACCAAAACCTAAGTAAACTCCACTTTTAAAAAGAATTTTTTTTCTACAAATTCTAATTGATGATTATTGTTAAAAAATAAATTCGGAAAAATGGAAAATTTACCTAAACAGATATTTTGGTCATATCGACAATTACATACGAACAATTCCATGTAAATGCGTTTTTTAAGAGAAAGAAAAAAAATTGTGTATTGATATTTTTGTATTTAAGATATTATACTTAAGATTTGTCTTTCACGTTTTGGTATTTTTTTTTTGGTTAATTCATGTCTTTTAATTTGTATAAATTTAATACAATTCTGATAATATCATCTACTTGTGAAATAAGAAATTAAAACGATCTTAAGATACGAGTACATCCTATAGTTAAGATTACCTATTTGTACAATGCACAAGGACTGAGTGGTTACAAACAATGTTTTCTTTTCTGTTTAATTATTTTTGTTATACAATAATTCATTATAAATAAACATCATTAAATATTGAAATTTATTTATATATATTGTCTAAAAGATATTTATTTAATTGTTAAATAATTTTCCTTTATTTTAAAAAATAAATCCAATTTCTTGAGCATTTACTTAATTTTTGTTTTTTTAACTAATTTTATTTCGACAATAAAGTGCTACAAGTTATAGTTACAATATGTATGTATGTGGTCATTTTACTAATATTAGAATAATTTTATATGACTATGATGGTTTTTTCTAGTGATTTTTAGAGAATTGACTTTTTGTTTTTGGTTTCTTTGAAAGTAAATATAAAATGATAACATTCTTTCTTCTTATATATGATAAATACTCGTTTTGCGGGAGCATTCCATTGAGTTACAACATTTCCCGATCTCATTTTATAGACTTGTGGGTAAAGATTTACATTTATTTAGAAGGCAGTTTGTTTGTTTTTATTTATATTTCAGTATTTTTGAGAATGAAATTTTTTTGTTATATTTTGATTATAAGTGGTGTATATTTATTTATCTGTTCCAACAATAGATTTGGCAGCTAAATTATGCTTAACAAATAATTCACAACACTTCCTCTTTTGATCCCCCATTGATAATCTTGCAGTTCAAAGGAGTGCGGTTTTAAGTTGAAAAAATAAAATTGAATATAGGCTCTGCTTGGAGGCTTGAGGAATTTTTAAATTTGCAAAAAGAAATAGCTAAATGCCAGGATAGTTTTCAGTTTATCTGTGTGCAGGCTTTTATTGTTGGAAAGACTGCTTTGCTACGTTATGCTTCTTTTCACCCAAAAAGTGAGCTTATCTTACGATTCTCACCGAATTGAGATCACATTAGTTCAAGCTAGAAGCAATTAACCACCAGATAAGGCTGGAGGAGCGTGATATCTCGGTATGCCAACTTTTCCGTTCCTTTAGTCCCTACAGAAGAGCAGAAAAATATCCCAGATGAAGATAAGGGTCACCAGGAAAAGAGATAGAGTCTAAAGCACAACTCGGTAAGCTACGCATGACCTAAGTCTGTGACTTTAAAATAGAGATCGTAGTAAACGAGCGCCTGTTGGTCACTAGCATGCTTTTGGCTTCTCGTCATAGAAATAACATAGAAGGACGATCCTCACGGTAAATGTTTTGTGTCGTCTGTTAAACTTTACGTCTAGTGTAAGGGTAAAATGTATAAAACTAGATATGTTATGAAGAGAATATTGAAATTTTCTTAAAAAAATCTCTGGGGTTAGTTCCAAAGTAAATTTGCAAAAGAGCAGACTAATATGTCCCACACCCCTCTTCGGCAGATTAATCTACAATGTTTTTGAATAATGGCAATGAAACGTGCAATATGTTTCCACACGTGAAAATCGGTAGAACAATCGGACATCATCTATTAGCATCGTGAATGTGAATTCATTCGGAGACTCAAATAAAGATTTTTAATTTTTTAATACTACGAACCACTAAGTTTAAAAAATAACCTACCCAAACCAGATGGGATCAGTCTAGAAAGAGATTCAAATTTACACGCTTTAATATAAGTGGAGTATTCAGAGTCTATAGAGAATTCCCGGCAAATTTCAAGAGGTACATTCATCTTGCATCCACAAATAGTGGATGCAGTTAGTCAAGGCTCATAGTAATAAAAAATCTACTCTGTGTTGATACCGAGCATCCTGACTACAGACATTTGAAGAAATGACATACAAAACACCGCAGTGAGAGAAAAATCAACACATCAGGAAGAGAAGTAAAACGATATGCAAAAGAATGTCGAAGATACCCGGAGCCATAACAACTTCTCATGTCTCTGCTATAAGGCCAATCGTGAGGATGAACGAGAGATACAATTTCTGAACGTGGGCTTTATGAAAGAAGGAAACAAAAACTTAGTCATCCACATACAGCAGATAGTAGATCTGAAATTCTAGCAGCTATTTAATAGAAATATAAGGAGAGAATAGCGCAGGAAAAGCATCCACTGTTAGTCAATAAAGACGTAGTCTATCTTCCAGAATACAAGGTATTGGCATAGTAATTAAAAGGCTGAAGCATGGCAAAGCCACTGCCACATTACACAGTCATCCACAAGTACAAGTACATCCACATTACAGTCAAGTAGGACCACATTGATTGGTAGTAGGTCCGCAAGGTGAAGGCTTAATGAAGGCTACGGATTTCGAAAAGTAGTTACACTATGTTGTTGTTCTTTCCATCCAGTTTTAAATCCACGAAAGACACTATCTTCTGTAAGGTTGTCCAGTTGCTGGGATACTCAAACAACATCGACACGATGGCGAAAAATCATTGTATATCAACACCAGTGCACAGTGAGTTTATTAGTTTTATAGTGAAAGTACCTAGACCTGAATCCCGGTAAGAATATGAGATGCGGAGGGAAATTATTGCAGTAATTGTCTACAGCAGTAGAAAAGAGATAAAACTGTGGGTCAAGAGTAGAGCCTTGAGCACCCCGGTTTTGGCTTTTTTTTTCTTTCAAAAAACCAAAAAGACACCCCTGATGCAGAGGATTTTAGCGCTAAATCTCTCCGTGTCGATTAAATCAATGTCCTGAGAATTGATTGAGCGGTAACTTGAATATCGATCTCCATATCATATCCTTTTCCTTAACTTCGAAAATACGTTCGGCAGTGTCAACAGAAAGTTTATATACACAGGAAAGGTATTCCTGATAATTTAAAAGCCATTATTATGGCCAACGTGTAGAATAAATGTTGTCGTATTGGCAAAGCAAAGCCTGTGCTTAGAATTCGAATAGAGAATCACGGCGGCATTGAAAAAATTCAGGAGAACTGCTACACTTTGCTGAAGACGGTCTAATTGAGGTCCAAAAGCCCACAATAGGAAACTGGTATGATATTATTAAATTTAAATTCATAGAGCCATCTTATCAAGGCCACATTTCCCCCGGATTAACGTCGTAAATACTCGAAACGATATTTTTTCTGAGGTACGGAAATAATCTCTATTGACGCATAATTTTTCCAAATAAATAGTACCAGCGAAGACGCCACCAGCGTGCTAGCTGCCATAAACTGTCCTATACTCGTATGGTACAAAATGTACTGGATAGCTATTATTCAGCATATACTAGGTGGGGTGAAAAGTTACCTCCTTGACCGCCAGAATGCGCTGTTACTGCAAAAAGGTTGTGGTGCCTTGAAGTCCGTTCATATTTAGGCAGACATGTCAAATTTCAGTGCGATACTGTCTTTAGTTTTGTTTTGACAGCTAATTGTTGTTGACGTGTTTGGCATCATGTTGAGTATGGACAAAAACGATTTTCGTTCCCTCATAAAACATAATTTTTTGAGAGGCAAAACGGCGAAGGAAACAAAAGAAAAGTTGGATAAATATTATGGGGCTAATGCTCCGGCAGATTACAAAGTCAAATATTGGTTTCGAGAGTTTCGTGGTGGCCGCAACTCTACTACCGATCAAGTCCGCAGGGGCAGGCCCTCCGATGGGCAGAGGATGTTACAGAGGACAATGTCAAAAAAATACGTGAAATGGTGTTGGCTGACCGGAAAGTGAAGGTGCGCGAGGTAGCAGATAGCACAAAAATTAGTACTGAGAGCACAAGCTATATTTTGGGCAATATTCTGCATGTGAAAAAGTTATGCTGCCGCTGGGCACCGCGCATGCTCACTCCTGAAACACGAACGCAAGAGCACTTCGAAAGAGTGTTTGGACTTGCTGATGCGGAATCGGGCGGACTTTTGGCATCGATTGGTAACTGTTGATGTAACTTGGATTAACTATTACACACCAGAGAACAGAATGAGTGTATGAGGGCACGAGTGCTCCGAAGCGGCCGAGGGAGGCTCAATGGGTCGGAAAGGTTTAGCGTCGGTTTTCTGGGATTGTCACGGCATACCCTTCGTGTACTACCTCGAAAAAGGAAAAACCATCAACAGCGAGTATTACTGTGCATTATTGGAGTGATTGAAGGTCGAAATCGCTACAAAACAGCATCGCAACCACGGCTAAAATCAATGACTTACGGATCCAATTGCTGTCGCATCCACAGTACTCGACCAATTTGGCTCCCTCGGACTATTATCTCTTCCCAAACCTCAAAAGATGGCTCATCAATAAAAAATTCAGCTCACGCGAGGAAATCATCGACGCCACGGAGGAGTATTTTGCGGACCTTCCGGAAAATTACTTTTCGGACGGGATCAAGAAGTTGGAAAATCGATGGAATAAGTGTATCAACCTAAAAGGGCTATATATTGAGTATATTGACTAGATTGAATAAAATGAAAAAAAAAACATTAAAAAAAACGTATGTTTTTCATTCCCAAGGAGGTTACTTTTCACCCCACCTAGTACTGGCTGTTAATTATGCAGACAAAAGTTTAAAACTGTTATTCAACCAGGATGGCAGTGCAACAATAAAGTCCATAGTGAAGTGCTTGCCTTACCTCCCAGTGGCGGTCTCCATGAGTAAATCCTTAAGCATGTAGACTTAAGTGGCAAGTTCTCAACAAGTAGCATAAGTTTGGTATATGCTGTCAAAGGGCTCACAACTCTATACGGAAAGTTTATCAAAAGCTGATAGCTTCGGATCATGACGGATACACTATTGACTACCTATTTACAAAGCACACATTACAGCCATCCAATAAGTGTCATGGAATTGACCGGACAAACTGTGATAAGGATAACGTTACAGACAACACGGGTGCCAAGGCAGCAGTCAGAGAGTTTATTCGGTTCAGGATCCGCATCAGAGGAAGATGAAGGAAACATGTTTTGAGTTTCAGACTTCTAAGTGTCTAAGAGTCATGTTTTTAATATGATGTAAAAATTGTACTTGGCGATTTTAATGCTAATATAATGGCCACATATTGATAAAACGGTTGGAAACTACACCCTCCACGACATTATCTCCGGAAACAGGCACGGACTTATTGATTTTTCGTGAATTTCAGCTAATTCATGGTTTTCACTCCTGGCTGTCTCCAGCTAACATCAATTTGGACCCTTTACTTGTTGTAGCCAAGACACATTGTGAGGAAGTTCAACATCAAAGAGCTACAATCGCAGGAGACCACCAAGGCCTTTTTCGATGGAATTTCCCTTAAAATTTTCAGGAACAGTGACATCACTGCCAAAGAGCAATCAGCAAAGAAACGCTAGGTTCGACGACGATTGTAAAAAGGCAGTTCTAGAAAAAAAAAACGAACATACAGAGCGGCTCTTGAGAAAAGTACGAAAATGTCTCGCGTATTCTATCAGCAAACAAAGAAGGAAAAAGCAAAGTCTCCTCAGAAGAAAAAAAAAAAAGAAGACACGAGAAGTGTTCAATTGAGGCCTTAGGCTAACTAAAAAATAAAGTTTGGAAGTTTTACCAACTGATAAAACGGACATGCCAAAACTGCAAAGCCCGACCAGAAATCCGTAAGGATAGCGATGAAAATATTAAAATAGAACAACAGTTGGTGCAGAGCTGAATGATGAACTAACTTTACGAGCTGTTCGGAGACATTGATCTAGTCAGAAAAAGCAAATGGACATCAATGCTGGTGCCCACAGATTCTTGAAATCTATACCGGAGGGACAACGCCGTCGAGAAAGACCTCAATACAATATTCAATAATTGAATTCCGAACTCCACTGTCAGTTCTAATAGATAAAAAGAGTCGATATGAAGATCCCTTAAAGATACCTCGTCGCAGGCAGGGGTTACTTAAAGCAATAATTCGAAATATAAGGACTACTTTCGACTACTCGTAGATCCCCAAATCGCAGTTTTCTCACGTTTAAGGTGAATCCGAATCACAGGATCGAGGATTAAGCGATCGCAAATGCCAGCCAACTTGGTATAAGAAGCTGGAAGTATCCACCCGAAAAATAAATACGAGTAGTTAAGTATAATAGGTACAATACAATCGTTTTAAATGAAAGATAC
The DNA here is from genome assembly GCA_928272305.1 of Volucella inflata. Classification (NCBI taxonomy): domain Eukaryota; kingdom Metazoa; phylum Arthropoda; class Insecta; order Diptera; family Syrphidae; genus Volucella; species Volucella inflata. The sequence goes on along the minus strand of OV743716.1, from coordinate 150,171,227 downwards.
ATACAATTACGAAAAATACATTCAGTAACAATAAGTTAAAATTTCTTAATCTGTGGCTGCGTAGTAGATTGTTGATTTACGTCGAAAGCCAAGATTGAAAAATGATGTTTCGGATTTTTTGCGTTCGCGTTCATTATCGTTGCCAAAATAGGAGAAAAGCCTTCCACCAACCGGTGCGGTACGTGTGCTTGTGCCATACGCATTGGTATTATTTGCATGATGTCCCGACGAAATCGAGTAATTCGAATGATGCAACTGCTGTTGATAGAGCTGCTGTTGATGATGGTGCTGATGATGAGGGTGATGAGGATGATGTTGTTGGCTGTTAACATAACCTGTTGGTGACAAATCGGTCATCTCACACGGCCAGAGGGTGATCGCAGATGGGACCGTATGTATCCCGTCCGATAATCGATGATGGTTGGATGTTGACCGGTTAATGAACCGTTGCGAGGACCTCGGCCCCATCTATGTATTGTTTTATATTTATTTGTTTCGATTTTTTTGTATTTTGATTTTTCATTGATGAAAAATAAATAAATAAATAAAAAAAACAAAAGAAAGATACAATTTAATTAATTAGATGTTTTTTTAAATATATTCAAAAATATTTGCAATTCTATTTATAAGCTATTAAATAAATTAAATAAATATAAATGTATTTGGTTTATTTTTTTTAAATACAAAAAATAAATAAATTTTATATGAATGTATTTTTTTTTGTATCAGTTTTGAAATTTTTCTAAAAATTAATATACGTTCAAATTGAATTAAAAACCTTCAAAGGAAATGTAATGAAAAATAAATTTTACACGATTTACATTCTGTACGAGTACGAGTAATGTGTTAAGTCCTACATGTACGGGTATGACTAGAATTTGTCGGTTTTCTGTTTACTGATTTATGTTTTTGAATTTTTTATTTTTTTTTTTTTTAAAAAAACTGATCTATGCGTGTTTGAAACTTATTTTGAAGCGCCTTGACTAAATGACAAAAGAAATATCTCTGTTTACGATACGAAGCGTTTGTTTTTGTTATTTTTTTCAAAATTATCTCAAATACAATATAAGGCATAGTGATGGAGGAGGCGAGAAGTACTACATATATATTTTTCAAAAAGCATGCTTGTGAAGAGAAAAAGAAAAATTGTACGAGTACTAGTATGTACATGCATCAGATACAAGTATATAGGTAGGTACATTGAAATGGAAAATTTAGTGAGTTAACATATTTACAATATTGACTGTTCACAAAACGTACATAAATTTGTATCTTTTCTTAAGAGTTTGTTCTTCTTTTTTTTTTTTTTAAAAGAAAAGATACTACTATTCGAGAGTGTAAAAATCTACTTGTTGAGTGAGTGTGTATCTACAAAAGTTAAACAAAGTTACACGTTTAAAGCGTTACCAACTATGCACATGGTTTGTTGTCGAAATTGATCTTGCTCTCACCAACTAACATTTATTAAAGTTTTTTTTTTTTTTTTTTTTTTTGTTTTACAGTTTTGGGTTAACACGATTGCTTGATCAAATCCAGTGGGGGATTGGAACTATTTTCGATACACACATAATTTAGAATTAAGAATTTGCAAGTTGCTATAAGAGATCGGTTTCAGTGCAGTATATGGGTACCTGAAAATGTGCAAAATTGGGTGAAATATTTTTATAAAATTTGCCTATATCCTTCAGGAAAATAATTCCGATACTAAAGTTGTTCATTAAAAAGTATTGGGGTATCATTTTATTTATCACTAATCTTGTTACTTTTTTTTTTAAATGTGGAACAACCAATCAGAAACTTATTGGGTATATAACTTAATTCGTGCGGTTTTTTTTTCAAAATTTGAACGTTTATTTAAGAAAAACATGTACAAAAGTATTATTCAAAGTATTGCCCATCTGAAGCTATGACTTTTCCCCATCTTTCTGGCAATTTGTGGATCCCATACCAAAAGAACTGCGCCGGCTTGGCAGCCAAGAATGAATCAAGCCATTTTTTGATACGAGGGCGGGTCAATAAGTCCGTGACTTTTGGATTAAAACACAGATTTTTTGATAAAAAAATAATTTTATTTTTCAACGTAGTCTCCCTTGAGCTCTATACACTTTGTCCAACGCTTCTCCAATTTTTTTATCCCTTCCAAAAAAAATGATTTGTCGAGGTCCTCAAAATAGGCCTTTGTTTGCGAGATGACTTCATCATTGGAGTCAAATCTTTTTCCACCAAGCCATTTCTTCAGGTTTGGGAACAAGAAGTAGTCCCTCGGAGCCAAATCTGGAGAATAGGGTGGATGAGGGAGCAATTCATAGCCCAATTCATGGATTTTTGCCATGGCAACTGCACATGTGTTTGTGGTCGACTGTGAGCAAACGCGGCACCCATCTTGCGGAAAGTTTTCTCATGCCCAAGTGATCATTCAAAATTGAAACCACTGAGCCATGCGAGATCCCTACGGCTTCCACAATCTCTCGCACTTTTAATCTTCGGTCGGCCAACACCATATCGTGAATTTTTTCGATTGTTTCGGGTGTAGAGACCTCAACTGGGCGTCCAGGACGTTCGGCATCTTCAGTGCTTGTACGGCCACAACGAAATTCAGTAAACCACTTTTTTACCATTGAAATCGATGGTGCAGAGTCCCCATAGTATTTATCAAGCTTAGCCTTGGTCTCGGTAATGGTTTTTTTTCGCAAGAAATAATGCTTAATAAGCACACGAAATTCACTTTTTTCCATTTTCTCCTCAAATTAGTGAGTAGTCTGATAAAAATAGCAGCTGTCAAACACAAACTAACTGACGCAGCAAGTTTAAATTTTGACAGGAGTCAACTGACAGATGCCTGTTGACAGGAGCAGTGTTGCTGTTTCAGTAAAGAGGTCAGAAATTCAAAAAGTCACGGACTTATTGATCCGCCCTCGTATTATGCTCTGATGTGAACGGTATTTCAGTGAGGGCGTTCTGCATCGATCGGAACAAATGGTAGTCAGAAGGTGCAAGGTTTGGCCTATAAGGCGGGTGGGGTAAGACTTCCCATCCACTGTTTTCCAAATAGTTCTTAACCAGAATAGCAACGTGGGGCCGAGCGTTGTCATGATGGAAAATTATTGGTTCGTGTCTGGTCGCATATTCCGGGCGTTTTTCGGCTACTGCTCTCTTCAAACGAATTAATTGTGTTCGGTAGCGTTGTCCATTGATGGTTTCACCCGGTTTTAGCAGCTCATAATACAGCACACCCATCTGATCCCACCAAATACAGAGCATTACCTTCGCGCCATGGATATTCGGCTTTGCTGTTGATTTGGCTGGTTGGCCGGGTTTCACATATGATTTTTTCCTTTTGTGGCGTTCCAGCAGCATTTCGGACATGCAAAACCGCCTTTCGACGTCTCTCGGCTTGAGTTCATGTGGAACCCAATTTCCTTGCTTTTGAATATATCCATCCGCTTTTAAACGTTTTGAAATGGCTGCTTGAGTGACACCCAAACATTCTGCGAGCTCTTCTTGTGTTTGGCAACAATCTTCATAGAGTAATGCTTCCAGTTCTTCATCTTCAAACTTTTTTGGCTTCCCAGGACGTTCATCGTCTTCCAAGCCAAAATCACCACTTTTAAATCGTGCAAACCACTTTTGGCACGTTCGCTCAGCTAGCGCATGTTCACCATAAACTTCCACCAAATTACGATGACTTTCGGCAGCAGTTTTCTTCATATTAAAGTAATGAAGAAGAACTCCCCGCAAAAACACTTTTTCAGGCACAAAGTTCGACATATTTGAGTGAAAAAAAATTATTGTTGTTTACACTTCAAATGAAATGACGTACAATGACAGTAGCTTTCCAACGCATGTTCCAATGGAATAATAACAATGAAATAATACAAGTTACGCAATCTCTTAGCATACCGCACGAATTAAGTTATAGACCCAGTACAACAGTGCTTCCCTATTAATACTTAAAATCTACATTCATATTCAGAGGCATTAAAAGTAAGGTAGACTTAGAAACGGAATACTGTTAATCCTGACATCCTTTTTTTTCTGTCGGAACAGAGCAATCAGGCGATAAACTGATCCATTGTACTGCTTGAATGTTCCTTTCTCATTCCATTATAGTAAAATAGGTCAGTGATGAAGTGTTTTCCAGAAATAAGTAAGACTTTTTATAAGCGTGAATTTAAGCATTTTTCCAAATAATTTGTAATTGGCAGCACTGCCATTTCATTTATCCGAAAAATGAGACATGTTTTAACGTTCTCATACTAATTATCGTTATCATGGAAAAATAGGTTTGGCGTCATTGCCGCTGTCAGCGTTAACTCCAATAAATATTAGTTTTATTTAGACGTAGATTGGAAATAACCTCTGATGCGGATGCTAAAAAAACACACCTACTGTTGCCTTCAAAGTAATCCACATGAACTGCAACGCACTTGTGCCACCGTTGGATCAAGCCCTCTTTTGAGTTAGTCGAATGTGAAAAGGGCACCAGATCAGGTGAATTTGGTGATACTAGTTGCTGTTGTTGTTTTTGGCAAGAATTGCACGTATAATTACTGCATTGTGTGATTTTGCGTTAACCTGATGGGAAATCCCCGAACTGTCTTTCTGGACTTTTTTTTGTGAAAATTTTCTTTACGGAAATATGTCATAATGACCAAATTGTATTCCTTATTGACAGTCTGGCCTAAAGGAATAAAATCATGATGCACAACATTTATTTAATCCATGAAAACCATTCCAAAACATGAAAGCCATTCTTAGGTCTTGGCTCATTTAGAGCATGTAAATAATGTACATGCTTGATTTCCGGTTTAGGTGGCTTACTCATACTCATACCAGAACCAAATGATACGTTTGATTAATGTCTGGGCGCTACTTTTTCGCAGTTTAAACAGTCTCAAGTTTCTGTTTTTGATTTCCTTAGAGCTGTTACAGCATTTCCAAAGGTTTATATCGTTTTCGTTGCTCAAAATAAATGTCATGCTAAATATACCACCTTGATCAAAAAGTTCTCGGAATAACCGTGTGGCGCTTCCATTGTTCCGATTTGAGTTCTGTTTTTTTTTTGTTAAGTTGGTACATCTACTGCTGATATTCCCTCTTAATCTTAGCATTATAGCTTGACATTTGCAAAAGTTACGTAGCCAAGAGTACATCTATCTCTGTGTGTGTTGGCGATTTTTTACAATTTACGAAATGAATTTAAATTTGCAACAATGAACTTGTATTAAATTTTGCGTAAAAACGGATTTAACGGTGCACGAACGTTGGAAATGTTAGAAAAGTGTTTCGGCAACGGTTCTCTAAAGAAAACGCTCGTTTACGAGAGGCACGAGCAGTCGTGAGTCTATCGAAGATGATGAACGCAGTGGCAGACCATCGACATCGAAAACCGACGAAAACATTAATGAAGTAAAAGAAATGTTGGTCAATAACCAACAGACAGTAAACAAAGAGTATTATTTAGGCGTTATGAGACGTCTGCGTGAAGCAATTTGCCAAAAGAGACCAGAATTGTGGGCAGAAAACTCGTGAATTGCACCATGATAACGCTCCCTGTGACTTCTTTCTGTTCAATCGAGTTAAAAAACCACTACGGGGAACGCGTTTCAGCAGCCGAGAGGAAGTAATGGACAAATCTCAGGAAGCACTGATGGACATACCGAAAACCGAATATAAAAAATGTTTCGAGGATTGGATCAAGCGCTGGCATAAGTGTGTTGCAGTCGATGGGGATTACTTCGAAGTGGACAATATAGATTTAGATAAACAAACTTTTACTTTTAATTTTCTGAATAAATTCCGGAAGGAAGGTGGTATAACACGAAAATTCGATATCACGGAAAATTTTACCAAAAAAACAATAAGAAATTCTCCGTACGTCATGTATGAATGACTGCCTTGGACAATTGTTTAAGGAAACGATTTTTTATTCCATTCCTGAAACATATTGTTCTCATTAAATCATGTTTCAGTGGCATAGTCATTTTGATTGACACATTTGTTGACGCATTTCTAAGATGTTGTGATACTAAATGATTGGCCGTGAAAGAAGATGCCAAAGCACTTGTTCACTGTTGATCTTTATCAGGGTTTGGATTTCTTCAATATTTATTCTTAACTTTTTGGCCAAATATTATCCGAAACGTCTGCCAGCCATACTGGTGTCCTAGTGTTAAGTGATTTGTATATATTGCAGTATTATTGCCGGTTTCCAAGCTCACTAATTTCATATGAAAAAAACAAATAAACGACTCTTTAAATTGCATGTGACACCCTAATCAATTGCCTGTATTAAAGATGTTCAGTTTGGTTGAAAATGTTTCGTACCTAATAACGTTATGGTTTTAAATTCGAACACACCTAAGTAAAGTAGGTGAACTTATAGCAAAATAACTTTCAAATTGTTTTTCAAAATGTTCTTTGAGTCTAGGTTCCAAGTCAGAACCAATTCAGAAGTAGGTAAGTTTTAAACAACTTGTCGACCATTTAATAATTCTGGCATTTGTTGTTGCGCATGAACAATGTCTTTTACTAATGACTATTTACCTGCGTTTCTGAGTCCTTACAAAAAATAATATTTTCTTCATTGCATGTGAAAGTAATTCTTGTAAAAGATTGACTCTCCATATTGTATATTTGTTCTCCTTGTTAAATCTACTTGTTCTATGAGCTAACTAGTTTTCCAAGAGAAGGCATAGAAGATTCATAAACAGTCAAAGACAAAGAAATCTATAGTATTCATTGTTGGGTAAACCAAAAGGTTGGCCTATATGTACAATACCTTGGGCGCTTACCTCTTTCTCTTGGTTTTTGCAATTTTGGAACAATTCTCGTAATTCTCCCCAGAGCTTCTTTCTTGTTTAAATTGGCCTTCTTTATTTTTCGATTAATGCCGCGTGAATAATACTCTGGATACGTGAATATGAAAATCTTCGCTTTTGGGGCAGCGAAAACGCGCGAATAACCAATGAAGAGCCATTACACCCACTCAAAGTTACTGCATGGTGTGCTATATAAGCCGGAGTTATCATCGAGCCCTATTTTTTCGATAACGCCGCGGGTCAAACGACTACTGTGAACGGTGAGCGCTACAGTGCCATGCTCAACGACCTTCTTCTTCCCTTCTCCCTGAATTGGGACTAGAGAAAATGTGGTTCCAACAGGAGGGAGCAACGGCGCGTACTGCTCCAACCACAGCCGAAATTCTGACGAGTGCATTTCCGGGTCGGCTAATATCTCGTTTTGACGATTTGCACTGGCCAGAAAGATCGCGCTTTTTGAAGTCAGGAGTCTATATCAACAAGCCTCAGAATCTTGAAACCGTTTAAGAGAGTATCCGTCAAGAAGGCGAGTATCTTTTGCTGGAAATTTTTGCAAGAGTGATGGAAAATGCCATAAATCGGGACCGAATGGTCATCAATTTTGGCGGCGGCCACTGATCCGAAATCATTTTCTCGATTTAATGGAAAAAAATTACAGCCGAAGAACATCGGGTAACAACTTTTGCGCCACCTTTGTATACTATATGTGTTTATCTTGGTTTGGTATCCACCACTATAAAACCGTAATTAATTGACCTTCCTATCAAAACCATGTTACTTGCTTGTCTTTGCATACACGAGTATGTACTTTATTTCGGGAGTTTTCATCATTGCAGTTAGATTCTCCAACGTGAAATCTCCATCGATAGAAATAATTTTCCCACTTAACGTACTATTAAGAGCTCATCGAAATAGTCGTCAACTATTTTTTTCTCCGGTTGCTCAATATCACTGCCTACTTGTTACGCATAGGCGTTCCAAGTTTCGAAAACAATTACGAGTTTTATGGGCAATCGGTTGCTTATTTTCGATACTTTGAAGATCTGTCTGCCAAGATTCGTTTATGTAATAAAACATTTCGTACCTATGCTTTCGTTTTTAAATTGAGGACATTTTCCATTTGGTCTTTTGAACGCGTTATATAGATTTTACGCTGCCAAAGTATGTTTTCTAGTTCGAAACTTTTTTCTCTCGTTACTGATTCTCCAACATAACTTGATTTGGTATGCTTTACTTGGTTAATAAACCGGTTAAATATTTCATCATCATTAAAAAAAATAATTAATTTTCTTTCGTCTGTCCTATCACTTTTCTAGTGTGTGTTGCTGCTCAAGCATAAGTCTTCCATTTTACTGTCCAGGACACAATAAACAACTTTTTTTAACTTTTACCTATGACAGTTACCATATTATTTCGAGGTCAGTTGTTCTTGAAATTCTAACTTTTATTTTGCCTTTTTCTTGCTTAAGAATTTGTATTTAATTGGAGGCCACGACGTTTCAAAAACACCATCCCACCGGACATGCAAGTTACGTTTATACTACAAAAAAGTTTATGATTGCGCGTTTATCCGCAAAAAACAATCTCTCCAAGTGGCCATTAAGAAAATAGTCAAATTTTGTCAAGTCGCTTGATTCAAGAGACTAATTGACGGGTTAATTCACCTTTTTGGTAAATTGTGTTTCCTATCCTTTCCAGCTGTATGGCTGGTATCGCCTTCTTGTCGAAAGAAATTTTAATTGAGAATAGTTTAATAACGATTATGTTATTTGAAAATAATGGGGAACGATGATGCCATGTTCATAACCATGTAAATGGGCGGATACCCACATTAGGGAATTGTGCTAAATGGCTTTTGTTCACTATGAATTCAATATGAATGCACAAGGAGCATCTTGCTCAATAATTATAGTCGGCTCATCATCAACGAAGCACCTTAGAAATTTAATGAAGGGAAAGCGAATTTTGGAAAAAAATTCTTTTAAACGCAAGCCTTGTCGAGGCGAGTGATGAGGCTTTTTACAATAATCAAATATAAACATTCGTAAATTCAAAATATACTATTGAAAGTTCTATCAACTAAGTAAAACATAAGCAGCCGTTGTATTTAAGTTTCAATATTTTTTTGCTTAAATTTTAAGGAATTCTCTTTCGCAACAAATTGAATGAACAACTTTAGTTTTGGATAAATTGTTTTTCAATTCTTTTCTACTTTCCAATCAAACAACTCTAACGTTAATCCTCCTTGGATATATTTTTTATAATCAAGTCTAAGGTATATTATGATGTTTTTTAAAGGTTAAAAGAAGAAGTAAAAAAGCCTTTTCAGGCGTAACTGCTTTTATTATTCTTATTTTCAAGTTTCATGTAACAAATGTCCAGTAACTTAAGCCTAATTGTATTAATTTCCAATAGTTTTTCTTAAGTTAAGTCGCATCTTGCAATCTATTAAAAAGAAATGCTGGAGAAACTCAGTATTTCTGATAATCCTATCATGCGATAAAGAAGGCAAGGTCCTTGAATTAAAGTATCGTTCTTAAAAAAAAGAATTACTATATCTCCTATTGAACTCAACTTCGGCTTATTTTGATTAATAACTTCACAAACCCTTTGTTCTAAAATAACCTGAATTCACAGAATTTCTGTCAAATTTAATAAAAATAATTTTTAAATATTCAAATCTATCTCTAAGCCTTCCAAAACAGATCTGATGTTAAAAATTTGTTATATTTAATTATTTAATACGAGGGCGGGTCAATAAGTCCGTGACTTTTTGAATTTCTGACCTCTTTACTGAAACAGCAACACTGCTCCTGTCAACAGGCATCTGTCAGTTGACTCCTGTCAAAATTTAAACTTGCTGCGTCAGTTAGTTTGTGTTTGACAGCTGCTATTTTTATCAGACTACTCACTAATTTGAGGAGAAAATGGAAAAAAGTGAATTTCGTGTGCTTATTAAGCATTATTTCTTGCGAAAAAAAACCATTACCGAGACCAAGGCTAAGCTTGATAAATACTATGGGGACTCTGCACCATCGATTTCAATGGTAAAAAAGTGGTTTACTGAATTTCGTTGTGGCCGTACAAGCACTGAAGATGCCGAACGTCCTGGACGCCCAGTTGAGGTCTCTACACCCGAAACAATCGAAAAAATTCACGATATGGTGTTGGCCGACCGAAGATTGAAAGTGCGGGAGATTGTGGAAGCCGTAGGGATCTCGCATGGCTCAGTGGTTTCAATTTTGAATGATCACTTGGGCATGAGAACGCTTTCCGCAAGATGGGTGCCGCGTTTGCTCACAGTCGACCACAAACGCATGTGCAGTTGCCATGGCAAAAATCCATGAATTGGGCTATGAATTGCTCCCTCATCCACCCTATTCTCCAGATTTGGCTCCGAGCGACTACTTCTTGTTCCCAAATCTGAAGAAATGGCTTGGTGGAAAAAGATTTGACTCCAATGATGAAGTCATCTCGCAAACAAAGGCCTATTTTGAGGACCTCGACAAATCATTTTTTTTCGGAAGGGATAAAAAAATTGGAGAAGCGTTGGACATTGTTGGACGTTGTTTTAATCCAAAAGTCACGGACTTATTGACCCGCCCTCGTAAATAATAAAAATATTTCAGAGTATTCAAGAGTGGGTAAGTATTGATAATGGCGCATAATTAATTATTCTATAGGAAGATGTTATAAGTTTTGCAAATGGCGTCGTACGTCAATCATATTTGACATTTGTGAACTAGACAGCTGCAGTATACAAATAGAAAAGCAATGAAGCGCGTGTGAATTGTTGTCAAGCCATCCCTAATTTCAACAACGAAGAGGACGATTTTGTGTCGAAGACCGTCATGAGCGACGAGGCGCATTTCCACTTAAGCTGTTCCGTTAGTAAGCAGAATCTCCATTTCTGGGGCACTGAAAATCTGCGAGTGATGCACGAACAGCCATAACATCCACTCAAAGCCACTGTGTGATGCGGCGTTCACGCGGGAGGAGTGACTGGGTCGTATTTTTTGAGGACGGCCATAATAAACGACTTCTTATTGTCGGAATTGTATGAACGGGGCTTGCTGAACATTAGGTTTCAACAGGACGGTGCAACCGCACACACCGCTCGAGTCACAATGGATATTATGAAGGAAGCACTTCATGGTCGCGTAATCTCCCATTTTGGCGAATTGGCATGGGCATCAATATCGCCCGATTTAACCATCCCAGACTTATTCCTTTGGGACTACCTGAAGTCGCGAGCTTATGCCAACAAGCCTCGGACAATCGCAGCCATCATCACTCAAAATCATTTTTTTTTATTTATTAAAAAAGTAATTCAAAAACAAAATTGGATGATTAATTTTGCGCCACCTTGTATTTAGCAGTTTAGCAATTTTTATTTAAATAGCAACAAATCGTGATTGTGACTGATTAATTTTCATATGATTACATACTACCGCCACCTCTAAGGACAGTAGCTTAGCTCTGTGATTTCAATTTACTTTGAATACCTAATGGGAAAGTAGCAAGTGAAATGTGAGAAGTAGTGATCTCGTGGACTTCTTCGATCTGTTTGTCAACTTTCAGGTCTTGGCCAATATTTGTAATTAAAGTTGGACAACAAGCAATGGAATTAGCTTAACGCTGCCCCCTAAAGTTTAGAAAAGTAGCTGTCAGAAAGCATTTATGGAGGCTTCCATTTAATATAATTGAAACATTTAATTCAAAATCGGATTTGAGCTTCCGCTCTTGTTAAAAGCAGCTCCCCAATTTTTTTAACATTCTAGCCAAATTTACGATCAAATAGAAGAGAGGGTTGTCTACCTTTATAATTTGAACAGTACCCTCAACAAAGTGGAAAGCGATTTGCAACGATAGCGTAAGCAGACTCGACATTTTTTAAGCATATCAGTTAAGGGGTTTTATCGAGATAAAATTTTTAAGAAATCCATTTAGAAAATTTCATGTCAATCTGGTTATACATTCTGGAAATTACACGCACATTTGCAAAGATGTGGGGGATGGAGAGCGCTTGATGATCTCCGACCATAGAATAGATGACTCGATGTGTTTAAAATACAAAAATTTCAACTGTTTGTAAAGTTTTCTCTTTTTGAGACAGATTTCTCGGAAGCGGCTAAATCGATCAGTCTCAAATTTTAACACAGCCCTTTAAAATATATCTTTTAGTAATTGCTCGAAGATTTTTGACTGATGGCTTGTGTGGCCGGTTGTACAATCCTATTGAAACCAGAGATCGTCCAGACCCAAATCATTCAATTTTGGGAAAAAAAAAACAGCCGGTAAACATGTTACTGTAACGTTCTCAATTCAGTGTCTCTTCAGCCTCATCTTCGAAAAAGTACGGGCCAATGATGCCGCCAACCCATAATCCGCATCATACAGTGACTTTTTGGGGATGTATTATTTTTTTGTGAAATTATAATTTTGTTTATAATTTGGGTACTTAACCCATCCATCTAAAAATGGGCTACATCGGAAAAGATAAAATTCGATGACAAATTGTCTTGGCGGTCCAACATCTAGTGAACAAATCGGTCCAAAAGCTTCAATTGTTGTATTATTTGGTTATTTGGATTTTATAGGCGTGCAAATGAAGATCAATCTTTTAAATTCGCCATGAAGTGCTATAAGTAAGTCCCTATTGTCAACTGGTTGGTTTTGAACACATTTTCTACAGTAGATTTCAGTATCATTATTTTTATAAATAACAAATTTTAAAATTAATTAATGTTGCCACAATATTTAGGATTTCCAAGAGAACTTCGTTGCTAGTATTTTTCATCGGTTGTGGTAACTGAAGATGCTATCAAATGACGCTTCTTTTTTTATTGTCTTCAATTCTCATGGTATCGATGGTACGAGTACATGCCAAGTTGTGTTACAAAAGATCAGATGCTGATCATTGTGACTTCCTTCATGTTAGGGAGCATAAATAGAGTATGATCGAGCTACACGCGCGCAAAACTCTTTCCAAATACATCATATGTCATCCAGCTCAAAGGATTTGTGTTCTCTTAATGTGTAAACACAGCGCCTGTGATAGGTAATTAGGGTGAAAAAAAATTTGAGTACCGGTGTACATTGGTTTTAAATGTTTGCAAGTTGTAATGACTAGAAGCTTACAAGCATCCTATAAGTGAGTCAACGAATTTCAAAGTGGACTTGAGAGTGAACTGGTGAACATTCGACTCGATACAGTGTTACAGTTGAAGGTTTGAAGAGTAGGACATTCCTTGCAACTTTCATGGAGCAAGAGACATTAGGTCAATTGACTGTTAAATTTAGTTTCATCTTTAAACTTTAACGCATGACTTTAAATATTGAGGAGAGGTCTTGTGGCCACTTGATCATATATGGTTGAGCCATCGCACTCAAATGTTGAGCTTATAATTCCGTATATAGTATTTGTATTTTTGCCAGGTCAGACGGATCAAAGTGTTTCTTTTATCGGTTCAAGAAATCCAAATATATAACAGCGTTTTCGACTACATCGAATATGTGTTCACTCAAACATATAGAAAGTTGTTCATTGGCACGCATACCGAGAATAGAAAGTATTTCGTTTTCGACAATGTTTGAAAAAACAGCGTTGAATTTTGGAAGCATTAAATTCTACACAGTTGGTAGTGTTTTTATTAGTTATGGTGTTAATACCGAAATTTATTGAGATTTAGTTCATGAGTTCGGAAAGAAATATGAAAAACATTGATGAAAATTCAAAAGTATACGATATGGAACAGAGCCCTGTTGCTTTGTATGAATCAGATTCAAATCGTGCAAAATAACTTGAATTAAATGTTCTAAAAGGTAAAAGAAAAGATTCATCGGCCCTGAATTCACATATTTTCAACAAAAGAATCTAGTTCCAAACACTATCCAATACCTTTCAAATATAAAGGGCAATTATCTTGCTTCCGACGGATTGGTGAGTCATCCCATCAAATCACTTAATGACCTGTTGGTAAGAAAACAGTTCAGCTGGCCTTTGAAAAGTTGTTGTGCTTCGAGATATTTTACGGCGAAAGATTCTGTAAGATTGAAGGCTTACTCAACAAGAAGGAGTATAGACTGGCCATTCTTGTCGACATTGCGAGCATGTGTAAATCAGACAGATAAAATTACGAGACGAATCACTAGTTTTGCGTATTAAAACAATCCTGGTGGCAGCCAATATGTTATGGCGGGGAACTATCTCGACTGCTGTGATCGTAGCTGTATAGTCTGTTGGATTTTGTCTCCTTTAGAGCGCATGCAGTCCTAGACGTAATTGATTATTTGTGCACCTGAAACGGGCTTTCAGGCAATTCTCTCAAAACTGAGGCTGTTATCTTTATGAAAAGGAGGAAGCAAATTGATCGGATTGATTTAGAAATTGAAGGCAGCATCCGATTGTCCAGAGAAGCCAAGTATTTGAATGTCGTCGCGGATAATAAACTTCTTTCGACTGAACATTTTGCGACGAAAACTTCTAAGACCCCTGGGACTGCAAAACAGTCTGGTGGACTTGGAAATATGACACTGCTTTTTATACTATTAGACTCCAAAGAAGGATCTGTTTCACTTTCCAGTGCGTTTGACTTTTCATTTATCAAATGAATTCGCATTTGATGATTGACTCTTGAGTCCGGACTTATGAGCTGATATCAGAACTCCTGTTGCTGTATAAAAATGAAGTCGACTTAAGAATATGAAACCAACAAAGTCCGGGGATGGTTTCATCACCGATCTGGGATTCAGCCTTGCTATCTTTATAAAGGCCGACTAGATTGCATTCCTTGTTGGAAAAACTTCCATCTGTTTTACATGGGGAGAAATACGAGTATCTGCGTATATAGCAACAGTCAATCTGTTGAACTCAGTACTCAAGTGGGTATGAATACACCTACAATTCCTTAGCACGTTTTAAGAATTTCTGAAAATTACATAGAGAGTGAAGAAAGGATGTTTGGCCTCAATGGTTATTTCCCTCCATAGTTGGTATCCGTTTTGTTGCCCTACTCGTATGCTCTAGGAGGAGTAAAATTGTTGCTGCTAACAGAAGCTTCTGGAAAAGAAGAAGAGAAGTAGACTTTCCAGCTAGTTTAAGAATGCTAGGACCAAATTTACAGTGGGAGTACGAAAAATGGAATATCGAATGAACTTGCTACGCAAGATTCAGAGAAGACTTTCTCAGGGCCGCAAACTACGATATGTTAAGTTGTCTAGTTCTTGACTTATCTGATAAGTTAGTGACAGTTTTCTGACAGTAAAATAATATAACAAAATATTACGCATTTATAACGCTTCAGTACAAGTTTGAGACGAGCTGGAATCTTTCAAAGGACTCCGCGATTTGAAGATAACTTACCGTGGGTTGGATTCCAAATATAGGAGTTAAAATAAACTGTAGAGGTTCGCAGTCCCTTTGTTGTATCTCTGTGTCGGGAGCGCAGAATTGTTTGCTAGGCCAAATACGGCCAACAATTTCCGACTTTTCTTTTTATTTACACCAAAGAAGGGACAATTTTAGTAGACAAGAGAGTAATTTATATTTTTGATTTTGATAATTGGATATGGCAAATATTCAAAAGAAAATCTAACAAATTCAGATCTGTTTTGCTAAGTTTAGGAGTTTTGCTTATTTTACTCTTTTTTAGATTGACATAAGCCAGATAAATTTTAAAGTTAAAAGTTTTCTCCTAAGACTCTGTTTCGCTTCAAATATCTACTTAAATGTTTATTAGTTTTATTCTTAAAAATTTACATATTTACATTTAAAAAAAGTTCAAGTAAAAAAATAAAAGAAAATAAAAAAACATAAAACTGTGAACGTCATAAAAAAATCTACACTTGGAAATTTACACAAAATTTACATGAAAAAAGATAGATTTATATTTATAAGGAAAAGAAAAAGGAAATATTTTTTTTTTCAAAAAGTACTTACCGCAAGTGAATTTACGAGTATTTTGTTCAAAGATAGTTTTGGTTATTTGTTTTTGGTTTTTTAATTTTTTTTTTATATTCTTTGTTTTCTTTTTTTTTGTTTTTGCAAGAGCATTGGAAAAATATGTGTAAATCAAAAACGTGTCCTTTACGCCTACCTCGATGTTGGCGATGCTACCACTATATCACGTCTACAAAATGCCGGTCGACTGGTGATTATTTTCATTTCCAATAGTTTTTTTTATAATTTTGTTTTTTTGTTTTTTTTATTTTGTTTATAGAATTGTAAATATGTTTTTTTATTTTTTAATTTTTGTGTAGCAAAATTCATGTAGCGACATGTGTTTTGTTTTTGGTTTTTATTTACAATTTTGTTTTTTTTTTTATTTTGATATTTTTGATATTATTTTGTTTTTTGTTTTTTTTTTTAGATTATGCAGGATACAATAAAGCCAATCAGAAGAGAAGTGATGATAAAATGTAGATACATGGATTTTGTTAGATTAAAAAAATATATAAAGAGAAAAATAGTTGTTAAATAGAATTAGAAAAACAAAGAACACAACAAAAGTATAGAAATGCACAGCGTGTTTTTAGACTTTTGTTTAAACTTAAGCGCAACTGAAAATTAAAATAAATTCATAAATAATCGAAAGTGAAGAACTCAGAGCAAGTGAAAATAAAGGTATTTTTTCTGTTTTTTTTTTTTTTTTTTTTATAGAGTGTCATTTGAAGTTTTAGAAGAAATCGGTTGGAAAGGATAAGCTTCAGTGCTTTTGTTGATTTTAATTGAGGAGAATTATAAATAAAAAAAAGTGGCTCATGGAAATCGTGAAAATGGTTCGTTCAATTGTAGTATTTATTCTATTGTATGTTATCACTGGCTATAGATCTTAAATGTCATCAACTAGAATATAGATACACAGATTACAGTGGACTTTGTCTACCTAGGGTCTGCTATAAATTCAGACAACGACACCAGAGCTGAGATCAAACGAAGGATAACTCTTGCCAATCGCTGCTTCTTTGGGCTAAGAAAGCAATTGACTAGTAGAGTCCTCTCTCGAATAACAAAAATTACCCTACATAAGACCTTAATAATCCCAGCGCTGCTCTATGGCGCAGAGGCATGAAGATTATCGAAAATGGATGAGGGTGCTCTTGTCTGCTTCAAGAAGAAAATTCTTCGAGTGATTTTCGGCCGCGTCTGTATTGGCGGCAAGTGGAGGAGGAAATACAATGACGAGAGTGAAGATCCAACGAATAACATGGCTAGGTCATGTAGAGCGGATGAACACCAATGCTACGTCGGTCGGAAACGTTTACGAATCCGCCCCCGAGGGACAGCGTCTGAGAGGAAGACTGAGACTTAGTGTGCGAAACTGAAGGCAGCAGGCAAAAGATCGAGCTAGCTGGAGACGCTTGTTAACTGAGGCCCAGGTCCACCTCGAACTGTAGCGCCACCTAAGGTAAGTAAGTTGAGGACTTCTAACTTGGATACCATTCGACAGAATTCCCAGCTTAGATCTCAAAATATATCTGGTATGTACAATACATACAGGGTGTCCAAAAAATCAACGTCAAGCCGAAAACGGGTGGTGGTGACGGTTATCACAAAATTATAAAAAAAAATCTAAGTCATGTTTTTTTTAAAATTATTGGAACTCTCAAAAAAAAATTGAGAAATCTGACACCCTGTGACGATCTTTCAAGTACTATCACCCCAAATCTTTACTTTTATTCGATTTTGTAAATCGGTTTTAACTAAAATATTGCTTTTTTGTGTATCCATGTATCTGAAAATCATTAATCACCCAACTTGAACTGACTGTACTGAAAAAAAAAGTATTATGCCGTTTTGACAAGCAACTTTAAAAGATGGCGTATTTAGTCTGGATTCCAAAATGGTATGACACTTGCTAGACTAACCCTCTACCCCGAGATTATCCAGAAAGCGTGCAATTTTGTCAAACGATGTTACAGAGGTAGAGAGAGGATCCGAGATTCCTCGAAAAAATTCTATGGACGGATGAATTGACTTTTAAATGGGACGGTTACATGAACCTCGACAATTTGCACGAGTGGCACGAGGATAGTTTCAATTTTGGGCCGTAATTTACAAAATCGAAGAAAAGTAAAGATATTCGGTCACAGTACTTGGAATATCGTCACAGTGTGTCAGATTTCTGGATTTTTTTTTTGAGTGTCACTAATTTTAAAAGTAGATTATTTAGATTTTTTGCGGGCAGTTTAGTTACATTTTGAAAGAGCTTGGAGGACCAGAGATAAAATTCGAATATGCAGAATTGCAAGCATTGTTAGATGTTGGATGAAGTATCGATTCAAACACAAGAACAGTTTGCATAAGAATTGAAAGTTAATCGTAAAACTGTTTCCAAATGTTTAAAAGTTCTGGGAAAGATCCAAAAAGAAGAAAAATAAGTTCCATGTCAGAAATATAGTTTCATTGAAATATCCCCTTCTGGTTACTATAGTACTTGTTTCGATTGATGTCTGTGTTTCAGATAATAAAAGTACTAGAAGATAATCAGCTGGGCATCAGTTGTTGTCTAGTATCTGCATTTCCGTTTTCGGAACATGTGTTCTTTAACCTCTCTTGATGTCCTCACCGCCATCATTTTAACGCAAAATCTACCAACAAGTTATCAGTGATAATGTTCTGTGAGTTTCGTGGTTTATGCTGATATGTACAGACAGCATATAAAGTGGAGCTATAAAGGTGGACTTCAGCGTTTGTAAACTCCACAGAAAGCGTAAGCGCTAGCTGCTCCGAAGAAAGAGCAAAAGGAGCGGAAGATCGGAAACAATTGAGAAATGTTTTAAAAAGAAAAACGTTCAGAAATACTAGCGGTACCGGTACTAGCGATCTTATTTCTGAGCGGTTTAAAGCGGTGCGAGTTGACTTTATGAAGTGCATGGATCAAATTATCTCTAAAATATGGTCGGACAAAAGCTTGCGTATGGAACTGATCTATGGTACACCATTTAATTGAGCATTAATGCTGGTTTTGGGACTTTAGAGACCTTTAACGCCAACAAAATGGTTTCAACAGGGCGCCAAACTGTTATGCGATTTCTTCAATCTTATGCTTGAAAGCATTGTCAGAGGCACAATGTACAACGACTTACCTACGCGGATAGCATTGACATCATCAGCACAACGGGCGTTTTGAGAGACATTTGCAAGTTTTGAAACAGAAGTTGTTGAAAATGGGCCAAAAACCAATCAAGCCAAAAGAATATGGTGCCAAGACACACAACAACAATAATCAGAGAATTTATCTACTTAGGATCTGCTTATTGCGCTTGACAATTTCTGTTTGTTTGAACTCCGAAACCATTTGCATAGCTGTTTCTGGGACTAATAAAGCTTTGATTGTCCTCTCTGACTGAGAGCCTAGTTAAAAAATTGCCATTTGCATTTGCAGGTGTAGTTACTGGACAAATTTGAAGGCTGTTTGCACCTTGCAAGGCAGTATGTAACCTTCCTCTGAGGTCGGGCTATCAACAGTCGTACGGACATGTTTGCGTATGTCCAGGCACTACATAGCTTGCCGAGCTATAAAGATCCTCTGACATAATCATGCCAATGCTTGGAAATATCTTAAAGTACTGGGTAGAACTTACTCTCGTTCCTCTGTCATGGAGAGAAGTTAATATAGTCTCCATCCCCAAAACGGGGAAATGCTCTCTTGTTTTCCCAAAGGACCTCAGACCTAGTAGTCATCATCTTTCCTTCTGAAAACTCTAAAACGTTTGATTGATATATAGTAAATATACGATCTAGTCTTAATCCTAGACTTCTATCATCGGCACAACACGCCTACTGCAAAGAAAAGTGGGTGGAAATGGCTCTACATTGAACGATCCCTACACTGTAGAGAATATACAATAGTCGCTTTTCTGGACATAGAAGACGCTTTCAATAACGTCAACACACCTTTGAAGGTAGATGACTCACTTGGGGAACTGAACATCTAATCCTAAAGAGCTGTATAATCAACTCCAAACTGGATGAATCTTCTGTTAAAAGATGTGCCAGCAGAGGTGCGCTGCAAGGCAGTGTCCTTTCGCCCCTTCTCTGGAACTGAGTGGTCAACGAACTGCTGGTATGCCTGGAATCTCTATATACTAACACGTTGGGCGGATCGCTGTGGATTGGGAATAAGCCCCCATAGAACCGATCTTGTCTTCTTTTCCAGGAAATATAAAATGCCGACTATAAGTAGACCCTTAACCAACGGTACCAGTTAAACCTTCTCTGGCACAGTAAAATATTTGGGTCTAGTTTTCGACAAGAAACTAAACCAAAAACCTAATATTCAAGAAAGAGTAAGGTAAGCCTCAATAGCTTTATTCTCTTAAAAAAAAAAAAAACATTGGGAACGATTGAGGATAGTCAAGCCGCTATCAAATCCCTGGACTCATGCTCTTTTATCTCAAAGACCGTTATAGACTGCCGTTCATCTCTTACGGACACGGCAAAGTAGTTAGTTAAATATTCACCTTTACTGGGTGCGGGGACACAGAGACATCCCATGGAATTGTAGGGCCGACGAACTTGGCAAAATTGAAACGACTATACCGATTAAAACTGGGAAAGGTAACATCGGTATACCAATCGATATGCACAAACAAGAAATCAAGGTGGATGCTCTTGGAAGAATAAACCTTGGGTGGACGGTAGGATCAACATGTATAGAAACCAAACAAATCTGGACTAAACTGGATCTGAATCGTTCTAAGAGTTTGATCTTTCTTAACAGGAAACATCTTAGCCCCATCACAGGTGTCATCACAGGACATTGTCTTTTAGATAAACATGCAAGAAGACGCGGCATTTTTACAATTGACTCCTGTGGAAGCTGCATGAACGAGGAGGACGAGGAGACAGTCCCCCATCTTCTTTGTACATGTCCAGCCTTCTTCCAAAAAAGAAAACTCCACTCAGGAGCTTTTTTCTACAACGACTTAAGCGATCTAAACAACACAGACTTTATAAGTCTCCTACGCTTTGACAAAAGCGGTTTCGTGTGGTATGACAACGGGCCAACAGGCCTAAGTGATTTGGTCTTTCCTTCCAACAGCCACACTTTAACCTAATTTAACCTAGTATGGTATCAAGCCCTATTTTTATCAATAATCTTGCCTAAGATGGCTAGGTTATTAGAGTGGGTGTAAGTCTTCGACTAACAGGCGGAACTCATTAAAAGAAAACCTCGTCTCAAGTGGTGCGCACAAAAGGTTAGAGACCTTAAGCATCGTAAGTGTCCACTCGGTTGTTGGCCAAACACCACGCTTACGAGAAAGTTTTATTTGTTGAGGTTCAGATCCACTTTAGACCCAAAACATTCGAGTGAAAAATAATTGTAATGGATGGGCCAACAAGTGTGAAAGTGGCGAACATATAAGTGTTCAAAAAAGCGGATGTTTTAAATCCACATCTGTCATCTTTAGTCATTAAAAATTTAAGCTATCGAAAGATATTTGGTGGCTTATGCCACCTTACGAAATTCAGTTCACGCAGGAGTTGAAGCCTCCATACCGGAGCCGTACGTTGGTGAATTGAATGCAACAGCAAACATGGCTGTAAGATTTTTTAAAATAATCATCTTCAATGGCGAAACTAATTTTTATCCCAGCGAATACGTTAATGATGTAAATAAGCAAAACTGGATTTTTTGGCCAATTAAAACCCAAGACAGATTCTCGAGGATATTGTTTTCGACTGGAGAAATTATTATTTGACGTTTTTTTTTTTTTAAACTGGTGCCAGTAAAACTGACACCGTGAATGCTGTGAATCGCATCATTATAATTGTATATGGCCAAAATTTGATGGACGCAATGTGGTCTGTTGTAGGTGCAGCATATTGTTGGAATAAAGAAGCGATTATGCTAGTATGTGGTTATAAATTTGGACAAGCGGATGCAGTTATATATTGTGCTGACCGTGGTGAAAATTTGGCCAAAAAATCAAAATCATTCTAATGCAACAATTTCAAATTTACTATTCCCATGATGAGACCCTTACTTGGAGAATCGCTAGTAAGCCAACACCGTCTGCTCATTACAGAATTTTTCACAGCGGAACCACCGAAAACACGGGCCAAAAATCCGGTGGTATAATCTATCGAAGGAACGAGGCGCAAGATTTATCGCACTGGCTAAAGAAGTACTTCAAAATATAAATGGTATAGCAGACTCACTTAGCCCGCAAGAAATGTGGAACAGCATGCACGAGGAATGCATAACACTCGCAAAGTCCCATCTGGGGACTATATCGAGATACCATCACGTCGGCAAAGAAACATGGTGGTGGAATGACGAAACCAAACGAGCTGTGGCCGACAAGGAGAATGCATTTCAGGCGTGGACAAAATGCGATGACGGTATCGAAAAAGCTCGACTGGCTCTTGAATACGAGCGCCTTAAAAAGATCGCAAAGAAAGTCCTGGCTCGAACTCGAGCGGCAAAAGCGGAAAACCTGTACCAGGAGTTGGAACAAATATGCTCACGATCGGCGGATAGAAGACAAGCTATCCAAGAAGTTCAAACGTCGTTCAGTACTAAAATGCCAAATATTTTTAAGCTCGCTGCACAGAGGCGAAAAAATTCAATGGAAATAACCTCGCCGAAATACATCAAAAACGCAGACGGTCGTTTACTAACAAATGAAAAGGAAATTTGTGACCGGTGGCTTGAATACTGCAAGGAGTTGCTTAACAAACAGTTCCCACGTGATATCGTGCCGACAGCTGGTCCATTCGAGGAGGAAGTTTCGGACTTTTCAATCGAAGAAATAAGTATAGCAATTGGAAAAATGAAGCGGGGGAAAGCGGCGGGACCAGACAGCATCCCATCAGAGTTTTGGTCGAAGAAGGAGGGAATCGGCAGCGAATGGCTATCGAAACTTTGCAATAAATTAAAATATGGACAAACTATGCCGAATCAATGGAGAAGTAGCTTCTTGGTTCCATTATACAAAGGAAAAGGCGACACTCGAGAATGCAACAACTACCGTTCAATCAAGCTTATGTCATACACAATGAAAATCGTCGAAAGAGTCTTAAACGAACGTCTTCGGCAAATAATAAAGCTCGATAATAGCTAGTGTGGATTTGTTGAAGGAAGATCGACGGTGGACGCTATCCAAAGCCTACGAATAATAATGGAAAAGCACCGAGATTCGTCTAAGGATTTACACATGGTATTTATCGACCTCGAGAAAGCATTCGATCGAGTGCCTAGGGATCTCATATGGGCCGCGCTGAGGTCTCAAAACGTACCGGAAACGTATGTTAGAATAATACAAGACATGTACGGAAACGTGAAAACTGCGGTTATGAGCTCTGCTGGACTAACAAGAGAATTTCCAGTTAATGTCGCAGTGCACCAAGGAAGCGTCCTTAGCCGCTTAG
Source organism: Volucella inflata (assembly GCA_928272305.1). NCBI lineage: Eukaryota > Metazoa > Arthropoda > Insecta > Diptera > Syrphidae > Volucella > Volucella inflata. Next base: position 150,148,025 of record OV743716.1, on the reverse strand, counting down.
CTCTTTTAAAAGACTAAGCGATAACGTCGAAAATTTACAGAACGCCTTAGATTCATGGAAAAATGCGCTAGAAAGAAACGGGTTTAAAATACGTCGTTCAAAGACGGAGCATTTGACGTGCCCATTTGCGCATCCATTGCGACCTGTTCCGGATATAATGTTAGACTGCAGAGTTCTTCCGAAAAGCACTATCTGAAAGTACTTAGGATCAATCATTAACATGGAAGCGAAATGTGACGACGACGTAAACCACAGAGTGAGTGTGGGATGGATGAAATGGCGGGAAAATTCGGGAATCTTTTGCGACCGAAAATTTCCACTTAAATTAAAGGGGAAACTCAACACCACGGTTGTTAGACCAGCTCTTATATACGGTTCACAGTGCTGGACAATGTACGAATCGTTTTAAAAAAAATAACGGCAGCGGAAATGAAAATGTTAAGGATGTCTAGCGGAGTCACTAAACGCGATTGCATTAGATCTACGCGTATAAGAGGAAGTCTACATATAAATAATTCGGTAACCGAACAGCTTGAGGCGAATAGAATAAGCTGGTATTGCCACGTTCAAAGAAGATCTGCGGAAAATCCGCTTAAAAAGGCACTGAGGTCGGAAAAAGAATTCCTGGATTTCTCAGATGGCAAATGCGCAACAACGTCTGGGGTTAACCACTGAAGCGATCCAGGACCGAGCATTATGTAGACGCGTTCTGCGGTCTGCGACATTAGCCAACCCCATAAGCGGAGCAGCAGCGATGCAGTAAAAATGGGAAACTCGTTACGCATAACGAAGAAAGGGTTAATAAAAGGTTAAGAAGAGACCCTTACTGACCTACCCTGTATGTCTTCGAACTTGTAGGTTGTTCGAGTACGTAGTACTTTCTAAGCAAACAAACAAATTTCACGATTTCCAAAATCAAAAGAAAAGAAAGTAGAAAATAAATTAATTGAAAAATTTCAAAAATCACCATCAATTTTTGTAGATATTACAAAATAATTTTTTTTTTTATTTTTTAATTAAACGCAGTAGCAGTTTTTCACTTACCTGATGTAACTGATATCTAAAATTTCTGTTTTTGGTTTTCAAATATCTTTGGGGGACATGAACGATTTGAAATATAGTTTACAGATTGTTGTTAACAAATTGCTGTTATCAGAATAGCGAAAAAGTTTGAAACTTAAACACTTTGGATACTAATGGAAAATATGAGAATGCCCTTGCGAAAACTGATATTAATATTGAGAACAGTTGCGAGATTCCGCAGGGTTCCATGTTAAGGCCTCTGTTAATTGTGAACTAGGCCTAACTAACATTTAGCAATAAGAACAGTCCATCTCTGATAGAATATGAGAGTGAAACATAAGAAGAATAAACACTGCTTACGAGTCTTGAAATGGTTTTTGTACCGTGTAGGGTTATTTAAAAAACAAGTATTATGTGGTTTTACAGATTTTCCAGTATATAAGTAAATCACTTACATTTAAGAAAAAGAAATTTATTTAGAAACCGTTCACAACCCCAAAAATATTTTTACCATATGCAGTTAATTTTTGGAGCAAAAATTTAAGCAACAATGTAAAATACTTAGAACTTAGCGATAGTATTTTTTTGCAATAATTTCAAAACCGGACAAGCAGACTGAATTACATTTTAAAAATGTTGTATCTTTGTTCCTTGGTAAAAATGGTAAGATTTTTGGTCATTACATTGAAATTGCACATTTCCGCTTCCATGGAGTGAAAAGACATAAGGATCATCGATGGTTGCTTGTTTTTAGAGTTTAAGATGTATAGTGCCGGCAAATTACAAGTTAAGCATGCCTCTTTAACAGTAAAGTGATTGAGAAGCATGGAGGAACATATTATGCAGGAGTTATGAAGCAAATATATGAACCATGAAAGAGGAATATGTCGCGTGTGATTTCTAAGCTATACTGGGAGTGACAGTGACAAGTCTTCGAATAGGAATATCTATTAAACCGTGCATGTTGGTCCTTGTTCGCTCTCTATCAATTCTACATTCATATACGCTTAGTGGCGAGGCTCACCATTGCCTAAATATTTTGTAAGCCGGCGAAATTGCCATTTTTTTGATACGGTGAATTAAATTTCACCAACAAAAGTACACTGGTCTTCATGCTGGTGGCATCATCGGCCTTTTATATAAAAAAAATGAAGCCGGAGCTCGGGTTACATTCCAACGCTATTTCTGCGAAAATATGGACTTACACACTACTTATGAAACCCAGCTCCGAAGAACCCTAAATGCCAGAAGTGAGTGATCCAAAATTCTTGCGGCAGAAAATACAATTTTCATTACTATCTTTAGTTGAATAATCGATGAAAGGAGGTTTGCACCTACTTTCGATAAGCAAAGTTTAGGTGAACGAACTTTGAGGAATAAGGTGTGTCTGACATCAAAATCGGTGCAGTCCAACCTGGTTACAATTAAAAACAATTATGTACAATCAGAATCAAAAATCTTTGTTGACTAAGTAAACCATGGCTCCAAAATCGATCTACGATTTGGTGCTGGTGTCTTTCTGGAGAACGAAAACGATAGACTGAACTTCTAGTTGGGAAAAATCGCGTTTTTCTTTCAAACGGTCGCCACTATATTTTACCAAATATATAGTACCAGCAAATGTTTTCACACAAATATGAAAAAATGAGCGAATTCTCATTCTCAGGACCATCATCATAAAACGTGATTTAGGACCTAGCGCATACAAGAGACACATCGGCCACTTACTCGCGGAAGCATCGAATGAGAAATGTAAGTCAAAATCGAAAGACTTGTTTCGCCAGTGCGCAAAGAACAGTTTAACTGACAGAACGGCAGAGTTTATGCTCTGTCATCATTTGCAATGGGGTCACGGAGCTCAATCGGTGCGAGAAAGGTGTCAAAAACTCGGTGAAAGATCATCAAATGAAAGTTTTAGAGAAAACGTAGAGCCTTTTAAAAAAAACACTTTTCGCAAATAAACAGTCGACCTTTCAAAAAGGCTCTACTCCAGCGCATAAACTTAAACGACTCATACATGGTTGTAACTTCATTTGCACGGATGATTGGCCATCTGGTAGATTCAATCCATTAGACTACAAAATATAGTCTTGGATTGTTCGCATAGCATCGGTCTTTAAGGGCACCCCACAAAAAAAGCTACACCACTAAAACGATGGATTACACGATTATTGAATGTTGTGTACAATGAATCGATTCCCAGACGGCTTGTGTGGCACGTAGCCCTATCTTGCTGAAACCAAGTCTCGCTCAAGTTTAAATTCTCAATTTCTGACCTTAAATCGTTAATGATGCCTCCGTAGCGCTATCCATTGACTGTAACGTTTCTTCCATTGTCGGCTCGGTAGAATAAATGAACCAATAACGCCGCCGTACCAAACAGTCACATGTTCAGAATGCATTGGTTTCTCTATGACTACGTGCGCAAAAATACGAGCACTTTTGCTTTTTTACTTAGCCCCCGAGATCGAAATGCGCCTTATGTGAAAAATATGATTTTTTGAACAAAATTGTCGACAATTTCGAGTTGATCTAAAGCTCAAACAGGGAAGTGAGAGCGGTTGGCCATTTTGCAATTCCTAAGTTGATTGGTCATAAAGACTGATCCGAGAACTTTATATAAAATTCTTTTCAATCTTGTGACTGATATTCAGTTGCTGAGGTCTTTTTTGCGTTGAGGTATCTCGAAATAAGGCGCACACCTTCACCAACAGCTGATTTCTTATTCATTGAGCGCACAGAACAAACAACACAGGAATATGTCCTGCTAGCAATTGACAAACCATTCTCCGGATTTTTTTTTCACAAACTTGCATTCAACAGCTGTGAATTATTTAGACCTAAATTTCTTTTCAAATCTCACATTGTTTCGTCAACACAGTATCCATTTGGAAGCAACTTTGCAATATTTCCCAATGTTTTCCAAACGCAAATCGATCCATCTTGTACCGCGAAAATATGTATAATACTGAGTATCTGTCAATTTCTGAACCGCATAAGAGCTGTCAATGTCAAAATAGCGTGTGATATAAAAAATAAACAGATGGCGTTACATATGTTAACAGTTAAAAAAAGGGGGAAAAAAGAAAAGGAAATTACTGCAGACACTTTAACGTTGAAGTGCTTACCCATCTTTCAACGAAAGATGGAGAAATTAAAGTAAAAGTTACACACAATAGAGACAATGAATTAGTTCTTGATCTAAGAATTCTTTTCCGATGAAAAATATGTGGATTCCGATGAGGGACCGTCATCTCTTACCATCTTTACCACAGATTTTACCTACGATAATATCATTAGTTCAAACAAGTTCGCATTCGCATGTTTCGATTCAAAATTATTTTCGTGTCCAGGACATTGTAAAGGGAATTTCATTTGATAATACCAAGCTACGCAACTCAAAATTCAAAATAACAAAAGTAATTATTTAACTTTCGAAAAGCATTAGTGTTTAATGAAATGGAAGCATTGCAAGATTTTATATATATAGACGAATATTTTATGTAAAAAAAAAAACGAAAGAAATAGAATTATACAGGAAGTGAACGACTAACTACTCTCAAGCGATTTCAATAAAATTGTTTTGAATTATTATATGCCAAAGGTGAAGACCATTACAAAAAAAAAAATAAATAAATAAATAGAAAATGAAACAAATAAAATTTAAAAATGGAACCAAAAAGTAATAAACAAAAATTATTATATTGCTATTGAAGAAAACAAGAGTAGAACTAAAATATGTAATTAGTAATAAAAAAAAAAACAAGTTTATAAAAAAAAGTAATTTTTGAGAATTAATACCAGGGGAATAGTCGGTATATCTGCGTATCCGGACCATTTGTTATATATACGAATAAAAGAAGAAAACACATATTCAAGAATATATAACTTCATTACATAAATAAGAAGATATGATATAGTAAATATTATCAATTCAATAAATGTGTAACAACAATGACACTCTCTCCAGGGACAAAACAATTTTTTTTTTAAATCTTTTTTGCTGCTTTTTTGGCAATTTTATCAATGAAAAAACACAACAACAAAATTTAATTGACTTAAGCAAATCATATAAAAAATTACGAGTTTCATTTTTTTGTTTTAATTAAAAAATTTAAAATTATCCCAAAATAACAAATAAAATTAATTAAAATACACAAAAATCAAAACGCAAACATAGAGAGAGAAAATTTAAAAAAAAAAATTTAAAAAACTGAAAAATAACCTAGTTTTGCTTGTTTAATTGTTTAATTGAAAAATTCTTTGGGATTTTTTTATTATTTCATTTTGTTAAAATTTTATTCAATGAAACAAACCTAAAGAAGAAAAGAAAATTTTCAAATGAAACCGAAAATGAAAAGGTTAAGAAAGAATACAAAAAAAATCAAAAATCAAAAATCAGAGATAAAAGAACCCTAGGCCGCAAAATGAACTCACCTCGCGTTGTGACCCAACAAGATGATATTTCTGTAAATATAATGGAAATATCGATACCGTTTTTATAAGAAAAATTTACAAATAAAATAGCCAAACTAAACCACTATGAGGAAGAGAATTTTTTTTTTTTTATAGAGAAATTAACAAAAATAAATGTAAAATAATGAATTAAATGGGGAAAAAAAAAAGTAAAACAATGTGGGACAGAAACGAAAACACTTACATATGCACAAACAACACGTATTTGTGAGTTGAGCCTTTTAGAGAAAAATGAACAGAACAACTTCATGCCAATTATTCTTAAAAATCAAGTTAACAAAATCTAAATTATAATGGTTTTTTAGTTGGTTTTTTTAATTTTTAATTATTAAAAGTTTTCTTTGATTTTTAGTTATTATATTTAAGTGAATTATTTATTTTTCTTTTTTTTCCAGGTGCTACAGATTTTTAAAAAAAAAAAAAAAACCGACGGAATGGCGCCCAACAAGGGGACACCTACATTTTGGTAGTTGATTCATAATTCTTACTGAAAACTGTCGCCGCCATTTACGATTTTTTTTGTCGTTGAACAAATTCTACGACCAGAGTTGAAGAAATTTCTTAGAAATAAAACCTTAAGAATTGAGGACTCTTGAGAGATCCTTAAGTTGATCTGCTTCCATTTAAACAAATTCTATCGAAATAACTAATACTTAAAAGTAAGCTAAAGAAATTCCTGGGTAGTTTAACCCTTGTACAAAGAAACGACTTGGGCTTTGTCGTCTGCATGTAAATAAATAAAGAAGAATCACGCAAGTGCCTTCTAAAATCATCAGAGTAAATATATTAAACGCCCAGCCTATATTTTTTCAATTTAGGTATAGAACTTTCGATTTGGCAGTTACATCAAACAAATTAATCAGATTCCAATTGACGACAGACACTTTCTTTCTTAGTTGCCAAGGTCGACGCAAATTGTTATTTTGTTACAGTCATGGTTCCAATGCGAAGCTGAAATCGTAATAGACTGCTAGAATCACATTTCCCCTAAGCTCTCTCAAAATTCTGGTTTTAACACACAAACCGAAAAACACCAGGTATCCTTACGAAAAGCTGCTTCTTATCTTATTGGAGGCAGCTTGCGATAGATCGTGCTAGGTAATTGAGGCACCGCGGACCGTAGCGCCTTTTCAAAAACCAAATAAAGAAGGAGATTCGCAATTTTTCTATCGACTTGGAACGGCGGGAGAGTGAGAGTCTTCATCGTACGCAGAAGGTTTCTCCCACATAATCAAAGAAAAAATACGTGAAGTTGTTTCGGTATTCTGTAGAAATAAAAAAACGTTCAGAGCTGGACGGATTTTAATGCTGCTTTTGGGAGTGCCAATTGACGGAGCAATAATGTTGTATTCTATTTCATAACATTTTGGGCGACATGGAATATATGGCCATTTCACTGTATTTCCATTTCAATATATTGACAGTGTTTTTTCGGCTTCGAAAAAAGGGGAAAAAACAACAAAAAAAATAGAAAAGACAAGAATGAAAAGTTTTATGATTCTTCTAGGTAATGTTATACTATGAGCTTTCTGACAAAAACAAGAGGCAATTATCATCTTCCATATGACGTTAAAACCGTTTTAAATGATCTTCAGTCCAAGGACGATCATGTTGTAAAAATGGACTTCCATCTACTATTAGATTCCACAATAACGAGGAAACATACTCTTAATAAATTAGACGTAAAACGTAACAAAATGCCATAAATTCTACCGGTGTTCCCGGCTCTTCTTGATGCAAATAAGCCAACAAAGTTCTTGAAAGAATTGTGCAAAATTCGCCAACAAACTCTAGAAGCACCATCTTTCAAAAGTAAGTTACTTGCATATTCAGGGAAAGAACACAGCGAGCTGTCAAGAAGAGTTTGCGGCAGATATAGGTTTAATACTCAATAAAAAAAAAAAACAGAAATTATTCAAAACACTCATCATCCAAGTTCTGCTTAATATACTCGTACTATAGTAGTTCGACTTTGCAAGTGTCAGAGCTGAGGGAAATATATATGAAATATTACCGAAATATGCAGCGCCATTTTTTGCGAACGAGCTGTTAAGTAGATACGCCTTTAACTTTTTTCGAAGTAAGAAGTATAGTTGATTCTTCTAAAACAAGGCAAGCTCCAGGTGATGATCGGATACCTTTCGAATTTTACAAGAACATTTCCCCTAAATTTCTCATTGCGCTTACAAGGGAATTTAATTGAATTGAAACAGGCAGAGTTCCAGAAAACATTAAAAGGTCGATGATTTTTCGACTGCGTAAAAAAGGGCGAGCTGGATAATCCTGCTAACTACAGAGGCATTTCTTTTTTGAATACTTCGGTGAAACTATTCAGTGCTATCATCTTTAATAGACTTACGCAATGGGTAGCAAATAATCATATTTTAAACGAGTACCAGGCGGGGTTCAGAAAATATTATTCAACGCTGGATCACATCTTTGCCCTTACAAACATTGCGGAGAATTTCAAGCAAAGTCGTAAAAAGCTATATGTTTTCTTTGTTGACTTTTGCGCTGCATTTGATTCAATAGCACGTGAAGCTCTCTTTTATAAGCTCTACCATTTAGGTTTGTCAAGCAAAGTTATAATGCCCAGTTTCACAGTGACAGTTTAAATTTTCGCCGTCGTTAAAGGTTCCATTTAAGAATTTTTCAGTTTCACAGTGCTCGTTTAAAACAAAAGTTTAGTTTGATTCGTCATTTAAGTTAAACGACTTCACTCTGCCGTTTAAACTTTCGTTTGACGTGCAGGACACTGAGACACGACCATTTTGATTTTTTTTGTTTGTTAATTGTCATTTTATGTGCTGTCAAACGAGTGCGCAACGAAATTTATTTATTTATTAAAAGATTAACATTGGGCAGCAAAATTTGTAGCATTGTTTTCCATCACATTGCGCTTTTAAAAGATAGATAAATACACAAAATTTCCAACAACAGAAGAGGAAAAAGTACAGATTGTGAACGGATTTCATCAATTTGCAAGATTTCATAGAGTGATTGCTGCCTTTTTTTTTCAAACATAGCTTCCACAACTGCGTTTAGTTAACTGGAGGTTTATTTTGCACAGTTAAACTACAAATATAAACTTTCGTTTATGAGGGCAGGTCAATAAGTCCGAGACTTTTGGATTAAAACACAGATTTTTTGATAAAAAAATTATTTTATTTTTCAACGTAGTCTCCCTTGAGCTATATACACTTTGTCCAACGCTTCTCCAATTTTTTTATCCCTTCCAAAAAAAATGATTTGTCGAGGTCCTCAAAATAGGCCCATGTTTGCGAGATCACTTCATCATTGGAGTCAAATCTTTTTCCACCAAGCCATTTCTTCAGGTTTGGGAACAAGAAGTAGTCGCTCGGAGCCAAATCTGGAGAATAGGGTGGATGAGGGAGCAATTCATAGCCCAATTCGTGGATTTTTGCCATGGCAACTGCAAATGTGTGCACCCTTGCATTGTCTTGGTGGAAAAGAACTTTTTTCTTGGCCAAATGAGGTCGTTTTTTTTCAAATCGTCATTGAATCGGTCCAATAAGTTGGCATAATATTCCCCATTGATTGTTCTTCCCTTTTGAAGGTAGTCAATGTGGATTATCCCGCGTGCATCCCAAAAAACAGTCGCCATAACTTTATTGGCTGACAAACCCACCTTGGCCTTCTTTGGCGCCGATTCACCCTTAGAAACCCACTGTTTTGACTGTTGTTTGTTCTCTGGTGTGTTGCGATGGATCCATGTTTCGTCCACGGTTGCAAAACGGCGCAAAAACTCCTCCATATTGCGATTAAACAACGCCAAACCTTCCTGTGAAGTTGTTACACGATTGCGTTTGTGGTCGACTGTGAGCAAACGCGGCACCCATCTTGCGGAAAGCTTTCTCATGCCCAAGTGATCATTCAAAATTGAAACCACTGAGCCATGCGAGATCCCTACGGCTTCCACAATCTCTCGCACTTTCAATCTTCGGTCGGCCAACAACATATCGTGAATTTTTTCGATTGTTTCGGGTGTAGAGACCTAAACTGGGCGTCCAGGACGTTCGGCATCTTCAGTGCTTGTACGGCCACAACGAAATTCAGTAAACCACTTTTTTACCATTGAAATCGATGGTGCAGAGTCCCCATAGTATTTATCAAGCTTAGCCTTGGTCTCGGTAATGGTTTTTTTTCGCAAGAAATAATGCTTAATAAGCACACGAAATTCACTTTTTTCCATTTTCTCCTCAAATTAGTGAGTAGTCTGATAAAAACAGCTGTCAAACACAAACTAACTGACGCAGCAAGTTTAAATTTTGACAGGAGTCAACTGACAGATGCCTGTTGACAGGAGCAGTGTTGCTGTTTCAGTAAAGAGGTCAGAAATTCAAAAAGTCACGGACTTATTGACCCGCCCTCGTAGGTTCAGTTAAACGTCCGTTTAAACTGTCACTGTGAAACTGGGCATAAGTGTATTGAAAGCGATGTCCAGCAACAACGTGGTGTATGTATGGAATCGAGAGTTTGTATCAGAGGAATTTGGAACGCAAATGGGAGTTAAGGAAGGATGCGTCTTAAGCACCTTACTTTTCATTTTATTTATAAATGATAAGTAGGAGGTGAGGTCGAGCTTGGTGGTGTGAGGATATCAGCGCTAAAATTTGCAGACGATATAGTGTTTTAGTCTGAGACAATAGAAGGGATGCAGCTTGTGATGAGCCGCCTTGAAAACTAATGCAACCAATGGAATTTGACGGTGAATTTATCTGAATCGAAGGTGATGATTTTTAGAAATGGTGGAAGAAGGTACTCTCGCAGGGAAAAGTGGTCCTATCGGGGTGAAATCGTTGAAATAGTGAAAGAGTATATACTATGCCATATATTTAGGAGTGTTAATTACATCTAAGCTCAGAAAGAAAAAATATTTCGTATATCAACTAGCATCAGCTAAAAGAGCTATTTCATCAGTTTGGCGACGATGCATCGACAACAAATATATCGATCACACATTGAAAAACAATCTATTTCGCACAACTTCGGCCCTTTTACTCCTGTACGGGGCCCAAATTTGGGCTTATTCTATTTTTGTGGAAGCTGAAAAATTCCTTAGATACTTTCTGAAGAGAATCTTTCATCTTCCAGCATGTACAGTGTACACCAAACTATATGTTGCATTTAGAAACTGGAGTCCCGCCTCTTTTTTAAAATACCCTAAGGCTGCATGCAGATGACATTATGATATGATGCTGAAGCTCACTCTTCACAACATAGGCTGGCCTACATCAGGCTGAATTACAACCTCATTGAAAGTGCTTCTACGTACTTCTTTAACCGCTGTTCCCTCAATATGATAAGCGATATATTTAAACTTCGAGGAGAATTAATTAATCTTTATATTATAGGTATTCCACATCGACCACATCTTCCAATTGTCTGTGACTTGTCCAACCTTAAAGAGAGGGAGGATGTTCATCATTTCATCTGAAGGTGTCCCATTTTAAGAGGATTCCGCGTGAGATATTTCGGAACCACTTTGCTTGACTTAGATGAAGTTATCAATATATTGAACGGTAGTCATACAACTACTCTACAACTGCCTTTTTCTACAGAACCCGGATTTTAAAAGGCGAATTTTGAACGCAATTACAATGCATAGTATAAGTCGTTAGTAAATTATTACATTTTTATTTATTTTTTGTTTGTTTAAAATACTAGCTCTAGAAGGCTAGGTCACCAATATTTCAGCGTGTACATCTTCCCACTCCAACATAGAGCAACAAAATAGTGGAGAACGAACTTGTTCTTGTTAGGTGTCGCACTGGAAAGGGACCTCAAGCAACTTTGAGTAGGCAACTGAAAGTCGGAAGTCAAGTTTACCCCAGACTGTGCCGAAATCTATATAAGTAGTAAGTAAGTTGTGATCTAGTTAGAATTTCACATATTCATGTTTTGAAGACCGAAGAAACAACTTTCTAGTCTTGACATCCTCGTTACAGCTTGAGTCATACCACTTGTGTTTTATTCGCTGATTTGATTCGATGACTGACAAAGGATCTGACTGCAAAGAGTGTGGTGTTTGTGATCATATCTGTGGCAGCATCCACGACAGTCATAAAGAAACAGAACGAACAGGTACAATTCCAAAGGACGCTGCTCAGTCCGCTTAAACTGGCTGTATGATTTTTTTGTTGAAAATGTTTTCTCTTACTACTCGAATGAATACAGTTTCCCGACGAGCCCTGGGGGGCACACATTAATGTGATTGTTAACAGTGCGTTTATCTTTCAATTTTTGTTACGAATGTGATTTTTACTTATCGTCAGGAAAATGACAAACTGTTTGAAACTGATTCCATTTATTGGAAAACCCACAGACACGGTTGGTTTTAACTAATTGTCATGAATTTGGATCGGCACTTAAGCAGAGTATTTCTGGCTATATATTCCTGTATACGAGTAAAGCTGAAAAGTAATCGAATTGGATTTCTATATTCAAAGATATTACAACCTATGTTGTCTCATGAGTTTTAAAAAATCATTTGGCTTCTTATCTTAATTATTCCTGCAATTCATAACAATACCTAAATAATAGACAAAAAAAATCAAAAAAATTAGTAAAATTTAAAATTAAACAAAATTTGATATTCGTATGAACCGTATGGGGGTTTTTATTATTTATAATTAATCGAAAATATTAAAGCTAAACGAAAAGATTTACAAACAAAATTATTTTTTTTTTTAAGGAAATAAAAACAAAAATCCAAATAATAAAAAAATGCGTGAGAATTCTTTCTGAAATGTCTTTTCCAAAAAATATCGATTTTTATAAACTCTACTATAAGGTCTGCTTACAGAAGTTCATGCCATTCAAAGAGACAAAGAGAGAGAGGATAGGAGATTTTCAAAAGCATTGTGATTGTTGATTATTTTTTTTTGTATGAATTTCAGGATGGTGCTGCGAAAATACTTTACATTACCCAAATCAGCTAAAAGTAATGTTATACAAATCTGAAGGGAGCATTTAATGACCCCTTTACATTGTCCATAAGCATTGTTAGTACCTGATATATCTTTTAGAAACATTGTGTGTTGACGGTGGTTATTTCAACTTTTTATTTTTTCTCTCAAAAATATTAATATCTACTCTGGAAAAAAAATATATTTTCTTTTATAAAAATTAACCAAAACAAATTAAGTAAAACAAGCTGATAATAGTATTTTACAAACGTCCAAACTTTTCGCATTCAAAATTTACAAAACAAAAAAATTATAAAGTAAATCAACTGAAGAGGGTTACACCAATTTTTTTTTTTTTATAAAATAAAACCATTTAGAGTCCAATTATTTAAAATGAAAAAAAAAAAAAAAACAAAAAACAAAACACTTAACCATCAAATAAAAATTAAAAAAAAAATGTTTAGTTAAATACTCAACAAAGTACGGTCAGTCAAATTGCTTAGAGGTATTTTGTGGTTACTAGCATTGACTTTCTGGCATTGAACACCGAAATAAAGTTTTCAACACAATTATATAATATATATGTATATATATATATGTTTATATATTAACTACAGGGTGATCAAAAAGCCATTAACCAAAGAAAAAAAATTAGTAATACAAAAAACATTTTTATTTGTGTGTGAAATATATATAAGGTTTATATTCTTTTTTTTTTTTTAATTGAGAAAAGAATATTTAAATATACGAGTATATATATATAAACAGAATTCTTATGCATAAACATCGATTAACTTTAGAGCTTGAGAAGTAGAAGCCAAGATAGATAGTAATATCTGGTATCTTGAGATTGAGTAAAGGTTAACAAAAAAGAAATCAAATCAAACTCCTACATTTGTTCATGTTGCAATAGATCGGTACAGCGCGTTTTGCATTGCACTTAATTAAATAAAAACTCTAACAACTTAAAATCGTAAGAACCCTATTCTAATAGAGGAAATTTGAGATCTTTTATATATGTATATCCTGTCTCTATCTAACATTTCCTTCTTCATTTCTGTTTTTATTTTTTTGTTTTTCAGAAAACCATGAAGATTTTTTGTTTGTTGTAATTTTTTTGTTTTAGTTCGTTTTTGGTTTTTTTTTTTACAATATTGATTCCTACCGAATAGGTGTAATGAGTTTCAGCTATTTCACAACAACATTGGTAACGTAGGATAGCTCGACCACTTTTTCTGAAAATTTTTATATAAAAAACAGATATTTGTAAATATAAATAAAATTATTTTTATTATTTAGCATTTTTGTTTTTAAAGAATTTTAACTATCTTGATTTTTTTTTTTTAATTTAATATCAACACAAAACATTGAAAACGAAATGAAAAACAAGAAAACAAAATTGAAAAATTTAAACTAAACACAATGGGGGAGAGAATAACTAAATAGAAATATTTTATTTTCATCAAAAACTAAACAATAAAACAGATTTTAGCATTTTTAACAAATATAATATATACTATAGTAAATATTTATTTTTTTTTAAATTTTTTTAAGATAAACAAATCTATTCATAGAAAGATTTAAATTTAACAAAACGTATAAAACTAAACTAAACTACTTTTAAGAAAAATTCTTGTTAATTTTTTTTTTTTTTTAGTAAGAGAAAAAAGAAATAAACTTTATGTTACTGTCGAAGAGGAAATTTCAAATAAATAAAAATAAAAGGATACACTATGAATATTTAAAAGGTACTCACGGTTTTTTTTTTGTTTTTTTTTTTTGGTTTTGAATGAAAAAATAATTTGATTTCTAAGCAGAAACCTTACCTTAAAAGTCGTGTTATGTAGTCGGGCCAGTTTTCGGGGAACATAACCAAGAAAAATCCAACTGCGATTAGAATGACCCCAGCTAATTTCATTCCGGCAAATGTAGCACTATAAAGAACTACATCAAGAGCTGAAAAAATACAAACAGAATTTAGACTGAAATAAACCTCAAGACAGTAAATGTAAGACATAGAAATACTATAGAGTGGAACTTATAAGACGTATTTCAATTTAAGTCTTCAAAACACGAGACACTGTCTTGCAGTAATGGAAGACAATTATCGATTTTCTCAATTTATTTTTCTGGTTGTACAGTCAAACTTCCCTATTGTGAACTTCTATATAATGAAGTTCTCCGTATAATGAACTAATTTCAAAGACACAGCTTTCTGGTTCTATTTTAAGTGTATTTTTATCTCTTTATAATGTATTTTCATAAAGTGAATTTTTCTCTACAATGAATAAAAATTTTCTAGTTAAAAATTAGACTTACATACGTCTTTTGTCTCCATATAATGAATTTTTTCATTTCAAAACGCTTCTGTAGAAATATCGACCGTAACGGTACTTTTAACCGCTACTTGTTTGTTTGCTCGATGTCTCTTCAAGACTCCTTGTCTGTTTTAATCATTTTCGATGCACAATATACTCGTACTCTTGAAGTGAGTTGAAGTGAGTGAATAAAATAGAAATGTCGCATCGAAATAGTATTTCTCTTGAAAAAAAGGTGTTGATAATTAATAAGGTTGAGGAGGGAGTAACAAAAAAGAAAGATATTGCCAAGCAGCTTGGAATTCTTCCCAGTTCGTTATCAAATATTTTAAAAACCAAGTCAGCGATCCTAAAAAGTGCAGAAGACGGACAATTAAGTGCTAAACGCAAAAGACTTTGAACATGTTTTTTTGAGGATATTGATGAAGCAACGCTGAAATGGATAACCGCTGCACATGGAAGGAATCTTCTATCTATATCTGGACCACTAATGAAGGGAAAAGCCAAAGAGTTTGCGGATGCCTTGGGATACAAAGAATTTGAAGCGAGTACAGGTTGGATGGGTAAATTCAAAAAACGGCACGGTATTGTTCAGAAAATCTTATGTGGGGAAAGTGCTGACGCCAACATACAAGATCGCAATGAATGTCTATTGAACGTTTTGCCGAAACTGATGCAAAAATATAAACAAGACGACATCTTTAATGCCAATGAGACTGGCTTGTTTTTCAAATGCTTGCCAAATAAAACACTGGCATTTAAAAATGAGAAGTGCTTTGGTGGAAAATATAGGAAAGAGCGAATAACCGTTCTGATAGCAAGCAACATGACCGGCTTGGAGAAGCTAAAATTGCTTGTTATTAGACAAGCTAAAAATGTAAGATGCTTTAAAGGAATTATAGTAAATCATTAGATGTGCATACTCATAGTCTAACAAAAAGGCATGAATGACTAGTGAGATTTTTACAAAATGGCTTTTACAGCTGGACAATAAGTTTGTTTCTCAAAAAAGGAAGGTGTATTGCTAGGGAACTAAAGGATAAATTGAAAAATATTGAGCTTGTCTATTTTCCTCCGAACATGACTTCGTTACTTCAACCAATGGACCAAGGCATTATCAAGAACATAAAACAACTTTACAGAAAGCGAATTGTAACGAACGCACAAATGGATGAAGACAAACCTGCTATGGCCATAGATTTGCTGCAAGCCATTCGAAATCTAAGCACGGTATAGAACGTCTATGTAAAACCAGAAACAATTGCGAACTGTTTTAGAAATGCAGGATTTTCAAAGGATGACATTCAAAAACAATCTCCGCAATGGAATGAAGAGGACTTTCTACCATTACCCCATTTGGCGGTTTTTCATTTAAAGCAGTAGCAAATATTGATGTAACATTTGAAGACTACATCAATGTGCAGACCAGAGAAAACTCGCCCGACGAAGATATTCTCAGCAGTGTCTTAGAAAGTCGTGGAGTTCAGGAACCCAAGGTTTTTCTTTTATTTATCTTTTTGCAAAATAAAAGTTTGACAAAAAATAATTCTACATTAACAGATTCAGAAAACGATGAAGAATTGACCAGTGAAAAAGAATTGGTGTATGCGGTGTTACCTACATTGGGTCGAATTTTTTCATCTCTTGATGTAGTTCGAACTTTTGTCGAGATGAAGAGCAACGTACCGAATAATGTATTTAAGTCGCTAAATATATTAGAAAGCTTTGTTGAGAAAGAAAAATGGAAGGGTGTAATCCAAACCAAAATACCTGATTATTTTAAATAAAAGTTGAAAATACATAAACAATATCAAAATTTCTGTATAATGAAATTTCTATGTAATGAAGTTTTTTTCTGGTCCCGTGCGAATTCATTATAGGGATGTTCGACTGTATTAACAGCCAAATCAATAGACAATTTTTTAAAGGTGACCTCAGGAAATTCAATAGCATAAATGACTTTAACTTGATGGGAGGGGATTTTAACGGTCGACACAGAACCTGGGGTTGTTTAAGAGCTAACTCATGGGATTGTTTATTACGTGAACTTAACCGTAGTATTCAGTTTCAGATTATGTCTCCTGATTCCCCAACATATTTCCCATCCAATGGCAAAAGAAGCCCTTCTATTCTAGATTTTTATCGCACCCATACGTTCTGACCATATTCCTGTAGTTTGCAGTATGCTTTAAACACCAGATATGCATCATTATTACTATTTATCAGTACCCAAAAGGCCAACCATCCGCACAATCAATACAAAGCTTCCCTATTCCATCATTAATTTGTAAAGAATCAAGCGTAGCAAGACCCCGAAATGAAAACATCCCATTAAAGGAAATGCTTAATTCCTTACATAAATCTTCAAAATACATATTTTGACAAAGTGAATCTTAATTAAAAGTCATTACACATATGAAAAAAAAATATAACAAAAAAATTCACTATTCAGACAAAATACCACAAAAGGCTTTGCCGAATCAACCGGCCAAACAACACACTTCAACCAGATCCACAGCCAGGTTTCATTTTCTTTTATCACAGATTGTCAATCTATATTTTTCATCACAATATTCAACTGAATTATCCATCGTTATTATTATATCTTTAACCTAATACATTAATATCGTTCTTGATTTTATTCAGTCACTCCCAGAGCGAGAGATTTACCCAAAACTCAAAAAAAAACTCTTATTGAACGTCATTCGCTTAGCGAGGAATGTCGGATTGAAAAGCTCCTATTCAGCGAGCAATTAGAAGACAGGAAACCTTCTGAATTTTAAAGAAGGATTAAACAGCTTGTGCGTAAGTTGTGGGTACATCGTCTGCCAACAGTCATCAATATTGCACTTATTTCTAGCGAGTGCAAAAGTGACAACCAAATCGCAACACTGGCCGATAAGATTTGGGATTTGGGAAGCTTCAGGGTCGGTATAAAGTACCAAGTGCGATTATACGAGCCGACTCCCGAATAAATTTTCTTTAATAGTCGACATAAAAAATCAACCCCTTATAGATGCAACAACAAAACTCTTCATAAATGCCTTGCATGTCTTGGTTGACACCCCCTCGCCCAAACAGCAAGGATACGATGATAATAATTTCCAAAAAATCTTGAACGACTTTCCCGTTCTTCCCGCTCCTCCAAATTTTAACAATCCAATCAAACATACTCGTATATACAGTTCAACACCACATTCTTACAAAAGGGCAATTACCATTTTCGAAACCACGGAAACATACGGCTGTATGTGTTTCTCCTCCACAGTATCATCACCACTTCATATGGAAAAGGGCAGTGAAAACTGGAAACCTTGTGGAGACTTCAGATGGCTAAACAGTGTGACGATACCAGACAGGTATTCAATTGCTCACATTTACGATTTCTCGATGCAACTTCGTAATGACAAGGGAACTGACGATGTCTACAAGACTGTAATTACCACCCCCTTGGGATCTTTGGGTTTGTAAGAATGCCACATTTCAAAGGTTCATTAATTCAGTCGTGCAAGACCTCGAATTCGTTTTTGCCTGCATAGATGACCTCCTCATTGCTAGTAAGAATGAAGAAGAGCATACCAACAACTTAATGTTACTTTTCAAAGGCTTGTTGACTATGGTCTATGCTTAAAACCATCAAAATATATCTTCAGTGTAAGATCGTTGGAATTTCTAAATCATACAACATCCGAAAAATGCAAAACTCCATCCAAAAAACGTGTTGAATCTATTATAGATTTACCGCCACCTACATCAATTCACCAGATACATCAATTCGTAGGAATGAACTGGCAGAGAACACGCGCATGTACCTGTATGTACGAGTATATTCAGGCATCATGTTAATTTCTACAACAATCGTATCTAAAATAGAAATAAAAACATTTTGAAATATGACGTGGAATAAGAAACTACAGGGCCTTGAAAAATGTAGTAAGCCCTTTTGGAAAGTGGCAATGATAATGAGGAAAAAGTATACAGCTATCCCTCCACTCGATAACCGGCTTAATTTTACAAATGGTGAGAAAGCTGATACTTTAGCCAAATCATTTTTCAGGAACTATTTAGTTTCTAGTGCGATAGGTGAAAGAGAAACAAATGTTGTAGTCAACAATACGAGGGCGGGTCAATAAGTCCGTGACTTTTTGAATTTCTGACCTCTTTACTGAAACAGCAACACTGCTCCTGTCAACAGGCATCTGTCAGTTGACTCCTGTCAAAATTTAAACTTGCTGCGTCAGTTAGTTTGTGTTTGACAGCTATTTTTATCAGACTACTCACTAATTTGAGGAGAAAATGGAAAAAAGTGAATTTCGTGTGCTTATTAAGCATTATTTCTTGCGAAAAAAAACCATTACCGAGACCAAGGCTAAGCTTGATAAATACTATGGGGACTCTGCACCATCGATTTCAATGGTAAAAAAGTGGTTTACTGAATTTCGTTGTGGCCGTACAAGCACTGAAGATGCCGAACGTCCTGGACGCCCAGTTGAGGTCTCTACACCCGAAGCAATCGAAAAAATTCACGATATGGTGTTGGCCGACCGAAGATTGAAAGTGCGAGAGATTGTGGAAGCCGTAGGGATCTCGCATGGCTCAGTGGTTTCAATTTTGAATGATCACTTGGGCATGAGAAAGCTTTCCGCAAGATGGGTGCTGCCACCAAGACAATGCAAGGGTGCACACATGTGCAGTTGCCATGGCAAAAATCCATGAATTGGGCTATGAATTGCTCCCTCATCTACCCTATTCTCCAGATTTGGCTCCGAGCGACTACTTCTTGTTCCCAAACCTGAAGAAATGGCTTGGTGGAAAAAGATTTGACTCCAATGATGAAGTCATCTCGCAAACAAAGGCCTATTTTGAGGACCTCGACAAATCATTTTTTTTGGAAGGGATAAAAAAATTGGAGAAGCGTTGGACAAAGTGTATAGAGCTCAAGGGAGACTACGTTGAAAAATAAAATTATTTTTTTATCAAAGAATCTGTGTTTTAATCCAAAAGTCACGGACTTATTGACCCGCCCTCGTACAATAAAGACCTTAAGATCACTAACAGTACAAATCGAGGACCCTAACTATGCAACCTAAGGAGAATTGAAAGAAATGATCTCACGAAATCCGAAAGTCAGCTGGTCTTGACAACATCAAAAACACTTTTGTTCAGCAATTTCCCAAAATAAGAATTGTACTGTTTATTTTCAATAAGTACTCTACCACTGCAACAATGTGCTTCTGTCTGCACAATAAAATAGCAATTAATTTAAATTATTATTAGTACGAGTATATTGATTTTTTCATAAATAATCAAATATGTAGCTAGGAGCCTTCTACAAACAGAATAAGGAACAGATCTGAATTAAGACCACTCTCCAATTTATACGACTTTCACTGAAAATGCATATATGAAAGTCAACAAGATCTACATCTGTTTTAAAGAGATCCTTAAAAAGGAATAATCAAAATCAATAAAATATCTTAAACGACCTATACAGAATAATGTACCCCTTAAAATAACAGAAAATTCATGGGCTAAAAGCAGTTTAAAAAGGGCAGATTTAGGGCATATGGCAAAAGTATTTTAACCCAACGAAAATACAACTGAGGAAATTAATCCAAAGGAGTATTTAAATTCCTCCATTCACACAAAACGAAATCGAAGCCATTATTCGAAAAGATCGAAAACTGAAAAAATCTTTTGGTTACTGTGTAGTTGCGCGACAGTTATCTCAAAAAGCAACGATAAGGAATGCCTGTCTACGAATCCAGCTAGTCCCTTGCTAAAATAAATATGATTTCAAAATCATGATGGTAATGAAGTATCTTCTTAAAGACCCATTTCTTTGTTACCCATCATGGCGAAAATATTTTCACCAAGAAGCTTAGTCCGATTATTGAAAATGAAAACATAATACCAACTCATCAGTTTGGCTTAAAAAAAAAAAAAAAAAAACAGAAGAAAGGTATGGAAAATAAAATGGTATGCTCAGTTATATTATTAGACATTGTTCAAGCATATATTAGTATGGAATGAAGTATTGCTTTACTAACTTTAATTACTCTTTTCCAAATGATATTCGACATTGCTGAAGACATATCTATTGAAAAGATACTTTCGTATAGAAAATGTTTATTCCTTCCTCAAGGTGATAAAAGCTGGAATACCGCAAGGAAGCATACTAGGCCCAATATTATATCTACTGCTTGCGAGCGACCTACCAATCCCATCAAGGAGTAGGTACAATAGCCACATTCCCCGATGACAGTAATACTTGCAATAGAGGCAAGCGAAGTAGAGTTAACCAGAATCTTTCAAAATGCTTTAGATACTGGGGCCAACCGTTCCAGAACATGGCGCATTAATCTCAGCAGGACTTAATTGGGCACACGTCAATTTCACCAATAAAAATATTCAACAACTTCCGATTACCATCGCGGGAATACAAATCTCTCACTGCTTCACAGCAAAATAGCTAGGAATGAACCTAGATGTCAAGCTTAAGTGGAAGGAACACTCAAAAAGAAAAGAGGAAACTAAAGAGAGTCACCTTTATCTATATAGGTACATAATAAATTATTATTGTACGAGGGCGGGTCAATAAGTCCGTGACTTTTTGAATTTCTGACCTCTTTACTGAAACAGCAACACTGCTCCTGTCAACAGGCATCTGTCAGTTGACTCCTGTCACAATTTAAACTTGCTGCGTCAGTTAGTTTGTGTTTGACAGCTATTTTTATCAGACTACTCACTAATTTGAGGAGAAAATGGAAAAAAGTGAATTTCGTGTGCTTATTAAGCATTATTTCTTGCGACAAAAAACCATTACCGAGACCAAGGCTAAGCTTGATAAATACTATGGGGACTCTGCACCATCGATTTCAATGGTAAAAAAGTGGTTTACTGAATTTCGTTGTGGCCGTACAAGCACTGAAGATGCCGAACGTCCTGGACGCCCAGTTGAGGTCTCTACACCCGAAACAATCGAAAAAATTCACGATATGGTGTTGGCCGATCGAAGATTGAAAGTGCGAGAGATTGTGGAAGCCGTAGGGATCTCGCATGGCTCAGTCGTTTCAATTTTGAATGATCACTTGGGCATGAGAAAGCTTTCCGCAAGATGGGTGCCGCGTTTGCTCACAGTCGACCACAAACGCATGTGCAGTTGCCATGGCAAAAATCCATGAATTGGGCTATGAATTGCTCCCTCATCCACCCTATTCTCCAGATTTGGCTCCGAGCGACTACTTCTTGTTCCCAAACCTGAAGAAATGGTTTGGTGGAAAAAGATTTTACTCCAATGATGAAGTCATCTCGCAAACAAAGGCCTATTTTGAGGACCTCGACAAATCATTTTTTTTGGAAGGGATAAAAAAATTGGAGAAGCGTTGGACAAAGTGTATAGAGCTCAAGGGAGACTACGTTGAAAAATAAAATTCTTTTTTTATCAAAATATCTGTGTTTTAATCCAAAAGTCACGGACTTATTGACGAGGGCGGTACAATCAGATACGGAATTAAGCTTTGGGATGTATATTCTTCTTCTAAGGTGGCGCTACAGTCCGGGGTGGACCTGGGCCTCAAACAATATCAGTATACGAGTATATACACTGAAGAGCAAACTGTCGCTGTTTGCACAAAATTTCCATGTACGTTACGTTATTTTTTTCTCTATACATTTATATGTAAGAAATTGTTATTTTCTTTCGGAATATGCATATTTGTTCTCTTCTAATCCGCATTTACCGTTCATTATTCTCTCTTGTTTATGGAAAAATAGGGAAAAAGAAAACAAACTCTAACAGCAACAGTTTTGCACCACTTTAATCATTCTTTAACAAAATTTGTGATAGTGAGAAGTTGATTCATTTTGCATATTTGTTTTCTTGTGGCAATAAATTAAAAGGAGCTCAGTGAAGTGTTAAATATGAAAATTAATCAAGAGAAAATTAATAATATACGAGTAATTAAGCTTCTTAAAGATAATAGGTCTGTTAGATTTATTGCTAAAAAATTAAAAGCTAGTGCTCATACGATATTAAAAATGAAAAAAAAAACATGAAATAGTTTCAATAGAAAACAAAGGGGGACGTCCAAGAAAAATAGATGACCGTACGGCTCGTCACATTGCTAGGAAAGTCTGTGGTGTGAACGCAGTTACCCCAAAAGAGGCTATGAATGAGCTTACTGTTAACGCCAGCATCTGGACTGCTAGTCGTAGCCTTAAAAGATTTGGTGTGAAGGCTGGAGAAAAGAAAAAGAAGCCACTTTTATCGAAAAAAAATATAAAAAAACGAAAAGATTTCATTGCAACCCATAAAAATTGGACATTTTCAGATTGGAAACAAGTAAGGCAAATCGAATGGTGTTCATGCATCTATTTTCAAGTTAAAAAAATATTCAAAACATTTTTTTAGTTTATTTGGTCAGATGAGACAAAGATTTGCCGTTTCCAGTCGGATGGAAGGTCATGGTATTGATCCTAACCCTCTGATGCACTCAACCCAAATCAGTTGACTCCCACTGTTAAGCATGGTGGTGGTGGTGGCCTGTAATGGTGTGGGGGTGTATTACTAGGAAAGGAGTAGGAGTAGGAGTAGGTTCGTATCGATGGGATAATGAATAAAGAAAATTATTTAGTCATATTGCAAGAGAATCTTCCTTCTGCAGTTCGCAAATCGGGTCTTGCTGTTGAAAATGTAATTTTTCAACAAGATAATGACCCGAAACACACCGCTAAATGTGTCAAAGAATCTCTCGAAAACCAAAGATTTTCAACACTAAAGTGGCCTCCACAAAGTCCAGACATGAAAATGTTTGGAGTCACTTAAAGAGAGCTCTTGGAGCATATGAAAATTCCCCGAAAGGAGTTAACGAGCTTTGGGAGAGAACTAAGGCTGAGTGGAATGCTTTACCGGACGAAATTATAACCAAACATTATGAAAGTATGACAAGAAGAGTGAAGGAATTAAAAAAAGCAAAAGGATTATGGACTAAATATTAGTTGATAGGCCTGATGCAAAACCGTTGCCTCAAACTTTTGTTCTCTGTTAAACAATTGTTAACCCTTTTTCCTTAACTACTAAATTTCTCACTATAATTGTAATAAACGAAAATAAAAAAAAATAAAAATAGCCTTATTTTTCATATTAAACAAAAAGTTAAACCAATTTTTTAATAAGAGCAACAGTTTTGCTCCTCAGTGTATATCCAGTTTCGCACGCTATTTTTTTTGAAGTCATCTTCCACTTGTGTGCGCCACCTAAGGCGAGGTCTTCCTTTACTGCGTTTACCCACCGGATTGGATTCAAAGACTCTGCGGACCGGAGTGTCGGTGTCTATCGTATAATTCGTATTTGAATCTTCTCCTCCAAAGTCCGTCAACGCAAACGGGACTGAAAATCTTGCCAAAGACCTTTCTCTCGAATCGACCAAGGATGTCTTCGTCTGCTTTTGATAAGGTCCATGATTCCGCTCCATACAGCAGGACTGGGACAATAAGTGTGTTATGGAGTGTCTCTTTTCAAAATAGAGTACTGAAAGGCATAGTAAATGTACCGTGGTATATAAGGAACGTAGATCTTCATAGCGATTATAATTTCAAGACTGTAGCAGAAACCATTGGAGATTACGCAGGAATTCATGACCAAAGGCTGAGATAAATTCAAGAGCTGTGAAGCTCGCCGATACGAACGCAACTACTAGAAGACTGAAGCGCCCAGAACCAGATGACCCAATTGCTACTATCTAAAACGGCTACAACTAAAACGACGTTAAAATGTCTTGCAATTTTGTGTATAATGTAATATTATTTTTTAAAATGTATATATCAAATGTGAACTACTATGTAGTGTTGAAAAATGTTTCGAAAGAAAAAAATGTATATAGAGTTAGTGCAAGAAAGTCTCACTATAGCGGCATAAGCAGATGAGGTGATCGTATCATTTAAAGAAGCAGTCGAATAAGGCTAATCGAAAGAAGAAGAATTAGCTCCAAGACACAGACAACTGTCTTTCCCTAAGGGGTTTAACAGAAGAGCTGAAATGTGAAGAGCTTCAGGTAACAAGCCTCTCCAGCAGCCAGTCGTGCACACAAAGTTGGACGGTGGTATCCTTGCGTTCAATGTAGCTTAACCATCTAAGTTATTCTCCGTTGACGCAAACGGGACCGAAAATGCAGCACGCATTAGTCAGGTTTCAATCTTTTGTGCTTTAAAGCAGGACTGGGATGATTAAGGACTTGTACAATGACTTGCTCTTACTACCTCAAATTCCTGGCTGGGTCACCAACAATTTTTCAAATTACCATCACCCCTTCGGCGGGCAATGGCAATCTCCCGAAAGTAAAAATGCCTACGAAAAAGCTTCTAAGGAGTGCCGTTCGGACTCGGCGATAAACCGTAGGCTCCGCTCAGATGTAACAAAAATGACAACATTAGCAACACAAATGAGTTTCAACAAGCTAGGCCATGGCCCATACCGGGCTGCCAGCGCCACAGTGTTTTTTTTTTTTTTTTTAAAGGTAAATATAGATTGTGAAACAAATGTGTCGATTACTAAAAGAATTCATATTGACAATAAAATAAATGTGTCTTAAATTATCTAAATAGTTTGCAATATTGCGGTTTTTATGTTTCGATCGCTTGTATTTTTGTTGTGTTTTTGGGTTCTTTTGGGTTGAACCGTGAACATTCAAGAAATTATAAATATAAGAAATTATAAAGCTCTTGTGATTGAATTTGTGTTATTGATCTGGTTGTCTTTTTTTTTCAAAATCTTTAAATCCTGGCCTTCATTTGTCAACATTTGTTTTGTTTGAATGTGACAGCCAGAAAGGCATACGGAAAGTTAATCTTTTTTCTTCGGTGAAAACACGAAAACACTTTGTACTGGAGAGTAATCCCATCTGCAGTTATTTTCATAATAAGGCCAACTGTTAATAGAAACACTAACCGAGGACGAAGGAGACCCATTGTGACTTGGGACCCCGGCAAGGCACAGAAAATTGAGTCTCACTGTTTTGTAAGGCTCTAAGCGCAGATTCGCGAACTTGAATAGCTCGCCCGCTTCACCGATTCTTCATAACATGTTTTCATCAAGAATACGTAGGTACTCGTATGTCTCCGCTTGGAACACAGATTTAAGTACCATGATATTAATATCGACGGAGGGCATATTCATCAATGTGACTAGAGGCGCAGACTCAGTATTATATTCTCGCTGTATAAAATGATCGATGTGCGAGCACTCTTGAATAATGTTGGGAAATATTACAAAGTCACTTTCAAATTGGAAGATGGGGCTACCTATTAAACCAGCCGTCCAACATCGATTTATTGCACACAAAGTCTAAGTGATGTTGGCATCTAAGATATGGGAACAATTCAGAGACGTTTTAGGCAATATGAACAATATTGGTCCAGCAATTCGTGCGATAGAGCCAAACACAATCGACTAAGTCCTGGAAAATTGGGTTGACAGGATAGTCTACTGCGAAGCCAGAAGAGGCAAACATTTCCGTAATTAGTCGGAATGTTTACTCATTCCAATAAAGTTACAATTGTTGGAAAATATTCAATAGAGTTTTTTAAAGCCTCTTTTTAAATTGCTCACCCTTTATAATTGGCCTCATCACAGTCACGTAGATCCAAAGGTAGTGACAAGCCTTATATATCGGTAACAGATACTTCACACTGCCTGAAGGCCAACAGCGCTTTAGAGGCTTGTTATCCAGACTGACACCCAAATATTTAGCTTCTTTGAAGAATTGGATGTTGATGTCTTTAAGCACTAGATAAGTCAGACCAGTCACATTCCTCCTTCTCATAAAGAAAACAACCCCAGTTTTGAGAGGACTGACTGAAAGCTCATTTTAAGGGCGCTAATCGTCGATCACGTCTAGGGCTACCTATGCTTTAAAGCAGACAATAACGCCACAATCCAATACTATTTTTGTTTTTTACTTTTTAATTTATTTTTGTTTAAAAAATCCGTTTTAACTTACGTAAAAGAGGCTTAAATCTAACTAACTAACTTCATCAAATTTTCTTTAGCCTACTGGCTCTAATCAAGCGCTCTAAACCTAACAATTATAATAAGGATGCTATCTTTTGGCCTTCAAACTATCCTACGTTTGATCTTATCTAACATTCATGTGTATATTCTCTAAGAAAATATTTAAAGAAAAACTTAGATTCATTAGCTTTTTTATTTTTTAATTAAATCTTAAGATTACTTATGATACTTAACATTCCTAAACTATTTAATTTAACTTAAATATGATCGGAATAGCAAGCTCGCGTTTTTGGGTGCATGGTGCTGTCGAGAATCAACCGTGGCCGTTCGGCATCGACCGCCTCCCAAAAGCACCGCTCTATATTGACGAGCCCATACATACCTCAAAAATCCTTAACTAAGCTTAGTTTAACTTGGATCTAGGAGGAGTATATTAAACAAGTAACGCAGCGAACTTGAAAAGTATTACGACCCTCTCCCTTTCTTTCGGCCATCAAAATGTGGTAAATTGCTTTTCAGCATCGGTCCGATCCCTTTCCGCAATCGCGGTACTAAAACGGAGGAGCTCCTTAGCATTAGCGACATACCCGTCGTAGTTGAGTCGTTTGTCCCTCGCGGTGATATAATACCGGAATACCATTCCTCCCCTGCACTAACCCTTTAGCATCAATACTAAGAAATGCCTCCGGTGGAACGAAGCCGGATCGGAGCGTACTCCCATGTTACCTTTCATCGCTTTCAGAGCGATGACCAGGCTCTTGCAACGTGTCTTCGAATCACCTTAATAAGGAAATTGTCAATTCTATTTAGATGCGCCCCATCGTAAAGGACAGTTTCTAAGAAACTGCCTCTCAAACACCCTTATCGTTTCCATATAGTACGGCGCTATATTAAACTACACTGGGCAACCATACGCGGTAATAGGCCTGATGTAGGCCACGCAACATATGTACTTCACCTAAGATTCAAGTTGATTGCTATGAAACAGTCTTCTTGTCAGAGCTTAAACCTTCTTGGCTCCAACGAGACAAATATCCATATGTTTGTCAAAATATAGATACTTATCGAGCCAGATACCAACCAAGATATCTTACTACGCTTCTTACCGCCAATGGTTGCCCTTGCTGTCCAATGATGGCGAAATTTTTTCACTTTTTTCTGGTATCCCTAGAGGCCCATCTCAATGGAGATCTAAGCAATATTGTTTCCGACTTTTCAAAATTGATTTTCAATTTCCAATCGCAGCAATGTCTTTTAATATGATCGAAGTCATCTTGCAGAAGAGAATTGATGACTTCGATTTTTGGATCTGATCTGTACGCCGCAAATCGTCTGCCTTCGTTATAGAGTGATCGAGGGTACATACTAGATAACTTGGGTAATGTTAAATAGTATCGGTGAAATGACCGCCCCCTGTTGTAAGCCGTTTTTAATTTCTAAGACTCTGCTCGAAGTTGTATTGCCACATTTGACAGCGAACTTCTTTCCTATAATCATGTTGTTAATCACGTATAGCAGAGGTTTTGGCGTGCCCAGCCTGTTCACCTTATCACCATCTAACCATATGGTGTCGAAGGCCTTCTCAAAGGCAAAAAGGCAAGCACCTGTTCATTGATTTTTACATTTACATTACATTACATTGTACATACGTCAGAGATCAGCTTCGACGCGGCATAAATAGTGTCATGCGTCGCCACAATCCAATACTCCATAAATGTAACTTTCCGGAAATTTATCATAGAACATAAATAAAAATTAGAGACCAGTAAAAATGTACCTACCTCCAGATACCGGAACTGCTGTAATCAATCCCAATGTGACGAACATATTATAAGTGACAGCTGCGCTAAACTGCGTTAAAATATGAAACACTAGAAGAGGTTGACAATAGGTAATGTTATACTCATGACTTGTCACTAATAAGTGATTTCAAATGGTTTACCTAATAACAGAATGCTAGCAAGAAGAAGTATGATCCATGGCATTCGATCAGATGGCATACTTTCGGTCCCAGTTAGATAAAGTGCCACACAAACAGGCCAAAGCAGTGCAGCATTTAAAAATCCAAGCGTTGTAAAAGCGAACGCTATCTGTCCAACGGGTGGGTCACCCATGACCTTTCTGAACATAACCTATTGAAAAGAATACAAACAAACATTCCAAAATTACTCTTAACACCATTTATATCGTACCCTAAAGACAGCATATCCAGCCGCTGCTAATGTAGCCAGGACGACGCCACTTAAAGTTGGACTCTCTGTGATGCCATCCATGTAGGCCAGTAATGCAATCCCAGTGTCACATAGTATGACAGCGACAATCTATACGAAGAAATGTAAATAATACAAAAAAGCACTCTTATTTGTATGTATGTACAACAACATACGAGTATACGAGTACGAGTACATATTGACCTGCACTTACCCTTACTCCAACGAATTGTTCGTGCAGAATCACCCACGATAAAAGGTAAACACATGCGACATTGGTAGCAAACAATGCCATGGCATCGGTGGCAAAAAGCACCCTCAGCGACAATGTATACAGGTATGTCGTCACTATCCATAGTATACAGAATGACAGGCATCGATTAAGAAACCGCCCTGTGAGGAAGGAACACACGCAAACAAACAAACAAAAATTATTCCTCAAACACAATCCTTCCCCGGATGGCGGGCTTGAAAGACAGCTATATCTCACCGACTGTGAAACCTCGATCCCGAAATCCTCTTAAAACATCACCCAGTATCTCACCAGGCTTATCACACTTCCGTACAGCTACTCGGCCTAGAACGTAGATGGGGAAAAATAAAAAAGCGAAATTCGTAAAAAACCATGAAGCAAAAAATGGCGCGTTAAATATTGTCGATGTCAGCGTGGAGCGCGGCACATGGAATATCTTTGTGGCATCTTCGACTTCCGTAACGCCTGATCCAAAACCCATCTCATCGTCTTGAGCATCCACATCACTATCGCTCATCATGTCCAGATCCATTTCATCCGAATTAATTGTTATATATGTACTCCGACTAAGATACAATAGTTTGATGCAATGTGTAGCTCCTACCCAGGAAGCTGTAACCAAAATCGTAACACACACTCCAAAGTACATCTACAAAGAAAGACAGACAACAAAACAGGGATAAGTAGTGACATCAGCTCACTTCACTTCTAGTTTCATTCAATATACAAACAAACATCTACGACAGGAGTACTTGGAGCTTACCTTTTGTGCTAGTTCGGAACAACATGATTCCTTGCAGGCCCTTAACCGCTTAAAATGCACCGTTGTAGTCGGATCTGGGAGGTCTGTTGTAGGTGTTTCGGCATCAATTCCCCCACTACTACCATAGCCCCGACAGTGCTCTCGTATCTCATGACTGATTTGTTGATGTTGTATTGTTATTGTTTCACTTGGATCCTGTTGACTGGACGACACCGAATCTTGGTGGGCAATTTGTGGATTGCTGGTGTTTAGTATGTTTGTGAAGCCACCGTAGGGGCCATTTGGTGAGTCACCTGTTACAACAACCGACGGAGCTCTAACCCGTTTCGGGTTAAAAATCGCGGGAATTTCCCCGTCTCGCGTCATTGCTATCGTTCCATGTACCACATTGTTACTCAATAAAATTTTGCCTTTTGTTTTTGCTGTTCGTTTGCAGGAGCAACTAGAAGTAAGACAATGGAAAAATTTAAAATGATTTATATCTGATGGAGGGATAATATTTATAAGCACTAGCTCCGGCAATCCTCCTTGCTAGAGGGAAATTGGATGCCATGTGTGGAAGGAAGGTGTTACTGTGTACTACTTTTTGATTTGGTATTCTCTTAGATAATAATTTAAAGGTAACCCTCAGAGCACTGTTAGTAGGACACTTGTGAATTGTCAGGACATGGCAGGTGGGTTTTAAAATCTAAAAAAATAAATAAGCTTTCCCCTCGGCTATATACGGATACACATGTGGATAAAAGTGAACTGAAATGTGTTTTGATCTAAAAATACAATCAGAATTGGAATAAGAAATTCGAATTGGTATTGTCAGTGTTTTTTACGATTTAGATAAAAGAAATTACTCTACAAAGGATACCTCAGGATACCTCAGACCGAAAAAGTTCAGAAAGCCAAACAAAAACAAGAAATTGGTGAGGGATAGGCCATTTGCATGCCAATGGAGGCAAAAGTTGATAAAAATAATGTGATGATCACATACTCTATCACAAGTAAAGCCCCGAACCCTATGGCAGAAGGATCAAACTGAAACGCTTATCTAAGAACAAACAAAAACTAAGTCAAAAAAACACTACAGCGTATCAAAAGTAGTAAAAGTTAAAGATAGTTTATTTAAAGTGTTACAAATTCTGCCTCTTCTTCGTCATGTCTACTTCAACACTAAAGCGCTTTTAAAATTCTTTGGGACGTATCCACTTTCGTTCTTGGTACCAATCTCATTACTCGATAAATTGTTTATTGTTTTCAATATGCCATGATTGCCTTGAGAGCACCTTCAAGAATGGAAAATAAAAGGGGCAGCAGCACTATCAGATCTGACAAAGACGCCTCTTAGCGTGTCGATAAATCAATCATAGAAGAATTATTAACACGCATTATCCTCAGTTAAGAAATATGACAATCGAACTACTTGATAGTCAATTTACTTCTACACTTCTAGAAAAGGAGCTACGCATCGCATATGCGAATGTCATAGGGGTAGGCATTCCTGACAAATACTTGAATACTTTCCGATACCAATTGCAAGGAGCTCTAACTAAATCTTAAATTGGATCCAAAAATCTCGTTTGTTCAGATGGTTCTTTGATTCAGCATTTACATCAGACATTTACAACTGTCAAACCAACTGTCAAATTGCAAGCTGTCAGTGTGACTTTTATTCAGTAGTCTCTGCAATTTTAACAACGTTACAAAATTTTAGAGAATCGATTCCAAAATTTTAGAGCACTTGCTTTCATTACATTTGAGAATGCTATTCGCTTTAATTTTCACCGTGTTTCCAAAACATTTTCTTTGGAAAATATAGCGGTACCCAGGCGCATAAAAAGAGAAGAACATATTGCATCTGTTCAGAACAGTGTAAAAGATTCAAATTTATCGATTCGATATCGTTCACAATAACTTGATCTTTTTACGTCCACTTTATGGCAAACTTTACATTCAAAGGTCAAGATCCAGGGAGTATTGAAGCGAATGGCCATCGTTTTCGTCGAAATTTGGGTGAATGTGTCCAAAATCAACTGGCATTGGATCCATTGTTTTATAGAACAATTTTGTTCAAAGATGAGGTTCATTTTTGGCTCAATCGGTATGTTGCAGATTGGATCAGATTATCCACATGAAATTATCAAAATGCCGTTACATCCCGAATAATTCACAGTTCGGTGCGATCTGTGGGCTGGTGGAGTCATGCTAATCAGCGTGATTAGCTGATTCGTGGCACGATTGAATAGCATATATGTGAAATTGAGGTACCAGTAGGTAGGTACGAGTAGGTATACGTGCTATACAGTAAACGAATCAATCATCTTTTTGAAGGAAACGTTTGATGAACGCAGAGTTTTGCGTAATGGACATGTAAATTAGCCTCCAAAATCTTCATTATTTTCTTAGGGCATACGTAAACGCGCTAGCCGCTAGGCTAGACGGGTAAAATCTATCAACGTATGAATTTCTATACATTTGATACATTTTTTAGCCTATGTATACAAAAAACATTTCCGTGACTGACTAACAAATAACGCATTTCAGTGAGGCGCTTAACAGATATTCGCAGTCGTTATAACTGCTTTTAAGTGCTTATATTACTAAAGGGTTTTCCATAATAACATACCAGTTTTATTTAACTAATACAGAATAATTAGCAACGATTAGTATAAGGCCTCGTAGAAGTAGCATCTTCCGACAGGTGCTGGTTCCTTAAATGACGAGAATGAGCCTCTGCAGCCGAACATCTTGCAGCTCTGCTAATAAGTCCTACTTCACGCCTCCCCGTGGCGCCATCTGGGAATCTCACTAGAGGTTGCGAAGTGAAGGGGGCAAATGGCGAGTTTCCTGCGCCATTAACCAGGATTAGTGTCGGAAAAACAAAACAAGACCTTATCCGGGCAACTCCAACATATTTGGAGCTCAGGCCGGAAAGGATTTCCAGGACTTAGTCAGGGTCTTGGAAAAGAGATGGTGGCGGACGAGCCCAATATGGGCCAACGCCAGCGCTCACATCCCGGAACGGGTTACTGGCTTCGGTGACCCCTCGTCCTAGGGGCATTAAAAATGGAACTGGTCCTCCAGGTTGGGGGTTGTGCCGCCGGGGTAACTGCCCGGCCATTAAAAAAAAAGGAAGTTACTAAGCATCAACAAGTCTCGGATATGGACGGATTTACTGTTGACAACCCACGCAAATGATTTAAGGACAATGAGCTTCGGATATGCACGTGGAATGTTAGATCCCTTAATATGCCACGTGCAGCCGAGCAACTAGCGGAGGCCCTAGACTGCTGCAAAGCAGACATAACCGCCATCCAAGAAATGCGATGGGATGGGCCGGACAAAAAGAAGATGAAAAACTGCGACATCTACTACGGCAATTGCTATTGACGGCAAAAGCAGCGCTTATTTGGATGCGGATTTGTTGTCGGAGGCAGACTAAGACAAGAAGTCCTCAGCTTCCGGCATGTGAGCGAGCGCCTCGTAGCAATCCGCATCAAGGCTAAATTCGCCAACATAAGCCTCATATGCGCGCATGCCCCCACAGAGGAGAAAGATGACAACACCAAGGATGCCTTCTACGAGCTCCTCAACAAGACCTACGAGCAATGACTTAGCTATGACATTAAAATTGTCCTCGGTGATTTTAATGCAAAACTAGGAAGAGAGGGTATCTTTGGTGGAACAATCGGAAAATATAGCCTGCACAACACCACCTCCGATAACGGATTCAGGCTAATCGACTTTCCGGCGGGGCGAAACACTGTCATGGCTAGCACGCGGTCCCCACATCTCGACATACACAAGGGGACTTGGAGAAGTCCTGATCAATCAACTGTCAACCAAATTGATCACATTGCGATCGACGCAAGACACTCCTCCAGCATTATGGATGTCCGTACGTTCCGAGGAGCCAACATCGACTCGGACCATTACCTTGTTGTAGCAAAGGTACGGTTGCGGATATCCCAAACTACGCCAAGACAAACTAATGCTGTGAGAAAATTCGACGTCAGACGGCTACAATCGCAAGAGATCGCCAAGTCCTTTTCCGATCGAGTGTCTCTTAATTTCTTAAGAGGTCCAATGCCGCCAGCATCAAGCATCGAAGACCATTGGAAACACTGCCAAAACGCCATCAGAGATGCCGCTTCTGATGTGCTGGGTTTCACTTGTCCACCACAACGAAACCCCTGGTTCGATGATGAATGCCGCAAGCACATGTAGCTAAGCAAGATGCATATAACGCGGCGCTGCTTAGAAAGACCAGAGCTGCTCATGAGCTCTATGAGCGGAAGAGGAGAGACGAGCACCGGCTTCTCAGAAGGAAGAAGAAAGAGCATGAGAAGCGCGCGATCGAGGAAATTGAGAGATGCTACTCCAGGAATGAGGTTCGGAAGTTTTACCAAAAGGTAAAAATAACATGCCGCGGAAACAAACCCCGAACCGAAGCCTGTAGAGATGAACAGGGGAACATCGTAGTAGAATCGCAGTCGATGCTGAGGATTTGGAAAGATCATTTCTGCAGACTGTATAACGGCGATGACGGACCAAATACCGCTGTCAGGCAGAATCAACCTTTCAACCTGGACGATGATGACCAACAATTCCGTCCACCCGACCTGGATGAAGTGAAGATAGCCATATCGAAGCTTAAGTCCAACAAAGCTGCTGGAGCGGATGGCCTGACTGCCGAGCTCTTCAAAGCGGCAGGCGATGACTTGGTAAGGAGCATACACCAACTCATCTGTAAAATATGGTCGGAAGAAAGTATGCCCGATGAATGGAACCTCAGCATTGTTTGTCCAATTCTCAAGAAAGGAGACCCTCTGAACTGCGCCAACTACAGAGGCATCAGTCTCCTCAACATCGCATATAAGATCTTATCCGCCGTATTGTGTGAACGCCTGAAGCCGTTCGTCACAAAACCTGATAGGTCCATATCAGTGTGGCTTCAGGCCAGAAAAGTCCACCATCGACCAGATATTCACACTACGGCAGATCTTGGAGAAGACCCATGAGCTTCAGATCGATACCCACCACCTATTCATCGATTTTAAGGCCGCGTATGACAGCATCTATAGAGACGAGCTATATAGAGCAATGTCTAGTTTTGGCATCCCTGCCAAACTCGTCCGTCTGTGCAGGATGACGATGGAGAATGCACGCTGCTCCATCAAGGTCGGTAAAGATCTCACCGAGACCTTTGATGTCCAGAAAGGATTTAGACAAGGCGATGCGCTGTCATGCGACTTTTTCAACATCGTACTAGAAAGAATAGTGCAAAACTCACGAGCAAACACAAGAGGCACTATCTTTCGAAAGTCCGTCCAACTACTCGCATACGCCGACGATATTGACATAATCGGAAGAAAGCAGCGTGATGTCAGTGGCGCTTTCGCGAGTATTGAGACGGAAGCGGCGAAAATGGGCTTAGCGGTCAATGAGGGCAAGACCAAGTATATGCTGTCAAGCAAAAAGGACAACCAACACCGACGTCTCGGACAGAACTTCACCCTCGACAGATATAACTTTGAGGTAGTTAAGGACTTTGTCTACCTAGGCTCCGCTATAAATACAGACAACGACACCAGCGCTGAGATCAAGCGAAGAATAACTCTTGCCAACCGCTGTTTCTTTGGGTTAAGAAGGCAATTGAGTAGCAAAGCCTTCTCTCGGACAACAAAAGTCACCCTTTATAAGTGCACGAGCACGATTGGTGAAACGTTGACACTTTTGCCTCCGATATTGTTTCTGAGATCCTCTAAAGTTGTTAGTTTTTTGGCATACTTAACGACTTAACATAACTATATACAAATAAATCCAATGGCCTGAAATCTTATGAGGAGGTGGCCATTTCTGGCCAAAAATAGTCTTCCAACATGGCACGATAGCGAACTCGGTTAATAGCAACATCAACGAAAAAGCACGGTCCAAATACACACCACACGATCGCTTTTTGTGAATTCGTTGCTGCCCAAAAATGTATATTTTGCTGATTTACAAAGTTATAAGCCAGAAATGAGCCTTATCTCTAAAGATGATGTTCCGATGAAATTCAGTATTTTCTTTAAACTTTTGCGGAATCCAATTGGATAAGTTTCGGCGCTTCAAATGATTAAGAGGCTTTAGTTCTTGAGTACATAAATTCGATCTTGTAAGAGTGTAACCCAATGTCTTTACTCAAATCTTGTCACAATGTGGACTGAGAGCTTCCCAACTCCTGTGGAATCGACTGATTTGACTTATTTTGAACATAAGCACTTATGGCTGCGATATTTTCGGTACTTGTACCGATGCTCAGAGCTTCAGATCGATACGCACCAAATGTTTATCGATTTTAACGACAGGATCTATAGAGAGGAGCTATAGAGAGCAATGTCTAGTTTTGGCATCCCTGCCAAACTCGTTCGTCTGTGCAGAATGACGATGAAGGTCAGTAAAGATCTCATAAAGCCCTTTATTGTCAATAAAGGATTTATACAAGGCGATGCGCTGTCATACGATATTTTCTACGACATACTCGTATTTAAAAGAAAAGTGCAAAAGTCACTCTCATACGCCGATGATATTGACATAATAGGAAGAAAGCAGCGTTTTGTCAATGGCGCTTTCGCGAGTGTTGAGAAAAGACAAATATGGTGGCAACCAGAAAGAACAGCAACGTCTCGGACAGAACGTCGCCTTTGAGGGATATGTAGTTAAGGACTTTCTCTGCCTAGGTTCCGCTAATAATTCAAACAACAACAGAAGTTTCAGCGGACAGGTCATGTAGAGCGGATGGTTATCAATGCTTCGGTCCGAAAAGTGTACGAATCCGCCCCTGATAGACAGCGTAGTAAAGAAAACCGCGGGTCAAGTGGCACACACAAGTGGAAGGGTAGCTCAGCCAACTAAGCGTGCGAAACTAAACGTATCTAACGAAAGGTCGAGCCAGCTGGAGATGTGTGTCGATTAAGACCCAGGTCCAGCTCGGACTTTAGCGCCACCTTAGGTAAGTAAGGCTGCCATTGAGAGTTTACCGATGCTTTTCGAAGTTCGTTATATGTTGGCAATTTTATATTTATGTTTAAATTGTCTTTATAAGATTTTACTTACAGCCTGTCTACACGACAATGCATGTATCTGAAAGATATAGATATATATGTTCTCGTATACCATAAAACTTTAATTGACAACGAATTCCATCAAACCATTCGCGAATGTCCAACAATCAGTTGCAATAAAAGAGAACACCAAATCAAATAGGATAATATATCTAAAAGGGATATGTGCACAATATATCATTCCAATAAAGTTTTATTCGTATTACCTTAAATAACCATTAAAAAAGCGGACTGACATGACAAGAGATAATTTTTCCAAATAAAGGGACCATTACTATGAAACCGAATCAGCTTAATCTTTGACGCAATAAGGACAGAATCTCCACCCAACACCACTTGACAAACGGAGAAAAAAGAAGAAAATGAAGATGTACCTACTACAGCAATAAACGAGTTCACATATGAACTTCTATATCTATGTTTTGAAGAACACAAATTCTTCTGGATACACCAATTAGTACAAAAAAAAATTGCCACTTGCTCCTAACAACTCAAGCAAACAATTGTTTTAGGACAACAACACCACTGGCAGTGTTAATAATGTCCTTCCTGCCGTATGTGACGTACTCTGTACTATGTACGAGTATGTGATAGCATAACAAATACATGATCCATGTTCATAAGGACTATACATATGAAAATCCATGTACTCTTACACATGTATCCTTGTTTTCATTTGAATTGTGTCACATTTTTCCTTTGAATTCAGACTCCTCAAGCAATAACGAGCAACACATTGAGGCAACTAACAAGCGACAAAACTAATGAATTGTGAATCTTCAACAGGCATTTATACCTTGGTACACATACAAGTATATGGTATGTTTGTAATCGTAGACTTGTAATGGCTTGTACGTTGTTTTAATTGAAAAACTTTGTATAGTTTCTGAATTGTACGAATAGTACTTACGAAGAATAATTATTACGAGTTAAGAGAAACTTAGAACTACTTTTGCTAGGGTCGTGCAATGGCGCATTTGTTAAATTCATTCTTCGCTTTACCCCAGATCTCGGTTTCGAGACTGACTTCATCATCTCTGCCACAGGCAATGACGAACCTTGAAAACTAAAAACTTTTAATATCTTGCATCATTTTAGAACATGACTCTACTAAAAATTGGGCTTTGAGGCCTATCGAATATCGGTTGCCTTATAGTCATAGTCTTACCCAACATCAGGTAGAAGCATTGGATAGATCTTTTAGAGAAAAATCGAAGAGATGAAACGAGTACATTTTTTCCAATTAGTAATAACGTCGTTTTTGACAGCAATGTGATTAGAACGAGTTGCTGCGTTGATCATCTCTTCGATGTGATACTGGCTGTGAAAGTAAACAAGCAGATACAGAATTAACAAGGTATCTACAACTACGAGATCAATGTAACATAACCACCGTGTGGCGCTCCCATTATTCCGATTTGAGTTCTGCTTTCTTGTTAAGTTGATACATCTGTTGTTAATATTGCATCCAAATCTTAGCATCATAGCTTGACACTTTCAAAAGTTACGTAGCCAAGAGTACATCTATCTCTGTGTGTGTTGGCGGTTTTTTACAATTTTAGAAATGAATTAAAATTTGCAACAACGAACTTGTATTAAATTTTGCGTAAAAAACGAATTTAATGTGCGCGAACGTTGGAAATGTTGGAAAAGTGTTTCGGCAACGATTCTCTAAAGAAAACGCTCGTTTACCAGTGGCACGGGTGGTTCAAAAGTGGTCGTGAGTCAATCGAAGATGATGAACGCAGTGGCAGCCCATCGACATCGAAAACCGACGAAAACATTGATGAAGTAAAAGAAATGTTGGTCAATAACCACAAATTAACAATCACCCGTCGCACAGTGCCATCATTATTCGTAATTTTTTGACGAAAAATGCAACAAATACGATCCAACAGCCACCAAATTCACCAGATTTGGCTCCGTGTGACTTCTTTCTGTTCAATCGAGTTAATAATTGAATAAATTCCGGGAACTTTTTGATGGTGGTATGCGTTCTCCACTGAGATCATCAACCAAGAATGGTAAAATTACTAACACTTATACATGGACTGTGGCAAACATATCCAAGAACGTGAAACATACGAGTATCTCAACAATTTGTAAATGCGACTTAATAAAGAAGCGAACCCCTATTTGCAGCTGTGTGCCATTCCCAAAGTAGGGTACCTCTGTACAGTCAAAGATATTTTCAGAGATTGGCTTGCTGGTTTTCGAGAATAATATTCAATGCTGAACTACCTAGTCAAGTCATAAATACTGGTACACAACTGAACTCACTCATTACGAATGCAACACTGGGCGCATCCATTTCGTATTGATTGCGATTTGACAGTCGATATTTATGCTTCATTGTGACGTAAAAAGTTTTTGACATTAATTGCTTACAATCATGGAAAGGGGCGACATCGAAAATCGTATTGTTGTAGTTGGTAGTTGGCTTAAATGCAACAGGGAAAAGGCGATATCTTTTGGACGTTGCGACCGCTTGGAATCACTAGCAATTTTGTGTATCGTGCTGTGAAGTTGTTTGAGGATATTGGTGGAGTACGAGACCGTCAAAGATCCGGCCGTCCGCGAACTGTGAGAACTCCGAAAGCGATCAAAGCCGTGAAGAAACGAATCGACCGAAAACCGCTGCGAAAACAGAAAACCTTGTCGCGGGAAATGCAAATTTCGCAAAAATCCATGTCTCGCATTATCAAAGAAAATTTAGGACTCAGTGCGTACAAGCGATACAGGACATCTGCTCACGGTACGCGAAGAACGCTCACAGACAAATTCTGTTTACTGGCGAGAGAATCTTCACCGTAGAAGAATCGTTCAATAAGCAGAACGATCGTGTGTATGCTCGGTCATCCAGAGAAGCATCCTTACTCATCCCGAGGGTTCAAAGAGGCCACCATCCCGCGTCTGTAATGGTATGGTGGGGAGTGTGCTAAGATGGCGTTAGCAAGCTCCATTGCGAAAGGAGTGAAAACATCGATCAAAGTATATCAATCGACCGTCTT
This sequence comes from Volucella inflata, assembly GCA_928272305.1. Lineage (NCBI taxonomy): Eukaryota > Metazoa > Arthropoda > Insecta > Diptera > Syrphidae > Volucella > Volucella inflata. The sequence continues at coordinate 150,107,935 of OV743716.1, read as the reverse complement.
GGACCCCATTGTGAAGTCGCACAACCAATCAATATTCAACAACAAGCCATGGACTTTCCAGCAAGACTCTGCTCCAGCTCACAAAGCTCAAAAACAACGTTCCGGACTTCATATCAACGGATGATTGGCCACATCGTCTTAAGTCGTGCTGGAAGGCAAATGGAAGTCATTTCGAATAAGTTGTTCTTAGATTTGTAGCCATTGAATAAAAACAAAAAATTTTTTTAAATATTAATTCGTTTTCATTTGGCGCTGATTTTTCTGTGTAATAGTATTTATGAATTGACTAGGTATACACGCTATATAGCGCCATTTTACTTATTTACTTATCTATATTTATTTATTTATTTATTAATTTATTGAATGAAACAATCGTTGTACAGTAAGGTTAACTTATAGGTGTACAGTTCATTAGATTTAAATTTAAAAGTTACAAAACAAAAAGAAAAAAAAAGTTTATATACGTGTACAAAATTAAAAAAGATTAAAAGTAAAAGGAAAGGAGAGATTTAAGAAAAGCGCAACCAAGACAGATAATAATTTTAAAATGATATTTTTAAATGAAAATTAAAGAAAAAGAAAAGCAAGTTCAGTTAAGAACGCGGCAAACTATGCAAAACTGTCTGAATTCGAGTAGACTTAATATGATTGGCCAGATTATTCCACAGTTTGACAGCATACTATGAAAAATTGCCTTCGCGATGTCAAGCAGGTATGGTTGAGTGTTCTTTTAACGATGTACCGATTAGATGCACAAAAAAAGTTGTCTAAGCTGCACCCAGTAAGCTGACGCGTTTCTCTTGAGATATGACCGAATGAGCAATCGCATTGCAGGCAACCATGAGTCTTTGAAAAGAGTAGGAGTCACAATCGGCGAACAAATCGCAGCCGTTCGTTATTATTGGAATAATAATAGACTTAACCAATTTTAGTTTAACCTCAGTCGGGAGACATTTTTTGGCGATAGACAGCCCTCGGTGCGAGGCATAAACTTTGGAGATGATGCAGTTTATTTGTCCATCCCAGGTTAATCTGCTGTTAAACGTGATATCGAGATTTATTACTTTAGACACATATTCAACTTGAGAGGAGTTTATTTGTATTGGTGGAAAATTTGAGAAGGGTGGCGAATGCTTGGAAATAGGTATTGCTTTAGTGTTAAGAGGATTAAGCTTTGGACCGTTGCGTGATGACCAGTTTACTATTGAAGATATGTCTTCGTTGATTCTAGATATTCCGTATTCAACCATTCCAATAGGAAAGCTTTACCTGAGCTGGACATCGTCAGCGTAGATATGATAACGACAATAGGAAATATCAGTGGTTAATTCATTGATAAACAAAGAAAACAGGAGTGGACCACGAATTGACCCTTTGGGAACACCACAATTAATGGGACAGAAGGAGGAGAATTTATTATTACAAAAAAACAACTTGTGTGCGGTAAGTCAAATACGAAGAATTCAGCTTACAGGATGTATTAGAAAAGTTGAAATTTTTTGTCAGTTTATCACAAAGAAGAGTTGAATTAACACAGTCGAATGCTTTAGAGAAGTCCAGTAAGGTTAAAACAGTTGTTTTGTTGTCATCAATTGCTTGTCGAATATCATCAGAGATCTTCAAAAGAGCTGAGATGCAGCTGTACCCAGGTCGGAAGCCGGATTGAAGAGAAATTAATAGCTCTTCTCTCTCAATATACTGTTTGTTTTCGGTGCTAAGAATTGTTTCAAAGGCTTTGAATAAGAAAGAAAGGATGGCAATGGGTCTAGTGTCACGGAAATTATCTTTTTTAGGTATTGGGATAATTTTAGTTTTTTTTTCAGTTAGTAGGGTAATTATAATTGTGTTAAAGATGTGGGTGATGTAAGGGCAGAAGGGGAAGCAGTAGTCCGGATAAATGTTGTCAATGCTCTTAATAGTGAAAATAGCACAACCAACGCTGTAGTCATCAACTGCAGATAGCGAAAAAGTATCATTTCTGTCATTCAGCCTTAGCATTTGTGGTATAGGACTTGGTAGTGGATTAGAAATTGGGGCTGTAAACTTACAGTTTAGTTCATCAAGGTCAATAGTTTCGTCAAAAGGTAGTGAGGCCAATAGTGCGCACTTGAGTCCAGAGAAATTTCGAGGATCTACTGGTCTTCAATTTGGTGGAGTAAAAGTCATATTTAGCCGACCGAATCAACCTGATTTCTAGATTTTTTATAGTCTCTATGCATGTCTGCACATCCATATCGCTTCCATCTAATGTATAGAGTGTTTTCTCTAGCCAGGGGCTAATATTAGGCTTGTTAAAATCGGTCTTAATAGGAACATGTTTATTAAAAAGTTCGCCAAGCTTGGTATTTGTCTATTGACGTCAGACGTTGAAAAAATTGTACGCCAATTACACAAGATACAGTCATTAAAAAGATTTTCAATGTTCACACTACGGAAATCACGATACTAGAAGGACTCTGAAAAGCATTTATTATAGTGTATGTCAAGTGTAGCAAAAACGAGATCATGATATGAAAACATTGGAACGGGTAGTTGACTAGAACATTTAACAAGACGCTCATCACTTATCAAAAATACGTCAAGTAAGGACGGGATACAGTTGGGTTTAAAATGAGTAGGTTCAATGGAGTTGACAAAAGAAAAACAATGAGAGTTCGTAAGGGATTTTAAGGTATTTAATGAGGAGTGAAGAAGGTTTATATTTAGTCCCCACAAAGAATAAGCTTAGGAGGAAGATGAGAGATCTCTTCGACTATTTGATACACCAAACGTGGGTGTGCTACATGTGGTGGCATGTAGGCAACTTCAACGATACATTTATTTTCACCATTCAGAATCTCAATAAAACAAAAGTCACTAGAACCATTTCCATTAGATGAAGCAACATGGTGAGATTTGATTGAGTTTCTGATATATATAGTAACACCTGCGCCTATGGAATGAGTGCGATCTGCACGGTAAGGTGTTTTGAACCCTCGCATAGAAAAGAGACCACTGTTGATATCAAGCTGAAGCCAAGTTTCAATAACACATACTATATCAATTAAGCTATGTTTAAATATTAATTTAAATTCGTCAAACTTATTCAGTAGAATATATACAATATATCACCAACACCCATCACCTTAGCGCCTTGTTTCTGTAGCTTTAAGTTAGGTAAACTCTGACAATCACAGAGGTAGTGCTCACAGGATGTTGTGTCATTTATGCCCAGCACATTTAGGTGCTAAGCAAAACCGTTAAGAAGCCAGTTGGTCTTTAATACTGAAAGACAGCAGAAAAGTCATTGATTTCTAAGTGATGTCATAAAGCATTTGCTCGACCGACGCCGTGTAGATGTTTTGTTCAGGGAAGTGTGTTGTCCTTGCTGACATTCAAATACTAAGCTTCTATCGACAATGGTCAGTTTATTTCTTCTCATAAAGAGAACAACATCAGTTTTGAGAGGATTGACTGCAAAATCGCTGCTTGCGATTTAGAGCAGACCAATATTTTCTAACTGACAGTACAGCTATAGTTTCTTCATATGCATGAACATATATAGTACGTGAATCAAAGAAATGGAGAGATGACGACGCCTTATGGGCCCACCTTGTTTACCAACAGATATGGACTCAACTATCATCCGCGATCAGGGTCTTTTTCATTAGCGGGGCTGGTGATTCATCCATGCCGTTTTAACTGGCCGAGTTTCACAAAGTTGCGTTTTCAAAAGAGCATATGAAACTCGATCATTCGACTGAGAGATTTGCAGCTCTTCTCGAAAATGTAGTTATCTGTCCGATTTTTGGTATAAAGACAATGTTACTCTCACTATTTCCCAGGGTGTTCATATCTATCCAGCACAGCCTAGGAAAGAAGATGTTCCTGAAAGTTGCCATGGTTTTGTATACCCGTTTTTTAGCATAACTGTACTCACGCCGTCAGCGGCAGGGGAAAAGAAGCCATCAAAGAAAACAACTGCATGTTTGATGGCCTTCTGTTACCACCACCGATGACATATACCACCTACAGCGTGTTGTGTTACATGTTAGCTGCTTATGTTTATTGCCTAGATAGTGATTGTTAAACATTAGATGCCATCAAGTTTTTTGAGTGATGCCAGTCTGGTTTCTTTCGCCAGTTTGAGATCTTTAAACATTTTCTGTTTCAATCCTTATGCAAAAATTTTAATAGAAACATACTATTTGAAAACACAGTGAGCTGTCAATGCAACATTTGCGACTGTTGAAGCACTATTGGCAAATACGAGTTAAGCGTTAATTAAAGGAAAAACAAAAAGGGGTACATAAGATCCTCTGCTCCGCTACCTCAAATCAAATAGCTATCAGGCAGTTACTACGGATCTTTTTAACTCTTACTCAAATCACAAAATTTCGAACGCTGGTGTTCCACAAGGTGCCGTATTAGGACCACTTTTATTTTTGCTCTTGAAAAATTACATTGTTTATCTCGTTGTATAGATTTGATTCGCAATGCAAAGAAGTCACATGAAAATCATTCAAAGAATCACAGTTCCTCATGAACCTATTGGCTACGAAGCATTTGAGTAGTGAAGCCTTGTCTCGACCATAAAAAAATCATTATACAAGACACTGATCATCCCTGTTCTGATTTACGGTACAGATCCTTGGTCATTGACAAAAGCTGGTAAAAATGTTCTCAGGCCCTTCGGGGAAAAGTTTTAACCTAATTTTTGGTCTCGTTTGCATCAATGATGGACGGAGGAGACGTTTCAACAGGGACTTGTACAGATTGTACAGCGATGCCGACCTTGTCAGAAAGCTCTAATAACCTGGCATAGGTTGCTAGGCTACCAAGCGCATGAGTACCAGCTCGATTGCAACCAACAGAACACAAATTCATGTGCGTTACTAGGGTAACTGGCAAAAGATAGCGTTAGCTGGAGGAGATTGTTAGCTGAGGCCCTGATTTCGGCCCTAAACTGTAGCGCTATCTTTATGTGAAGACTGTGTAGACTGCGCATGGTAAAATTCTCCCCCATCGAATTGTAATATATCAGGCAAAGTGTATGTTTCTGTCTGGAAGGCTTCCTGAAAATTGCTGACAGGAATCTCTATGTTCAAAGAATAATCCTTCTATACAAAGAGGAATGTTAGCATTCACTGAATTGCTATCAAGACGAAGAAACCGGGATAAGCTCTTTAAGAGGAGGGTCATCCGCAACATTGTGGTCGTATCTGCAGGGGCTTCAAGGCGGAATATGACGTCAATATGTCTGATAGTTAGATGTTAGAGCAACTAAATGGCTTAATGATTTTTAAAGCGTATAACTATAGGTTTATGTAAAAAATTAGCTGTTAGCCGATAGTCAGGAATAAAATAAATAATTTTATTTTCTTTCATTTTGTGAAACATATGGCGAATTGTTCTCAACGAGACCAAATCTACTCATGTTAATTTTACTTACCGGAAAATAAACAACCTTCCCATTTTCATTAACTCGGTACAAATACCATATGCAAAGCAAAGTATCTAGAAACGACACTAGATGTAAAACTGAAATGGAAGCCGCATGTTAAGAAGAAACGTGATGAACTTGAAAATAAATACAGACAAATGTACTGGCTACTAGGAAGACATTCCAAGTTAAGCATACATAACAAACTGCTCATCTATAAGCAAGTGCTTAAACCCGTTTGGACGTACGGTATACAACTTTGGGGTTGTACTAAACCAAGCAACCGAAATATTCTCCAAGGCTATCAAAACAAAGTTCTAAGACAAATCGTGAACGCCCCATGGTATATCAGAAACAGTGATATCCGTAGAGACTTAGGAATAGTTACCGTCGAGCACGAAATAATTAACTTTGCTCGCAAACTCCATATTCGTCTTCATGGTCATTGTAATAATAAAATACTCCAAATTCTGGACAAGACAAACTTAGTGCGTCGATTACAAAGAATGTGACCATTCGATCTGGCGCGATAAGGACTATCCGCATATAATAGCGGTACTAACAGGTGCTTTTGCTGGAAAGCTACCTGCCCCACGCGAACGTTATTTGAAACGGAAACTACTTGATAAGGTTACTTAGTAGTAGTCGATAAGAAGGGAGGCGTGTTTTTAGTGAGTAAGAATCTCACACTACTATGAGCAACGGGTTCATAGTGTCTATGAACCCACCAAAAAAAAATAAAAAATACGAGGGTTGTCTGAAAAGTTTTCGAACAAACAATGATACAAGAAATTTTTTCTCAAATTTTTTTTTTATTTTTCTACATAGTCTCATTGTAACTCTACACACTTCTCCCAGCGATGCACCCATCTCTCTTACCCGTCCAAATAGTACTTGGCGTTTTTCTCTGCAAAATAATTGTCATTTGATTGTTCATTTGTTCATTTGACGAAAATCTCTGTCCTCCGAACGTAGTTTTTAGATGAGGGAACAAAAAGAAGTCGCTTGGGGCTAGATCTAGTGAATAAGGTGGATGATCAAGCAGTTCAAACCGTAATTCATGGAATTTCGCCATGGCAATCGCGGAGGTGTGAGACGGCACGTTGTCTTGGTGAAACAGGATTTTCTTTTTCTGCACATGTGGCCGTTTTTCCGCAATTTCTGCCTTCAGCTTGGCAAGTAATGATGCGTATAGGTAGTATGCTTCTGTAGTGGTTTTTCCTTTTTGAAGATAATCGATTAAGATAACTCCTTTAATATCCCAAAAAACAGTCGCCATCACTTTCCCAGCCGAAAAAACAGTTTTTGCTTTTTTTTGGAGCCGGCTCGCCCTTTGCAGTCCACTGTTTTGAGTGAATTTTTATTTCGGGCGTATAATCCCAAATCCAAGTTTCATCTACAGTAATTAATCAGCGCCAAAACTCGGATTTATTGCGCCTACACCGCGCCAAAAGAGCGTTGTAAATGTTCATTCGAACACGTTTTTGGTCTAACGTAAGCAAACGCGGCACCCAACGCGCGGACAGCTTTCTCATGCCTAAATACACGTTCTTTGGACATTTTCATAACCTCTACTATTTCTCTCACTTTAATTCGGTGGTCGTCTGACACCATTTGGTGAACTTAAGCAATGTTATCGTCAGTGGTTGCAGTTTTTGGACGTCCCAAACGTTCATCATCTCCCAAGCTCTTACGGCCACGTTTAAATTGAGCTGCCCAAAATTTCACTGTAAATGATGATGCAGAGTCCCCATACACAGAGCCTTTCAAAAACAAGAATTTAATAACAGCTCGATACTCAATTTTTTCCATTTTCACAAAACACACTCACATCAACTCACTCAAACGACTGTCAACTAAAAACTGCGCGTCCAAAATGACTGAAACTTTAGTAAGTAACTGTCAAAAGATGCACTACTAGCATTCACTAGGTTTTATTGACGAGTGCCGCTATCTTTACGTTTCGGGCGGAAACTTTAGCCAATAATTTTATGATACGAAACCAATTTTTGTCGACTGAGATATTTTAAAAATGTCAAATTTAATGAAATTGAATAAATTTATTTACTTGGCATATGTATGTATTGTATGTTGGTGCATAAAGTAGTTCTTGTTCAAAGTCCGTTTTTCAATTATATCTGTCTCAAATAAAATTAAATAGTAAAAGTATAAAATATTTATGGAATTCATGCGCTCTCGTCCGGCGTATATTTTTAGAAATATCCTTCCATCGACCATGTGTACATATTTAAACAGAGAAGCAATGAACATTTTTACTTGCTTCGTAGATAGTTCGTGTTCATGCAAATTTAGTAGCTGGAAAAGTATGCTTGCTCGCAATTGTGCGGCATGGCTCGTACAGATACACAAACATACGCATATCTTAATATTTCGGGAGTTTAATTAAAATGGCTGGTTTAATTAATTGAAAACCAACAAATTCTACAATTTGTGGAATACGAAAATAAACAGATTCAACCTTTACCGCATACTGAGTCAACCCTTCTGAGAATTAATTCATTGTGCAATGACAAGAGCATATTTTTTGGCTGATTAAAATAGCAAGACTTTCATGTTTCTAGACTAATTTCATTTCCGTTACCATCCAAATGGCTAACCTATTTTAGGCTAAGTATACATATGAACACCTCTTCATTTCTAAGTTTCGAACTTAATGAAAGCTTAATCAAATTAATCACATTGTGATAGACATTAGGTATGCCTCTAAGATACCCATCATTTTTCCATCGATTTTAACGCAGTCAAAGTCATTAACGACTTAACCGAGCACTGTGATGTCAAGTAGGTAATGCGCTGTCATGCGCTGACTTGTTAAACATCATACTTTAAAGAATTGCGCGGAACTCGCAAGCGAACACAGGAGACACAATCTTTCAGAAGTATGTGCAACTACGTACTAGCGCACGCCGATGATATCGACATAATTGGAATAATACAGAAACAGAAGCTGCCAAATTGGGTTAAGCGGTAAGTGAGGGAAAGGCTTAGCATATGCTGTCAGCAGGAAACGACATACAACATCGACAAAGTGGATATTGTCTTCCTTGACTCTGCTAACAACACCTCAACCAAAATAAAACGAAGAATCTCTCTTGCCATTCGCTGTTTGATAAGGCGAACAACTAAGGAGGCTCTAAATTAGGCATTAATCTTCCCAGTACTATTTTATGGCTCTGTACATTGGACTCTTTCGAAAGCGAATAAAGATAACTTCCGTCGTTTCGAGAGAATAATCTTTCTTAAAATATCAGCTGTACAGTGTCATTGGATTTATCGGAAAACTGCGCATCCGTTTCATGAGATAGTTGGGACATATAGAGCGAATGAACATTAATGCTCCGGTCCACAGAGTCTTTGAATCTTACTTGGAAGAATAACGCAGCAAAGGAAGACCTCACCTTAGGTGGCGCCCAAAAATAGAACGTGACCTTAACCGAAGATTTCATATGGAATATTATGGACGGAGATACTTTTCATCGGTGGGGACTTAAACGAAGACGTCGGCGAATCGAACCAAGAATACGAACACTGCGATGGAGTAAGCAATTTCTGAACAGAAACTCAGCAGAGGAATCTACCTAGTCCTGCCATAAGTTCTGTTACACAATTTCCAGCGCTTATCGTTCAAAACTTCTTGCGAGAATAGGACCGTTAACTTTTTTTCAGAGCACATAATGCATGTGAAGATCAGTGAAGAATACTAGTCAGCTTGGTTTCAGTTCGCAAACTGTTAACATCGAGTAGGGCGTTGAAGAGAATCGAGTGAAGGTAGTAACATTGAATAAGTGCGGAAAAAGTGGTGGCCAAATTTTCGAGTTGCTAAAACCACTCGGAATATCGAGAATATTAGTTTATCGAGCTATTTCTCGCTTCGCCGAATTGTCTGGAGTAGAGGACAGGCCAAGATGTGGTCGCCCGCGCGTCGTCCGTACGAATGTGGAGTAAAGGCAGTGCGCGAATATTCCTGGCTTTAAAGCACCAGAAGATTGGCTGTCGAGGAGTCTAGATCTGAATCCACGGGATTATGGTTTGTTATCAGAATTGGAGAACATAGCCGCAAGACTGGAAAACATTAAAACAACATTAACCAGAACAACGTCCACGATCTCCATGGAAACCGTACGTGCCGCTATAGCCCAATGGCCACCCCGTTTGGAAGCTTGTGTTAAAGCAAAAGGTAGTCATTTCGAGTGAATTCAATTTTTTTTAATAACCAATATGAAACAATTTTGAATACAATATGTTCACTGTTTTTTTTTATGACGTTTTATATTTGTAATAAAACTTATGGCAGAACTACTAGGTGGGGTGAAAAGTAACCTCCTTGACCGCCAGAATGCGCTGCTATGCCTGCAGAAAAGGTTATGGTGCCTTGAAGTACACTGAAGAAGGCAGACATGCCAAATTTCAGTGCGATACTGTCTTTAGTTTTGTTTTGACAGCTGATTGTTGTTGACGTGTTTGGCATCACGTTGAGTATGGACAAAAACGATTTTCGTTCTCTCATAAAACATTATTTTTTCAGAGGCAAAACGGCGAAGGAAACAACGAAAAGTTGGATAAATATTGTGGGCTAATGCTACGTTAGATTACACCGTCAAATATTGGTTTCGAGAGTTTCGTGGTGGCCGCAATTCCACTACCGATCAAGTCCGCAACGGCAGTAGATACCACAAAGATTAGTACTGAGCGCCACACGCCATATTTTGGGCAATATTCTGCATGTGAAAAAGTTATCCTGCCGCTGGGTGCCGCGCATGCTCACTCCTGACCAAAAACACGAACGCGAGAGCACTTCGGAGGAGTGTTTGGACTTGCTGATGCTGAATCGGGCGGACTTTTGGCGTCGATTGGTAACTGTTGATGAAACCTGGATCCACTATTACACACCAGAGAACAGAATGAGTGCCCGGCAATGGACTGAAGCCGGCACGAGTACTCCGAAGCGGCCGAGGGAGGCTCAATGGGTCGGAAGGTTATGGGGTCGGTTTTCTGGGATTGTCATGGCATACTCTTCGTGGACTACCTCGAAAAAGGAAAGACCATCAACAGCAAGTGTTATTGTGCATTATTGGAGCGATTGAAGGCCTCACATAAAGCAAAAAAAAAAATTGTTTTCGCAAGACAATGCGCCGGCGTATAAGAGCATCGCAACCACGGCTAAAATCAATGACTTACGGCTCCAATTGCTGTCGCATCCACCGTATTTGTCCGACTTAGCTCCCTCGAACTATTATCTCTTCCCAAACCTCAAAAGATGGCTCATCAATAAAAAATTCAGCTCACGCGAGGAAATCATCGACGCCACGGGGGAGTATTTTGCAGACCTTCCGGAAAATTACTTTTCGGACGGGATCAAGAAGTTGGGAAATCGCTGGAATAAGTGTATCAAGCTATAAAAATAAATGTATCATAAATGTATGTATGGAAATGTATAAATATATCAAGCTAATAAAATAAAAAAAACCTTAAAAAAAATTTGTTTTCATTCCCAAGGAGGGTTCTTTTCACCCAACCTAGTAGGTTGAACTAACACAACTTAAATAATCAACAAGCCAAGCTCTTGGCGCTATCGTTGCGATTTAAATGCTAAAAACAAAAAAAAGGAGTTAGGGGACAAACTTATAGGCTTAGGATAGAAATAATGAAGCCGATAACTTGCGTTTTGAGTTTCATTATTTCATTAGAACAGCTTAAGTCACTTTTTGCAAAATTTCAGGAGAGCAGTTTGAATGGTTACTGTGCGATCGAAAAGAAAAATAGAACTTATGGAAAAAGTGTGTTTTCAAACTGGATAGGAAATAACTTATGTTGTTTTTCTTTGTTCCATAATTCAAAAACCAGAAGAGATAAAAATAAGAAAAAATATTTCAAATAGAACCAAATATTCCACATCCAAGAATGGACCTAAGTCGACATAAGTTGTTTTTCCTATTTGCCACAGATATGTTCAAGATGCCAGTCCGCGAAAAAATGATTGGATGAGACTAAATCACCGAAATGGATCTAGTCCAGCCATAAGTTATGTCACATTTTAAAAGTGCAATAAAAAAATTCTAGTAAATCTTTTACCATGAAATTTATTTCTTACATTAGTTCACAATATATAAGTTTGAAAAAAAAGAGTTTTACTCAAAATGGCCGCCTTTAGCTTTGACGGCGACTTTTAAACGTTGTGGCCATTGTTCAATAGCGGAACGCACTGTCTCTTTGGGAATCGACGACGCTGCTGTTAGTAAAGTTGACTTAAGGCTGTCCAAATTGCGATGGGGAGACTTACAGGCCGTGCACCACAGCTCTGATCACAAACTTTAATCCAATGGATTTAAATCTGGACTTCCTGATGGCCAATCTGCAGCAGCGATAAAATCCGGAATATTGCATCTAAACCAATTTTGCGTCGTTTTGGCTTTGTGTGCCGGAGCAGAGTCTTGTTGGAAGACTTATCTCTCCCCGTTGAAAAGGATATTTGTTAAGCCCTTGACAAATACCGTCGAGAACATTCTCCTGGTTTCCCCCCATCAAACCATTACAGAAGCGGTTCGCTTCTTTAGATGATGTTGCATAGACTTTGTCATTCTATTTGTTATAAACTTCTTCTATGGTAGAAATTTGTTCATCAGTAAATAAAATGTCCATTAACTGCATGCCACTGTAAAAATTTTTTGCTTCTTTCGAGTCTTACTTTTTTCAGTTTGGAAGTTAAGAAATGTCCCGTTGCTCGACGATAGGCTTTCATATGGAGATCATCTCAAATAAACCTTGACATGGATCTAGCGAATATATCCAATTCTCTGGACTTTATCTTTTGTTTCCGAATAGGATTTTCGCGAATTCGTTCGAGCACAGCTTTAATTCGTTCGAGCGACGCGTGGAGGACCACTTCTTGGTCTGTCCTCTACCTCTGAAAGTTTAACGTGACGCGATTTTCTTTGATGCTAGCCTCTATTCTTTACTTATAAGTACACGTGTTAGGAAAAAAATAGTTTAACGGGATTATTTCTATTCAAAATTATGAGCAAGTTGGACTTGAAATCATGTAACCGAATTTATGACTAGACTAGGTATAGAAGATGAGCTAAGACATCTTTTAGTGAAGAAAACTATTATAAATTTGCAATATATGCCATGAGTTATTTAAGTACTTTGTTTGTTCAGTAAAAATGCACGAGAACGTTCCAGACGGTCGACAACGCATTACTATCAAACTCCAAGGTAGTCAAGACGGCTTTGTTGGGCGATAGGTGTTTATATTACCCAATTCAAAAGTTATAAATATTGATGATAAAGCATGGCGATGATTCAAATGATATCCACGTTGGGAGTAAATTTGTTGCAAATCCCGGGTTGGAAAATAAAAATTTAAAAGCTTTGGAGAATGCCGAGCTAGCAGCAAAACAATAAACTTGGGAAGAAAGACAATGGACCCGAACCAAACAGGTGGTGGTTGATAAGCGATCGACGATGCTGTTGATCACACGACAAGGGCATACAAAGGGTATTGCAAAACCAGCTGAGATTGCAACCAGTACTTGTGATTTTGCTCCGTACACCGGGTGCTCAACAAAGAGGGGTTCGAAAGATCGTATAAAACAGAAAAAACAGATAAAGAAAAAAACACAATATTACCCCTTCCCTAATGGGGAATTTATTTTGGGAAATTTTAACAGCGTATGTATGTCGAGAATGGAAAACAAAACTTTTATTTTACTCGTATATTGAACTCTATTTTTACTGTAATTTAAATTTCGGCCTACGGAAGGCGTTGTCGAAACGGTAAGGGTAACAGTCTCACTGACGGTTTCAAAACACGAGGGAATCCCATACGGTCAAGATTCTCATCTTGGGTTTTCTTTCCTATGCGGTGTCGCCCTCTAGCTGCGATTTTTTTTGTTGGAGAGGGAGGTTAAGCTTATTTCGCCACAATCACTTCTTCGTCATCTTTTCGTTGGATGTTGGATAATAGCTTTTTTCGTGTTTCTCGTCTTCCGGTTAGCTTCCTTAACTTTGTTCTTCGTATTCTCGTTCTCATTCTTGTTCATGTCCTCCTTATTGTTATTCATTCTTTTTTTTTTCTTTGTTGTTTTTTTCTGTATTGGTTCCTGTTTTTGTTGGTTTTTTTGGTAAAATTTTTTTTAAGATTAATATGTTTGGCTATTTAAAAACACGCCTAACTCAGTTTTTATGTAGTGGGCGTATAATCTTGTAGTTGATTAATTACGACAAAACCTAATTAGACTCACAAACTATGTAGGATAATGTATTACTTACTATTTCTGAAATTAAAGTCTTCAGTAACTAACTAAAGTATGCCTTTTTAGCACAGCACTAACTTCAGACATTTATATCTGTCAAACCAATTGTCAGATTGTAAACTGTCAGTGTCAATTTTATTCAGTAGACTTTGCAATTTGTTCGTGATGATATACGCGCATAAATGCATACAATTTTAGAAAGTTGCTTCTTAAATTATTGAGCACTTTTATCATATTACACCTGACATATTTGACCATCCAAGACTGGTATTCGCCGAAATTTCGACGGTTTTCGATAAAAATTTTCTTTGCAAGATGCACTGGCACAGAGGCGCATAAAAAGAGTGCCTGCCGAAGAGAATATTACATTCGTTCAGGAGACTGTTCAAGGAGATTTGAATTTATCAATACGATGTCGTTCACGACAGCTTGGTCTTCGTGCGGTTGTTTTGTGTAAGATCTTTGTGTGAAGGCTTGCAAGATTAACGTATTTTTGAATGTGAATGATCCCAAAATCAGGCATTGGCTTAATGGATATTTCAACAAGCAAAATTGTCACATTTGGAGCGAGGATTATCCATATGAGATTATCGAAACACCGTTCATCCGGAGAAATACACAGTTTGGTGCGGTTTGTAAACTTCTAGACTTATCGGACCATATTTTTCCAAAAATGAAGCTGATGATTGTATTACATCGTTAAGGATATTCGCCATAGAGTCATAATTTATGACTTTTTCGTTTCCTGATTGAATGAAATAAATGTGGAAGAGATGGGGTTCAAGTAGAATGTCCCTACATTCTATACAGCAAACAGAATAATCAACTTCTTGAAGCAAACATTCGATGAACGAATAATTTCGGGTAATGGACTTGTAAATTAGCCTCCAAAATCTTGTAATTTGACACCATTTATTATTTTCTTTGGTAATAGTCAATAGTCTACGCTGACAAACCAACAACAATCGATCCATTGAAAGTCAAAATTATTCATGTTATTGAGAACATACGGAACAAATGTTCGAAGACTTTGTCTCTCGGAAGATGACTTCATCATTGGAGTCAAATCTTTTTCCACCAAGCCATTTCTTCAGGTTTGGGAACAAGAAGTAGTCGCTCGGAGCCAAATCTGGAGAATAGGGTGGATGAGGGAGCAATTCATAGCCCAATTCATGGATTTTTGCCATGGCAACTGCACATGTGTGCACCCTTGCATTGTCTTGGTGGAAAAGAACTTTTTTCTTGGCCAAATGAGGTCGTTTTTTTTTCAAATCGTCATTGAATCGGTCCAATAAGTTGGCATAATATTCCCCATTGATTGTTCTTCCCTTTTGAAGGTAGTCAATGTGGATTATCCCGCGTGCATCCCAAAAAACAGTCGCCATAACTTTATTGGCTGACAAACCCACCTTGGCATTCTTTGGCGCCGATTCACCCTTAGAAACCCACTGTTTTGACTGTTGTTTGTTCTCTGGTGTGTTGTGATGGATCCATGTTTCGTCCACGGTTACAAAACGGCGCAAAAACTCCTCCATATTGCGCCAAACCTTCCTGTGAAGTTGTTACACGATTGCGTTTGTGGTCGACTGTGAGCAAACGCGGCACCCATCTTGCGGAAAGCTTTCTCATGCCCAAGTGATCATTCAAAATTGAAACCACTGAGCCATGCGAGATCCCTACGGCTTCCACAATCTCCCGCACTTTCAATCTTCGGTCGGCCAATACCATATCATGAATTTTTTCGATTGTTTCGGGTGTAGAGACCTCAACTGGGCGTCCAGGACGTTCGGCATCTTCAGTGCTTGTACGGCCACAACGAAATTCAGTAAACTACTTCTTTACCATTGAAATCGATGGTGCAGAGTCCCCATAGTATTTATCAAGCTTAGCCTTGGTCTCGGTAATGGTTTTTTTTCGCAAGAAATAATGCTTAATAAGCACACGAAATTCACTTTTTTCCATTTTCTCCTCAAATTAGTGAGTAGTCTGATAAAAATAGCTGTCAAACACAAACTAACTGACGCAGCAAGTTTAAATTTTGACAGGAGTCAACTGACAGATGCCTGTTGACAGGAGCAGTGTTGCTGTTTCTGTAAAGAGGTCAGAAATTCAAAAAGTCACAGACTTATTGACCCGCCCTCGTATTAAATCGGGGGAACATTCCAGTCTCGGCATGTGTTACAACTTTTTAAATGTCCCCAAAAAAGCTGCGAAAAGTCAAGGTTTCCTTAAGCGAAGTAAGAAATATTTTACCCGTCTGAAGGTACCTCAATTTTTAAGGCATTTATCCGAAAAAATGGACTACAATTATTTGGTCAGAAATCCGTGCTAAAAATCTTCTTAGGTGATTCCAACATTGCATCGTCAATCGACACCTTTGCTTACAAGGCTACCATACCGAAAAGTCTACATGTCGAGCTATCTAACCTAGGGGTTACATACGACAGTTAAACACACGCAATTGAAACTAGAAATGTTTACATGTGCTAAGTACATGTACACGAGAGATCGATCTTGTAGTCAACTTGCAGCCTAAATTTTGCTAGCAAGTTACGAATACATTAAAATTTGAAATTTTGTGTGTTGCTTTCTTCTTCAGATTCTCCTCTGCTGTCTATTTTAAGAATTTTCTTTTCTAAAACGATTTCATTTCATTTTTAGGGAGAAAGTTTTGAAATTCTCACTGCATTTAGGGTTTTGCTGTGAAATAAGGGTTTGTTTTTTGTCAATTAACCCTTTGCGGACCAAGTAAACTTTTCTTGAAAATAAATATTTTTTTGCACAAATTATATTTATTTTAGTTTGGCCTTAAGCAGGTGCTTCGGGTATTTTCTTAGTTACATTTTTATTTTTATTCATTATTTTTTTTTATCCTGAAGGCTGAGGCCTACATTGTAGGAAGGGCAGTGCCATCTAGTGCGACACGGCTTAGCTTTTGTGCTACAATACGAACACCATACTTTATTTCCATTAGTTGGCATATGTGAGGCCTTATCGAAACGTCTCTCTAGAGGAACTTGAACCTTGAATCGGCTTATTACCCTCATTGAGCTTTTACTGCCACTTGTAGCCCTTTCAGAATCAGTGCCAATCAGCCGATTAGCGACTGCAAGACGAAATTCTTTTAACGATTATCCATGGCAATCTTTATGGACACTTTCCTTTGTGATAAAAGAGTTTCCTTTAAAAGAGTTATATCTTGCGACATTCGTTCCTGTTCCCAAAATTTCCATACACGTTTGCCAGCAATATGCGAATTTTTGTACTGGTGTGTACTTGTGGTCTTATTCGGAACCATGTAAAAAACTCAAGAAATATATCGAATTAATTCTTCAATTTCGAATATCTCTTTCGATACCACAAAATCAATAATAATCACGCTTTAAATAAGCTACTTACCTTTCATTTCTAATATTTTAATCACGCACCCACAAAAACACGCGGTTAATGCAAAAATACAACAAACATAACAGTACTTGCATGAAATTCGCATGAATTTCACTAAACAACGGTATGATTTGAATGTGGTGCAATGGCACAATGCATGCATGTGTGATAGGTTCAGGTGGTTCCAACCACCGCTTACTGGAGCGGTAGAGAAAAATATTTTGTCGATGGTTCCACGCTCGAACTACCGGCAACCAAACGGTTAAAAGCGCCTGCATACAGGCCAATTTACCAACCCATGTCAAATCTAGGATTCCGTACAAGTAGATAGTCATGTCGCTGCTATCGAAAAACAAGAACTGTGAATTATCCACATTTAAATTTGCTTTTCATTTTTAGACATGTTTTAATTCTATCTGTAACAAGTCTTTATTCATTAAATTCTAAGTGTGAAGTTTCCAAATTCTCATTACCTTATAGCAGATTGCTCAAAAAATTGTTTTACGCTTCAAATTTCGATGGGGTCAATCAAAATGGATATGTCCACATAAACGGCGTCTCATAATTCACGCAAAATTTGAATTTTGCGTCATTTAATAGTACAGTGATGAGAACGGAAAAAAAGATAACAATCTGACAGCTGACAGTTCGGGGCTAGTAAAAATGGAGCGCTATACGAAACAACAAAATATTTTCATTGTTGAGCAATATTTTAAAAATAATGAAGGTTTGTCAACTACAGTAGAACAAAATCATCTTCAGTGATGAAGCTCATTTTCATCTTCGTTAATCGTCAAAATTGTCGCATTTGGGGTTCAAAAATATTGTTGAGTAATTGTTGAATGTGACTGGTGCGGATTTTGGGCTGGAGGCATTATCGGACCATTCTTCTTCGAAAATGAAGTCAAAGGTCTATGCAAACAAGCCCACGACTACCAACGCCTTAAAAGGGGAAATTGGGAGGTGTATTAATGAAATTCAGCCACATTTATGCGAAACTGTCATAGAAATTTTTTTTTTTTTTGCCAGCAAAGCCATGGCGGCCATTTATCCGATGTGCTATTCCATACATAACCCCAATCTGTATACTCTTTGAAGCAATAAAAAATTTAACCTTTCTAATTAAAAATCTGTATTTTCTACCATTACATTTATGGGCCCCCCGATATGTCTCATTTCCTTTTTTATGTTTGCTTTTTCAGCATCTTTTTATGATTTTTTCCGCTTAACCTCCACCGCTGATGACGTTCAATTACAGAATGAATCGTCTAACAACACACACATTAAAAAAAAAAACTACCACAATGATAAATCCTGCAAGTTAAACTGTAGTGTGTAACCCCTAGATAAGGCAGCATGAGATGACCTGGTAGACGGCATAAACCAGAGGAATGCTTCTTGGATTGTTAGACGTAGCTAAAGTAGACTCTGTAAACTATGAAATTATAAAGACATCAATCTCCTTTACAATGCGTACAAGATTCTGTGTGAACGCCTGAAAACACTATAACTTTAGGGAATTTTGTCTACCATAGGTCCGCTTTTAACTCTGAAACTCACATTTCATGGAATATCAAACGAAAGTTTACACTTGCTTCTTAAACCTAAGAAGGCAAATGAGTTACAAAGTCATAGTTGAGAAACACCAAAAATCCGGTGGTATAATCTATCGAAGGAACGATGCGCAAGATTTATCGCACTGGCTAAAGAAGTAGTTCAAAATATAAATGGTATAGCAGACTCACTTAGCCCGCAAGAAATGTGGAACAGCATGCACGAGGAATGCATAACACTCGCAAAGTCCCACCTGGGGACTATATCGAAATACCATCACGTCGGCAAAGAAACATGGTGGTGGAATGACGAAACCAAACGAGCTGTGGCCGACAAGAAGAGTGCATTCCAAGCGTGGACAAAATGCGATCGGAGCGACGATATCGAAAAAGCTCGACTGGCTCTTGAATACGAGCGTCTTAAAAAGATTTCAAAGAAAGTCCTGGCTCGAACTCGAGCGGCAGAAGCGGAAAACCTGTACCAGGAGTTGGAACAAATATCCTCACGATCGGCAGATAGAAGACAAGCTATCCAAGAAGTTCAAACGTCGTACAGTACTAAAATGCCAAATATTTTTAAGCTCGCTGCACAGAGGCGAAAAAATTCACTGGAAATAACCTCGCCGAAATACATCAAAAACGCAGACGGTGGCTTATTAACAAATGAAAAGGAAATTTGTGACCGGTGGCTTGAATACTGCAAGGAGTTGCTTAACAAATAGTTTCCACGTGATATCGTGCCGACAGCTTATCTATTCGAGGAGGAAGTTTCGGACTTTTCAATCGAAGAAATAAGTATAGCAATTGGAAAAATGAAGCGGGGGAAAGTGGCGGGACCAGACAGCATTCCATCAGAGTTTTGGTCGAAGATGGAGGGAATCGGCAGCGAATGGCTACCGAAACTTTTAAATAAATTAAAATGTGGACAACCTATGCCGAATCAATGGAGAAGTAGCTTCTTGGTTCCATTATACAAAGGAAAAGGCGACACTCGAGAATGCAACAACTACCGTTCAATCAAGCTTATGTCACACACAATGAAAATCGTCGAAAGAGTCTTAAACGAACGTCTTCGGCCAATAATAAAGTTCGATAATAGCCAGTGTGGATTTGTTGAAGGAAGATCGACGGTGGACGCTATCCAAAGCATACGAATAATAATGGAAAAGCATCGAGAAAGCATTCGATCGAGTGCCTAGGGATCTCATATGGGCCGCGCTGAGGTCTCAAAAGGTACCGGAAACATATGTCAGAATAATACAAGACATATACGGAAACGTGAAAACTGCGGTTAAAAGCTCTGCTGGACTAACGAGAGAATTTCCAGTTAATGTCGGAGTGCATCAAGGAAGCGTACTTAGCCCTTTCCTCTTTAACGTAGTATTCGACTATCTTTTAAAAGACTGCATGCGCGAAGCAAATGTAACGCCAATTCTCTTCGCTGACGACGCAGTTATACTTAGCGATAACGTCGAAGATTTACAGAAGGCCTTAGATTCATGGAGAAATGCGCTAGAGAGAAACGGGTTCAAAATAAGTCGTTCAAAGACGGAGCATTTGACGTGCCCATTTGCGCATCCGTTGCGACCTGTTCCGGATATAATGTTAGACTGAATAGTTCTTCTGAAAAGCACTATCTTAAAGTACTTAGGATCAATCATTAACATGGAAGCGAAATGTGATGACGACGTAAATCACAGAGTGAGTGTAGGATGGATGAAATGGCGGGAAAATTCGGGAATCTTTTGCGACCGAAAATTTCCACTTAATTTAATTAATAGGAAAACTCTACACCACGGTTGTTAAACCAGCTCTTATATACGGTTCACAGTGCTGGACAATGTACGAAGCGCTTAAAAACAAAATGACGGCAGCGGAAATGAAAATGTTAAGGATGTCTAGAGGAGTCACTAAACGCGATTGCATTAGATCTACGTGTATAAGGGGAAGTCTACATATAAAGAATTCGGTAACCGAACAGCTTGAGGCGAATAGAATAAGCTGGTATTGCCACGTTCAAAGAAGATCTGCGGAAAATCCGGTTAAAAAGGCACTATCAACTATGGTCACTCCAACTGTAAGAAAACGAGGTCGGAAAAAGAATTCCTGGATTTCTGAGATGGCAAATGCGCAACAACGCCTGGGGCTAACCACTGAAGCGATCCAGGACCGAGCATTATGTAGACGCGCTCTGCGATCTACGACATTAGCCAACCCCATAAGCGGAGCAGCAGCGATGCAGTAAAAATGGGAAACTCGTTACGCATAAATTCGTATAACGAGGAAAGGGTTAATAAAAAGGATAAGAAGAAGAAGTTGAGAAACACCAATGAGTCTCTATTTAGATCTTAACCATCAGAGTGCTGCTCTATGGCGATATGAACCTGTTCAGAGGAGTCTACTGTATTGGTTCGGTATTTCCTTTACGAAAAATCTGTGAGGGATAGCCAATGTTATTTCGTAAGTTTTTTACATAAGTTCACCTTAAATCTTTATTTCGTCATTGATAGATAGTTTTCTACCCATGTTTGATAACTGGGACTGGGGAAAAAAACTGGAATAAAGTAATTTAACTCACAGGCATCGATTTTTAATCACATTTACTTAAATTTCGACTTGAAATAGATACGTACTGGGCCGATGTATTTGTACATCTCTACAAACCATACAGGGAATACCGCCAGTTACTCTGGAAAACCAATATTTTCGCCCACCAACATTTTATTCTGTCAATACAAGTGTCAGTACAGCTGGTGTGTACGAGTATACGCGTACATAAGTATTTTTAAATAACGCACAAAGCAAAAGTGTCGTTCCCAACCCTTAAAATCCAACCCAGCTTTCCCGACATAACAAAAGCCAGACATACACATACAATTATATAGCCGAGTAAATACGTAAGAATAGGTATACATATGTATAGATACAGAACATAAATCCGACGCGCCCTAGTCGAGTTGGATCGTAAGAGTTTGAATTCATAAGTTTTAACTGGCCCTTTGACTGTCGCAAAGTTAGTTCACCAACAAAAATAGAGTAGGAATAGCTGCGGTGTCCTAAAAACCAACCCACATCTACAACTCTAAAACGTTGTTTATGTAGAGGAATGTGATAATGTGTGTAGAAACAATAAAGTGTCTGTATACATTAAGATGGAAAAGAACACATTTTCAATTTGGTTTTTTTTTTGACTGGTTTTCCCCCTTCCTGGTTCGGTTAAAAGACAACTTAAAAGTTGGAACCTAAGGGCTGGTTGCAGTTAGGAAACTTTTCGAAATAACGCGTATGGCTGAACAGCTTGTGGTTACGTAACTTTATATTTTCAAAAAATTATTTTCAGTAAGAAAATTAACTTTAATTTGAGAGGGCGTTTAATGGGTTTTCTGTGCCGGTAAAATACTCGTCTCTTATGAACCATACGAGGAACATCTGAAAAAGAGCACAGGATTTACGAAAAAGACGCCATCAAACGTCCTTGTCGGACATTATTGCCTAAATGTACCAAGGGTATAAAGAAGGCGGCAGTAGCTTAAACGACAAACACGGCAAATTGTAATAAATACTTGACTCGACGAAGGTCGGTTTTGATTGCAACGCCACACGTACTCATACATACTCGTATATGGTGGAAATTAACAGTTTTGCTTTCCACGTGGTCTAAGGACTTGTTTACCTTCGCTGTTTCCGCTATTAATTCTACAAGGACCATTTCAGCAAAACTGAAATAAGGAAAGTCAGCCACTTGGTTTGGAGTTTTGGATTGAGATTTATTGGAATCGATTACTCTTTCCTATCACGAACACGATTTGGTCGAAAATAAGCACAGTCCCTGAGAACGTATTTGTCCCGACCTTATAGAAGCATCCATCGCTGTGGGGCGATGGCGATGGCGCGATAGTTAGCTCATTGGACTATCACGAAGAGAGTCTGGGTTCGATTCCTGGCTGGGTCATCAACAATTTTTCAAATCGCCATCACCCTTTCGGCGGGTAATGGCAAACTCCCGAAAGTAAAAAATTGCCTACGAAAAAGCTTCTAAGGAGTGCCGTTCGGACTCGGCGATAAACCGCAGGTCCTGCTCAGATGTGTCAAAAATGAAAACATGAGCAACACAAATGAGTGCCAAGAAGCTAGGCCATGGCCCATACCGGGCTGCCAGCGCCACAGTGTTTTTTTTTTTTGTTATCCATCGCTGTGGCTGCTGTTGTTATTAAACAAGTTACTAGGGCCACAATTATAAAGGTTAAGGCTAGATTAGATAGGCTGTTGGAAAAATAACAGCCCCCATTTAGGCTTATTGGCCCGTTGTGATGCTGCGTGGATCTGAATAGAAACCAATTTATCTCAGGGACTTTTGTTTAGATCGCTTGAGTCACTGTAGATTATGGCTCCTAAGTGGAGTTTCGTTCTTTGGGGAGATCTGTATATGGACAAAGAAGGTGGGAGATTGCCTCCTCCTCCTCGTCCTCCTCCTCTTCCATGCACTTCTGCAGAAGTTGTTTGAAAACATGTCAATTCTTCTTGCATATTTACCTAAAAGTCAGTGTCCAGTGATGACACCTCTGATAGCGCTGAGATGTGTTCTGTTTTAAAAGATCAAACTTTTAGAATGATTCAGACGTCCTATAGGGCTGCGTCGCCCATGAACTGGCCAGACCCTAGAATCCCTAGAAATAAATATTGGGCAGCTTGCCAATGTTAAGCCACCAATGTCCTACTTTAAATTTATGACTGGCTCTCGTTAAAGCCAGTTGCCGAATGTTAGGGAAAACAATTTTATAAGACATACGACTATGTAAGCACATGCTACGTTACAAGTTGCAACCTGTCTCATTGGTGTGCATGCGTGCCGACAATTCGTCAGCCTTTTGTTTCATTTGCGAGTGGATCCCGTCGCGACAAGCATTATTTGCTCATTATTCATTGATTGGATCACATTGTATTACCAAAGTAATTAGTTAGCACTTCTAAGCAAGCAGTTTTAGTTTAGTTATACATTTATCAGTGTTTATACAGTGAGAGACTGTTTTCGGAAACTGGCATTATTTATGAGGAGAAGCACAATCGTTTGCTACCAACAAATACTGAAAAAGTTGTTTTCTTTCACCACAATTTACCGTTGATTGATTTTAAGTATAAAATAACAATTTTTATCAATATAATGGATATACTATATTTTTGAGTTACACATGCGTCTTTTTGTTCATGAATTGATAGTACCCAGTATCCGGCCGAATGCCGAATAGCAGCCGAATATTCGTGGCATCTCTAATTAAAAGACATGCGCAGCAATAGGGTACTTTTCACACCGATTTCTACTAAGAAGTAGTCGCCTTCGGACGCAGCACGTGGACATAGGGATTCGATGGCATACTGTGTAACAAGTGTCTTAAGAAAAGGTTTTCCCGGAGAAGCAGAAAGACAACGTATAATGCTGCTGTCTGAAGAGAACAAACCGCTAGAATAGCCCTCGTTATACCTTATTATATGCCTGTTAGACATATGTGGTAACATACTGACCAACGGTATAGCTCAGTCTATAGTATATGCTCTACGGAGAGTAATTTCAACCTTGGAAGAAGGTACTCGTATTTTAAGTATAAGACGATGGAAAAATGTTGACGTAATAGTGCTGGTTTTACCTAACTCTCCAAACTGGCAACTTTTAGTTCACTTGCCTGAGTTAATGATCTTGGCAGGACTCATAATTAAAATACTGCTTAGCTATTTTGGAAAACGACTAAGGGAGTGCCACATATCTGACTGATCGGTATAAGGCTTGAAACCTCAAATGGGACGAAACTTATGAGCCTTGCGGACAATATTGCAACCAGAAAGAAGTACAAAATGTTTGCAGTGCATGTATTCGAAGAAAAGCGATGGATAGAGGGCAACAAAACGTTTCATGTGTTTTGCGTGAACACCTGTCATTGATGACTTAATTTTAGAGGATGCCTAAACATCGATGAGAGCAAGGATAGGCCTTGCTATCGCTCTCCGCCAATTCCTTTAATACCAACTCATTACTCGTGTTAGGGGCACAGGTTCCACCCTTACTATAAGTCAAGGCCAATCTAAAAAAAAGTTCTCTTAGATAGACCATTCTGTTCATTTGGTCGATATGGCCCATCAAATGCAATCCACGGTTTTGGTCTGTACTAACATATTTATGCAGTTCATAAAGTTCAAGGCTGTGCTTTCTTCGTCATCTGCCCTCCTCGTAGACAGGATCAAATTTCCAACATAGAATTTTACTTTCGAATTCGTTTTAGATATAATCCGCTAACTTGCTCATCGATTCATCGTCGTACCCAATTTCATAAAACAAGGATGACAAGATAAGAGCTCCCCAGAGCAGGATTTTGGGTAGAACCCTGGTTACCCTTGTAATCCATACTATTTTAGAGTCTTCAATTAATTAAAAAGAGTAAAAGAAGAGTAGCTAAGCTCATTTCCATTTCACTGTCATAGGTTTACTTCTACGGCTTTGTAATGTGTGTTCGTTTATATACTCATTCACCATAACACAGAGTTATTTAGCTTGTTCCTTTATCTTCGAGAAGGCTTCAATGACGACACGCCGAGAACAGACTCAAGAAACTACAGATTATTTGAATATGGCGCGTTCTATGTTTATGCCTACTTTTTGCACTAGTTGGTTTAGTACGCAGTTGAAAAATATCACACGACACAGCTTTAAGGTAAAGGTGAACAATGCATCTACAGGCCCAAAAACTTGTACATACTCGTAAAGCGTGAAATACACAAAAATTGGATAAAATTCTGCACGGATATGTCCTGGTAAAACTCGCGTTTTTTTAAAAGAAAGATCAGTCAGAGCAGATATACAATGTTTTCGTCCCCAAAAACTTTGCAGATGAGCTTGTGCATACTCCCGTACAAAACAAGGCCATCAGATTTACATCAGTCCGAGGTTTTGTGTTTTTTGGCTTCTTAGCAGAGCTCACTTATCGATGAAACTTAGCTTTCTGCATGTACTACCATGACTCCAAGTCATGCACATCTCAGAGCATTAAAAGTGCTGGGTTCAGCCTGTGGGCAGGGTTATATCTTCCTCCTCTTTGATATCCTTGAGCAAATTTTTTTTTCAGTTTTTTTCCGCCCTGCTTATCGTTTGGTACTCATTTCTTGTCTTGTTTTTGCAACCATTTAATTTATTTCGTTTTTCCTCTATGTACATGAACAACTACTGCCTGGATGCTAATGCTGGATTATGACTATATTATGTTGGGATTTGTGGTAGGTAATGCTACACTGTCTTTTGCGCAGATGATCTCCGCCATCTTCAGCTATTTTTGGACTGTTCAGGGTCACACAACTAAAGCTCCTTTCCATGATATCTTTGGTGCTCTGAGTGCAACGGAATCGTTATCAAAGTCAACATTTCCTTAAAAAAATGTTCGCACACTTAAGATGGTTGACGAGTGTATTGTACATATAATCAGCACATGCTCGTGCAACTTATCAGAATTTTCCATCGTATTTCTTACAACGTAGATATACCCTTCGAAAGTAGAGGCTTGTATTGTGTAACTTCCGTTAGACTAATCCGCATATACTCGTAAGCTTGTCAAATCATTTTTTTTTTTTAAACTTGTTTCCTTGCGTTGAACACTTCTATAGACCCAATCTCACTATTTAGCTAATCTGAAGATATCCAAGAGTGATAGAAATTCACCTACTCGCCCGAAAAAGATACTAAAAAAGGTAAAAGCTTCTGTCTCAGACAGTCTTATGCTCTAATTCTGTATCCGGAGAATTTATCAAGTAATTCGTCAGTTAGCTTTGAAGTAAGGAGTAAGGCGATATAGTGTACTGAATACAAGTAACATTTATATTTTCCGTAGGCAAATCATAAAGAAATGAACATCTAACAGCACCCTGGTGCAGTTCCCTCGTTTAATGATTCAGGATGTTTTGAACTCCGCATATGTGTACATGACTGGCCCTTTTGAAACTGAGAGGCTACCTTCCATATTCCATCCCAAAATCCCATTTAAAGTCGACTGTAATCGCTCGCCTGGAAGCCAATCGAATCTTCTGATCCCAACATTATATCGGAAATTCTTAATTTCTCACACACAAGTAGGAGACGGGGAAGCTTGTTCGTTCGAGACTTTAGAACAGTAAACATTTAAAGACTGTCTCTGTTTCCCTGACCAACGCTCTTAGCAATCATTGGGCAAGGAATTATTGAATACTAAAGCTTAAGCATAGTTCCCCTAACTTTTATATTTATGTACTGAGTATGCTTCTCTCACAGTAGAGAAGGAAATTGCACTGAACATAAGCCATCACCATTCTAAGACTTATTCTACCAACAAAGGTTACGTTAGGTTAAAACAGAATACCTGCGGAACCAGGAAATCTCCCTGGTGAAACATCCAATTTCTTTGCAAAAGCTAAGCTTGAAGTGACCCAAACATACTAATGCCAACACGCTAATGGGCCTTTTCAGAGCAGGGGATGTACATTGTTTGATCTAAGAACTCTGGATAATACATTTTCGAATAACAAGGCAAACTAAAACGCCCAATTGATTCGCTCACAACTACGCACAAAATATCTGGATAAAACATATACCATATCATACTCGTATATATCATACAATCAAATCCACATAAAGAGATAATCTTGGTGTTGGGTTTCATCGCACATAAGGACCGAATGCGACCGCTGTTGGATGTATCTATACCTAAAATTAAATAAGATGGCCCCGAGGACCCTAAAAAAGGGACAACGACTTAAGTTATGCTAGCTTCTGCAACGTAAACTGGGTTGTGAAGGAACGCTTCTCGAACGAAAGGACTGTTACAAGACCAGTTTATAATCGACCAATGTTTATTGTATATATCGAACTAAATCGATAATTTTACCATAACGTTGAAGACAGATAGGGTCCACAATGTAAGCGTACAACTCCATCTATTAACAGCAACTGATAAAACCGGAATAGCCAAGTTTATTACCAAAAAACACTGTGACCCTCAAGGATCTGAAAGAGTATACCTTTCCACAAATGTTAGGAAAATCCCGCTGAACGACAGCCACTGGGGTGCTTTGAAAATATTTTTACGTTTGGCAGACATCAAAGAATCCTGACATCCCTCTCGTACCTTAGCTACTTCAAATATGTAGCAAAATATATGTTCGTATATCAAGAAAACTGAGTCAGTCGATTCATTGCCATATGTTCAAACTGGGTTGTATGGTTTTTGCCTGTTTTTAAAATCAATCAGCATGTGCCCGTTTCCAAATGTGATTCTTTGATTCTTTTTTAGGTGCTATTTCGAGTGGGGATCGCGATCGAGCAGGGATCGTGCCATACTCATATAGTACTTTTGTTCAGTATTATTTGGTATTATATTATGGATAAAGTACTTAGCCAACACAACGTTTACCAATCATTCAACTGTATTACGAAAACAGAGTTTTACGAAGAATCTGTTTCGTGGGCTAAGAACAACTTATGGTCCATATAATCGACCCACGGAATGCACAATTCGCTCCACCATCAACAAGTTCGAAATTCAATTTTTAATTTAGGACAATACGTGACCAGCAAAATATTTAATAAATAAGTACCCACGTTTGGGGTTTGGAACAACCCGAAGAACTGCCATTACATGCAGACAAAACAACGGTTAAGAATGTGAATTTAGAATGTTCGAACAACTCACATATGTGAGTCTGCGATTGGACAGTAAGGAGTTTTACATATTCCCAACATATCTAAACTGTAATAATTGGGAACGAGACTTCGAGAATCGTCAAGAAGCAATGATATACTTTGATGATGAGTGTGGAAAATTATGAAGCCGGCTTAGAACGACAGTCCAAGGACTCAATGTGTAACGGTTCAGGTTTTCGGATCCTGAATGGTACCAGTGCGAGTGATGAATAGGGTGAGTTGACGTTCATATGAGGTACTGGGACGTCAGTTATTAACTACGAGTACTGTTTGGCAAGAGGAGACTGGGACGACCATGTCACTGATCTGGAAGTGAAGCAAGTCATATGCTCTGATCATTTACCTATCATTGTTACGGTTGTTCACTACGCGCCGACAAACGAGCAAATAAGGGATGTGATGGTGCTCCCAAAAACGGTATGGAACGAGAACAAAGCCGCCCAATATAGAACAAAAATTGATGAGAAATTGCAAGGAAGAAATATTACGACCGTAGCGGATATGGAGCAAATTATAAAAGAGTCCTATCCTACTGTAAATCCAAACACTCGCAAAGAAAATAAAGAACTGTGGTTCGATAAAAATTGTCAGAGAGCAAGACGTGTGTCTTTTGCGTGACTTAAATTATTTCGTGTTTCCAACACAAATACTCTCAAAAAGTCTTAACTAAGAGCGAATCAGGAGTATAAAGATGTTTGCAGAAAAGTAGGGGAAATTACTCTGAAAGAAAGGCGCGCAGACTGGGGTGTTGTAACAACGCATCCGAGTTTTGGAAACTTACAAATGCACTTGATGGAGGACGATATGTGATCAACAGAGGTCTTAGCCCTAATAGATCATTTCAAGAGGCTACTGAACCCATCAGTGAGCAGTCCTTTCAATATGCTGCCCCAGATATACGAAACAACATTTTAGATGACCCTATATCTCATCAGGAGCTCACTGGTGGACTGCTTGGTCTGAAGGACAGAAAGGCTGCAGGGTCGGACGGTAAACCAACCGAATTTTTTAAATATAGTACAAATGGGCTGAAAGACAACACCATATTAAATCATGGGACAGTGCCCCAACGGTTTACCGAAGCTCTGATTTTTCCCATACACAAAAAAGGCGATACATCATCAGCAATATTGCAGCGGCAGCTGTTCACATGGATAGAGGCCAATAATCTGCTAAGGAAATTCCAGGCGGGTTTTAGGTCTGGCTACTCAACTGTCAACCACATTTTCGTAATTAAAAGCGTAGCAGATACATTCATAAGCTGAAATAAAAATCTCTACGTCTTCTTTTTGGACTTTAAAGCGGCCATCGATTCTGTGAACCGAAACGCCTTATTTTATAAGTCGTATAATATGGGAATGTCATCAAAATTTGGGAAGGTTTTACAAAACCTTAATGAAAAAATCAAGGCAGCTGTTTGGAATGGAGAGACATTATCAGAATGGTTTCAGACGGAGTCAGGAGTAAAACAGAGATATTCGCTGAGCCCAAATCTATTTGCCCTCTTTATAGACGATATATTGGACTTTCTCCCAGGAGGAATAGAATTTGCAGGGATTCTCATTAAAGCCCTTCTGTTCGCAGACGATATTGTACTGTTGGCAAGATCACCCGAATTCTTGCAATTGATGATTAACAAATCGTATGAGTACTGTAACCTATGGAGCCTGGTCGTAAACTTGGATAAATCCAAGATAATGATATTTAAAAAAAGAGGTAGTAGACTTCCTTACAACGAAAAATGGCATTTTAACGGAGAAAGTATAGAAGTTGTAAATGAATACAGATATCTTGGAATCCTTTTATCAAGTAGCCTTAGTATGATAAAACATCTGAAGGAGAAACTCATGAAGTCTAAAACCGTCATCAATGTAGTGTGGAAAAACTTTTTCAGCAACTCACCGATTAGGCACAGCAGTAAATTCAAAGTATTTGAAGCTGCATCGAACGCAGTAATGCTCTACGCGGTGCAAGTAGGGGGTTATAAGCCATATGTGGAAGTTGAAAAACTACAACGTTTTTTTATTAAGAAAACCTTCTACCTCCCTTCAAAGGCTCCGAACTATTGCTCATGCTGGAAACAGGACTATCTCTGCTGTTCATTAAAACACTTACGTTGCAGATAAACTACATACTAAGGGTTATAAACTAGCAAATAGCCTGTCGTGGTCTCGAGGACATTTGATTCCAACTATATTAGGTGGGGTGAAAAGTAACCTCCTTGACCGCCAGAATGCGCTGTTACTGCAAAAAAGGTTATGGTGCCTTGAAGTACGATCATATTTAGGCAGACATGCCAAATTTCAGTGCGATACTGTCTTTAGTTTTGTTTTGACAGCTGATTGTTGTTGACGTGTTTGGCATCATGTTGAGTATGGACAAAAACGATTTTCGTTCTCTCAAATACTGGTTTCAAGAGTTTCGTGGCGGCCACAGCTCCACTACCGATCAAGTCCGCAGAGACAGGCCCTCCGATGCGGTTACAGAGGACAATGTCAAAAAAATACATGAAATAGTGTTGGCTGACCGGAAAGTGAAGGTGCGCGAGCTAGCAGATACCACAAACATTAGTACTCAGCGCACACGCCAGCATGGCACACAGCATGCTCACTCCTGATCAAAAACACGAACGCGAGAGCACTTCGAAAGAGTGTTTGGACTTGCTGATGCGGAATCGGCCGGACTTTTGGCATCGATTGGTAACTGTTAATGAAACCTGGATCCACTATTACACACCAGAGAACAGAATGAGTGCCCGGCAATGGACTGAAGCCGGCACGAGTGCTCCGAAGCGGCCGAGGGAGGCTCAATATGTCGGAAAGGTTATGGCGTCGGTTTTCTGGGATTGTTATGGCATAGTCTTCTTGGACTACCTCGAAAAAGGAAAAACCATCAACAGCGAGTATTACTGTGCATTATTGGAGCGATTGAAGGCCGAAATCGGTACAAAACGGCCTCACATGAAGCGATGTTTGCTTGTTTTTGCAAGACAATGCGCCGGCGCATTGAAATCACCAGCATCGCAACCACTGCTAAAATCAATGACTTACGGCTCCAATTGCTGTCGCATCCACCATATTCGCCCGATTTAGCTCCCTCAGACTATTATCTCTTCCCAAACCCTAACCTCATCAATAAAAAATTCAGCTCACGCGAGGAAATCATCGACGCCACGGAGGAGTATTTTGCAGACCTTCCGAAAAATTACTTTTCGGACGGGATCAAGAAGTTGGAAAACCGCTGCAATAAGCGTATCAAGCTAAAAGGGGACTATGTTGAATAAAATAATAAAATATTTAAAAAAAATGTTTTTTTTCATTTCCAAAGAGGTTACTTTTCACCCCACCTAGTATGGTGCCACTTTCCAAACACCACATTAAATCATGGCTTTATTACGAGAACGATTGAGTGAGCAGTTAATTTCACGCTTTGAACCGGTGAATTGTTACATCACACCTCTAGACTGTTTTAGGGCTGTGTTAAGTCCAAAATTTAGATAGATAAGTGCACTACGATTGAGAATTTTGAGGCCAAATTACTCGAATTATTGGAAAAACACCACTAGTAATGCTCGAACGCGTTATTCAAAAAATAAATGCAAAGCATGGTTCTTTTGTGCGATAACAGATAACGGATAAAATTGAATTTTTTAATTGCTTTTTATTTTTGAACAAAGTACCTCTAAATGACACACCCATTATTAACTGCATCAAGTACGATTTTAATGTTGTTTTGGGGACACTTTTCATAAAATTTTTGTAGGATCTTGTAGCAGCTTACCTCAGTATTATTGTTCTTTATCATTGGGTCATTTGTGATACTTATCTCGAATACTGTCTCAGCCTGCAATATCGGTACCACATTACGTCTTTAGTTTGCTTTTGTGTAACAAATTCGCATTTTAATATAGTAACGCAGTTATTACAGGTAGCTTCAAACGGTCGATCATATCGTGTTTCTCAGATCGTAGCTACATCAGCTTTCTAAGCCTCAACTGTCCCTAATAAATCTTCGTAAGCTTCGTCTATTCAAGTCCAAGACTATCAAAGGCAGTTTTAGTTTCATTACATAAGTATTCCTTTTATGGAGAAATATTTTCTTCCCGAAGGTGTTCTTCTAAGACGAATATTATCGCCAATCAATTCAATAATATATTTCATACCTTCATACTGAATTATTTCATTTCTATTTTACTCACTTACTCACTCGCTAAGTTCGCTTGCACTGCCACCACAGCCTTATCGAACAAAAGTTTTAAGTTGAAATCAGAAAACTCACCTCAAGCTGAGTTGTTCATGATTCTTCCCGACTAGATGTAAATGTAATAGGTTACATGATATCCTCGTATGATTCAAAGAATCCTTCAGGAGTATGATGTGTGTTGTCTTTGGCCTACATAAACAAAGCTTCAAGAATTTTTGCTATTTCACAGTAAAATGAAGTTCTAAGACCAACTTAATCAGAGCAATAGATTTTGAAACATCAGTCGTTAGTAGAAGCCGTGGATTCAACAAATTCAAGTACGTAATGAACCTAATTTTCATAATATTTAGAGAATAACACTCTAGTGGCTAAAATACTTGCAAACTACCTTCTCAGATGACTTTAAATTCGTCCTCATGGAATAGCGACGGCCAAGAACGATCGACCAAGTCAAATATCTATGACGTACGTACATATGCCGTCGGGAAATTTCTACAACTAATATGCCATACCACTGAGGACCATAACACACATTGGATTAAATCAATTATTGCAATTTCTAAAGCAAACCGATACTTATGCGGATTTTTTATTGTATCTGCTCCTACACTCATCCTTCATGTATGGCTTCCCTTAAACCGAATTAGTTATTAATCGATGATGGAAATGGAAAACAATTTACATACCACAAGGAGGTGCATAAACATTTAAAAAATAAAGAAATAAAAAAATCTTCTAATCCACAACAAGACAAAGGAAACACAATCAACTCCCATAGTTGACAAATCACCCTTTTCCTGACCCTACTCGAAAATACGACTGGAAGATGTATAGTAGGTTCTTTATTTTCATTATTGTAGATTCTCGTACTTTATGTCAACCCTTTCGATTGTGTGAGGCCATAGAAATGTCATTTCTATTGCAAATCCGACAATATTTTATTGTTTGCCATAGTAGTGGCGTAAATTAGAAAAACCCTCGATAAAAATATTTACTTGCTTTAGGTGAGAAAAAAAAAAAAAAAACAAATGTCAGGCGGAACTGACAGCTACATGACTTGGTAGATTGCAACTGACTTCTGCGTTTTTACATGACAACCTGGATTGAATGGCGCTTTGGACAGTTATTTGAATTTTGTACGATATTTCACTGGAAACCACTTTGAATTGCAGGTCTTGCTTACTTATTTGCTTAGATGGGTGGCCTAGGATTTACTTAAGCCTCAACCAACAAGTTTCCTTTGTTAGACCGGCTCATAACGAATGTCTTTTAGTCTTACTTACTTACTTACTTTAGGTGGCGCTACAGTCCGGGGTGGACCTGGGCCTCAGTCAACAAGCTCCTCCAGCCAGCTCGATCCCTGGCTAGCTGCCTCCAGTTTCGCACGCTAAGCTGGCTGAGGTCCTCTTCCACTTGCGTGCGCCACCAGAGTCTTGGCCTTCCTCTACTGCGCTGTCCCTCGGGAGAGGATTCGAAGACTTTTCGGACCGGATCATTGGTGTCCATGCGCTCTACATGACCCAGCCATCTCAGTCTTTGGATCTTAACTTTTCTGGCTAGGTCCATGTGGATGTACAGTCCATACAGTTCGTCGTTGTATCTCCTCCTCCACTCACTGTCAATGCAGACGGGACCGAAGATCGCCCGAAGAATTTTTCTCTCGAAGCAACCAAGAACACCCTCATCCATTTCCGATAATGTCCATGCCTCTGCGTCTTATAAAGGGTGACTTTTGTTGTCCGAGAGAGGGCTTTTCTACTCAGTTGCCTTCTTAACCCAAAGACACAGCGGTTGGCAAGAGTTATTCTTCGCTTGATTTCAGCGCTGGTGTCCTTGTCTGTATTTATAGCAGAGCCTAGGTAGACAAAGTCCTTAACTTCCTCAAAGTTATGTCTGTCGAGGGTGACGTTCTGCCCGAGACGTCGGTGTTGGTTGTCCTTTTTGCTTGACAGCATATATTTAATCTTGCCCTCATTGACCGCTTAACCCATTTTCGCCGCTTCCGTCTCAATGCTCGCGAATGCCCCACTGACATCACGCTGCTTTCTCCCGATGATGTCAATAACATCGGCGTATGCGAGTAGTTGGACGGACTTTTGAAAGATAGTGCCTCTTGTGTTTGCTCGTGAGTTTTGCACTATTCTTTCAAGTACTATGTTAAAAAAATCGCATGACAGCGCATCGCCTTGTCTAAATCCTTTCTGGACGTCAAAGGTCTCGGTGAGATCTTTACCGACCGTTTGGCAGGGATGCCAAAACTA
The DNA here is from genome assembly GCA_928272305.1 of Volucella inflata. Taxonomy (NCBI): domain Eukaryota; kingdom Metazoa; phylum Arthropoda; class Insecta; order Diptera; family Syrphidae; genus Volucella; species Volucella inflata. Next base: position 150,073,121 of record OV743716.1, on the reverse strand, counting down.
GACATTGCTCTATATAGCTCGTCTCTATAGATGCTGTCAAACGCGGCCTTAAAATTGATGAATAGGTGGTGGGTATCGATCTAAAGCTCATGGGTCTTCTCCAAGATCTGCCGTAGTGTGAATATCTGGTCGTGGTTTTTAGTCAGGCATTGAAAATTGACCAAGTCTCTTTGTTTTCTTTTGGTGTAGTCTTCTTCCACTACTTTTATTGTCTACATAAGTTGGGTTCGTAGATACGCCAGAGAATTTTCGTCGGTTCATCCCTAGAAGCCGTCAGGGAAAGCGGATGTCCTTCAAAGATCTAGTCTGAAAAGAACATTCTCATTCATATTCTGATTTAGAAAACGGCGAGTTCAACAACCCAACATAGCTTTGCGAATTTCGGGATAGCACGGATAGGATTCGTGGATTGATGGGGCTCGTTCTTCAATATGTTTGAAATTGCCAATTGTCTCATCAACCATTTCAAAAATGATCGTTATTTGTCCGATTTTTGGACTGGATTAATTTCATCCTTCATTATGAATGAGGCCAATGCAGTAATATCGATCATATTGTAGAACATTGCAAGCGGCCAAGGATTTGTTGAACGTTTGACTGAATAGGTGCCAAGCATTTGTATCCACCCCAGATTTATGGACATTGTAGTCCAGAATAACAACTGGTTTTCGCTTATCGTTTGCATTATCTACATCACAAGTGTGATCTACTACACAACAGCAGCATCGATTTGTTTTTCTTAGGCACATTTGAGCCTTCGAAGAATCCAAATAACGAGCTGCTAAGAGGACGCGAGGGTTTTCCTAAAAACGCGGGTGGAACGAATGAATTGTTTGAGGGTACTGTTCCAACATAGGCAGTTTTTCGTCTCATCAATATTTCTCTTAAATTCAATGTTGAGAAGAAACTGTCGGCATATATTGTCTGACCGGTATCAAGGTATTTTTCAGCTCCTGATCCGGCATCTTTTCACCATAAATCATACCCTTGATGGGATAGCAGCTCTTCGAATCACACAACCACCATACTTTTATTCCGTACTTGGCTGGCTAAGATGGTATGAATTGTGTGAAACGTGTCCGTCCTCGATAAGGAAACAGTTTTTCATCGACGGTCATCGAATCGTGCGGATTGTGAACTGTTGCCAAATTAGCCAGCAACATAAGCTACAAATCATCAATAGCACCAGTTTTGTTGATGGGTAATCTCTCCGACCGTGTTATCGAATTACCAAAGCGAAAAAATTTTTTGATATATATGAAACGATTATATGATAAAACGGCCTTATATATTGGAACATGTGTTGGGCCCCATAGATCCTTAGCAGACTCGGTGTTTGATTTACACATCCCAGCATACAAAATGATAGCCAAACAAGCATTAAACTCTTTTAGAGTCAACACTTTGTATTGTTTCTGATTAGTTAGATTTGCTTCATTCCATGTTGCTTGGCTTTGCGATTCGTTTCTCGAATGATGATTTGCGCCATATCTTCGGTGATAAGAGATCGAAAGATGGTAAATGGATGATGAACCAAGTTTTTCAATTGCCCTGGCTTGCTTCTAGTGTAATCGACAATATTAAAGGACGAAACGACTACCCGTTGTTGGATCTTTGTACCATTTTGTGCCATTTTTGGAAATAAAATGAGCAGCATCAGTCTCAGTAGCTTCTAATCGAAGCTGTTTTATCTCATCATCGTCGTCTTCATCGAACTCATCATCATCTATTTCCACATTCACTTGGCTTTCGACATAAGACACATCAATAGCACCTTCTAGTACAATTACCAATTCAATAGGTGCAGCTTGTATATAGGTAATTACCAATAACAAGAACAAAATTCCGTAGTAACACTTTTTACTTTTATATTCATAGTCGCACTAGCTAACCAAATCCAAACACAAATACTCCACAGTAGGGATGACTTTCTACGCCAAACACGAGTAAAAATAACACTTGGCCGAAACACGCACGGACAGCCTGGCACCCAAAACAGGTAGGGGAAAATTCGAGATGCACGACCAGGCCAAAACAAGCCCCGTAAGCTCATCCTTTTTTTTAGACAAGATGCAACAAATTATGCCAATAAATAATTTTCGTAGAATAACCATCAACGGATGCACTAATGCTGCCTGGGATTCGACTCCACATGGTTAGTAAACAATGGTCATACGACATAGAAAAGGATGGTATATGAAGAAGGACCATAAACAATTTTTTTCTTGCCCAATTCATATGTACATACAGTCCGTTTGATGAGATCGTATACGGCAAAACTCGTTTATGAAAACCGAAGTGGCATTTCCATTAGCAGATAAAAAAATACTTCTGCTAAGATGCTTTGAATAAAAAAAATAAAAGAGTGTTCAATTTTTGTCAGAGACGGACAGAACAAAATGATTCTACGCGTGTTTGAAAAAAATCCTCTTCTACGAGGGCGGGTCAATAATTCCGTGACTTTTGGATTAAAACACAGATTTTTTGATAAAAAAATAATTTTATTTTTCAACGTAGTCTCCCTTGAGCTCTATACACTTTGTCCAACGCTTCTCCAATTTTTTTATCCCTTCCAAAAAAAATGATTTGTCGAGGTCCTCAAAATAGGCCTTGGTTTGCGAGATGACTTCATCATTGGAGTCAAATCTTTTTCCACCAAGCCATTTCTTCAGGTTTGGGAACAAGAAGTAGTCGCTCGGAGCCAAATCTGGAGAATAGGGTGGATGAGGGAGCAATTCATAGCCCAATTCATGGATTTTTGCCATGGCAACTGCACATGCGTTTGTGGTCGACTGTGAGCAAACGCGGCACCCATCTTGCGGAAAGCTTTCTCATGCCCAAGTGATCATTCAAAATTGAAACCACTGAGCCATGCGAGATCCCTACGGCTTCCACAATCTCTCGCACTTTCAATCTTCGGTCGGCCAACACCATATCGTGAATTTTTTCGATTGTTTCGGGTGTAGAGACCTCAACTGGGCGTCCAGGACGTTCGGCATCTTCAGTGCTTATACGGCCACAACGAAATTCAGTAAACCACTTTTTTACCATTGAAATCGATGGTGCAGAGTCCCCATAGTATTTATCAAGCTTAGCCTTGGTCTCGGTAATGCATTTTTTCGCAAGAAATAATGCTTAATAAGCACACGAAATTCACTTTTTTCCATTTTCTCCTCAAATTAGTGAGTAGTCTGATAAAAATAGCTGTCAAACACAAACTAACTGACGCAGCAAGTTTAAATTTTGACAGGAGTCAACTGACAGATGCCTGTTGACAGGAGCAGTGTTGCTGTTTCAGTAAAGAGGTCAGAAATTCAAAAAGTCACGGACTTATTGACCCGCCCTCGTATCGTTACGTGGAGCACAAGGGATTTTACGAGTACGTAAAAGGAGTGTAAATGTGTGTTGTGATACAATATGAAGACGTTTACTAGCCAATAATGTAAAATTTCGAAGCACAATAAAGAAACAACTACTGTCAAAAAAACACGTAGAAGAACGACTCAGTTGGGCCAAGGAGAATTTGGACAGAGATTGGAACAACGTTATTTTTTCGGATGAAGCTTCTTTTTGGGCATGGTCTGCTATCACTCATACCTGGTGTACACAATCCAATAAATTAATCCAGCGGACCGTCAAACACCCGGCAAAGGTGCACGTTTGGGGATGCTTTATTACCATCTGCCCAAAGGTGGTTTAAAAGAAGGAATGAGAATTGGTTACTGCAAGAAGATAATGACCCCAAACATCGCAGTCGTTTGTGCAGTGCGTGGAAACAAGAAAATGACGTCGATGTTTTAGATTGGCCATCACAGTCGCCGGATGTAAATCCCATTGAAAACGTTTGGGCATTCATGAAGCTAAAGTTTCAATGAAAGAAGGTCTCGACGGTCAAACAATTATCACGAAAAATACGAGTTTTATGGAGATCTTAGTCTCAAGATTATGCTATAAGATAAGTAGAAAGCATGCCTCGAAGACTCCAAGCAATTATTGATAATGAAGGAGAGTGGACAACATATTAATTGAAAAGCATTCGAGTAAATAAACAAAATAAACCAGTACAATTGATTTTTTTTTATTGTATTATTATAAGTTCTTCTTTAATTTATGTCGTGTACGATGTAATCAAACAGACTGTATGTGTATCTTTATTAAACCTTCTCCCTTACTTTCCACAATCACTTCTCTGCATCACATGTAGGTCCCTAGGGACCTTGTCGCTAATTACCGTGCTAAATGTCTTCAAAATGAAAAAAAAAAAATCGAAATTTAGTACTCGCATCATTTCGGATATACTCGTAGCTTTAATCGCTTCAGCATTATTTTTTTTATAGAATACAGTAAGCATTAAGCTTCTAGAACTTGTGTAAAAAGATTTGTGAGCTTTCCAAAAATCAAAATCAAGGGCCCTAGGGACCTTCTCGCTAATCGGAGAGTTAAGCGAGACAAATCCCATCAAAGAGGAGACCTACAAGTACAAGAGATGGTCTTGTCGTCGGCTTCATCACTGGAAACTAAAATGCGATTGTTAGTTTGTTTGACATAGCATTGCTCTGTCTTCAGACATTCAGCTTCAAGTCTCTGAATTGAGTACATTGGTATAGTAGCGTCGTTGTAGATGTTTACCCGTGACCTTATGGCAATAGAAATCAGGCAATTCTCTTACTTTCTTAGATGACACCACATTCCGGTTGAACACAACCAATAACCTCTCCAGTTTGCACGGTATTTGCTTAGCTGCATCCGGTTGTATTTCACATCTAAGTTCAATCGCTTATTGAGTTGCCCTTCATAGTACGGAACGAATTGTCTTCGGGCTGGAGCGTTGATATCCATTTACTTCAAAATGTCGCGTCGGTTTGATGTGATCTTTGGTCTGTCTATTACTACAAAGCCCGTCAATTTGAAGGGGGCCAAGAAGCGCTTAAAGAATTTTGTGTTCAAAATGACTCAAAACGTCTTCATTCGTCTTCGCTTACTTCCATGCTTCTTTGTCTAAGAGCTGGACTGGTATGAATTCGGTGTCTATAAAGGCAGAGATACCATGTGGTATCTTTATGCGCTCAAAAAATGACATAAACTCAGTTCTATTTTCCCGGTACGAAATGGATCGATTTACGCTTGACAAACGTCGGGAAATATTGCCAAGTTTCTTCCAAAATGGATGCCGTTTTGCCTAAGCAGTGGGTATTTCGAAAAGAAATTTCGATCGAAATAATATACAAACTGCAGCTGGTGTATCCAACTTTGTGAAGAAAGTTCGTGAAACAGGCTTGCTAATTTATCCCGTGTTTGCCCTGTGCGCTCAACGGAGCAGCTATTGCCGAAACTTTGTGCCTAAACCCAAGAACCTAACATGTCGAAGATCTCAGGAACTCAACATCATTCGTGCCAACCTGAGGCGAATTTCGCATAAAAGTTTCGAATTATTCGGTGATCCAACTGACTCAGGAATTGGATCTCAAAAACTCAACTTTTCAGATAAGGCACATTTCCATAGCAACGGCTGCGAAAATGAGAAAAAAATTGCCCGGTTTGGGGCCCTAAAAGTCATAGAGAAGCCAATTGAACCTGAACGTCTGACTGTTTGGCGTTATTTTTAGAATGTTTTCATTATTGGCCCGATAATAGAAAAAACGTTACAGTCAATGGAGAGCGCTACCGAGGCACGATAACTGATTGTTTTTTTAACCAGAAATTTATGATTTGGATATGGGCGAGCCGTGAGCTACATGCCACACAAGCCGTCCAACAGTCGATTTATTACACACTAAGTTCGTGTAATCAGCCGTTGGACAATATTTTTGGAGTGCCATTGGAGATCAAAGCTATTCGAACAATTCAGAAACGATCAGGGACTCAAGAATAATATTGGTTAGGCTATTCGTAAAATAGGGGCCGAAACTATAGAAAATATATTGAAAAATTAGGCTGGCAAAATGGCACCAAGGTAGCCGATGCAGTCATTTGAATGAAATAATATTCAATAATTAGCAGGAAGGCTTTTTAATAAAGTAACAATTGTTGACAAGTTTTGAATGTTTTTTTTTATAACCTGCTTAAAAAGATACGAACGAGTGACCCATTCTTTAGAAGAACTTAATCACCTAAAATTATAGCAGGCCTTGTCTATCCGACCCGTCAGTGTTGTAAACCTTCTTGTGCTGGCTTCACTGTTCTGGTGTTGATTTGCGACCTTCGCAAAATTTTCTATAAGACCTTTGTTTTCTAAGAAGCCACATGATAGCGCATCACGTTGTCTAAACTCTTTTCGATATAAATTGCATCGGTAGGATGGATTCCAACTTTTGCGGAGCAATAATCGTTCTACATTGTCATTCTGCAAAATCCGTGAAGTTTTTGGAAAGAAAACTACGAGTATGCATAGACTTACTCGTATATTCATTCTATCTGTAGATGTTACTTTAAATAACTTTGCAGTAGATAAAGAGGTAATGAGTTTCGATCTGGATTTGTTGCTGTGTGAATATAAAATTAATTGTGGACTTAAGGACTAAAAACTACACTGATAGGTTTTAAGTGTTCAAACAATTCGGCAGATAATATTGCCATGCCTTGTGCCAAGACGGAACATTCTATCGAACAGATCCGAACAATGTTGAGTATCTCATTTCTTGCAAGATCGCCAATACTGTATCCGTGTTTTTAGTTGTCGCTAAAAAACAAAGATTTATTCTAGTTCGTTATTTCAACTCTCCTATTTCTCTCCTCTTTAGACAAATAGAGCCGGATATTGCGGATTCAATAATTTACCTAGTGATACGAGAGCTCGGGTTGCATACTGCATTTATATAGGCAGTAGTAAATGGAGAGGACGATACAGAATGTGTATGCTATTCAGCGATATCAACCTAGTCAGAAGAGTCCAATATTTTCTTTTTTCTTTGGATGGTGCCCGGGGTGAACGCAATCTCCAACTAACAAACCTCCAGTTGCGCACCACAATTCGTCAAATTAATACTGATATACGTAATTGACACGCTTACCCACATTTATAATTGCTGCCTAGTAAGACCTTGCTTTTCCGCTTCTTGGAAGCTTGCAAAAGTAACACCAATTGCAAAGAAGTGTAACCCTTCACACTGCTCCGACTTTTGCCCAATAAGCATTTTTTTCTGGCTTCAGCTTCAAGTGCATCTCGACTCCCAAAGTTTAGTAGGCCCACATCAATCTGGTTGTCGAGCAGGGCATAGCTGCACCACCGCACTTATAAAAATAGTTGGCGACATCCATCTGACCTTTGATGAGACCAAAACAACTCTGCTCTGCCTTTTGGACTTTTCAAAAGCTTTCGGTTCAGTGAATCACAGCATACTTTGCCAGAAACTTTATTCTAGGTTCGGATTAGGCAGGAGAGCCGTTGAACTGATTCGGAACTTCCTCAGTGAAAGGTTTCAACAAATTTGTTTAAACGAAGATATCTCTACAATGTTGGGACTGTGCAAAGGTGTTCCACGAGGCTCAATCCTTGGACTTCTGCTCTTCGTTTTATACATCAATGACCTTCCCCAAGTGTGTAAGCATAGTAAAATACACCTAGATGCAGACGATGTTCAGTTATACTTGTCGGCTTCGCGGTCGGAACTCGGGAATTGTGTCAGTAAATTGAATGAGGATTTAAGTGCGATAAATCGTTGGGCACTTTCGAATGGTCTTCAACTTAATCCACAAAAGTCTCTTTGATTACCGATTGGCAAGAACATTGGCATTGTTGGCAAATACCTACGAAACCGTAAAAAGTCTTGGAATCATTTTGAACAATCGTCTTACACCCTGTGGTCAAATCAACCTACTTGTTAAAAATATTTATTCGACTCTGCGTATGCTCTGGACTTCTGCCCGCTATACTCCAATCAACATTAGGCTAAAACTTCTAAAAGGTCTACTAGTACCGCAAATACAGCTACTACTGTTTAGTCTATAGTTCTCTTGACTCATTTCCTTTTCGTAAATTAGAACGTCCATGTTTAGACGATCAATCTTAGGGTGCACGCTTCAACAATTCCTGAACTATCGTAACTGCTTATTTCTTGAAAACTTAATCAACCATAAGAAACCGAATTAACTATACACTAAGCTGCAGTTTCCTAGATCTTCCAGGACAAGTAGATTAATGCTTCCTTGGCATACATTTTTGGAAAGCAGTCGCCTGATCTTTGTTCACGCTGTAAGGTAACTTGTTGCCATACGATAACAGGCGTATGGTAGGGACAAGAAATTGTGGGTATTCTCTTTTCAACCATTTTGAAAAGTCCTAGCTATCTTAGGCAATTGATGCTTACTTTTCTGACTATGCCAATGTCGCTGCACAACTCATATAGTTTGTGGTAGAATCTTCTCCTCCAAAGCCCGTCAACGCTTAAAGGAACGAATATTATATAAAAGATTAATCCCCTCGAAAGCACCGAGGATTGCATTCTTCAGAGCTATAAAATAGTACTGGGATGATCAATGTATCATACCTATATAGAATCTCCATAATTGTTCGGGAAAGGGCCTTACTACTAATTTGGCTTGTTAGCCTAAAGAAACAGCGATTGGCAAGAGTGATTTTTATTTTACTTCTGCTAGGGTGTTGTTGGCAGAATTGAAAGTATATAAAGTCCCTTACTACCTCCAAGTTATAGCTTTCTGTCCAAGTTCATCTATTGTTGTAAGTATTGTACTAGGTGGGGTGAAAAGTAACTTCCTTGGGAATGAAAATAAAATTTGTTTTAAGTGTTTTTTTATTTTATTCATTATAGTGCCCTTTTAGCTTGATATACTTATTCCAGCGATTTTCCAACTGCCAGTCCGAAAAGTTATTTTCCGGAAGGTCTGCCAAATACTCCTCCGTGGCATCGATGATTTCCTCGCGTGAGCTGAATTTTTTATTGATGAGCCATCTTTTGAGGTTTGGGAAGAGATAATAGTCCGAGAGAGCCAAATTGGGCGAATATGGTGGATGCGACAGCAATTGGAGCCTTAATTCATTGATTTTAGACGTGGTTGCGATGCTCTTATGCGCCGGCGCATTGTATTGCAAAAACAAAAATTTTTTTTCGCTTCATGTGAGGACGTTTTGCAGCGATTTCAATCGCTCCAATAATGCACAATAACACTTGCTGTTGATGGGTTTTCCTTTTTCGAGGTAGTCCACGAAGAGTATGCCATGGCAGAAAACCGAAGCCATAACCATTCCGACCCATTGAGCCTCCCTCGGCCGCTTCGGAGCACTCGTGCCGGCTGCAGTCCATTGCCAGGCACTCATTCTGTTCTCTGGTGTGTAATAGTGGATCCAGGTTTCATCAACAGTTACCAATCGACGCCAAAAGTCCGGCCGATTCCGCATTAGCAAGCCCAAACCCTCTTTCGAAGTGCTCTCGCCTTCGAGTTTTTGATCAGGAGTGAGCATGCGCGGCACCCAGCGGCAGCGGCGGTCCGCCTTAATATGAACGGACTTCAAGGCACCATAAACTTTTTTGCAGTAGCAGCGCATTCTGGCGGTCAAGGAGGTTACTTTTCACCCCACCTAGTAAGTACATACTCTTACTTGGTGTTGCCATCATTTAGGTTCCAATACTTGCAAAAGCACGTGTTATAGCTCGTGGATTTGAGTCCATGATGTGAATGTCATCAGCTTAAGTGCAAATAGTTGCACAGATTTTTGAAAAATTGTGCCTCGGGTGTTCGCTAGACATCAACTTACTTGATTTAGTCTTTACTTGATGGAACAGCGGTCGTTTTCCTTGATCATTGTGCTAAGACGGACGATTTGGGCAGGAATACCAAAACTTGACATGGCTCTGTCTGCCTCGTTTGGGTATCAATTTGGACTTCTTGAGTTATTCCACGGTTTGAAGTGTGAAAATTTGGTCGATTGTGGTCTTTTCTGGCCTTAAACCACACTTAGGGGTTAAAGGCAAGTATATGCTGGCAACAGGAAGAGACACCAAACATAGACGAACTAAACAGAGCGTCACTGCTATCAATTCTATCGACGACACCGGAGTAGAAAATAAACAAAGAATCGCTCTTGCTAGTCGCTGCTACTTTTGGCTAAAAAGGCAAAACTAGTAAAGCCCTCTCTCAAACAACTAACACCATCACAGAAACGGTTCATCTCAGATGAAAATATTCCCGGGCGCTTCAAGAAAAGTTCGTCGGGTAAATTTTAGTCAATTTTGCATCATAGAGAATGGAGGAGATATTTTAACTGCGAACTGTAGGGGCTGTATAACGATGCTGGCATCACCAGAAAAGCTCGGATAGCGCGGCTTTGATGGCTATGTCACTTTGAGTGTATAAGAACCTGCGTCTAAGCAGTAGAGGGCGACTTCATCTTGGATGAAAGCAGACTTCAACGAAATTGTATACCCAAATTAAGCTAGCTTGTAGGAGTGTTAGCTAAAACTTAGGTCCCCTCCTGACTATAGCGCCATCTAAGTAAATAAGTTAGCCAAAACATTGATGATGAGGAAAGTAAACGTTTACCATGCATGATGCGCACATTGTCAGACCATCTCAACCAAAGCTTAGCAAACCTCTGCCAGCTTCAAAACGAAGGCATCTTGCCGCCATTAATGAAATTAGAAATTTGAAACCATTCCATATCCATAAAAGAGCAAAACAAAAGTCTAAACGTGACTGAGTAGAAAATTTTATTAGTTTAACGTGTCACTTATAAAAGTTAACATCGATTCATAGCATTTACACATGTTATCCTCCCACAAACTAATGGCTATCTATAAATCTAAATGCGACTCTATTACACTAGTACCTCCTAAACCATGTGCAGCATTTACCTGGCAACCTGGCTTGTTTACCATTACAAAAGACCGCCTATATAAAATTCTTTGCCTTCCTCGCGATACGATAATAATATTGGCAACAGCAAACAATCACAATCGTAGCATTCGTACAACAGGTGGAACAATGTTGTTAAGGATATCCAGGTGTAGGACATTAAACTTTAAAACCAAACCCTTCCAGTTCCCTTTGTTAGAACCTTCAGTTGCAGGTATTACCAAGTAAGTTAGAGCCCAACTATGAAAGGTACATGTATACTTGTGAAAGAAATAATACAATTACTGATAAATGTGCGATGTTTGAAAAATTCATAGTCCAACGGTTGGCAGCGTCAAAGAGGAACACGTTGTCCACCGCTAATTTCAATTTAGAACTTAAGGGCTCGAGCCCTCTTTGATTCCTAAGAGCTCGTACAAACACTTTCGCCCACTACAATACCAGTATCATATGTACAGGGTGTTTAGTTTAATTGAATTCAGGTAGATGGGTAGGAAAGTTGTTGATGATGATGATGGTGAAAAATTATAGTGTGTCGTTGGTTTTAAGTGGCGCACTTCATAGATTCCCCAGTGTAAATGAATGTTGATATAATTTACTATGTAAGAATGACCACTACGAGAACAAGCACCAGCGCCAAAACATTGTGTACTGTGTTAATTTGTGCTGACCTAAAACAAGGTTGCCTGGCCCAACGCACGAAAACACGACACACAACACACAACACACGACACACAGAGCACACGCCACACAATTTATAATTCCGTGCTCCGTAGGCGCAAGTTAACGCTGATGGCTTCTACTTTTTTTTTTTTCTATACATGCTACCCTTCGCACCCCATCTCTGCCCCTCTTAAGGTACCTACTAAATTTAAATAATTCTAAATGAAATATTTTTTTTTTTACGAAAAGGGGGTTGGTTGCATGATGATGAACATGGACAATATAACGAACCTCTTGATGGGAATGGAATTTTTGTCCTCTGCTCGCTTTCATATATAAGTAGCATCCAACATTTTGTTTTTTATGTAACTGCGTTTACTTTATAGCACAAAAAGACATACATACAGGTATACGAGTAGGTATGTACTATATAATACATACACACAAGAGAATAGAATTTTCAGTTTGCCACAATGAAAAAGGATTTCTCCATCACTTTGGCCACAGCACAAACACTTGGAATTGCTTTAAATCACAAGTGGAACTCACTAACTATCACTGGGGATATTACTTATGCGAATGAGACTGTTTTGAATTATGTCGATTTTCACTAAGGGATTAGTAACTGTATTTAAGGAATTTTTTTTTTCCTATTTTTTTAATGAGTAAACAAAACGCGGTTACTTGTTAGAATTGCCGACTAGTTATTTGGAGCTCCAGAAGAAAACTGAAAACTGGCTGGCGCATGAGTGCTTTGAGTTCGTCTTTCTCAAGGAGCAAAGCATCAAGCTTATGTGACTGGAGCTTTTTGTAATGCTCCTTTATTTGGGGGGTGAAAATGGTGAGTTCAGTTGGGGTTGCATGGTAAAAAGTTTTCATTCATATTTTTTAATGAAATATGTTGTGCGTCCCACTAGAAACCTATGAATGAAGAACACTGCATAGAGAAAAAATAAAGACAGCACAGCCCATTTGTCGTATAAATGTATTTGCGTTCATATTTAACTTTCTTCAACATTCCAAGTCTGCTACCACATCCCTATGTAAGAGGCTTAACGTGTTGAATACGAAATAAAGTACAATAAAAACTCTTTTAACTGGAACTCCAATGACCGGCAATCTCTTATATCCGGAATTTTTGCAAGAAAATATTTGTGAAATTTGCACTCTAATATCCGGAGAAACCTCTAATATCCGCAATGCTGTGTACAGATGATTTTACACAAGCATGTAAATGTTCAAACATGTTGCGATTTGCACAAGAATGCGTACCAGAAAACGAAAACAAATTTGCCGTCTGCGTTTTAGTCTGAAAAATAAGTTTTCCGTTTGCCGTTTGTCGTCTAGACTAAATGGCAGACTTTAAGTTTTGTTTTCCTTCACCAAATAGCACATCTCGTGAGCACTCGTAGTGTTTGATTGTACGTTGCAGTAAGCATTTGTATCGCTATGTCGACAAAACGAGCACGTAAAGTTCTTCAAATTAAAGAAAAGGCTAAAATTATAAACGATTTGGAGAAAGGAAAGGTCCGATTAATTTGTAGCAAATATGGGATAGGAGAGTCAACAGTTTACGACATAAAAATAAATAAGGATGCCATTAAAAAGTTTTACGCGGATACTTATTCCACAAAGACGAATCGAAGTCGTAAGACTATGCGAAAAGCTGAGAATCCCAAATTAGACGACGCACTTTATGAATGGTTTCGACAACGGCGCGCGTAGCGAAGGTATTCCACTGTCTGGGCCAATCCTGATAGAAAAAGCTAAAAGGTTCCATGAGCACGGCTTGTAAGCATCGGGTGAAAGTGTATCAGCTGACCATGAAGCTGCTGCTGTTCTATTCGTGGATGATTTGGCTCAATTTCTACAAGCCGAGAATTTGACAGAAGACCAAGTTTATAACTTTAGCTTTAAGCTCGGAGGATTCTCTAAGTGGTGCAAAGGAATCGAAAGATAGGCTTACGGCTCTTGTGTGCTCAAATGCAGCTGGCACTCATAAGTTCAAATTACTTGTGATAGGAAAAAGCGTTCGTCCGCGGGCTTTAAAAAATATAACTGAACTTGGTGTACAAGGTAAGTCCTAAACATGGTTGAGTCATAAAATATTTTTTTAAATAATGTTTAATTTGATATAGGCCAGCAAACGGGCATGGATTACCCAAGCAATATTTTTGGATTGGTACGATAACAACTTCATTCCTGAAGCGAGAAGACATTGCACAAAAGTAGGACTTCCGGTCGATTGCAAAATCAGTCTTTTATTAAATAATTGTGCAGCACATCCTGATGAAGAGCTTCGCGAGAGAAATCACGTGTCGGTCAAATATTTTCCTCCCAACTGTACTTCCCTTATTCAGTCGATGGACCAGGGAGTAATAAGAAGTCTAAAGGCTTATTACCGCAAAGAAATTGTGCGACACTTTCTGAACCATGAGGTTGCTTCTCCTATGAACATTTTTACAAAAGGTTCAACATAACAAATGCGATTTGGAGCCTTTTTCGCCCTTGGAACAGTGTTACATCTTCGGTTTTGAAAAAAAAACATGGCACAATCTTATCCCATCGAATGATGAAAATGAGACTGATGAATCGATTGCTTTTGAAAGAACAGATGTTGTTGACGAAATCCTGACCTATACTTGTGCATTTGAATAGACTGTGACTCAGAGGCTGCTGCATATGGCACTTTAACTGACATCGAAATCGTGGAAATGGTTCCGAATCCTTAAAAAAAATACTGATCAAAATGGAAGCGACGAAGAAATCGAAGTTTTGCCTGAATCTAATGGAGTTAAGATAACTGAGGCTATCCTATCAATTGGAAAACTTCTTATTTCGCAATAAAAAGCGATGCAGCTTTACAGATTGCAAGACAAACTTATAAAAGAAAACCCGAAAGTTCTAAGACAACAAACCTTGGATAGATATGGATAGAGCATACAAGTGTCAAACCACTCAAACTTTAGATACACTTCATGGAAATGATCGCAATCAATAGCACTGGGCACCACGCTTGCAACGCACTCGGGTGATCCCAGAGCAAGCAGAAGTGCTTGTGTCAGAGCCCGACGGATTCCGGGGGCGGGCAAAATGAAGTTTCCAAAATACGAGTATTTTCATAAACTTCGGTTTGCAAGTTGGAACGTCGGATCGATGACCTCAAAAAGTTAAGAACTGGAAGCGATTATGCGTCGCAGAACTCTACAAATCCTGTGCGTACAGGAAACGAAGTGGTGTAATACAGGAAATAAAGCGCGTTTTCTTGATTTGAAGACTAAGGCATTTAAGATGTTCTACCATGGAACGGTCAATGGACGAAACGTTGTTGGAATCGTTGTTGCAGCGGATCTTCTAAGCAACATCGTTGGTATCTTGAAAATAAGCGACCGCTTGATGAGTGTTAAACTCGTCATACACAATGAAACGTGGAACATTGTTAGCGCGTACGCTCCACAAAATGGATGCGACCAATCGGAAAAAGATACATTTTGGTCAGAGTTCGGTAATTTGCTTAGAAATATACTTATCGATGAGATGCTCTTCGTAGGCGGAGATTTAAATGGCCACGTCGGAGAAACAACAAATGTTGATTATGAGGACTGCCACGGCAGTAAAGGCTTTGGAACCAGAAATTCAGCTGGCGAAGACATCCTTGTAGCGTGTAGGGCGTACGGCTTAACCGTCTTCAATACAATGTTTATTAAACATCAACGACATCTCATCACCTATAGCAGCGGAGGCCACGAAACGCAAATAGATTATCACCTCTGCAAAATGTCGATGAGAAACCGTGTTAAGGACTGTAAAGTAATACTTGGAGAATCGCTAGTAAGCCAACACCGTCTGCTCATTACAGAATTTTTCACAGCGGAACCACCGAAAACACGGGCATCGTTTGGAAAGCCAAATATCCGGTGGTATAATCTATCGAAGGAACGATGCGCAAGATTTATCGCACTGGCTAAAGAAGTACTTCAAAATATAAATGGTATAGCAGACTCACTTAGCCCGCAAGAAATGTGGAACAGCATGCACGAGGAATGCATAACACTCGCAAAGTCCCATCTGGGGACTATATCTAGATACCATCACGTCGGCAAAGAAACATGGTGGTGGAATGACGAAACCAAACGAGCTGTGGCCGACAAGAAGACTGCATTTCAAGCGTGGACAAAATGCGATCGGAGCGACGATATCGAAAAAGCTCAACTGGCTCTTGAATACGAGCGCCTTAAAAAGATCGCAAAGAAAGTCCTGGCTCGAACTCGAGCGGCAGCAACGGAAAACCTGTACCAGGAGTTGGAACAAATATCCTCACGATCGGCAGATAGAAGACAAGCTATACAAGAAGTTCAAACGTCGTACAATACTAAAATCCCAAATATTTTTAGGCTCGCTTCACAGGAGGAAGTTTTGGACTTTTCAATCGAAGAAATAAGTATAGCAATCGGAAAAATGAAGCGGGGGAAAGCGGCAGCACCACACAGCATTCCATCAGAGTTTTGGTCGAAGATGGAGGGAATCGGCAGCGAATGGCTATCGAAACTTTTAAATAAATTAAAATGTGGACAGCCTATGCCGAATCAATGGAGAAGTAGCTTCTTGGTTCCATTATACAAAGGAAAAGGCGACACTCGAGAATGCAACAACTACCGTTCAATCAAGCTTATGTCACACACAATGAAAATCGTCGAAAGAGTTTTAAACGAACGTCTTCGGCAAATAATAAAGTTCGATAATATCCAGTGTGGATTTGTTGAAGGAAGATCGACGGTGGACGCTATCCAAAGCCTACGAATAATAATGGAAAAGCACCGAGATTCGTCTAAGGATTTACACATGGTATTTATCGACCTCGAGAAAGCATTCGATCGAGTGCCTAGGGATCTCATATGGGCCGCGCTGAGGTCTCAAAATGTACCGGAAACGTATGTTAGAATAATACAAGACATGTACGGAAACGTGAAAACTGCGGTTAAAAGCTCTGCTGGACTAACGAGAGAATTTCCAGTTAATGTCGGAGTGCACCAAGGAAGCGTCCTTAGCCGCTTAGCTCTTTAACATAGTATTCGACTATCTTTTTAAAGACTAAGCGATAACGTCGAAGATTTACAGAACGCCTTAGATTCATGGAAAAATGCGCTAGAGAGAAACGGGTCGTTCAGTCGTTAAGTCGTTCAAAGACGGAGCATTTGACGTGCCCATTTGCGCATCCGTTGCGACCTGTTCCGGATATAATGTTAGACGGAATAGTTCTTCCGAAAAGCACTATCTTTAAGTACTTTGGATCAATCATTAACATGGAAGCGAAATGTGACGACGACGTAAACCACAGAGTGAGTGTGGGATGGATGAAATGGCGGGAAAATTCGGGAATCTTTTGCGACCGAAAATTTCCACTTAATTTAATTAATGGGAAAACTCTACACCACGGTTGTTAAACCAGCTCTTATATACGGTTCACAGTGCTGGACAATGTAAGAAGCGCTTAAAAACAAAATGACGGCAGCGGAAATGAAAATGTTAAGGATGTCTAGCGGAGTCACTAAACGCGATTGCATTAGATCTACGTGTATAAGGGGAAGTCTACATATAAAGAATTCGGTAACCGAGCAGCTTGCCGACGCTTTATTATAGAAAGCTTAAAACAAATAATAAAATATCCAAATATAGAAAATGCTGTTAAGTGAAAAAATTATGTGTCGAAATGACTTCGTTTACGTTTAAATTGTGATTCCCCAGAAGAGTTCGATAGCGTTAAGATTGAATTCCTTTCATTTGCTTTATTTGTGTTTTTACCAAGTTTATCATTTTTCGTGTAGCACTCTTCACATACTCGTATAAAATGTTGGGAGTGTTGCACAAATCACAAACAGCAGTTGTTTTTGTATCGCATTT
Source organism: Volucella inflata (assembly GCA_928272305.1). Lineage (NCBI taxonomy): Eukaryota > Metazoa > Arthropoda > Insecta > Diptera > Syrphidae > Volucella > Volucella inflata. Next base: position 150,055,748 of record OV743716.1, on the reverse strand, counting down.
TCACCCTTTGCATGACGAAATGCAAGGAACACAACGTTGGTGTAAACTATTTGCTCGGAACTAATGTCGTAAATTCGAGACTTATGCATCTTAAAGCTGTTTTCACCGATTTGCGCAGTGAGCCTCTTTCATTTATGGATGTGTGAAGTTGCTAACTTAAGAGCTAACGATTTCAAGAAGATTTTTCGCTTCTGGGACACCGTCAAACACCAATTCGGATTTGTAAGACTAAACATCCGATATCTTCCAAGACCAGACACATCTATCATGTTTTGAAACATTTTCATAGGCCACCTATTTGTTTTTCCTGTACAGGAGAAGTTTCGAAGCATCTGGTCAAAGGTATCTGCTCTACCTTTGTTAGCGTTATAGTCGAGGATTATTTTCGTTTTTTTTTTTTGTTTCAAGACTCATGCATTCCGCAAAATAAAAAATTGACGAAAATGATTGCTTGTTCTTCATTTTCTGGGAAACTGTGAATTGGACCGGTAACTCTGGTTTATTTGATCTGATAGTGCCAGTAATAGTCGTGTTTCTGCGAAATAATTATTTTGCTAATGGGACACTTGTAAAAAAGTTGTCCATTGTAATATTATATTCGTCATCAAGGAACCGATCAGCCAGGCGAATAACTAAATCGAACACAATATTTTTGGCACATTGCTGCCCAGGCTGTGTTCCGATATAAATTTCACCAATCAAAGAATAATTTGTCGTCGCATTCACAATCCAGAAGATTTTTATGCCACATGCTTTTTATGTTTACTTGGAATATACTTACGGAAGCTACACCTTCCACGAATTTTTACGAGTTGCTCATCTGCAGTAAGTTCTTTTGACGGCCTGTAAAAAGTTGACAAATTGTTCTGAAATAAATTCCATATGTATCGGAAAGCTGCCAATTTGTCCTCTGTTTTTCCATTTTGCTTGGTGCGAGAATCGTCAAACCTTAAAAACCTGGATAGTTGCTCAAATCTCTCCAAGGACATAACAGCTCGCTAAAATGGCAAATGCGGCTCGTGAAACAGATCTTTAGTATCAACTTATGAAGACATTTTTGCTCCAGCGTAAAGAAGATAGCAATGTAGGCAAAAACTTCATCTATGATGGCTTCTTCGTCGTCTTCATTTGATTGTTCACAAACTTGCTCCTGAGTTGGATTTTCTTTTGCTGCTTATACTTCTTCCAAAAGCTGAGCAAACCGCAAGTCTGGAGGTGCCTCCGGATCAAAGCTGAAGTCATCGGCATCTGAAACAATAACAAGAGATGCTAACAGTCGTACGCTATGTTTGCATCTGCGTGACTGCAAAAAACACATCAAAATTATGCGAATGTCGTTTCAATAATAATGTCGTTATTTCAATTTCAAAATCAGTTGGGGCACCAAACACGGGTTTAGGGTTAAAGGGCAGCGACCTTCGGATCTGCACGTAGAATCGTCGATAGGTGGTATCGATAAATGAGCCGTGTGCACATGTGATATTGGTGGCTTTTGGAAGGCGATAGCGAACAGAACGTATTTCATGACATTTAAGGCGATCTGTCAAACAGACAGCGCGTGCATACGGATTTGCTTTGCTTCTAGTTTTTGTTCTTTCTTTGTCCTTTGTCATCGTCAGCCGCTGTCGCCTGCCTGAAGTCATCAATAAGTAAGTGTTTAAATAAACCGACTACGGAAAAAAGGCGTTTTATTTTGAACGGCGAAGAGCGGAGGGATGACAGGTCGTTTGCAGCCGAGCAAGTAGCTGAGGCTCTTGGCTGCTATCATGCAGATATCTCTGCTATCCACATTGTGCCATAGGATGGGCCACACAAAAGAAGGACGAAAAACTGTTATATATACTACGGTGATTGCCGTTGAAAAATAAACAGCGCCTCTTCAGATGCGGATTTGTCATATGCGGTGAACTTATGCAAGAAGTCTTGAGATTAGGGCACGTGAGTGAGTGTCTTATGACAATCCGCATCAAAGAAAAGTTCGCTTACATTAGCTTAATATGCGCTAATACCAGTACGGAAGACACGGACGAGAACACCAATGAATGTTTCTACGAGCTCATCGACATGTTATATGAGCAATGTCCGAAGTTTAAGTTAATGTTGTTGTTGCAGAAGGACAAACGTAAACTCCGATTAATGTGAACGCAGCCTTACTCTTCTTCTATCTTTCTTTCTTTCTGACATTTATCTGTTTTTCGTTGTTCCCATTCGCCTTACGAAGGCAAATCATTAAACTTGGCGCATTTACTATTTGTCAACCGAAAAAGAAAGAAGGGTGTAAAACTGCTGTAAGAAAATCATAAAATATTGTAGTACTCGTAAATCTACAAACTGATTCTTTATAGAAATAAACTCTTTCCCAACGCAAACGAAATGGACGCTCAAAGTTTAATTTCAACTCGGATTCGGCAGTAGTTAAGTCGCATCCCTTCCAGTCACCAGCCGCGATAGACTTACTACGCCATTTTAAGGTCATGATAGAAAAGGAAGACATCTTTGGTAGGATAACTGCTAAGTACAGTCTACACGACATTACATCTGGGAACAAAATGGAACTTGTTAACTTGCGGCGGGACGAAATATCATTATAGCAAACATACTGTTTTCTCATCTCAAGCATCTGCGCCGAACACCCCAGGGGCTCTATATAAAGCCCTGCTCGACCAGTCTGTTTTATGGCGCTGAAGCATGGATTCTATCGAAAGCAGATGAAGATATCGTTTCGAGAGAACACTCCTTCGAAAAACAATTGACGGAGGAGAAGATTCAGCTACAAACTAGGGAACAGTTAGCTAGAGAACGGGCTAACTGGAGAGGCTTGTTAAATGAAGTCCACGTTCGCAACAAAATGTGGCGCAACCTAGGTAAGTTAGTATATGAAGAGGGATCGAGACCTTGTCTTTATGTGCCAAACTCACTTCCTTCGTTCAAACATAGGTCATTTGGCAAGCAAGATTTTGTTTTTGCAGAAATAAGCTATGAAACGAACGGAGAATCGGCCTTGTTGAAGAAGAGGAACCCACAGAAATTCAACTGAACTCGTTTAAAGGAGGAGCTCGGCAACAGTGCTCCCCCAAAACTCAGGACAAAACAAAAGGAGGGAAAGCTGTTCCAGACCTGAAAGGTACCCTCACCAAGTATCTTGAAATGACATGTCCAGCTAGAAAGCAATTATTCAGATCGCCCCTTCTTTGCTTATACGCAGATCCGCGACGTCTTCGTAATAAAACCATAAAACTTCTAAACATAGCACTTAAGATTCATTTGGAGGAAGACTGGGTCGAGGAAATTAAGAGCCTGTAGAGATGCTACTCCAGGAATGAAGTTCGGAAGTTTTACCAAAAGGTAAAAATAACATGCCACGGAAGCAAACCCCGAACCGAAGCCTGTAGAGATGAACAAGGGAACATCGTAGTAGAATCGCAGTCGATGCTGAGGATTTGGAAAGATTATTTCTGTAGACTATATAACGGCGACGACGAAACAAATACAGCTGTCAGGCAGAATGAACCGTTCAACCTGGAGGATGTAGACAAACAATTCCCTCCACCCGACCTGGATAAGGTGAAGATATCAATATCTAACCTGAAATGCAACAAAGCTGCTGGAGCGGACGGCCTGACCGCGGAGCTGTTCAAAGCGGCAGGCGATGATTTGGTAAGGAGCATACAGCAGCTCATCTTTAAAATATGGTTGGACGGAAATATGCCCGATGAATGGAACCTCAGCATTGTTTGTCCGATTCTCAAGAAAGGAGACCCTCTGAACTGGACCAATTACAGAGGCATCAGTCTTCCAAGCATTGCATATAAGATCTTATCTGCCGTATTGTGTTAACGCATAAAGCCATTCGTCAACAACCTGAGAGGTCCACATTGTGGCTTCAGTCCAGGAAAGTCCACCATCGACTAAGTATTCACACTACGGCTGATCTTGGAGAGACCACCTAAGAGCCTCAAATCGATACACACGACCTATTTACCGATTTTAAGGCCGCGTATGAAAGCATTTATAGAGACGAGCTATACAGAGCAATGTCTAGTTTTGACATCCCTGTTTTGTTTGTGCAGGATGAGGATAAAGAATGCACGCTGCCCCATTAAAGTCGGTAAACATCTCACCGAGACCTTTCATGTCAAAAAAAGATTTAGAGAAGGCGATGCGCTGTCATGCGATTTCTTTAGCATCATTTTCGAAAGAATAGTGCAAAACTCATGCATAAACACAAGAGGTACGATCTTTTAAAGGTCCGTCCAATTACTCGCATACGTCTGTGGCGCGTTTGCAAGTATTGAGACGGAAGCGGCGAAAATGGGTTTAGCGGTCATTGAAGGCAAGACCAAATATATGCTGTCAAGCAAAAAGGATACTGAACACCGACGTCTCGGACAGAACGTCACCTTAGACTGGTATAACTTTGGGGTAGTATAACCGACACCAGCAGCGCTGAGATCAAACGAAGAATAACTCTTGCCATCGCTGCTTCTTCATTAGCTTCAAATTAGCCAGAAGAGTGAAGATCCAACGACTAAGATTGCTGGGTCAAGTAGAGGGGATGAACACCAATGCTCTGGTCCGGAAAGTCTTGGAATTCGCTCCCGAGAGACAGCGCAGTAGAGGAAGACCCAACCTCAGGTGACGCACGCAAGTGGAAGAGGACCTCAGCCAACCTAGCGTGCGAAACTGGAGACAGCTAGCCAGGGATCAAGCTGGCTGGAGACGCTTGTTGACTGAGACCCAGGCCCACCCCGGACTGTAGCGCTACATAAAAAAATTCCCTCCTTTTTCCACCATAATTCTTGTGCAACGCGCTGTGTGCAAAACTATTGAGGGCAAATGAATTCACTTGAGCTACAATTTTGATTTATAAATCAAAAAATCAATGACCATTAGAGGATCATGCATTCTAGCCATTAGAGGATCATGCATTCTAGCTGGGTATAACCTACGACATTTTCTGTCGTATCTGCAAAGATGTTAATGATAAAAAATATATCTAATATAAATATATCTTCAATAATAAGATTACTTTGAAGAGTTATCCAGCTGAAGAATCGCAGAGCTTATGCTCTTACGAATCTCTGCTGGAATTGTCCATCACAAACATCAACACTCGCCGATATCGCATATTCCATGACTTTCCGCAAGATTTCCGGTGAAATTCCTGTCGAATATTCTCCTTAAGGGCTGCGATTGTCTGAGGCTTGTTGGTATAAACCCGCGACTTCAAGTAGCCCCAAAGAAAGATGGTCAAATCGGGCGATCTTGCTGTCCACGCCAAATCGCCAAAAACGGGAGATTACGCGACCAGGAAACGCTTCCTTCACAATATCCATTGTGGCTCGTGCTGAGTGTGAGGTTGCACCGTCCTGTTAAAACCACATGTTCACCAAATCCCAGTAAGAACTTGTTTATCATGGTCTTTTAGTGTTTGCCAGTAATAGTGACCGTACTGTCGATTACGCCAAAAAAAAATTACGATTGGGCCGTATACTTCTCCCGCGTGAACGCCGCACCACACAGTGGCTTTGAGTGGATGTAATGGCTCTTCGTGCATCACACGCAGATTTTCGGTGCCCCAGAAACAAAGATCTCGTCACTCATGATGATTTTCGACACAAAATCGTCTTCTTCGTTGTTGAGATTGAGGATGGCTTGACAGCGGAGTATATCGCTCCATCGCTTGTCTGTTTGTATTCTGCAACTGTCTAGTTCACAAATGTCAAATATTATTGAAGTACGACGCCATTTGCAAGAATTATAACATCTTCCCATAGCCACCTTATGCAATATCTAAAATTTTTATGTCGATAAATGTAATATTTCTACAATCCATAGAAAATCTTTTATATGTATCATGAACAACTCGATTAAAGGTAATTTAATTGAAAACGAAGAAGTCTATGTAATATTTATTTGAATTAAAATTAACTTGCATTGTCCCATAGTGAAATAAAATGAAAATTATGTATATAAAATATTCACTAAAAACTTCTTCGCTACAGTTTGACTTTCGCTCATACAGTAAATATAATATAATTCCATCACCCACTAGATAGCGCTACACTTACACTGGAATAATTTGTTATACGCAAACAAAAAACAGAAAATCATCCAATTTTTGACACTTAACGGTTTGCTATTTTGACATTTACATAACTTGTGAAAAACTAGTGCAAGAGGAGGAAGAGTTTTTTTTTTCTCCCTTATCAGTGCGCGACTGCGAATTTCTTTCAGAACATTGTGTTGGCTGGTCTAATTTGTGCTTTTCTTGGAGTGAATTATCTGCCAGTCTTGCCTGTTGCCAGCAGTCAGTGTGTAGGAGAACACTGCGTCCAGCTGCGAAAATAGCCTACACTTTGCGTCACAAGAAATTCGTTTTATTTTTCTATTCGCTCTATTCGAATTTATTTTTTAATTCTTCAACTTGTCTAAAGACTGTGATATAATTTCTTGAAATTCGTAAGCAAATTTAAAGAGAAAGACAACATACAGACATAATGGCACAAGTTCCAAAGTCCGGTGGCACGTTGGCCAGCAAATTGCTCACCAACTTGAAGAGCAAAGAGTTTCGCAACTATTTCATGAGGTTCGTATGCAAATTGAAAGTTGTTCTGATGTTGTGATTAATGTGTCTGTTGCAGCACCCACTTTTGGGGACCCGTCGCCAACTGGGGTATACCATTAGCCGCTATCGCTGACTTCAAAAAAGATCCCAAGTTCATCAGTCCTACAATGACATTCGGTAGGTGGTGCATTTATTAATAGCGTGCCACAATTGGCCTTGTGCGTTTTTTAATTCGATCGCTTAGTCTGAATTTTTGTTGTTTGGTTTCGTTCTAACAGCTCTGACCTTGTACTCTGCGATATTTATGCGATTTGCATGGAAAGTGCAACCCAGGAACATGTTGCTGTTCGCTTGCCACATGACCAATTTCACCGCCCAAAACGTACAAGGTGTACGCTCGATCAAGTACCAACTGGAAAAGAAGGACGACAAGGCGACAAACTAGCTGACAAACTACTGAGCGACAAGTCTCCGTCTAGTTTAATTGTTTTGTTTTGCTAATTTTTTCCTCTCTCAAACTTTGGTGCTAAAAAAAAAAAAAGAATTTAAGTGATGCGGAGCATTAATTTTAAAACTTTCCGTGTTGTGATAGACGGGCTTAGAAAAAAATCTCCATTCTAAAAGAATTGCCGACGCAAATTTGAACATCCACATCAGGCTTAATCAAAACGACAACAAATACAGCCCCAAAAACGTGCTAGAGATAACGCGAAAACGTTCTGTATCTCCTTTTCGTTGTATCTAGATATCGACAAGGTGATCATATTGTGCCTAAACGTCTTTTCATTTGTTTTTATTAATAAAAAAACAGAAAAACCAACAACTGGCTTTGATTTAGATTAGTTTTATTCGGCAGACCGATTGCGCAATGTCTGATAAGATAAGGGACAGACACATTTTCGTATAACTGGAATGTGTGGTGGTGGGATGATGATGTTGATACTCATTGTCGTTTGACAGTGTTTGCAGCAGCCACGACCTGCGTGATAAATACCAACCGAGGACCTCTCACAGATAACAACAACAGCAGCATTGACCTTGATTATCTTAATTTGATTAAATTCGATGAATGAAATTGCGCCCTTTTAAGTGGCAACTTTACTTTCGATGGCAATTACCATGGGCTGGCGTGTGGGGTGATTTAATTAATTGGTTGGCATCTCTCGTGGAATGTTTAAATAGTGGAAAACACAAAGTAATTGCGAAAAGTACGATGGTGAGGTGCATTTAATTGAACAATGCCAGCCGGGGGGGTTAAGTTATTCATCACACTACAGATGTACGTGTGGAAGTTTATGGTTTGATAAAGTTATTAAGTTGATTGGGTTGTCATACTACAGGGAGTGGGGTTATTACATTGATTTTCTAATTAAAGATCGTGGAAAACCTTTGCGAGATATTTAATTGTTTTTCTTTCTCACTTGGAATCTAACGTCTAACACGTCGTGGTAGTTATCTTTAAGTGTGCATATCAGTCATTAGACTTGATGGAAGGAAATAAAAATACAATTGTTTGCTTTTGTTTAATGAGCGATTGGAGATCTCTAATTGAAGGAATAAACATACTTGATAGAGAAATCAGCGAAAAATATTCAAACGTGGATTGAATTGTTAAATGACTAGACTTGCTGGATCAGGTGACTTGGTGACACAGTTTATACAGTCATAGTGCAAACAGTGAACGACAAAGGGGAGTTGCAATTGTTTACGAGTTCAAAAACCGCAGCGATGGAAAAACCTGTTTATCGCTATGCTATTAAAATTGAAATGAATGAGAGTGAAAAGTATAAAATTTTGCACACCTCTCCGCTGCGGAATTATATGCAAATTGAAATATTTCTGTCAGAGCTTTTAAATCGGCAACCGAGAGCTTCTTTAACATACTCACGTGACACTATACCATATGTCGATATTTATTGTCTATGTTTCAACCAATAAACAACTTTCATCAGCATAGCCTTCGGTTTATTGGGTCCAGTTGCCTACTCCAACTACTACTACGGGTAGTTTACCAATACTCTGAGGGACGACTGATGTGCACTTTTCTTACCAGGTCGACGTTAATATGTAGCTGGCACAAGTCGCTCTATGTTCAATGAATCTTACGATGAGAACGGTTGAAATAACTGACGTAGATATGACTTTATACTGTGGGTCAACATTTTTTTCTGTGGACCAAAGTAGAAAGATGACGACACCAAGGATGCCTTCTACGAGCTCCTTAACAAGACCTGCGAGCAATGCCCTAGCTATGACATTAAAATTGTCCTCGGTGATTTTAATGCAAAGCTAGGAAGAAAGGGTATCTTTGGTGGAACAATCGGAAAATATAGCCTGCACAACAACACCTCCGATAACGGATTCAGGCTAATCAACTTTGCGGCGGGGCGAAACATTGTCGTGGCTAGCACGCGGTTCCCACATCTCGACATACACAAGGGGACTTGGAGAACTCCTGATCAATCAACAGTCAACCGGATTGATCACATTGCGATCGACGCAAGACACTCTTCCAGCATTATGGATGTCCGTACGTTCCGAGGAGCCAACATCGACTCGGACCGTTACCTTGTTGTAGCCAAGGTACGATTGCGGATATCCCAAACTACGCCAAGACAAACTAATGCTGTGAGAAAATTCGACGTCAGACGGCTACAATCGCAAGAGATCGCCAAGTCCTTTTCCGATCGAGTGTCTCTTAATCTCTTAAGAGGTCCAATGCCGCCAGCATCAAGCATCGAAGACCATTGGAAACACTGCCAAAACGCCATCAGAGATGCCGCTTCTGATGTGCTGGGTTTCACTCGTCCACCACAACGAAACCCCTGGTTCGATGATGAATGCCGGCAAGCACATGCAGCTAAGCAAGATGCATATAACGCGGCGCTGCTTAGAAAGACCAGAGCTGCTCATGAGCTCTATGAGCGGAAGAGGAGAGACGAGCACCGGCTTCTCAGGAGGAAGAAGAAAGAGCATGAGAAGCGCGCGATCGAGGAAATTGAGAGATGCTACTCCAGGAATGAGGTTCGAAAGTTTTACCAAATACCAAAAAAAGCATGCCACGGAGACAAACCCCGAACCGAAGCCTGTAGAGATGAACAAGGGAACATCGTAGTAGAATCGCAGTCATTGCTGAGGATTTGAAAAGATCATTTCTGCAGACTGTATAACGACGATGACGGAACAAATACCGCTGTCAGGCAGAATTAACCTTTCATCCTGGAGGATGATGACCAACAATTCCGTTTACCCGACCTGGATGAAGTGAAGATAGCCATATCGAAGCTTAAGTCCAACAAAGCTGCTGGAGCGGATGGCCTGACTGCCGAGCTCTTCAAAGCGGCAGGCGATGACTAAGTAAGGAGCATACACCAACTCATCTGTAAAATATGGTCGGAAGAAAGTATGCCCGATGAATGGAACCTCAGCATTGTTTGTCCAATTCTCAAGAAAGGAGACCCTCTGAACTGCGCCAACTACAGAGGCAACAACATCGCATATAAGATCTTATCCGCCGTATTGTGTGAACGCCTGAAGCCGTTCGTCAACAACCTGATAGGTCCATATCAGTGTGGCTTCAGACCAGGAAAGTCCACCATCGACCAGATATTCACACTACGGCAGATCTTGGAGAAGACCCATGAGCTTCAGATCGATACCCACCACCTATTCATCGATTTTAAGGCCGCGTATGACAGCATCTATAGAGACGAGCTATATAGAGCAATGTCTAGTTTTGGCATCCCTGCCAAACTCGTCCGTCTGTGCAGGATGACGATGGAAAATGCACGCTGCTCCATCAAGGTCGGTAAAGATCTCACCGAGACCTTTGATGTTCTTTGATGTACTTGAAAGAATAGTGCAAAACTCACGAGCAAACACAAGAGGCACTATCTTTCAAAAGTCCGTCCAACTACTCGCATACGCCGACGATATTGACATAATCGGGAGAAAGCAGCGTGATGTCAGTGGCGCTTTCGCGAGTATTGAGATGGAAGCGGCGATAATGGGTTTAGCGGTCAATGAGGGCAAGACCAAGTATATGCTGTCAAGCAAAAAGGACAACCAACACCGACGTCTCGGACAGAACGTCACCCTCGACAGATATAACTTTGAGGTAGTTAAGGACTTTGTCTACCTAGGCTCTGCTGTAAACACAGACAACTACACCAGCGCAGAGATCAAGCGAAGAATAACTCTTGCCAACCGCTGTTTCTTTGGGCTAAGAAGGCAATTGAGTAGCAAAGTCCTCTCTGGGACAACAAAAGTCACCCTTTGTAAGACTTTAATAATCCCGGTCCTGCTCTATGGCGCAGAGGCATGGACATTATCAAAAATGGATGAGGGTGTTCTTGGTTGCTTCGAAAAAAAATTCTTCGGGCGATCTTCGGTCCCGTCTGCATTGACAGTGAGTAGAGGAGGAGATACAACTACGAACTGTATGGACTGTACAGCGACATGGACCTAGCCAGAAGAGTGAAGATCCAAAGACTGAGATGGCTGGGTCATGTAGAGCGCATGGACAGCAATTCCCCGGTTCGAAAAGTCTTCGAAACTGAAAGCAGCTAGCCAGGGATCGAGCTGGCTGGAGGAGCTTGTTGACTGAGGCCCAGGTCCACCCCGGACTGTAGCGCCACCTAAAGTAAGTAAGTATTTTTTATAAGACGTTTTTTTTTTGTATTTATGGTGATCTCACTTTGAGGATTAATATTGATGATAGGGTCATCTTTGTAAGTAAAGTACAGCAAATCATTTAGCGTGACCCAGAATGCACCACGAGGAGGTAGATTTGCATTGCATTCCGCGTCCCACTCAGTCAGTTTGTGAGTAGGTTAGGTGTTAGTTAAGAGTAGTCAATTAAATGTTCAATGTACGAGTACATATTTAAAAGGTATGTATGTTTCGTCAATGAAGTCATCGTCCGTACTGGTGTCAATGTCGAGATCGGTGAGTTCGGCGATGATGGTGAAGAGCCGAGGTTGTTTTGGAGGTAAAATACCTTCTAAGTGCTCATTGTGAACGGTCGGAGGGTCGAAGTCCTTTAGTTGCAAACCCAAACTTTCTTTACACTTTTACACTTTTTTTACGTCAATTAAAAATTCCGGGAGCCCATGTCGTTCTTATAATTTTTTTCAAGGCAGTATTTCCGTTAAAAGAAAAGTGCCATATATTGGTGAAGATGCTGCGTTGTATTGCGGTATAAAATTGATTTTTTCAGAAGCTTTTTCTGATTCTCAAGATCATTTATAGTATTGGTTGCATCCGTCTTGTCAACATATTCGCCTTTGCTGTGGTTTGTAATTTCATGAGTCGTAGAAGTAGGGAACATTTTCTCAATACCTATATATTGGCGTGCGCTGTCGGTACAAATACGACTGCTGTCTTCTTTACTTTTGGAGTTTACTTTAAAGAAGCGTCCGACCTTACTTCTTTACAAAATAACCCCAACACTAGGATTTTCATTTGTTCGGTTACACGGCCTCTGTGGTATTTCCTTTTTGTAAGAAAGGTCTCGTCGATTTGTACACTTTTTCCTTCGTCGCCAATGTTAACATCGACGTGAGATGCTATTATTTCGGCTATTTCACGACAATAGTTATAGTAATCTATTATTGCAGATTTACTAAGCTTACTTTTATTGTCGTGATGGCGCCAAGCGATTATATGCTAATTTTAAAATAATAACATACATGTAATAATATTTTTAAAAAATCCTAAGGTTGTAGCTTAATGTTTAATTAATTTACAATACCTGAAAAACCGTGTTCACAGGCATTTTGATAACAAAAGCAATAATTATTGCAAGCACCTCGCGAATCTCTAGCCGACATTGTGTTGATTGTATTTCTACAATTTTTGTCACCTTTTTTTTAGAGCTTTTCTTTGAGCATCGCCACATCCAACCGAACTTTACATTTCTACACTTTTCTACCTTCCTTCATATGTAAGTTGCAACACAGTGGGGGAATGGATGTTTTAGTGGGAATTAAACCAGATTATTCTAAAAATACAATGCTCCTTTCGTTGGTCGACACCAAATCTCCGAACGAACAAAACACTGAGAAGTTATTTAGTTTAGGATGGATTAGAAGATGCTTAGCCGTCATTGCTTATTCACAAAAAATATCCCTTGATTTGCACTACGGTTTAACACAGAGTGATCTTTTGAAAACCAATAACTGCACGCCTTATCACAAAAAGAAATAACGGTATAAAAGCCAAACGTTTGTTCGGTTATATTTTTGCATTATTATCAAGTGCATTACATACGTACAAACATAGATATTTCGCAAAGTAAATAATTTACTGCAACATTGGAACATGTAAATTTTCTATAATGCGAATCAGTGAAACCTTGTTAGTAATGGGAACTTTGTAATTTGATCCGTGCGGCATCGGATAAAGAATAGTGCCGCAGTGCGTCCCAGCTTGTCGTAAGAGGCGACTAAATGGGACACCAATCATATACAGGCAACTATGACACCAAAAATGAGCCTGTGACACTTTAACACCTTAAAACTTTCCCACAAGTTTGTATGCAATCAGTGGGTTCCCACGTCTGGAGACTACCGGTGGGGTAAAAGAACAGTCAATCAATTCGAAATGAGCATACAAGTGTCAAACCACTCAAACTCTAAACTTCATGGAAATGATCGCAATTAATAGCACTACCCCGCTGGGCACCACGGTTGCAACGCACTCGGGTGATCCCAGAGCAAGCCGAAGTGCTTGTATCAGAGCCCGACGGATTCCGGGGGCGGGCAAAATGAAGTTTCCAAAATATTTTCCCAAACTTCGGTTTGCAAGTTGGAACCTCGTATCGACGACGTTTAGAACTGGAAGCGATTATGCGTCGCAGAACTCTACAAATCCTGTGCGTACAGGAAACGAAGTGGTGTTATACAGGAAATAAAGCGCGTTTTCTCGATTTAAAAACTAAGGCATTTAAGATGTTCTACCATGGAACGGTCAATGGACGAAACGGTGTTGGAATCGTTGTTGCAGCGGATCTTCTAAACAACATCGTTGGTATCTTGAAAATAAGCGACCGCTTGATGAGTGTTAAACTCGTCATACAAAATGAAACGTGGAACATTGTAAGCGCGTACGCTCCACAAAATGGATGCGACCAATCGGAAAAAGATACATTTTGGTCAGAGTTCGGTAATTTGCTTAGAAATATACCTATCGATGAGATGCTCTTCGTAGGCGGAGATTTAAATGGCCACGTCGGAGAAACAAATGTTGATTATGAGGACTGTCACGGCGGTAAAGGCTTTTGAACCAGAAATTCAGCTGGCGAAGACAACCTTGTAGCGTGTAGGGCGTACGGCTTAACCGTCTTAAATACAATGTTTATTAAACATCAACGACATCTCATCACCTATAGCAGCGGAGGCCACGAAACGCAAATAGATTATCACCTCTGCAAAATGTCGATGAGAAACCGTGTTAAGGACTGTAAAGTAATACTTGGAGAATCGCTAGTAAGCCAACACCGTCTGCTCACTACAGAATTTTTCACAGCGGAACCACCGAAAACACGGGCATCGTTTGGAAAGCCAAAAATCCGGTGGTATGATTTATCGAAGGAACGAAGCGCAAGATTTATCGCACGTGCTAAAGAAGTACTTCAAAATATAAATGGTATAACAGACTCACTTAGCCCGCAAGAAATGTGGAACAGCATGCACGAGGAATGCATAACACTCGCAAAGTCCCATCTGGGGACTATATCGAAATACCATCACTTCGGCAAAGAAACATGGTGGTGGAATGACGAAACCAAACGAGCTGTGGCGGACAAGAAGAGTGCATTCCAAGCGTGGACAAAATGCGATCGGAGCGACGATATCGAAAAGCTCGACTGGCTTTTGAATACGAGCGCCTTAAAAAGATCGCAAAGAAAGTCCTGGCTCGAACTCGAGCGGCAGCAGCGGAAAACCTGTACCAGGAGTTGGAACAAATATCCTCACGATCGGCAGATAGAAGACAAGCTATACAAGAAGTTCAAACGTCGTACAATACTAAAGTGCCAAATATTTTTAGGCTCGCTACACAGGAGGAAGTTTTGGACTTTTCAATCGAAGAAATAAGTATAGCAATCGGAAAAATGAAGCGGAGGAAAGCGGCGGCACCACACAGCATTCCATCAGAGTTTTGGTCGAAGATGGAGGGAATCGGCAGCGAATGGCTATCGAAACTTTTAAATAAATTAAAATGTGGACAACCTATGCCGAATCAATGGAGACGTAGCTTCTTGGTTCCATTATACAAAGGAAAAGGCGACACTCGAGAATGCAACAACTACCGTTCAATCAAGCTTATGTCACACACAATGAAAATCGTCGAAAGAGTTTTAAACGAACGTCTTCGGCAAATAATAAAGCTCGATAATAGTCAGTGTGGATTTGTTGAAGGAAGATCGACGGTGGACGCTATCCAAAGCCTACGAATAATAATGGAAAAGCACCGAGATTCGTCTAAGGATTTACACATGGTATTTATCGACCTCGAGAAAGCATTCGATCGAGTTCCTAGGGATCTCATATGGGCCGCGCTGAGGTCTCAAAATGTACCGGAAACGTATGTTAGAATAATACAAGACATGTACGGAAACGTGAAAACTGCGGTTAAAAGCTCTGCTGGACTAACGAGAGAATTTCCAGTTAATGTCGGAGTGCATCAAGGAAGCGTACTTAGCCCTTTCCTCTTTAACGTAGTATTCGACTATCTTTTAAAAGACTGCATGCGCGAAGCAAATGTAACGCCAATTCCCTTCGCTGACGACGCAGTTATACTTAGCGATATCGTCGAAGATTTACAGAACGCCTTAGATTCATGGAGAAATGCGCTAGAGAGAAACGGGTTTAAAATAAGTCGTTCAAAGACGGAGCATTTAACGTGCCCATTTGCGCATCCGTTGCGACCTGTTCCGGATATAATGTTAGACGGAATAGTTCTTCCGAAAAGCACTATCTTTCAGTACTTTGGATCAATCATTAACATGGAAGCGAAATGTGACGACGACGTAAACCACAGAGTGAGTGTGGGATGGATGAAATGGCGGGAAAATTCGGGAAACTTTTGCGACCGAAAATTTCCACTTTAATTAAAGGGGAAACTCTACACCACGGTTGTTAGACCAGCTCTTATATACGGTTCTCAGTGCTGGACAATGTACGAAGCGTTTAAAAACAAAATGATGGCAGCGGAAATGAAAATGTCAAGGATGTTTTATGGCGTCAGTAAACGCGATTGCATTAGATCTACGCGTATAAGAGGAAGTCTACGTATGTAGGTATAAAGAATTCGGTAACCGAACAGCTTGAGGCGAATAGAATAAGCTGGTATTGCCACGTTCAAAGAAGATCTGCGGAAAATCCGGTTAAAAAGGCACTATCAACTATGGTCACTCCAACTGTAAGAAAACGAGGTCGGAAAAAGAATTCCTGGATTTCTGAGATGGCAAATGCGCGACAACGCCTGGGGCTAACCACTGAAGCGATCCAGGACCGAGCATTATGTAGACGCGCTCTGCGGTCTGCGACATTAGCCAACCCCATAAGCGGAGCAGCAGCGATGCAGTAAAAATGGGAAACTCGTTACGCATAAGTTCGTATAACGAGGAAAGGGTTAATAAAAGGATAAGAAGAAGAAGAAGAAGGGAACTTTGTAATTTTGTGATTAGTACTATGGATGAAGAGTATTGATGACATAAGAAAGAGAGTTGAAATCCCTTAAATCCGCGAAGCGGGTCACCCGTGTACTCTTAATTAAGAAAACTATTGATATAGGCGTCTGCGAGATGTTTAAATAATACTCATTAACATTAACTTATTCAAAGGAAGACTACGTACATAAATGCCAAAAAACAAAACTAAAATAGTAATTTCAATTTCAATTTGCTCAAAAACTAGAGGACATAAAGCCATGCGGTTTTTTGTGTTCGATTCAGAATTAATACGCGCATTGAATACAAAAAACCAATTTGGCACATTATTTCACAATTTTGAGTAATATTGTTAACACTTTTTTTTTCTTTTTAATTTTTTACCAAGAATTTGAGTTTGAATGTGAATTATTCAAAAACTATTCACACGAATAATTTGATGTAAATTTTATATTAAAGAACAAGTTTCTGGCTTTCATATTCTGTATAGTACTTTATTGTAAGTGTTACTGTTATTTTTTAATAATTTTTTCCCCATCTTAAGTCATTTGTTTTTAACCCTCTACTGCACAAGAAGCCATACTCGTATATGGCTTTTGATTTTTCGGCGATGACTGCTTAAACGGCGTAACTGCCATTGGAAACTAATTATTAAGGCCGTTTAGATAAATCATTTGTTATTGTGTATATGTATATTTAATTACTTTTATCCCTGCACAAGTTCAAAGAACTGCGGTCAAATTCAATAGGGCGGGTTGTTAAGGCTCAATACAAAAATATAGAAAAAGAAATTGTTTTATTTTTGAGTAGCGAGTACCTCCAAAGGTGATAATTTTTTTTTTTATAAGATTTGATACTAGTAAGTAAAATTCATGTGTTAAAATTGCAATTTTAAATGTGCGATTCAAGATACAACGCGTTTTTAGCAACGTCCATATATGGCTCCTTGTGCATTTACTGAAATATTCACCAAATTTCAGGGTTTAAGATATGGCTGCTTGTGCATACGAAGACGGTTATGCGAGTTCCCCGCTTTTTCTACAGTGACCAAATAAAAAATTTCATTATTTGCAAAGTCAACCTGTGCTTGAACAAGGATTAAAATTGCTTTGCTTCATCCCACTTATCAATTTTTTTCAACTATTTCCAGTTTTTAATGTTCTTTTTAATGAATAAGGTATTTGAAACAAAAAATTATTACTTTTGATTGGACGAAATGCAATACTTCACAATTTTTTTTTTTATTTGAAAATGTGCTAACTGCACAAGCGGCCATATATGGCGAAGTTTTGTATTTTTTTTCATAAAAGTAAATTAAATTTTTTTCATAATGCGTGCAGTAGAGGATTAAATTGCCCATAACTCCTAAACGGGACGAGATGCCCCCCCCCCCCCCACCTTCTCCCATAGTAAAAAAAATGCTAATTTTTAACTCCTCTACAAAATACCGTTATCAATTTTTGGCGCCAAAGTTATCGTACTCGTGCCAAAGTAAGAAACAGTGTGCAGGTGCCTGCTTAATTGACTTGGAGAAGGCCTTTGA
Source organism: Volucella inflata (assembly GCA_928272305.1). NCBI lineage: Eukaryota > Metazoa > Arthropoda > Insecta > Diptera > Syrphidae > Volucella > Volucella inflata. The sequence continues at coordinate 150,037,964 of OV743716.1, read as the reverse complement.
CACCGTATGGCTAGAAGGCCTTTTCTTCAAGCTGAACAGGCTGGGCATATGTAAATCATTGCTGTGTATTCTCCTTTATATGCTCTCCAGTAGAAAGTTCATCGTGAACAATGGCGATCCGACTTCTGCTAGAACTTTTAACGTTAAAAATGGTCTGCAACAAGGAGCGGTTAATTCGCCAATCCTATTTAACATTTACACAAGCGATCTTGTGAGTTGACTTCAACATACCATAGCGTACGCAAACGACTTGATCGCGTACAGATCAGGTCCAAAAATCGAGGTCATTAATATGCTTTTGCAAAATGACTTCGATAAGATTAAACGATATTGTGATGATTGGAAGTTGAAGATTAACTTTCAGAAGTCGGAAGCCCTTTTTTCTATGAGACCTTTGTCTGGGGTCTCTGCGGATACTAGAAAGAAGATTGGATTTGGCCTGTGCCCTTACAAAGAGACTATTTTATAGCAGGCGACTCGATGCGAGGGTAAAAGTAGTCTGCTTATTGCCCCTTATCCGGCCTATGTTTGTATTTGGATGTCCCGTGTGGTTCAACGTGAGAGCAAGCTTAATGGAAAAGATTCGAGTGTTTGAGAGGGTTTGTCTTAGGACTTGTCTTCGCTTGTACAGAACACCAGAATCGGAGTACATAAAATATTATCCTAATGGGGCCCTGTACAACAGAGCTAGAGCAATGGCCTCGACGAACAATCTGATCTCCGGGGGCTAATCACCCTAACTATCTATATCACGAGAGTGTGTACTTTAACGGCTTCATTCCCCCCAGAGGCGTTCCTCTATTTTGACAAAGAAGGGCTAATCCAGGAAAAGTTTTGCGGCTTCCACGTTGCTTGAACAGCTGCAGACAGGCGACTCAACTACGGCAGTGCGGAGCGTCTCCGGTTCAGTAGGGCGGTAGGGAGTAGCGATTTGAGAGACGTTGCTCGGCAGCATCAAGAATATTAATGGCTTATTGAAAGAGAGGAGGCTCCTTCGTCGTTTCCTTCTAATTCGAGGTAGCGTTGATAAGACGCAAAGTCGGTTAACATAAATTTTAAGTCATGGCCGTCTTACATTAATGCAATGTTATGATAAATTTGAAAAAAAAAGAAAATTATAAAAATAAAAAATAAAAGTAGGTTAAGAATTATCTTGTATGTAGTTTTAAGTTTTATATAATATAAACAAAATGTCCTTTTACTAAGTTTTTGTTAAAACAATTGATATTTTCTTAGTTCTAAGTATAATGTACATACGAGTAGGTTACGTCGAAAGACTTAGCTAAGTTTTATGTTTAGCTTAGAGCGCTCTTATAGGGCCAGTAAGTTAAAATAAGATGAATTGAAGTAAATTAAGCTAGTTTTTAAACGTTCTTTTTGTTTAGAACTTAAGTATTAACAAATGCATGAAAAAAAAGACAAAAACCATACGTTCTGAAGTCATTTTGCTAAATACGAGGGCGGGTCAATAAGTCCGTGACTTTTTGAATTTCTGACCTCTTTACTGAAACAGCAACACTGCTCCTGTCAACAGGCATCTGTCAGTTGACTCCTGTCAAAATTTAAACTTGCTGCGTCAGTTAGTTTGTGTTTGACAGCTATTTTTATCAGACTACTCACTAATTTGAGGAGAAAATGGAAAAAAGTGAATTTCGTGTGCTTATTAAGCATTATTTCTTGCGAAAAAAAACCATTACCGAGACCAAGGCTAAGCTTGATAAATACTATGGGGACTCTGCACCATCGATTTCAATGGTAAAAAAGTGGTTTACTGAATTTCGTTGTGGCCGTACAAGCACTGAAGATGCCGAACGTCCTGGACGCCCAGTTGAGGTCTCTACACCCGAAACAATCGAAAAAATTCACGATATGGTGTTGGCCGACCGAAGATTGAAAGTTCGAGAGATTGTGGAAGCCGTAGGGATCTCGCATGACTCAGTGGTTTCAATTTTGAATGATCACTTGGGCATGAGAAAGCTTTCCGCAAGATGGGTGCCGCGTTTGCTCACATGTGCAGTTGCCATGGCAAAAATCCATGAATTGGGCTATGAATTGCTCCCTCATCCACCCTATTCTCCAGATTTGGCTCCAAGCGACTACTTCTTGTTCCCAAACCTGAAGAAATGGCTTGGTGGAAAAAGATTTGACTCCAATGATGAAGTCATCTCGCAAACAAAGGCCTATTTTGAGGACCTCGACAAATCATTTTTTTTGGAAGGGATAAAAAAATTGGAGAAGCGTTGGACAAAGTGTATAGAGCTCAAGGGAGACTACGTTGAAAAATAAAATTATTTTTTTATCAAAAAATCTGTGTTTTAATCCAAAAGTCACAGACTTATTGACCCGCCCTCGTAACTTAAGAGGTAATGTTTTCGTTTTCGCTGTCGCTTTCTTAATGGTTTTTGATTGTTAAAATAGATTATACTTATGAAGAATATATACGCCCAGGGCTTTTCAAATCGACACCATCCTGATGAACACGTTTTAATTGACTTGTAAATCGTATTCGCACAGAAGGCACAACCACAGCGACAAGATAGAGAGCATAACGTGCTTTCAGGTAATAATGTAAAGTGAAAACATAGTTTTGTGATTCTTTCGTGATGAACCTTCCACAAACATGCGAAGAGCAGCGCGTACCCAAGGAGCACAATCTGGCGTTAGTTGAACTGCAATAATTTTCACCCATACCATTGCACCAAGGTACCACATCTCCATCCCGGTGACTAGAAACAGGGTATTGCTTTTTGGGAGTGGATTCTTCGTAGCCCAGATATTATTTTTAGCATTATGTGGGTAGACGAAGCAGAGGTTTTTCAACGGTCATAACTACCATTTCTGAGCTGAGGAAAATTGTAAAGTGTCATGGGCTACACAATTTCAACACCAATTCAGTTTCTTCTAGTCAACAAAAATTTTATTTAAAGGAATCATTTTAAAGACCAGAAGAGTAATACAAAACGGAAAGTTGGGCTTAGAAACTGTAATTTTCTAAAAACTTTTGTTTTTTTATTGAGATCGGAAGTTGGAAAATGCCCTCACGATTTAATGGGGCAATTTATGCAAATTTTATAAAGTTTCAGTAAGATTTTTACCGATCTTGATAGAGCATCGTGCATTCTCCATTGTCATCCTGCACAGACATTGCTCTGTATAGCTCGTCTCTATAGATGCTGTCATATGCGGACTTGAGGGTTGGACAAACTATGCTGAAGTTCTAGTGATCGGGCATACTCTCGTCGAACCATATTTTACAGATGAGTGTATAAATGCTTCTTACCAGGTCATCGACTGCCGCTTTGAAGAGCTTAGCTTAAGACATTAGTCTTATATGTGCGCACGCCCCCACAGAGCAGAGATGACGACACCAATGACAACTTCTACGAGCTCTTGAACAAGATCTATAAGTAATGCCCTAGGTATGACATCAAAATTGTCCTCGGAGATTTTAATGCAAAGCTAGGAAGAGATGGCATTTTTGGTAGTACTGTCGGAAGATATAGCTTGAACGACACTACCTCCAATAATGGACTCAGGCTAATCGACTTTACGGCGGGCCGAAACATTAACTTAGCTTCCAAGCGGTTCCCACATCACGATGTTCACAAGGGGACGTGGAGAACTCCTGGTCAATCAACCGTCAACCGCATTGACCACATTAAGATCGACGCAAGATATTGCTTCAGTATTATGGAACGTTCCGAGGAGCTAACATCGACTCGGACCGTTACCTTATTGTAGTCAAGGTACGGTTGCGGATATCCCGAACAACGCCAAGATAAGCTAATATTGTGAGCAATTTCAACGTCAGAGATCGTTAAATCCATTTCCGATCGAATCTCTCTTAGTCTCTTAAGAGGTCTCTTGCTGCCAGCATCTAGCATCGAAGACCATTGGGAAAACTGGTAAATGAGATGTCGCATCTGATGTGCTGGGCTTCACACTTCCACCACAACGAAGCCTCTAATTTGAAAACGAGTGCCAGCAAACACATGCAGTTAAGCAAGATGCATACAAAGCGACGCTGCATAAAAGGACTAAAGGTGGTCACGGGCTCTATGAGCAGAAGAAGAAAGACGAACACCGGCTTCTCAGGAGCAAAAAGAAAGAGCATGAGAAGCGCGCGGTCGAGGAAATTGAGAGATGCTACTCCAGAAATGAGAATCGGAAGGTCTACCAAAAGGTGAAATAAGCATGCCCTTTCTTGCTAGCTAAGGCATTGCTCATTGTTCTTGTTCACGAGCCCATACAAGTTATCTTTGGTGTATATCTCGTCTGTGAGGACGTGCGCGCATAAAAGGCTAATCTTGGCGAATTTAGCCTTGCAATCATGGGCCGCCATATTTGGGGCAAGTAAAAGGGCACCTCGGTCAACTTAACGTGCCCAATTGTGAGCTTATAAACGATTCAGATTCAGAATTAGCGATTCGTTAAAGCGAACTGAACCAAGTATATATGTATATATGTATAAGCCTTATGTTGCTAACAGCTTCAAGTACATAGCCTTGGGCTGCAACCAATCCCTCACCACGAATCTGTATCTTAACATACTTAGCCACAGCTATATCTTCATATAACATATAATAGTTGTAGAGTGTGCAGAGACCAACACCCGAAAAACATTCCGCCAATTCATAGTCCGTTCTCATGCCGATTCATCTCCGTGACTGGCCATTTGTGTCGCTCACATAATTACGTATTTTTCTTACCGCTAGTAGTTGTCCTATCGCAATACATCTATTTAAGAAGATCGCTGGAAAAGAGGGACCGGGCCAGTTTTAAAGCAGGCATAGGTTAGGTTAGGTTTAAGTGGCTGTTGAAAAACCAACCCACTTAGGCCTACTGGCCCATTGTGAAGCCACGTGGATCTGTGATACGCCTACTCCAGAAACCATTTCGAGCTCTTAATAAAGCGTAGAAGACTTTTAATGCCTATGTTGCTTAAGACGGTGGTGGCGATGGCGCGATGGTTAGCTCATTAGACTATCACGCGGAGGGTCTGTGGTTCGATTCCCAGCATAGCTAACAATTTTTCGAATCGTCTTCATCCTTTCGGCGGGCAATGGCAAACTCCCATTGCCTATGAAAAAGCTTCTAAAGAGTGCCGTTCGGATTTGGCGATAAGCCGTAGCGGGGCAGATGTGACAAAAAAATGACAACATGAGCAACACAAATGAGTGTCAAGAAGTTAGGCCATGGCCCATACCGGGCTGCCAGCGTCACAGTGTGTTTTTTTGTTGCTTAAGTAACTTAAGTCATTGTGGAAGAAGACCCCTAGGTGGAGATTTCTTCCTTGGGAGAGAGCTGGACATGTACATACCCATTGTTTGGGTATGGTGTAGTCGATGTTTTCTGGTAGGATTTTTAGTTCGTTAAGAATATTTGCTTGGCCAAAATGTTTATTTGCCCACTGTGAAGTCGCTTTAAGGCGAATAGCTGCATTGGTGGCTACTTGTCTGCTATAAATGTCGAGGGGTGTAAGGTGAAACAGAGTGTCCAGAGCAGCGGAGGGCGTAGTGCATAGGGCTCCGCTTATGCACAGTCATGCTGTTCTTTGGACTTTACTTAGCTTCATGCAGTTCACTGCTTTGTCTAAGGCCGTCCGCCACACAATCACCCCGAAGGTGAGTATCGGTCTTATAGCCGAGATATATAGCCAATGGGTGATGCGAAGTTAGAGGCCCCATTCGTTCGCGAAGGCTTTTTTGCAATAGAATAAAGCTACTAAGGCTTTCTTTACTCTTTCATGAATGTTAGGTTTCTAGCTTAGTTACCTGTTGAAAATTAGACCCAGATATTTCGCTGCATCGGAGAAGACCAAGCTGGCCTTGCGGCGTACCTTTGCTGACACTTCTTTCGACAGAGGACCCACCCAGTTTGGAGTTGATAATCCTGCTCTTTAGCATGAGATTGATCAAGTCCCCAAGTGAATTATCTACCTTCAGAGCTGACAGCAGCGTTGTGATTGCGGATGTTATGACGTTGTTAAGGGCGCCTTCTATGTCCAGGAAAGCTACCACTGTATATTCTCTATAATGTAAATATGATTGTAGAGCCGTTTAGCCCGACTTTCCTTTGCAGTAGGCATATTGTGCCGTGGATAGAAATCTAGGGTTAAAGCTAGATCGTATATGGATATCAACCAGCCGTTCTAGAGTTTTTAGAAGGAAAGATCATAGACCATTAGGTCCTAGATCCTTTGGGACAACATGAGAATATTTACTGCTTGTGGGAATGAAAACTACATTTACTGCTCTCCGTAACATAGGTATGTGGGATAGTTCTACCCAGTACCTTATGGTATTTTCAAGCGATGGCAAGATTATATCTGAGGATCTTTGTATCTCGGCTGGAATTATACCATCCGGCCCAGCAGACTTATATGGTTTGAAGCTCTGCAGTGCCCAGAGCAGTTTGTCTCTTGTAATAAGGCCAGTAATATTTGTCGCAGCTGCAATAGTTCTATTATGACTGTTGCTAGCCGTGATAGGGGAGCTACCTGGAAAATGAGTATCCAGTAGCAGGTTCAGTGATTCGTCACTTGAGGTCGTCAATGAGCCGTCGCTTGAGGATTTTTCTTAGTCGTGATAACTCAGAGGCTTCAGTGATTTTATTACAAAAGGACCTCAAGGATTCACGCTTTGCCGTCCTCAATTCTTTTTTATATGTTTTGAGGGATTTGTTGTATGAATCCCAATCCGACGCTTCTCTTGAGGTTTTTGCTATGCTGAAAAGTTTCCTACAAGCAGGCGTAAGTATAAGGTACTTTGGAACTATTTATGTATTTTATCATAGATGTAGTAGAAGTATTCTTCGCCTAATATATGACGGTTTATGGATTTCCAATTGTCACGTGACAATAAACAACTTTATCAGTTATCAGATGACAAAGTTTCCACTGATAATATCTGATACCACACGCTTAGAATGTTTCTATTACCTATTGAGTTCCACTCGTTAGATAACTTCCCTAAATATTTCCAAATTATACTGCGCGTTAATGATTTTCACGTTGCAATTGTTGTTGCTAACCGTAACTATTACTTTTTACTCTTGCATTATGTACGTGACTTTAACAGTATGAACAAAAAGATAGTATACTCGTACCTCCGTTTTTTTTAAAACTTTTCCATGTCATATTCAACATTTTAGTTAGAATTTGCTTTGAATACTGTCCGCTCGTTTCGTTGATCCTAGTAAGATTTGTAAATTGACGATTTTAATTTTGAGTCCAACTTGAAAGCTTTCTTTGACTATACTTACAGTTTTACATAAAAATATATCGAATTCTACCTGTCGTTAAAAGCGAATGCATTCTCATTTTCTCTCACCACAACGAACTGCTCTCCGTGTGCTAAGATTAATCGACACAGTCTCCTTTAATATCTATTTTGAATGTAACGACGGTAATGGCAAAATATGTTCACTGTAACTGGAGCTGTAAAATTAACACTCGCATCATATACTTCTTCACTTTCAGCATTTCCACAGAAAGAAAAATTTAAAAAAAATCATTCGAAAACTAATGCTTCATCTGAAAGGGCTTTAACAACTACGAAAATTTTCTTATTTGTGAAGAAACTTTTTTAAACGGAAACAACTAGTACAAGGCCTCATGGAAGAAGAATCAGCTCGCTTAGTTACCAGAAAGGCCAGCAGACGGTCGCCTTGCTATATAGTCTATCTCGCGCCTCCTTGTGGCACCATCCGGTAGTTTCTTAACAAAAAGGAAAACTGTTTTGAAACACAACAAAATGCCTCAAAACGGATAGATAATTTATTGAAGTCCCCTGGCGCTTGCACTTGTATATGGACGAGGATCAGATTCCGAAAAGTTAACGCATCCCCCAACTCACCAAAAGAAGGTAATGAGTATTCACTAAACACAGTTCAGCAGCATAAAACATCTGGAAGCTTAGCGAAATAAAATGGTCGAATGGCAGTGATTACATTTCACCAATCGTGGACATTCTGTAACTCTGCTCTGACACAACAATTTGGAAGCATGCGTGAGCCCTGCTTACAACCTGTGCTTAAAATCAACATAGATCCATATACTCGTAGTTTGGGATTTGGACATCCGGAAACAGGTTGAGGCTAGTTTCGTCATGTATGGTCCGTTTTTGTGTTTTTTGTGTTTGTTGGGTGTAGTAGATGTAGCCATTATACGAACGATCTAAAGGTACCTGGCTTCGAACTTGTGTCACTATTCTTTTCTCAATGCGGTCTCGCCATTTACTTACGGAGTGATGTAAGTTACCAAACTGTCCCAACTCGGAATTGAATTTCATTTGGTTTAAATTCCATCTCCGTAAGCAAGTTATCCAAAAAACAAAAAAAAAAACACTGGCGCTGGCAGCCCGGTATGGGTCATGACCTAGCTTCTTTGAAAACAACTTGACCCAGCTTTAAAATAAGCCCATGTAAGTCCCAGACGTTGATAGTCATACCGTCAACACCCTAGATTTGTTTCTAACCTCTCACCCTGATAAATACACTGTTGATGTGCTCTCCGCTCTAGGCTCGTCAGACCAGCTAAATTCTCGTACATTGACCATACAGTCAGAGAAAAATAATCCTAAAAGAACTGTATGGCAATACGAGAAAGGCGATGGCCGAATTCGGAATCCCGAGGAAACTGATCCGGTTGTGTCGTGCAACACTAGAAAATTCGCGTTGCGACGTGCAGTATGGAAATAGAACCTCCGAATTGTTTCAAACCTGCACCGAATTTCGGCAAGGAGACGCGTTGTCGAGTGATTTCTTCAATCTTGTCTTAGAACAGATAGTACGTCGGGCCAGTACACGGAAGGTACTATTTTTTCTAAGTCTGTTGAACTGCTGGGATATGCGGACGATATCGATATCATCGCACAATCTCAGCGTTTCGTAATTGAAGCCTTTACGGCAATTGAATAAGAGGCGAAACGAGTTAGTCTTAAGGTAAATGAAGATAAAACAAAATACGAGTATATGCTGGCGACAAAAAATCCATCCGTCGCACACCAACTAAGACAAAATGCCACTACCGACAGCTACAACTTAGGTTATCAATGAGTTTACCTTCCTCGGAGCAAATGCCAACTCCACAAATTACATCTTAGTGGAGATTCGGCGAAGAATAACTCAAGGCAACTGCTGCTACTTCGGTTTGTCATATCAACTTGGGTTCAAGCCCCTAACTCAAAGAGTCAAGACAATGCTCTACAGAGCTGTAATCTTGCCAGTGCTGCTTTATGGAGCCGAAAGCTGGACGTTAAGTAAGACAGTAGAACAGCTTCTTGGCTCTTTTGAAAGAAAAATCCTTCGTCGAATATTTGGTCCTGTCTGCGAGGAAGGCACATGGAGAAAAAGGCATAACCGCGAATTCTGCGAGCCGTACGAGGATGTGGACATCGTCCGGAAGACAAAAATCCGTCGATTAAATTGGCTCGACCACATCGAACGAATGGACAACAATTCTCCAGCTAAGAGGGTTTTCGAATCCCAGCCACCAGGTTGGAAAAGAAAAGGAAGACCGAACCTCCGGTTTAAAGACCAGAAAGCTTTCCCCCAACCAGCAATCACAAAAATCAGATTTTGATGGCTTTTGACCTCACTTAAAATTTCATACAGAACTCGGATTGATGGGGACTTTTGCACATATTGTTAGTGGTCCATATTCAGGTAAATACTCTCTGGAAATGCCTCCAAATTTGAACGAGGTTTTTTTTAAATTTCAATTTGTTTGGAACAGTATAAATACTATAAGATATATATCGTCTTTTTTAATGCATAAATGTAAGTTGTTTTTAATTTAAGTAAAATAATAATTGCAATCCGGGATAATGAGAGGTAACAAAAAGGAGGGGTAGGCGTTAAAGATATTAATAGAAAAAGTAAAGATAAGTTAAAAAAAACAAGAAAAAAAGCAAAGAAAGAAAGAAGAAGTAGGAAAGTTGTTATTAATTTGGCTAAGGTGTTCCAGTGCTGCATTCTTAAATAATGTAGCTCCCATTGCTTGTTTAGCCGTTAAAGGGAGTGTGTTCCAAAGCCTGGTAACATAGATAAAAAAAAAGACGCGCGAGGAGTTTAAAAAGTTATATGCAGGTATTATAAGATTAAGTGTTCTGGTAGATTAAGAAAATCGTATCTTGCAGGAGATTTATTTTGAATAATTTTGTGCATGAACACACAACACCTGAAGTCGAGAAATTCAGCCTTATCGCGAACAAATTTTCCCCGGAAGTTTTCTTCCATACGCCACTCTCCAATCATAAACAACTTCTAAAGTGAAAAACTATTCCCGGGAAAAAAGGAGGCATCGTAAATTTATTTTCCGAGGGAAAATAATTTACATTTCTCTCGAAAAAATTCTCCGATATTTGTTTGGAGGAATTTTAAAATGTAAGTATACTTTCTTTTTAGAATTTAAGATTCCTTCTTATTTCATGTATAATTGTAAAATAAGGTCATCTACGTCAAATGAAACCAAGTAAATAAAGATTAACCATTTGTTTTTGCTTATCTAGTTTCTCTTTTATTATATACAGAAATTGCTGTATAGAGGGAAGCTCATCGATTTCATTATCGAGTTCCAAAAAGAGTCAATCTGGAAATGCTTGCATATGTTAAACATTGCACAACATACGTTAACTATTTTGACTGCCTTATCGGAAGAGTAATGTAGTTCTCGCGCGTTTAATATGCACCTCCACTGGCCTTTGAGATCACCAATCGTTAGCTCAATTATATTTCTGCAGCTTTTAAATGCAGTGCTGAATTTACTTTCATTAGAATTTTATTCGGTGGATCTATGTGGGGTCAAAAGCCACGGTTCTAAAGAGTATCCAGCATCTCCAACATCATATAAAATAGATGTTATGAATGACAACAAATTGTTTTTTTTTTCACAATTTACGTGCCTAGTAACCAAAAAGCATTCAACCCAACTACATTTTCGTATTAACTTAAAATGGCTCCGGCAATTCCACTGGATTAGAACAAATCTGCTCGTCTCCAGAGGAAAACAAAATTGCCGATAAGGCTAATTGCCTTGGAGCAACAAGACCTCCTAGAGAGAAACCTGCCGATGTATTTAAGATTATGTCCTTAATCTGACAGCTATCATTTGCATTTTGGAAGTTATAATTATAAACAATAAACGTTAACTTTAAGTCATTTCACAAAATATCCCTGTCAAAATATTTCGAAAATGATTCGAACTTATTTCCCCGGGAAATTCGATTCCCGGGAGATTGGCGATAGGAGGAATTTTTTCCGGGAAAAGCGATTTCCTGCAGAATCGCCGATAAGGCTGATAATTTGAGGGAACAACCTAGAACAGAGTTATGGTAGTGAGAGGCGTGGTTGTATCGGGGAAGTCCGTAGACATACCTTATCATATCATTGAAGGCTATGAGTAACTTATGTTGCGAAAGGGAATCAAGCTTGCAGTAGATAACATCAGCGTAGTCAATTATAGACAGAAATAACGTTTTCACAAGTCTGAGCTTTGTGCCTAAAGGCGTAAGGTTAGAAGAGGGCCAGAGCCCATATAACCCAATAACATAATTTATGTGGTCAACAGCGGAAAGCGATCTATTTAATTTGTAACCCAAATTAGTAATCACGTCAACAAAATTGAGTTGTCTGTCATTCAGGAATACTAGTGGTATTACGTCCGTGTGGAAGTGTTGTTTAGATATCAAAATCAGTTGTGATTTCATTGGGTTGAGATAAAGTCCATTACAAATAGACCAGTCATAAATTTTGGACATAATTTAATCTGACGACTAGGTCCTCAACGAGTCCAATTGGTCGGAAAGTATAGATCTGTGCATCGTCAGCATATAAGTGGATATCCGCATTAGAACAGACTTTTGGTAGATCATTTATCAATGACAAGACAGAATAAAATCGGTCCAAGTATAGACCCCTGAGAAACTCCTGCAGCCAAATTTTAACGAGGCGTTGTTGTGGATGCTCTTTGATAACGGTTGTCGAGATAATTGAAAATTAGGCGAACTGAGTTTTCACTGAAGCCGAAATATAACCTAATTTTTCGACATAGTACCTTATGGTTGACACTATTAAAATCCTTCGAGAAGCTAAGCAAATATAGCAAACATTTCCGAATTCAGTTACAAACCATCCTTAACCATCGATGATAATCTAAAAGAAATTATCCCTTACTGTTAAATAAAAACACGACCATTTTTAAAAACAATTTCCATTGTTTGGTGTTTCATATTTTTTTTTGTTTTTTGTTTTTCTCTTTTTTTCTTTTTAATATAATGTGTAAACAACGCATCATGTTGGCTTATATAAAAAGAAAAAAAAAAGTATTATAATATTATTTTACTTCATGTTCTTACTGCTCATCTATGTGATCGAAAATAAATCAAAACTGTTTCCAAAAAATAGAAAAAAAAGAGTTATCAAAATCATAAGCAATTTTCACCAAAGAACTCAAAACATGAATTCTTTAACAAAGAAATAAAAAAGAATTTTTAGTTAGTTTTTTTATGTTATGTTTTCGTTTATTTTCATCTACATATTTTTTACTTTTATATTATTTCTTTCATTCTCCCTCTCTTTCAATATTTTTGTTTATTTTTTTTTATTTTTTATTTTTTTTCTTAAATAAAATTATGTTTTCCTTCCAAACAAAAATACACGATTATTTTAGATTATTTAACATAAGGCAATCAATGATTCAAAAAAAAAAAAAAAAAAACAAAAAAACAATAATAAAATTGTTTTTAACAAAAAAAAAAAGTTCAAAAGAAAAGAAAGTCCATTTAAAAAAAAAAAAAGGAAAACCAATTATGTTTTATTGTAAAAGAAAGGAATTAAAGTATATTCATTTGAATATGAATTTATTTTTATTTTATAGTGTTTTGTAGTTTGTAGTTAGTTCATTTATCAAAGTAGAAAAGATAAACATAATCAAACAAAAAAAAAAATAAAATAGGGGTCTTAATTAACCCTAACAGAAACTATTAATAATTAATTAAAAGAAAAAAAATTGTAGAAATTAAAATGTAATGAATAATGAAACAAAAAGCATAGTATGTAATGTAGTATGGGAAATAATTTTTTTTTTATTTAACTTCATATTTAAGAAAATAATTATAATAATTAAGAAAACGAAATTATTTATTTTTGCCTATTTTTGCTTTATTTCTTATTTTTTCCATGTTCATGTGTTTTGTTTTGTTTTTTGTTTTTTCTCTTAATTCTTTCTTTCGTTATTTTATTTTATGTATTCCCTTTTTCATGTGTGTATGTCTTGTTATAGTTATCACTGGGTGTTTTTCTTTTTTTTCTTATAATTTTTATAAACAAAAAGATTATTTTGTTTTCTTCTATTTATTAGTATATAAGTATTATTTTTATTTTTATTTTTTGTTTCTTATTAATTTCTACATTTGAGTGGTTGATTTATCCAGTTGTTTTGTTGTATCATTTGATTAAGAGGTCATCAGAGATAAAAAGCTGCGGTTTACTTGTTTGTTTCTCACATTTGGGTTTTCTTTTATTTTCTTAAATTGTTTGTTTCTTTTATTGCTTTGCTGTTTCAATTACTTAGTTTTTTTTTTCTAAAAAAAAAGATTTCTTTCTTTTTTTTCATTCAAATAGATTATTTAAAAATTAAAAAAAAACAAAAAAAATGGGTTTACATGAAACTGTGTCAAGGGAGTTTAGTTAAGAGTTCAATTATTATTATTTGTTGTCCGATACAGTAGTAAATTTGTTGTCTTATTATTTAAATTGTCAACATCTGTGTTAATTGTTTCGTTAAAAAAAAAACTATGCCGCCTGTAAGAAGTGTAAGTTTTGAAATAAACAACAGAATGTGGTTTTGTTTTTGATTGGTTTTTTTTTTTTGTTTATGGTCAAGAATTTATATAAAATGCAATCACATATAAAAACTTGAGCATATCACTTTTTAGTTAAAAATTTGTTCTTTTCTTTTTGTTTTTTTTATCATTTGAATTTAATAAAAAAAAAATAGTATTGCAATTTTTATATATGATTACAATTTATAATAATATTTTCTTTTTTTGTTTTGTTCTGTTTTTATTTTTTTTATTATTATTATTTCACTTACAAAAACTTTCAAATACAAGAAACTTAACAAAATAATATTTTTACTATATAATTGTTATTATTAATATTATTATTTTTCTTTTGTTTGCTTAAAATGTTAATTTTTTTTAGTGTTTTATTTTTTATTTAAAATATGTTACTTGTCCTATTGATAATTTTTATGTATTTTGCGTGTGTATATAGTATTTTTTTTTTGTTTCGTAGTCATACATGAAATGAGAGAATTTATTACCAAAATACATATATGTATTTGAATATGTTTTATTTTTTGATTAGAATAAATGAATTTTTATTAACAGCTTGTATCTCGTTTTTTTCTCTTTACAACTTTTTGTTAAAGTAGTTTTTTTTTTTTTTTAATTTTAAAGGAAATATACTATAGAGGCAGGGAAATTTTAACACTGGAAAAATTCGTACTTAGTCGTAAAACATATATATTTGCACGTCATAGACGTTCAAATCAGGCTTCAACTCTTACATCTTTTTGATGCTTACAATTTAAAACTGAACGTTACGAATTTTAGCCTTCTCTAAAAGTAACATTTTCGATTGGTGTTGATTCCGTCTGACTTTTGAAACTTTTTCTGAGAAAAGCGCTGCAATCTTAGTTATCTGTTTGCTCTCCTGTCAACCAAAAACAGACCTCATTTAAAACTGATGCCTGAAAAATGAATTTTCGAGCAGAGGGTAAATTTTTTTTTTTGCATATTTTTATTTGTGCAAACATCTCACAATAAAGGATAAAATTACGATAAGGAGCAAGTGTATTCATAACACTGAGGAATTTTGGAAGCCTTTAAAAATAAACAGAGCATGTCCATTTCCTTATTTAAAGTCTTGAAGTAAATTTTAAATATTTGTCAATTAAATTGTGTTTTTTTTTAAGAAATAACATTTAATTTATTTTTTTCGGGAGAAACATAATGTGGCATATTCTTGAAATCGTAAGGGAACATTCTGTATTCAGTAGTTGAAGAAAAACGCTTACTACTCCACTAAAAAAAACAAGCTGCTAACATAAATAATTTCCAAATGATAAAACCTTAGTCAAGAGAGGTGAGCGAATTTTAGTTCTTACAAAGCAATGAAGGCATATTTTAAGATTTGAAAATAAGTCACCAATAAGTCAAAATTCAAGTCAGCTTAAACAGATACATGCAGAGCTAATTGCTTTGATTTCAAGCTTTCTTAAAAAAACATTTAATTGGAAAAATAGGTCTAACTAGAAAAAAAAAATATAGAGGGCTTAAGTAACCAGTATTGTGCCATCATTCTCAAGAAACAAGACAGCTAAAATGAAAAAGAAATCAGATAATTATTGACATTCGGTTTAAAGAAGAAAATTCATTGATTGGTTGTTTCAGTCAGTTTTTTTTTTAAGACCAGTGGAAACGTTTGCAAAAATCCAAAACAAAAAGCCTTTTGGACGAGGAAGTCTGTACATTAAAAAACAATCGATATTTCGAGTGAGCCTGACGACAAGAGACACTTGAGGACCAATGGTGAATGCTTAGAACTTTTAAGGTAAAAAATGAACAGGTTTTGCATCGAAGAGGCAACTGGTATAAATAAATTTGACGAAGAAATCGAATTGCTTCTGAAACCAGAAACCAGAACTTTAAAAAAAAAATTAAAACAAATTAAGCCTTAGATACATTATCAAAAAAGTTTTAATAGAAATTCAAATTTAGGAGTTTTTTAGAGAAAATCTAAAAGTGCATCTATACAAGATATAACAATTTAAAGACAAAATTTCAGCAATTTTATTGCAAAAGAATTGAAGGTAATTAGATTTAAGTCCGAGAAAAAGCGCCTCAGACGAATGAGTAAAATCTAATAAAATAAATTTTAGAAACAAAAGTATGAAAATCATCTCAAGACAAGATGCATTTTAAATTACAAAATTAAGATGTTTTGGTATGGCTCCAATTAAGTTCTTGACCTTTGAAGGTATTTTAAAGAAAAAAAAATTAAACATGCCTCTAGCCATTGTCATTGAATGTTGATTTCAACTTAAAACTCAAATATAAGAACAAAATAATAAGAAAATTAGAAAAAGACGTCAAACCAAAGAAATAACCATTTCGAAGGACTTTAACTAGGAAATGTTGTTGTTTGTTCCCCTAATTTTGGTACATATGTGCATATATGGAGCTTTGAAACGATTTAATGTTTTCAAATAAAAAAAAAAGAACAACGATTTTGATGCAATTTTGAGGATTTTGAAAACATTATTATATAAAAACTAACGACAAAAAATATTCAGAATAAATAATAAATAAAATCAAAACCGAAAAGTGAAAAATTTAACATAATACTTACTCCCGAATTATGTCCAGTTGGCATTGGAAAAAGGGATTTAATACTGCACTTGTTCGATGCTGTACACAAGAAAATATGAATGAACTTTAGGACAACAAATAAAATTAAAATTCAAGACAATTTAAAGAGTATTTAAAACATCACATACCGAAAGAATTTCCGATAAAAAATGGGCCCCTTTACACATGCAGCAACGTGATATTATCAAAGAACGATAAACTGCGTTCTAAGAGAAAACCCATAATAAGAAAGAATTCGAATGTTATGGTGTAGCTAATTGGTACCTCCTATAGATATTCCTTAAAATGTGTTGCAAAAGTATTGCTCATCATATCAGAAGAAAAACTTTGAATAAATTGTATTTTCCTAGGGTTTAACTTCTTTTCTTTTAAGAGAAAAATTTAAGTTATCACAATGTCGAATGAACAATTTTTCCCACTTTTGGCCTCAAACAAGTGCCATTCAAAAAATCGAGGTCGATAAACAATTTTGAGGCTGCTTAAATTCCAAGTCAAGCTGATTTGTGTCGACGAAAGTTTTAAAATATAAACTCCAAAAAAACAGAGATAGAAGGCGTTGGTTTCCACTGGTTCTAATAAAATATATTGAAAGAATTGCTCGTCAAATAAATAGAAAAATGGGTTCGAAGACACTATTCTGTAATCAAATATTCAACTTTAGGGAACGATCCATTGTGCCAAAATATTATTATGTTGAAATAATTTAGTCCTCCTTTGTAAGAACATCAAAAATCGAAAGCTTTCGCATCAGATGTTTAGACTTTTTAAAATGCAAATCGTAATTTACTGGCTTTAGGACGGTTTTTTTTTTTTTTTTTTTATATACATAGAGGTATGATTCGTCAATTGATGCATGAAATGCGAATAGGTCATTTAAACGTCGTCACCTTGAACGTTTAAAAAAAAAGTTTTTTTAATTTTGTCAAAATTTCACCAAATCGAAATGACTTCCTCAGAGTATGTGGCAATTGGCAATCTAAACGTTTTCCACCACAAATTCATATTTAAAAATTGATCGATCGCTTCAATTCAAAACTAGGTAGCTCGTCTTGGTTTACGCGCAAACTCGAGGTACAAGAAAAGCCATATAACTTTTGAAATTAGTTGAACTTCCAATTAAAATAACAACAGAAAAGGGAGATAATAAAAAAAGAATCAACACAAAATAGTTGTGGGCATTTTTTGTTTTTATTTTGAAAAAGTCAAAGAGAAGGATCTCCAAATCCCAATCCCAGTGCCTGAAACTTGCGTTGTATACAAAAAGCAAATAGGCAAAAAAAAAAAACGAGATACTACTGCGCTTTGTTAACAGACAGACAAGATGTTCTTAACAACAAAAAAAATTAAACATATCTTCTAAAAAAAAGGTATTTGTTTAAATTTATTTATATATAATTTATTTTTATTTTAACTTTTTTTTTTTTCTTTTGTTTTGATTTAGATTTATTTATTCAGAGTTTTATACTAAAAAGATGTTTTTGTTTGTTTTGTTTCTTATAAACTTTATTGGTGTTTATTTATTTGTTGTTACTATTTTACTGAGTTGAGTTGTTTTGTTTTATTTGTATTTTTTTGTTTTTAAGCGACGTTACTCTCAATCGGTATTAAAATTATAAATTAAAAATAAAAGAAACTAAATGAAAAGCGTGTTTGATTAGAAAATTTCTTTTCATGTGTGGTAATTTTTTTGTTTTGTTTTTTTATTCTTTTGAAATCTTGTATTTTGTATTGAAGTTTAAAATCGTTATTATTAATGCTTTTCTTTATAGAACTGTGATTGTTTGAAAAATTGAATTTATTTTAGTATTTTCTCTTTCTCTAGATTTATTGTGTAAAGAAAAGAATTTCTTCTTATGTGGTGTTTTGTTTTCCTTTTTTTTTCTTTTTTCTTTTAAATAGTACTACAAATGTAATTGATATATTTTTTTTTGTTTGCTTTCTTTTAATTATGTTCTTAAAATTATGTCTAGATTTAGTATAACTTTTTATTTTTTTTTTTATTTTAAAACTTTTCTTCTTGTAATTGTTTAAATATGGATTTTTTCTTATTTTGTTAAAAAAAAAAAAAAAAAAAAAATGTTCTCCTTTCTTTCGTTTTCAAATAAAAACAAATTATAATTCCTTAAATTGTTTGGTGTTTATATATATGTATATGTATGTATGTTAAAAAAAAAGAAGAAAAATTATTCATTTTTATATATTTCTATTGTATACTTAAGGTTTAATTAAAAACAAACGAAGAAAAAAATGAAATAAAAGAAGAATAATGGGAAAAAAATTAAAATAAAAATGAAAAAAAAAAATTAAAAAAATATTGTCCTTTTTCTCTACGCGCATTTTTGTTAAAATCGTTATTTGTATTCTTTCAAAAAAAAAAAAAGTGTTTTTTTTTTGTATTTTGTTTTCTTTCTTTATTTTGTATAAATATTATATGAAGTAGAATTATAAATGTATGTATACATATATATTTACCAAAACCCCAAATGTGTTTTACTATTTGTTTGAATTTTAAATCCGTTGTTTTGTGTTTGTGTGTGTGTTTTTTTTTTCTCTCATTGTTTTTACTACTAATTTTCACAACATATTTTCTTTGTTTGTTATAATTTTTATTTTCATTTGAGATTTGTTTTGTTTTTTGTTTTTTTTTTTTTTATTTTAATTAACTTTAATTCATTACAAAATTTCGTACAAAAATGTTTTAAAATTTTTCTTTTTTAAAAAGAAATCATCACAATTTCGAGTCCGAACTTTTCTTTATTTTATTTTGTTTAATGTTTGCTCATTATTTAATTGAGAGTTCAAGTTTTAGTGTTAAAAGTTTTCACGTTTTCCCCTTTTATTTTCTTTTTGTTTTGTTTGTAAACGAAACACTATCACCATTTATTTATTTTTTATTTTTTTAATGCAAAACATCTTGAATTACATGAACTAAGAAAGAATATATATATATATAAAAAAAAGGATACACAAGTGTATGTATATATAGTATAAACAAGTAAAATAATTTGTCTAAAACAAAAAATAAAAAATAAAAATAAAATTACAACAATTACATTTTATATATGGTATTTATAATTTTGTTTCTCATTTTTCTTTTTCTTAATTCTTGCCAAATGTTACAACTAATGGAATAGAAGAAATCGAAAGAAAATAGAAAAAAAAATTAAAAATAGTAGAATTAATACAAAAATAAAAAGAGAATAATATTTATACAAAGTGACGGAAATTCTGTCTAATTTTCTTGCTTGATTTTAACATTCCAAATCACGTTAAACTATACAAATATAAAAAAAAATAAAAAATAAAAAAATATATATATATTTAAACATAGGGCAGTATACTAAAACAAAAAAAATACATTCTCTTTAGGTCATAATTTTTTGTTGTTTTTTTTTTGTTTTTGTTTTTAACATTTTATGTCACCAATTCATAAAAGTAAAATATATAGATTTAATTTGTTTAAATATATAATTTAATGTCAGTCGATTTTATTTATTTTTCTCAGCCAATTCATTTTATTTGTTTGCTTTGTTGTTAATTGTTGACATTCACATTTTTTATTTTTCACATTTCAAAAATTGATTAGATTTTTACGTTTTTTTGTTTTTGTTTTTGTTTGTTGTTTAATATTTCAAGAGACAGAAAGAGAAAAAGAACAAAATCTGTTAAGTGTTACTATTATTAATTAAATATGTATAAATTGTTTTTTTTTTTCAAAATTTTTTTTTTTGTTTAAATCTGTAAATATATTTAAAAGTAATTTTTTTTTCTTAATATTTCTTTTCTTGTTACAAAAAAAAAAAAAAAACAAAGCAAAGAACAAAATGGTGGTGGTGATGGTGTTAGCAAATATTTTTTTCTCCCTTTATACGTTTGTTTTATTTTCATTAGTTTGTTTATTTAAGTTTTTTTTTTTGTTTTTTTATTTTCCTGTTTTTGCTTCTATAAATGGTCGCTGTTAAAAGTACAGAAATTGGCTACAAACTATGGCTAGGACTGATTTTGTTATTAAGTTGACTTTTCTCTTTTCATTTATTTATTTATTCAATTTGTATTTTGTGTTTGTTTATTTTAACATGGATATAATATAATACGCCTATGATAACTATCTAAAAAGAAAAAAAAAAAAAATGAAAGAAGTCTAAAGATTATTTTAGATTAAATCTGTGATGTCTCTAATTCGTTGCTGCTAACTCGGTTGTTGTTTAATTTATTTTATTTAAAAAATATATATATTTATGTATTGTATTTTTGAATGTATAATTCTCACTTTCTTTATTACTACTTTGAAGACCAAACAAAAATTTATAAATTTATCGTTTCAATTTTAACGAATAAAACAAAACAAAAACAATTCGATATTTTTCTCCTTTTTTGGCTCTTGTTGGTTTTTTTTTTTTAAAGAAAACAGAAAAAATAAACAAAATATTAGTCGTTTTGTTTCCTTACAGGAATATAACATTTTCTTTTTTTTTTTTGTAAATTTTAATTTTATTTTTGTTTTTTTTTTATAATCATTTTGCTTTAATGTTACACTGTCTTGTCAGATGTGGCAACATTATATAATAATGCACCAGCTTTCTTAAATAAACTTCCCCGATATATCTATATATATATATATATATATGTATTTTTATATATATATAAATTTTCTTAATGATTTCAAAAAATTTTTATCCTAACATTACAAAACGATTTTGTTTAATTCTTGTTAAAAAAAAAAAAAAAAAATTGTCAGTCATTTTTTACTTTATCTTAGCTTTATCAATGTATTTTTTTTTTGTTTTTCTTTTAAATATATGTACAAGATCTCTTATAGCAATTATCTAGTTAGGTATAAAAAAGTGCGTACAGTTGTTCTTTTTTATTTAATTTATTAATTTCTTTCATTTTCTCATTTATTTTAATTTTTTTTCTTCCTTTTGTAACAAACTAAATTAAACACGCAAAATTCTTAGTTGTTTTTTCCCCTTTTTTTGTGTATATGTGTGTTGTTTTTTTTTTATAATTTTAATTTTTTGAAGAATATAAAACGTAACTAAAAGAAAACGAAACAATTTTTATTTCTTTTAAAGATCAACAATTTAAATTAAAAAAAAATTCCATTAATTCAATTAATTTATTCTTATTAGTTTTATTAGTTTTTTTTTATACATCTACTAGATTGCGATTAAAATTTTGTTTTTTTTTTGTAATTATAAATTATCGGGAATTTATATCTTATAAGCTTCTAAAGTTTTTTTTCTTTTAATTTTAAGTGAATCTCCAAGGACGTTTTTTTTTTTTTAAAAAATTGTATTATATTTTTTTTTTTAATTTGAAAAAAGTGTATACTTTATCGCTGCTGACTGGTTGTTGTTTGTTTGTTTTTTTTTTCATTTGTTTGTTTTTGTTAATTTAAATTATGTGTGAGTGTAGCGTGTATTATTTTCTTTAATTTTTGTTTTGCTGTTGATAATTTTAACTCCATGTTGGAAAAGTATCAGTATACCATTGTTCGCCGTTTGTGCCCAAAGGTTGTTGAGGTAGCGGTAAGCTACTCCAACTACCACCACCATTTCCTATTAAACCGCTTGCGTAACGTCGCTTTGAATCTCCTGGATTTTGGTGACCTCCATCAAATTTACGTTTACCGACTACTACTATGTGTTTGCAAGAGAAAAATATGCCACAGAAAAAAAAAAAAAGAATGATGAAAGGATAAAGATATTAGTAAATATAATTTTTTATTTTTAAATTATTTTAAATGTTTGATTTTATTATATGTATATTTTTTGAGAAATTAATAAGTAGATGTTGTATTTTTTTTTTTTTTGATTTTAAATTCAAGTTTGCCATTAATAAAGGATTGCTCTCTTGAAGAAAAATTATGAAACGGAAATGGAATAAATAAGTCATATACCCACATATGTGGGCTTTCAATTTCTTCAATTTTATTTATTTTTATTGGTGGGTTCCGAATGGTTAGAATGCCTTGAGTAAGAATCACATTATTTTTTTTACGGAATATAAAGCATAATATGAGGATTATATCATAATAATTACCAAAAAATCTTTACCGATGTTGTCTCTCCTTCCAGCCTCGATAAATGTAGAAATACTATATGCTGTTCACAAGAAATACTTTTTAAAGTTATCATTAAAGAATAATATACCAAATGTGTATTTGAAGAGTGATTTGCTATTTCATTGCCAGCGATTGCTCGAGTAAAAATCTTCTTTGTTCATATAGTAAGTTTAAAATAGACATACAATGCCCCATCAATGGTGAATTTGAAAAAGAGTCCATCATTAACAGATGTTTACAACTTCTGAGGTAGAAACAAGAACTAATGATGACAAAAAACTGTCTAGATAATAGAAAAACACTAGAAACCGATCGTAGTTATTGTACTTCTCGGAACAAATCATAGCTACTGTTCCCTTTAATAAAATTGAGGCTACCGATTGATGTGACTACAATACTTAGATGTAGTCCAAACCTGTTGCATTGCACATATTACTACTTAAGATAAAGTAAGGGACAATATACAATTGTTTTAAAATAATATCAATTTCAAGAAAATTTTTCTTTACTAATTAATTAGGAAAATATATCTTAGTATCGAAATGTAATTTATGTAAGGTTCATTTTTTTTTCACCTTTTTTATACTTATTCTTTCATAGCTAGTAAATGTGTACATATTTAATGTGTTTTAACTTTAACACCTAAGGACAAAATGATTTTGATCAAGGACTTCAAGTCCTCGTGGTATTTTTCACATTAAATTGTATAATCACCAGTTGCTCACCCTTTCTATAAATAAATAAATAAATTATTATAATCTGCAACGAGGTTTGAAAAACAAAAAATTCAATCACAATATATTTTTCTTGAGCTTGACGAAGACGCAGTCATACTTTGCGTAAAGTAAAACAATACATCAATAGCGCACGCTTAAATACACTTGATGTGGAGCTGGAGTTCCAAGACCTCAAAATCGCTGTCCACACATAACTGAATGTTATCAAAGATGCACCCATAAGCTACATATTTCTATTTACATACTATTGTATACAATAGATGACATCGATATCACATTACGCTTTTCCAGGAGGTGAAGTTAACGATTCTACGGAGTATTTTATTAGAATCATCAAAACAGCAAGAACAAATTGGTGTTGGCAACTTAAAATGAAGAAATAGTTAGCAAAACAGCAACAACCCGGTTTCATCAAAGTATATTATCATCCAAAACTGGAGCACTGGACGGATATCTAAACCAATAGCATAATGATTGAACTGGTTTGGTACTTTTGTTGACTTAAGCAAACTGTTCCCATATACATTTTAAATTTTCCCTAAACGGGTTGGGACGAAGAAGCCTAGATCTTAGATTGATAAGTACAGTTACTGAAGTACTATACTCACCGGCCTTCCGACTTCCATCACTTAAAGGGGTCTGAGTACCGACTTTACAGCAAAAGCCAGGGACTGGCAATAAGGTGTTGTAAAACAGCATAGGAAATAAGTTTAGAAATGACAAGATAACAAGATTTAAAATAAAAAACATATAAAGGTACGAGTGGTATGGTAAGATAATAAAAAAATATTGCTTCGTATAAATACAGACTTCGATGGTTTTCTATATAATCATGCGCTAAGGAGATTTTCGCAACATTTAAAACCAAAAGTATGGTATACCCACAAAGAACAAGCGAGTAAAGGATTTTACCATAGTCAAAGTAAGCATCAATGAAACCTTGGTGATAGGAGGAACCCACTACTACTCAGCTTGGCAACTTACTACTTTCTTGTTTCGAGCGCTCAGTTTTCTATAACTGTTTTTTTTTTTTTTGTGGGGGAAAATTGCAAATAGAAAATACATGTGATACATCTGAAAACTTTGTGAATATCATGCAAAAAGCAAAAACACCACCCACTCGAACGACTGAACTAAAACTCGTCAGCATAAAAAAGAAAAACCAAAATCTTATTACAAAGGCTCAAAACAAAAATTGAGATCGAATTCTAGTTTTTAAATTGAACCCCCATATGGCCATAATTAGTAGAAATGCGCTTATATGCTAAATTAACAATTTCTGGTTTAAAAACTGCTGATGGCAGATAAAACGTATACCCTTAAAAGAAGAAACTGTAGAGTGACGTTGGAAGATGAATTAATGCCGTAATTACCAGTTTTTAATTTTCGCTGTGAATCATCGTTTTCGTATTACTATTGTAAAAGACAAAACAAGAAATTGAAAATCCGAAGATAGAACAAGAAATATTCGCCGTATATAGACCGGCATTTCTTATACAAATATCGTGAGCAAACTCATACACAGTCGGAAGCATACCACCTCGAAACCAGATGGATACGCGAACAAAACACAACCAAAAGCATATGTGAATGTAAAAACTCTGGTGTAAAAGAAACCAACCCCGTGCTTATAGTCAAATCAAAAGGATAAAGCCACCTGTAACACTAAAGCAGCGTAAAGCCCGTGTTTTAGTTTATCGACTTGCTCAACAAAACGATGGAAATTCTTTGTTTGACGAGACCAAAATAAGCTGTTTGAGTTTCGATGGTTAGAATATCTGTAAGGTCTTAAAATGATGCATTAGATCGAGGTATGTTCCGACTGTATTAAGGCATCCCGTGGAGTCGACAAACGTCTAAGTCTGAAAACACATAACGTCTTTTCTTGTCGTATCGAACAACAACCCATTGATTCTTATGAGTCAACACACACCAAAGCAGGCGGAAAAAACGACATATTTTCCTGTCGATGAGTTCCATGACTGGTTGTCATGGGTTCGCATACGACCAACACACACGCAATGCAACAAACATCAAACATGTTGCGATCCAGTGTCGTTGTCGATTACTGCACACTTGCTTATGGAGCAACACACACCACATACGACAAAACAAAACGACAGGACATAATAGAAAGAAATTTGTCGTTGCCGATACCTAGAATGTTGTTTTTTTATTTTTTTTTTTGTAGTTGCGTTTATTTATTTGATAGTTTAGGTAGAGAACGTGTGGCGAAGCGAACTCATGTTTTGTTTTTTCAAACACACACCAAACGAGACAGAAAAGTGAAATGACTTGTTTTGTTACAATTTGTTCCGATTGGTGTGCGTTGAAATAAAAATCGTATTTTCGTCGGTGAAAAACAGGACGTCATGTCCGCTCCGGTGTGTTTGCAGCCTAAGAGAATTTTTCTTGGTTTAGGGTTGGACTGCTTTTTCGAAATGATGGAATTTTGATGAAAGAAAAATGCCATTAACTTTGGAAAATGAGTCTATTAATTGAAAATAATGATAAGTACATGGCAGAACTCAGGAAGGCGTAGTTCGAACGAAATTCCATCAGGATTTCTGAGTGGTTCTCTTTTAAGTTCATAAAACATCTGCGAAAGAATCTTAAGGATGCCAGAAGTTAAAAAAACATAGCAATTCAGATGGCTTGTAAGGTCTTTTCCTGTGCAAACTTGTGTTGATAGGTACAGCCCTTACAAAAGAACCCAATGATGACGTAATCTTACAAAAACATTATTTCTCACAAAATCTTAAACGTATGGTTTAAATAAAATATATATTTTTTTCTGAATATAGATTTCGAAAAGTATCTACATTGCATTTATGTTAATGCCATTTATCCCTGAAATTGCTTAAGTTCTTTTAATAAACACACAATACAAAATGTCCATTTTAATACTAATATTAATATGCTATCGGAAGAAGAAATATATCTTCGCCCTTTAAAATTTAATTATTGAATTATAAGAGCTGAATTATTAGCTAATCACGGAATCTAAAAAACATTCGAATTTTTCTTTTGTTTCGCTGGAAGTACTCGTATTTTTAAAGACTACGGAATGGATAACAGCTTAGCGGAATTTAATAATAATAACTTAGAACCCCTTTATAATTTCTTAGATATTTATGTGAATATTTTCTCAGACTCATTTAAAATTAAATGTGTTTGAAGTCTCATTCCACATACCAAAATAATACAATAATTTGCATTCAATTAAATTTTTATTTGTTTTTGATTGAATGTGACCTTTTCCGTTTCATAATTTTGCCATTAATATTTCTATAACACGCTGAGAACATGGATATTAAAAAGGAATCTGAGGACATTTACCTAAGAAAAAAAAAAAAAACATCAATGAACAAAACAAAAATATATAAATTCCAATTGAAATATATAATAGAAATGAACAAAGTCTAACAAAATTAATAAACAACAAGAAAAATAAATACAAAAAAATCCATAAAATCACTAAAAACATTAGAAACTTGCTTTTTTTTCATAATTTTTGTTTTATTCTCATTAAACAAGAAAATAACATAACTTGAATTTATCTATATTATATAAAGAACAATAAACGTAGCTTATTTAATTAGTTTTGTTTTCGGTTTTGTTTTTTTTCTCGAAAATTTTAATTTGCGGTTAAACAAAATGTTTCAATTTAAGTTTTCTTTTATTTTTCATATCTCGATTCATATCATATATCGATTCGCTCTAGCATTTTGAATTTTCGAGTCTCATTTCAGAACTTATGCGATGATGGCTAAAATTAATTAAATCCAAAGAAACAAAGAAAATAATTTTGAATCAATTTCAAGAAAAAGCCGAATATTGATTAAAAAACAAAAAAAAAAAAATAGTAATAATAATATTAACCGCTTTTCTTTTCTATATAACTGTTTTGTACTGTTCCTTTCATTTAATTTAAATTTAATAAAAAAAAACTTTCCAACATATTTCTGCAACACAAGTTTAAAAAAATATAAAAAAAACAAACTATAAAAGAAGTAGAAAAAATATGAACAACAGTACAAACATATACGAAAAGATGATGAAGAAAAATTAAGAAAACACATCATACTTATATTTAAATTAAATTAAATCAAAAAAAAAAACTTAAAAAACGTATAACAAAAATAAGTGGAAATATGTAAAAAAAAAAAAAAAAAAAAAAAAGATATATATAACGAATCGATTAGTATTTAATAAAATAAACAGTAAATATATATATAAAATGTAAACGATATAAATACAAATGTGAATAGATATTTTTTTTTTTAAATATATATTTTTTACATAATTATATTAAAAGGACATAAAATGTTAGCAAAGCGGGGAATGATTTTAGAAACACATAGGAAATTAAAATAATGAACCAAAATTTTTTTTATTTATTATTATTAAAGATAAAAAACAAAACTAGAATTATACAAAAAAAAGTGTTTAAGATAAAAATGTTAAAATTAAAAAAAAAAGTAGTAGCATGTGCAATCGCAATTTTTTCTCATTTTTTTTTTTTTTTGTTATAAAAAAAATTGTGTGACAACAGTTAATTGTAGATTTTAATTTAAATTTAACATTAGATGCAAAATAATAATCTTCTATCATGGAATAGAAAATAAAATAGAATGTAGTTTGTTTGTTTGTTTTACTTTTTTTTTTTTTTTTTTTTTCTTTAATTATTGTAACAGAAAGCCAATTTAAAAAAAATAGGCCAAATCATAATTTTTTTTTATCAGTGTGTGAATTTTGTTTTAGATATTTTTGTTATTATTATTATTGCATATACGGATAAATCGGATACGATAAGATTGGAAACTGTAAAATACTTTTGTCGAAATAAAAAATAAAAAATTATATATACACTCGTCAGTATATTTATGAACTTTTTATATTGGATTTTTTGTTTTGTGTTTATGGATATTTTTTTACTTGTTTTTTTTTTGTAAGGTATTTGTAGTTAACCAAATTATTGTCTATTCTGACGAGAACAAATTTAAAAACATCAAGAAAAGAAGAAAGAAAAAGATAAGAAACAACTTATTGGATTTTTTTTTTGTTGTTGTTGCTGTATTGTTTGTTTATTTCATTATCAAAAGAGGTAGGTAAACAATTAAAATTGCTTTTACATAAAATATTGTTAAATGAAATTAAAGAGAAAAAAAAAAATATATATATATAAAATTGAGAACAAAACTATTAAAAAAAAAAAATGGACATGATTCGAAGTAAAAGAAAAAAAATTATTAAATTTCGGTTTAACACTATACACAGAGCAATGATTTTAAGTATCTCTCTTATACCCAATATCTTCCTCAACACACTTAATAATACTAATCGATTCATTTAAAAAAAGTTGTTATAAGTTATTTCTTTTTTCTTTTTAAACTACTCAAGAGAGATAGACATAGAATATTGATACTGAGATCCCATACTGCTTTGTAGGACCAATTTAATTAATTATTATATATTCGTACTTAAGTTTTTATTTATTTTTTTTTTTTTCGTTTTGTAAATGTTTTACAACATTTTCAGTATGTATTTATGGAAAAAGGAGAATATGTTATATGTTTATATTTTATAAAAAAAAAAAAAAAAACAGATTATGCAAAAAAGTCTAGACAACAATTTTAAAATCAAGAACAATTATTATAAAAACAAATTTCTTTTCTTTTTTTTTTCATTTTAAACACAGAAAGCATGCAAAGAAAAGTATGAGGTATTAAGAACGATACTCTTAAAGCGGTTACATATATGTATTTATATAAAAAAAAAAAATTGTATCTTTTCAAATACAATAAAGTAAAATTGTGACGTGAAAATAGTGTAAAGAAATAATATTAAAAATAAAAACATAAACTTCTTTTAATTGTTGAAGACTTGTAGAAAAAAAAAAGCAGTAAGAGAACCCACATTCAATCAAAAAAATAAAAGCACACGTTTTTTAAGTTTTTTTTTTCTTTTTTTTTGGTATTTAAAATTATTTTCTATTTAATGATTCCTTTTGGAACAAAGCACAGATATTTTTTTTCTTTTAAATATTTCAAGAACAACAAAGAAACATAAAAACTGGTGTAGAACTGAATAAATCTTGTCTATGTTTATATATGAACGATGTTTGTTTTTTTTTTTTGTTCGTAATACGTTTAAGAAAGTACATATAAATTAGACATATGTATGTATACATATTAAGAGAGGAAAAAAAATATGACAATAAGAGAGTAAGAGAATAAAAAAAAAAACAACCTTTTCTTTATAATTAAAGTAGTAGAACCTTTCTCACCTGGTAAATTTTGTAGGGGCTTGGCGCACTGCGTGCCACGAGCGTTGAGACGAATTTGTCCCACCCCATGGACCCCCCCGGCTGTTGCCTGAGCCCCCGCGGTGGCCGCCGCCCGATGAACTGCCGCCACCCCCACCACCGCCGCCGCCGCCGCCGCTTGAGGGCCCCCCTGACGATTGATGTTGCCATGGAGCCCAACGACTCGGCCACGCGTGGCCGTGATTCCACGCCCACGACCAACCCCCTCCTATTCATTTGGTTTTTTTTGTTTTTTTTTTTTTTTTTTTATATACGTTTTGTTTTTGTATTTGAATATTTTTATATATATATAGATCGCCAAGACGATTAAAATTTGTTTAATTTTTTGTTTTTGTAGTTTTTCGAAAAAAGGTTTTGTTGTTGAGATTTTTGTTTTTTATGGGTGGCAAATAGAATTGAGTGTTTTTGTTTTTTTTTTTATAAAGTTTGACGAACATATATATAATTTTTTTTTTTTTTGATTTGGTCAAAAATGTTTACCGGAAAATAAAAAAAAAAAGAGGAAAAAAGAAAAAAAATCGAAATAAACGCGTTAGATTTTTTTGTGTAAAATATATATGGAACGTAAAGAAAGCAAAATATAATAATAATAACAAAATCAATAAACTAAATATTTGTTTCTTCATAAATAAATCGAACTTAAAAACTAAATACAATTTTGTTTGTTTTGTTGTAAATTTAAAAAAAAAATAAAAAAAAAAGTTTTATAGTATCACAATATGTTTTCCTTAAGCGAATATGTGTACATAAATAGTAATATTACGGCATATATCTCCTACATCAGCAAACTTAAAGTGTGACAATTTTTTAAGAATTCGATAGGAGAGTGTAAGCGAATTAAAAAAAATTTCCTAAATCAGTTATAAGAAAGTGGAGAGTGATTTTCATATTTTAGAAACCTGTGGGGAATTAGGCCGATTTTCAACGTATTAACGATGCTCATGATGTAGAATGTGAATAATAAAACAAGCAAGAATTTAGTTGAAATTGAAAAGTATGGGAAGAAATCTAACTTGGATTGTTTGAGCCGAAAGACTGATATTTTGGGATAGGTCATCTTAGGATTCTATCTATTCTATTATTTTTATCTACCTTCTTCTAAAATTGAACAACTCTAGACACTCTTTCGTTTTTAAGAAACTCGTAATTAAAAATATCTACACATTCCTACAATAAAAAAAAAAGCAATGATACTTTGATTGACCGTCACGTATAGATAAACATTGTTGATTGACTTAGAAAGTCAAGGCGATAGCAATCAGATTTTATAATTCTTTTTAATTATACAGCAATAAAGGATTTATTTTGAATAAAAATTAGCGTTACGTGTTTTATAGGTTTCAATACGAAAATGATGGACGTTTGAAAATTTGCCCAGCAGTTAATTAAATTTGTTTAGATACGAGTATCTAAGGTATTGAAACAAGTTAGTGATAGATAGCTCGAAGTTTGACCGAAAATCCTAGGACATCTGAGAAAGTGGGAAAATCCCCAATAACAACCCACAAAATTGTGCACTAAGTTGTGAGCCATCAAGCCTATAATATTCAATAAGCTTTGCCAATTGGGAATCCATCAATTTGTTCGAACAAAACCCTAACCGAAAAAACTTTGTTAATAAATAAGCATTTGTGGATTAGAAAATTCAAAAATGATTGCCCAGAAGTTTTCCTTCTATCCATGTGCTAATATTGGTGCAGTAAAGTTAATCCGATTAGCTGTTATGGTGTGAGAGGATTGTAATATAGGAACATTATCAATGTATTTTAATATGAGAAGTTTAAAGGCATTAATCTGAGTTATGTTTATTTCTAACAAAAAGGCAGCATATGCCACACAGGTGCTGAAGTATTGTTCTCTTGCGAGGAAAATTTCCTAGGCGAGCCATTTCCTAAAATGATAATCGAAATTCGTCTCCGACGTTATTCAATTTCACACCGAGCGACTTTTTTCTTTAGAGCCATGTAAAGGATTAGCGTTGTCCTTAAGCTCCTTGCTCAGTTGGAAAAATTAAAAATTCGTATGCAAATATGAGAAAATTTATTTATTTATTTGTGGAAATTATTGTAATTTATATTGTCTTTCACTATTAACTCATTATGTACATACTTATAAATTTAATTCAAGACAACAACATAGAGAACCACTAGTGCACACTCTAATTAAATGTGTCCCTACTCTAAAAATCAACTGCTTATACGAGTGTATAAGATAGATGTTGTTACTTGGTATAATGTCATTGTTTTTATTTATGTAGATACATATGTACTCGTATGTACAGAAAGGTGCAAACTGTACGGTTCATTATGATATTGTCGCAGGATATTCCAGAAGAAACTCGGCTAGCCTAACAAATACTCTAAACATTTCATTTATTTTTTGTAAATTTTTGATCTATGTTGATTGCACTGATAGAGATTATAGAAGTCAAACGAACAAAATGTGATTTACGTTGCTGGTTTTTTTTGTCTGCTAATGTATCGGTCGAATAATAGGAATTTACAGATCAAAAACCAAAAAAGAGACATCACAGAAAGCATTATTTATTGTATGAATACAGACCAGATGTCAATTTAAACAAACGCGAGTTCTTTAAGCTACATGAAAATGGGCATATGACTTCCGGAACTGTTTCGGAGATATTTCAAAATTATGACGCCATATGAGGCTTACCAAAAATACTATCTATCTGAGACCATATTAGAATCAACCAGACCTGGTTGAAAAGCCCAGAAAAAAAGGATCACCAAGTAAGACGGCTAATCACCGAGGAATTAATTGTTAACCGGAATCTTGTCCAAAAATATTTACGTTTAATAAAAGAACTTACATTCGAAATTATAATTATAAAATTCTTTAATTGCTCATCTCTGAGTATAATTAGATACAGACTTTGCTATTCTACCTGTTGTTTCGGTCTGGTCCACTTGACCAATCTACTGAAAGTCTAAAAAAAAATAATAATAACGGTATTAATAGCTTGTGTGCCTGAAGGAGACACACCATAAATCAATTTTATGTAAAACATTGTAAGTAGATATATTTAAATGATAATAACTATTATCTTGAAAGTTGACAAACAGCAGTTAATGAGTGTTTAAATGATTGTTCATTCATTCTGATAATGAAGATACTTTTGGCATGTCATAGCAAAATGAAGATGCTTACTTTCATGGTAAGAAAAAAAAAACTTTTAAAGAATTACAAGAAGAAACCTCTGCCCATCGAGAAGATAAATCGACAATGTTAACAGAAGCAACTTCGTCGTATTTAAAGAGTTCAGCATCCTCGATTTCGCTGAAGATTTACCGTTTACCGTATGAGGCTTCTACATCAAGATTACAGATTCAACTCGGAGAGCGAAATGCACACTTAATAAAACACACTGATTCTGGCATTTCTACTTCTATTTAAATGTGCCGGGTGCCAGGTTATGATCAGTGAAGCAGAGCAGAATTGAAAAGAAAGGTACTATTGCGAACTATATGAGTATAGTCCAAAAGCAAAATTGCTTGATATAGAAAGGATCATACCTATATAAAATGAAAGACTGATGAGTCGAAGCTATTGTCTGTTCACAGGCGTATGTATAAAAAGTGGTTCCGCTTAATGGAAAAGGTTTTCTATCGCATTATTTTGGATGCTTCGGCGTAAAAAACATATAAATTGTTTACCCTTCATGTGGGAAAACTGTTAGTAGAACATAAAATTCTTTGAAAGCGCTATACTAAGTTCATGGAGGATAACTCCCAGAGGGACCTATAGTTTATACCGATTCCCAACAAATTATAAAGATTTAAACAAAAAAGAAATAGATTTATTTTCTCATAGGCACGTATTTTGTCATTGCTAGTTTCTTTAATGAATAATAATAATTTTTAGCACATTATAGTTTGGGGTGTTGTTGCTGGATATTGTTCAGAACTTGAATCCATTATATTGTTTCTCACTTTCTTTTCTAAAGTGTTGTATATGAAACTTTTAAAACACTGAGCAAGAGCTCAGCATAGCCTAACATAGTTCCTTACAAGTCATGCTTGCAGCAGGGAAAGGTAAATAAAAATGGATTGGTAATTTCAGACAAACATGTGAGTGTTCCCCGAGTACAAAGGAACCTATAAATACTATATATTGTTCAAGTGAAACGTTCACGAACTACAACTATCAAAGATAACTGATTTCATCATGACCAAGCAACAAGAACTTTGGAAGGATTTTACAAAAACATCAAAATTGAATTGTACTCGTAAGTCCAACTTTAAGATTCACTGAAATAGACACATATATGCCGCATTGTTCTCAACAAAATGAATTTCATTTCAAACTTAATGACTAACGAGTATGCCTCCATTTATATGGTTTCAATAATATACTCATATCAAATAATAAGTTGAAAACTTAATTTTTATTATTTTATGAAAATTTTTATTAAAAAAAAAATAATAATAATAACAATTTGCGATTGACATATAGTTTTTGTTTAAATGTTGTATTATTTGTTAATCAATTTAGAATAAGATAAAATTAAATCCAAACAATGTTAAGTGTGTTGCGTAAAATTAGTTAAACAATTCTTCCTTTTTTTTTATTGAAGTAATGAATAAATGAATTAAAATTTTAATTGAATTTGTTGTTATATTTTTTTTTTTTTTTGACAAAAGAGTAGGTTAATTTTTTCGTTGTTTAGTAATAATAAAGCATGTTGTTAGTAATATTTAAAAAAAATAATAGGGATTTCTTTACAAATTAGTTAAAACTACAGTGTCTAAAAATTTGTCTCAAATCAAAGATGTTGCCGAAAAAAATAAATAAATAAATAAATTGTTAATATGAATGCTGTTTAAACAAAAGCCATTTAGATAAAATAAATATTATCTTAAAAATATATATAAATTTTCATTTATTTTTGTTATTATTTTAATTTAAACAAAACATGAAATAAAGCATTTAATAAAAAGCATGAACAGAAAAAAAAAACAAAGATATTGGCGTTAAACTATACAAAAACAAAAATTAGGATAACATAACGAAACAAAGCATGATTGATAATTAATAAAAACAAAAAGCATGAAGCAAATGAAGCTTTTACAAACTAAACAATAATGGTGTTATTTATTAAAAATAAATATGATAGAAGACCTTAACATAAGATAAATCAAAACGAACGTTGGAATGGAGTGTACAAATTTAAAAACTCATAGAAACGAAGTGTTTTCAACCAAAAAAAAAAAAAAAAACAAAACGACGTCGAAATATCGTTACGAGACTGTGAAATCAATTTAAAAAGATTTATACCGCCCTATGATTCAACGAGGTTTTGCGGTATCTTTTTTCTCTATTTTTTACAAAAAAAAAATAAATATATAAATAAATAACTTGATCAGTAGTTAGTTTCTAACCATATTTTTTTTTAAGGCCACCGGGGGGCTTAGCTTAGCTAACATACTAGTGCAACGTGTTTCATTTGAGAAATTGTGTATTTGATGTTGTTCTTGTTGTCGCAATCCTGCTGTGTGCGTATTTTTTTTTTTTTTACGAATAATAAGATAATAAAAAAAAAATAAATCAACACATGTAGAGTACGTATACGCATTAACGAAAGAAAATAAAAATAAAAATTAATTAACATAAAATAAAATATATAAAAAAATTTTGAACAAAATAGAAATAATTTAAACATAACAGAAACAGAGAATTTTTTTTGTTTGTTTTGTATTTTTTTTATGAAAAACAAAAAGAGAAAGAAAAATTAAACGAAATACGAGTTAAAAATAAAAAAAATTCAACAACTCGATAAAGGGTTCACTACTACATATTATTATTATTTTTTTTTTTTTTGAAAGAATCAAGAAGTTTTACAAGAGTTGAAGAGGGAACCCACCACATTGTTTCTGGCCGTTCTATGCGGTTCACCAGCGGGCGGTCCTCCACTTGAAATTGGCGAAACCCCGCTAGGTGTATAGTCAAAGAAGTAGTCTCCATCATATGTTCGGTAATATTCGTCGTAATATGTTTCATTGTATCCGCCACGATAATCCGAATAACCATAAAAGTCGTAATCATAATCTATAAATTTTTTGTTTAAATTAAATAATTTTTCTCTTTTGTTTTCTTTTGTTTCTGTTTAAAGTGTTACTTGATACTTTTTACTCATTCAAAAAACAAAAAAAAATATACAGAAGTAAATAAGAAAAATCCAAACTAAAAATTTCATTTTGGTTTTTTTTTTTTTTTTTTTTAGAAATATTTAATATTATTAATTTCAACACAAATTTTATAAGAAAAAAAAAATAGATCAAAAGAAACAAATTCTACCGAAAAGGAAATAATTGAGAACCAAATGTTTTCTTCGTTTGTTTTCTTTTTTTAGTTAAACACAGACCTTAACTTAGACTTTTAAACAAGTTTAAGAAAATAACTTAAATAAAATTTAAACAAAATTATTTTTAACGGTGTTTATATGTGTATGTTATCTAAAACAAAAAGTCTATATCGTCTTTTAACCAATTAGAATGTCAATTTCTCTATAAATTTATATTTTGATTCAATAATAATATTTTACTTGTTACTCGATATATTATTTTACACTCTTTTCAACTGTAATGAATTGGCCTATTTTAATGAGAAAAATTCATAGCTAAAGTCGCAAAATTGATGTGTATGGATACAGAACGAATTATCATTGCCGACCTCTGGAGTCTCTGGAGCTCGTTAAAATGTTCATCCCATCATTTTGTACCTATATAAGTACATACCCGCATAAATGGGATCTGTCGGGTTCAACTGGTGAAACTTTCTAAAAATTCGTGCTATTTTAAATTTCCTAGATAGGGCGGTTAAGCCAGAAATTCCATACATATTCATGTATGTGATCTAAAAACTAACAAGGATCGTAAATGGCCTTAAAATCAACTTTTTTTAAATATATTTCCTTTCAGTTTTTAGGAAAAAAAAAAATTGAATAAATGTTGATGATCCACGACTTCTGCTACTATGCCGCTCCGTCAGAATATATAACATTCTTGGTCCTCCACCAAGAATGACACATAGATGGGAAGCCTTATAACATATCCATACAATTTTGAGTTAGTACCAGCCTCCAAACGATATATTTTAGTTTAGTTTTTGTTAGTTATTGAGATATAGAAGTTGTGGTGAAGCAGCAGTTCTTAATATTTTCAAAACCATGGAAAAAATCCAGTTTCGTCCGTTGATAAAACACAACCACTAAATGGGAAAAAATACAGTCCACACTCAAGAATGGCTTGAAAAGAGCTATAAGAAATCCGCTTTGTCAAAAGCAACCATTTGTGGCTGGTTATCTGAAATCAAACGCGATAATACAGATAAAAATGATGCCAAACGCTCTGAAACATGAAACAAATTCACAAAATAGATTCGAATAACACTAAAGTGATAGTGCGTGAGATAGCTGACATCGTAAAGTTATCAATAGACCGTGTTCATCATATTCTCCACAAGTATTGGGATTTGCGAAAGCTCTGATCAAAAACAACAATGTGTTAGTGATTCAGACTGCCGTTTGGAGTTGTTTGAAACATGGATCGTATCATCTGCTCGCAAGCCTGAAAAAAAATGCTCACTGAAAAGAGATATGGCCGCAATAAAGAGGTGATCGCCGAAACTGAAGTGTAGATTAAAGGGTTTGATCCTTTCATAAGAAAGGGATTGAGATATTAAAGCGGCACTGGAATGATTGAATCACTCTATAAGCAGACTATTATCTTGATGAATAAAGATGAATTTTTGCGAATAGGTAAACATCCGAATTGATCTAGAAAAAAAGCCTAACGTCGTATGGTTCAGTATGCTGCCACACCAAGAAATTATGTGTATAAGGCACCCTGATTAAAACAAAAAAAGTGTAGGACAAATACAGAGCCTGAAAACTAACGCGTAAAATTATGAAAATAAAATTCGGGTTTCCTAATTTTTTAAATAAACACTGAGTCATAATTGATCAAAATAATTTAAGATACACAGATATGTATATACCAAAAAGCTGTAGGATACATAATTTGCCAAAAGTTTCGGGACCACTTAAAACAAAAAAGTAGAGCTGCGGCTACACGCATGAGTGAGCATAAGATGGTCTACATGAAAGTTTGTAAAGTCCATCTGCATCGAATACATCTACCCTGTGTGAATCATAGTTACAAAAACTCGATATTGGTGATAAATGCCACACTCTACCAAATAGTAAAGTTCGAGATGCATTTTTCACCCATTCATGTTCCTTGTTGTGATCAGTGATGTTTTACGGACAGTGATGGTAGAGTTAAGAGGGAATGCATTGGGCAAGGACATCATATCTTAAATATTGTAATGATGTTGCAGGCTCTTATATAAAATATTGGTCCTTTACCAGGTATCCCTGGATCGTAAGTACAAAGTATGCCTTATAAAAATACGAGGCAGACAAAAGCCCTCACGACAATACAGCATCCATGTTGAGTTAAAACAAAATTGCCGGACAGCCCATCCGAAAAGAAAATATATTTTGAAGGTGGCGGCAAACTGAAGATGTAGACAAGAGAAGACATAAAGCGAAAAATGTTTTAAAAAAATTGGATGATACAGAAAAGAATTCATAATTCAATGTCTAGATGCTACATTATCTTAGGATGACGGTCGAATCGTATCGAACGACAGCTAGTGGAAGTAGATTGATCACATAATACGCCCCAAAACCAGTTTAATTGCAAAACACACTATGAAGTGAAATCCACTCATCCAGGCTAGTGAATAAGCAACGTTGGAGGTTGAGGACGACTTTTGGACAATAATGATGAGCTGAGAACGATTTGCACAACACCGACTATAAGATAGCCTAGGTGTTACGAGTATAAACGCCATATGCTGTACAAATTGTGGGATGGATTAAGATTCCTTGAAAAAGCTGCTTAAGGAAAAATAGGATTACGAAAATATTTAGGCCTTTGAAAAATTAAATTTTTATATAACAACAATTCATATCTGTTTTCAATAGTTCTCAAGTTAAAGCCGGTCTGCAGAGGACTACAGTTTCAGCTACATTGAACGTCATCACAAAAGCATATACATGTGATGACGACAAGCATACATCTATGTATAAGAGATATGTATTCAGCACATCATTCCATAAAACCTGGTCTACGGTACGAAAATTTAAATTTTGGTCGGTTATTTGTATTTTCTTTGGTTAAAAAGGACTCATTAGAAAACTCATCCTAATTGAGCAGGTATGTACATACTCGTACTTTAGTCAAATAACAACGCAGATCTTTAGCTATGAATTTCCGACTATTAAATCGAACTTTATATACTCGTATAACATGCTTGGGGAACAAAATTTTTGTTTTGGGTTTTTGTTTTAGTGATTTCTTTTATTCTCGAATATCAGGTAGGTATGCATTTGGTGTCACAATTTAGTTTAGAACTATTTCTAACGTATACTTACCATGAAGAGTATTTTTTTTATTTTATTTTTTTTATTTATCATAATACACATTGATATATAAATATATATATATATATATTTTTTTTTTGTAAAAATATACATACTGCAGGATGCAAGACTTCAAAAAAAAATTCTCCATGTGTTATACCATATATGTACTTAGCATTTATCGTAAAAAAAAAAAATAACAATAACAAATCTAACATCAAAAATTCACTACATTTATAAAAAAATAAAATTCAAAAAATGTTTTTTTTATAATAGGAAAAAAAATAAATTAAAATTTAAAACAATTTTGTTCATGCAAAAATAGTTAGAGAGGAAAAGATGCAATTTTGTGATTAACACAGAAAGAATACGAGTAGAACTAAAAAGATAGAGATAGTAATGCTCTCATTAACTTCCACAAACCTTTCAGGAAAATCCAAACAAAATATATAAAAAATAAATTTTAGTTACAAAATGTTCTTCAACTACGCCTGACCTAATGTGAATTAAGCGCTACTAACATAATAAATCGAAAAAGGGATCAAAAAGAACAGAGATTCATTTAAAACAACAAAAACACAAAAAAAATGTACAAAAATGATTCATGATCAACGAGGGCAATAGGTTTTGATTTCGAAGAGGAACAACTTAATTCAATATATAGTAAACTATACAAGTATTAATACGAATTAAAAATTAAAAACAATATACAAGGATTATGCGTGCGATAGGAATGGCAAGAGAATTAGAAAATTAATTTCTTTTATATTATTATTTTTTCTTTTTGTTTGTTTGCTTATTGATAATTTTTTTTATATTTTTTTGAAAAAAAAAATCACTTTTGATTGATTATAAGTACATTCAAAGAAAATTATATAAAAAAAAAAAATAAGAATAAATTATAAGACGAAACGAAAATCAAATAATTGTAAATCAAAAGGACAGAAAAAAAAATAGAAATAAAAATATGAATTCATAAGGATATACCTAGCGTTGTACTGCAAATAGGACAGATACAGAGGAGGATATGGTTATACAATAATTTCTTAATTTTTTTATTTCTTTTTTAAATTTTTGATTGATTTGCTTTACTATTTGTTATATATTTATGTTAAGGCAGCATCATACTGGGCTA
This sequence comes from Volucella inflata, assembly GCA_928272305.1. Lineage (NCBI taxonomy): Eukaryota > Metazoa > Arthropoda > Insecta > Diptera > Syrphidae > Volucella > Volucella inflata. Next base: position 149,997,813 of record OV743716.1, on the reverse strand, counting down.
AAGGGAACAGGGCGAAAAAATCAACCAAAAAATTAAAAAAAAAAAAAAAACGATTTTACTTGTCTCTATTGAAAAAATTGAAAAATATACTCATACGAATTTTTTTTTCGTTTTTTCTTCTTTTGTATTTGTTTGTTTTTTTTTACTCTAACACACATTTCTTCTTGTAGTTATTTATGTACATAATTTAGAGTAAAGAATTGTCTGCCAAATGCAAATCGAAAAACATATGTTTGTACGTAGAATATTAAAGTCTTAAAGTTTATGTCGGGAGACTTAAAATCAAAAATAATAAAAATAAATAAATATCACAAATTAAATGAAATTTACAAGAGATAAAAACAAAATAGATATAAAATAAAAATTTGTAAAAAAAAAACCAAAAAAAAATAAATCTAGATAAATAGATAGTATGTACTTTTAATATAATACGTCCTCCCGTAGAGTTAGATAAATAGCTTGCTTTCTGCATACCTAACTTAGATGAGAACTTATTAACAATTGCTTACCATAATCACGAGGCATTGGTGCTCGAATAGGAATCCTTGGACCGCCTTGTAGTCTCATTGGAGCCATTGGCATCATGCTAGGATGTGTTGGTGATAAGTTGCTGTATTCAGATGGTGGATACGCCATTCTGAAAAAAAAAAAAAAAAGATTCAAATAAATTACATTGAAATTTGTGGTTTGAGCATTTTCTGATTGTATGAATATTTCTAACAGTTCTAAAATCCATTTTTTATTATAAATAAAATCTAGAACTAAATACCAAATAGGTACAATCATGCTGGCTTTCTTTGTTGGCAAAAACAAAGATAATAATACTACTACGTCTCAGGAAAACATCTACATACGATTAAAGAGCTTCTGCAGTATAATCTTAACATATTAACAAGCTGGGCGGATCGCTGTGGACAATAAACCCCCGTAAAACCGATCTTGTCCTCTTCCCTAGGAATTACAAAATTCCGACTATAGACTCTCCCTCAATCAACGGTACCAGATTGGTCTTCTCCGATACAGCGAAATATCTAGATCGACAGGAAACTAAGCTGAAAACCTAATATTCAAGAAAGAGTAAAGAAAGCCTCAGCAGCTTTATTCTCTTGCAAAAAAGCCATCGGGAACAAATGGGGCTTCTAACCTCGCATCACCCATTGGCTATATATCTCGGTTATAAGACCGATACTCATCTTCGGAGTGGTTGTGTGGTGGCCGGCCTTAGACAAAGCAGTGAACTGCATGAAGCTTAGTAAAGTCCAAAGAACAGCATGTCTGGGCTTAAGCGGAGCCCTACACACTTCTGCCTCCGCTACTCTTGACACTCTATTTCACCTGAGACCCCTCGACATTTATAGCAGACAAGTAGCCGCCAACGCAGCTATTCTCCTTAAAGCGACTTCACAGTGGGCAAATAAACATTGCCCAGAAAACATCGACTACACCATACCCAAACAATGGTTTGACAAGGACTTCCATGTAAGCATTCCCTCCAGATCATCATAGGAGGAATATGCCTTCCTGGATGACAATTCAATCCACTTTTACACCGACGGTTCAAAGACTGTTAGTTCTGGCAATGAGGGAAGCCCCACCCTGGCTGAAGAAAAATGTAATATCTGCTATCAAATCCCTGGACTCATGCTCTCTAAATTCAAAAACAATCATGGACTGCCGATCATCTCTAATGGAGATGGCTGAGCAGTTTAACATTCACCTTTGCTGGGTGCCGGGACATAGAGGCATTCCAGGGAATTGTAGGGCCGACGAACTTGCCAAAATCGGAACCACTATACCTATCACACCTGAAAAGGAAAACATAGGTATACCTATCGCTACGTGCAAACAATAAATAAAGCTGGATGCTAATAGAAGAACAAACCATAGATGGGCGATTGGATCTACACGCTTAGCGACCAAAGAAATCTGGCCAAAGCTAGATCTGAATCGCTCCATTAGTTTAATTTTTCTAAATAGAAAATATCTTAGCGCCATTATAGGTGTCATCACTGGACACTGCTTCATAGGTAAACATGCAAGAAGGCTTGGCATTTTTACTAACGACTTTTGCAGAAACTGCATGAACGTGGAGAAACATGTACCTCCTCTGTACATGTCCAGCTCCCTCTCAAAGAAGAAATATCCACCTAGGGGCCTTCTTCCACAACGACTTAAGTGACTTAAGCAACATAGACATTAAAAGTCTCCTACGCTTAAGAGCTCCAAATGGTTTCTGGAGTAGGAGTATCACGGATCCATGTGGCATCACAATGGGCCAATAGGCCTAAGTGGGTTGGTTTTTCAACAGCCACTTAAACCTATTCTAACCTAACGTACTACACTGCACTTTACGGAAACACACTTAGTTCACCGATTTAGTCGAATTATTTAAATACATTTGCACCACAAAAATTTACCAGCCAATAAGTCGATTGAATTTTAGCAATGAGACAAATCTTTGAAAGAGTCAAAGAGGCCTAAGCTAACATTCGACACCTATTAGTAAATTTAAAAGCCACATACACGACAGGTTTCACGGACAGAACCATAAACATGTCAGTTGTAATACAAAACAAAACACCCGGTGGCACTTGATTCTGAACATACTACATATTCTGAATGATGAGCATCCACACAGTCAGATCAATTTGATAATTTGCGTTTCTTCCCCAATTTTTCTTCCATAAAATCCGTCCCCGAAAGAAAGTGGTGGTAGTGATATCCGATTGATCAAGCCTTCTATCGAGCTACTGACAAAAATACTAAAAAATCGAGTAGAACAAAAACTAGACTTCTACCAACCACGAGAGCAGGAGGCAGGATACAGAAGCGGTTTTAGTACGAACGATCACCTCCACACATTAAGAACACTTATAGAAAAAACGATAGAATACAATCGACCTCTAGTACTGACATTGAATCGTGGAGGCTGGCTCTAAAACAGTGCAGAGTAAATGGAAGATACATCCAACTTCTACAGCATATATACGATAAGCCTACAGGATGCGTTGTACTACACGAAAAGACCGGCAAATATAGAATAGAGAGGGGCATAAGGCAAAGGAGACACCGTAACACCTGCATTTCGCAGACGACATATGATAGTGATCGATAACCTCAACGATGACCGAATAATGATAGAAGAACTTAAATCAGCTTCAAGAAATGTGGGCATAAATATAAACTTCGACAAAACAAAATTAATGACAAACTTAGTCCCGAGTGGAAACCTTGAGAACGAAGACGGTGCTGAAATAGAACAAGTCTTTGCATACAAGTATTTGGGGCAGGAGATACGAATTTCGAGAAATAACCAAACCCGCGAAATTGTACGCCGAATTGGAATTGGATGGGTAGCCTTTGAAAAACTAAAGCACATATTCAAAATAAATATCCCCATACATCTAAAAACAAAAAGTATACGACCAATGCGTACTACCGGTGATAACTTACGGGGCAGAAACTTTAACCCTAATGAGACACACCATTGGCAAGCACAAAGATCGATGAAGAGGGCAATGCTAAACATATCAAGAAGAGACCGAGTACGGAACTAAGAGATACGCAGGAGAACAAGAGTGATAGATACAACAACACTTATAACAACAGCAAAGTGAAGATGGGATGGACACATAGCTCGAATTACAGATAACAGATGGACAAAGAAATTGCTGGAATGGAGACCAAGAGGAGATTTAAGAAACAGAGGAAGACCTTTGAGTACTCATTTTACTACGCGAGGGCGAATGTTCGACGCGCTGTAGTGTAGAATCAAACAATCTGAAAGTGTTGAGCTGTCCGCGAAATTAATAACAGCACATTGAGCTTTGGAAAATGATGCAGAATTCCTAATATTCTTAATGAACGACAAATATTGATCATAGGGAAATTTCAAAGGTTGAAGAAATGCATTTTAGTCACTTCCGGCTTGTTTTACATTTTTTTCTTTTTGGGGTCATCTTAAATCTTAACGCCACAGCTGCGTTGTTGTTCTTTTTTTTAATTGAAAAAGGAAAATTGTTCTCTAAAAACTAAAAACTCCTATTTTAAATTTCATATGTAACGCCCAAATATAATTATATGCAATAGCATGTCTAAAGAAAGTTCAAGTAGCGACTTTGCCTTCAAGAGGTACGTTTAGAAGAACCATTGAGCTGGAGCTGAAGAGGCTCCTGTACCTGATTAATGTTAACATTTTCGAAAACATCAGATAGTTTTAAAAGACTGAGATATTTCTCGCAGTAATCAGAAACAATTATTCATAAATTCTATTTGGCGACACCAGCATTTCTGATGATGTGACTGGTCTTATGCTCCTGCATCAAAACTTCGATATTAAATACAAAATTCAAAAGTCTGGGAATCTAGTGGAATTTCTGATGAATCGACTATTTAAATATAGAAAGATACATGTGTAGATTTGAAGATAGATCATGGCACATGCATTCGAATACTCACTGATTTAATTTACTATTGGAGGGCTGTGGAAAAATTATAGTTATTTGATTGTCGCAAAAAGAAAGATATTATGGCATGACAACTCCGGATAAGCCAACGATAAGGACAATTTTGGTTATACAAGACTTTTCCTGGACTGGACCAGAATACAAAAAATCTACGAGACCATTTTATATGACAACAGATTATGAATAAAACCTTCGCAAAACACGTTTTACGTTAAGATTAATTTGACTCTGAATGTGCATTTCGCCGTAGGAGCACTTCTCATAGTTTCACTTTATAAAACTAAGTACCTTAACGTTCTTCATAAATTCATTCTGTGCAGCAATAAGATTTCATGTTGATTGACGATGCACAGCTACATATATGAAATAGTTTCAACGGTGTTATTTTAATGCTTAGTGACATGACTTTGCACGCAATCTAAGGATTTTGCTTTTACAAAATTTAAGTAAGAAGTTCCAAGAATTCATGAAAAAAATTGGTAAACATTGGAATCACAGTCACAAAGATGTGATTCACGCGAATAATATTTGAATAAAAGTTTAAATCCAAATATGTAGGTTTATTTTTACTTTATAAAACTAATGAACAAAAACTTACCCGACTAATCCAGGGCGGCCTTGCATCATCAGTATCATTCTACGTTCTCTGGCTCTGAGAACTTCCTCCTTCTTCTTTTTGTCTGAAGGCGGTTTGGCGAGTGAAACCTATGTACGATAAAAAAAAATAAAAATTTAACATCATAGGGCTATATTTTCTTGAATGAAAATTTCATATTTTCGACTGCATATGAGATTAATATTGAAAAATGAAACCGCATCACCTTCTTCTACGAATTTGGTGGATACACGGGTTATCAACCAACTTATTAGCAATATGTTTTGTTCTATTAAATGTGCTTTGAAAAGGGGCAAAGGTAATATATCATAATAATTAGTTATTAAATAAAATCTTTGGTAACAACAGAAGTTATTTCGGTTCAAAAGAAATCCGAAGTTCTTATTAAATTCAAATGAATCACAAGAAAATCACGTAACCCCATTCGATTTGATTGAGTGAAAAGTCATGGACTACATTTTTGCAGAACGTTGGTATCATGCAAAAAACATATGTGCAGAAAATTTACTTGCAGTACTACTGGCAGCTCTGCCAGTGAAAAAGATGTGCAGATATTTTTTGAAGTCAATCGGATCGGTTGCTGTCATTCTACAGCTTCTGTCACTTATGTGTAACACTGTCGATTGCAGCGAATTTAGAAATAGAAATGTGTTGCAGAACACCGCTGTGTGCAGCATTTATATACAAGCTTCACGAATTAAACCATGTGTATCTTAATTTCACTGCACACAAAATTCTGCTCATGTGTTTTGGGCATAAGACGAAATAGCTGTATTGCCGATTTTCTGAAGTACCAATTCCTGATATCTATTTAGAAGGATTTATCGTATCGCAGTGCGCAAAATTTAAATATTTAAGCTTTGCCAGTACCCATCGAGGAAATTGGGATGCAATCTAACACAAGGAGTTAGCATGTTAAGGGTATTTTGTGAGGGAAAATTTCAAGTGATATTTAGGGATTGCAATGGACGGCTATCGTTCATCCATTTAACACAAGAATGTTGAACGATAAACAATAAATAGAACGGTAAAATGGGAGTTACGGGATTTTTTTTAGAAGTACGCACAGTCTTCACATTACCAATCCGATAGTGGACAAACTTTAGACTGATAAAATCAACTCATCTCGCCATCGGATTGTCATTTGGTCCAATATGGATGCTGAAAGAACAATAATTGAATTTTTTAAATGGATTACATTAGGAACATTAGAAAACTCTTGCGCTCAATAATAAGGCATTTAAATTGATGGTTCTAATGTCTTCTAATTGAGCTAACCCCACTTCTGCGGCTGAGTAGCAATACAGATACTTGGAAGAAATATTGGCATTGGTTGTAATTATATGAATTCTTCCTTACTGAAAGCTTAAACGGACAAACATGTTACAACCAACAATTTGCTTCCATTTGTAGTATTGTAATTAAATTATAATGGCACAAAACTAAACTCCAGGATGATTTTCTAGTTGCGAAGTTTTTATTGTGCAATAGTCATCATTTTCGGGATGTTAGTAACTTACTTCAATATTTGACATTCCGACTTCTTTGCCATTTAGACCTCGCATTGCAATCACAGCATTGTCACGATCTTCAAAATGCACGAAAGCGTAGTCTTTTATTTTCTTTACCCGTTCCACTTTGCCATATTGCTCAAATTGTTCCTAATTAAAATAGAAAACTCAAATTTGTATTTTAATAAAACGAAATTTAAAGAATTTACTTTTAATTTCTCCTCACTAACGTCTTGTGTTAAGTTTCTCACATAAAGTACCTTCACTTTTGACATTGTCTGTTCGTCAGGCTCCTCCTGTGGATCGGCCCAATCAACTATTATATCACATCCCCAAACCTGCTTAAAAAAAAAATATTATAAAAAACAATATTCATATACAAAATATTGACTGAATAAAACTTTGAACAAACCTTAATTCTACCAGTTCCTAGCCTTCGTTTAGCTAATGAAGCTGCTTTATGTGATTCATATTCGAGAAAACAGAATCCTCGATTCTTCTTTTTGTCATCTGGCGAGCTATAGATTATAACTTCAACAAGGCCGGCTGTAGTTGATTTAATTGTGATTAAAAAAAAAAATAATAATAATAATAATAAAAATTATAAACTTACAGAATAAATAAACAAATGAGAATAGATAGAAAATATTTTTAATCTTCTTGATAACCAACAAAAAAATCAAAATAGCCCAAGAAATACGTTTCCAAATTTCCCAAACAAAATTTAACAAATCTTTTGTTGCGGCAAAATTTTGGAAAGCGCTTTCTCGTTTTCGTTTTCGTTTTCATTTTCTTTCTTTTTCTTATTTTTTCTTCTTCACTATTGACACAATTTTTTTCTTAAAAATTACTATTAACAATTTTAACCCCCAAAATTCCAATGCCAAAACGCTTCTTTTTTTTTTGTATTAAATAAATAAAATTATTATTATATTAAATAAAATTAAATTCATTGAAAAAAAAAATTAAATAAAAAAGGAAGAGATAGAACGGAGAGATTTCCACGAAACTGACTTGCTCTAATTTTCTTTTTTTTTTAACTTAATTTTGTTTTTTTTTATTTAACATTTAACACCAAAATTATATGCGAGCGCGAGAAGTGTTATGTTAAAGGTAAAAAAAAAATAGATATAACAAAAAACTGTTCAATATTTTTTTTTTTTAATTTATACATACATCTTATTATGTCAACAAATATATTCTGAATATTTTTTAATTGCACATATATAGAAAAAAAAAGAAGAGTAAATATGTATATAGAGGTAGAGAGAGGTGGTAAAACAACATAGTTTATACATATAGAATACCATTAGATTTTCTTTTACTGTTTTTGTTTTTTTTTTATTGTTTAAGAAATGGATTTTATTTTTGTTTTTTAGGGTAAATTCTCCAGTCATTACCATTTTATTTTTTTGCTTGTTTTCCTCATTTGAATTTTGATTAAAATGTTGAAAAGCATCGTTTTTTGGTTTTGTCTATGCAGTGGATTGTTTTTTTTTTTTTAAACAAAATTCTTTATGTCATGTGTCCTTATTGTGATGACGGATTTATTTTTAATTTGTTTTGTTTTGAAGATTAATTCCATAAGAATCTTTTAGTTTTTATAATTATTATTATTTTTTTTTCAAATTTTTGTTTTTGATTTAGAATAGCATATACTGTAGCTGTACAATTATTTCAAGATGTTTGAAATTTTTCTATTTTCAGTAGCTATCAAAAGTGAGTAGGAAGGGATTAAAATATTGTTTTCGATTTCGTATTTATTGTAAATCAAACATGCCATCGCTTCAGCTGTGAGGGGCTAAAAAAGTGGTCGTCAATATTATCCAAAAATTCATGGACTATAGGATTAACCCGAAGACTGATCTCCAATAAATAAAATTGTAAGTGTAAATTAACAGGCTTTGTTGAAACTGGCAAATTTATCAATTTCTTGTCTTAATAATTTAAAAAAAAAAAGTAAATACTCGTATAACCAAAAAGGCTGATTTTTTTCAGAAGGTTTGTTGCAGTCCGCACTGATGCAAAGCATACAAATCTCTACCTCTGCTAAAGGATATTCCACCTATTTTTTTAAAAAGAAAATAACTGAAGGAATTGAGTTTAAAACAAAAATATTTATTTATCTTGATATTTTTATACAGTTTTGGGCCACTCTCTCGATGTACATTGCAATTCGATGGTCCATTTCGCCATATAATGTTGTCTTTAAGTCACAATTCCACAGTAATACTATGGTTTCTGAAACCATATACTCGTCCAAATTAATGTCCTCGATAATTTTAAAAGAAAAAAGATTACCGATCACTGATCTGGTAACGTTGGCCTCTGATTTACTATAACGCGAATATAGCGTGTGACATAAACAACAGTGTACTTTCTCTTTTGGATTTTTTTCCGTCTAGAAACGGCCAATTTGGCACAAATACATGTGAGTATTGTAACTTAGTACGATATTTTGATAAAAATTAGGTTGCAAGTCCTGATCCGTGACTTTGATGACTTTTCACACCAACTGGATCCTATGAGATCTTTTCACAAAATTTTCCGCACAACCGTCACTTCACAACAATTTGTGGCTACGTATCGGCGGGCTCAATTTAATGAAAAATCACATCTAAATAATAAGCAAATACAAGTCAAATTTTGAATATACTCGTACGTTTGAATAAAACGAAACCATCTTTCCGGTTTAATTCTATACACGATGATTTTTTCAAACAAAACTCAACATTAATGCGTAAAAACTGTTAAAAATGATACCATGCTTTCGAGAGTTAAGATATATCATTCGAAAAAAACAATAACAAATATTCTTTAAGCTGCGTGTTAAGTGCAGTTTGCATTGACAATTGTCAATGTAAATGAAAGTGGCTTAACTTCGCACTCGGTGTTTCAAGGCTGATATCCGACAAAGCTTATCAGTCTTCAAACAACTTCAGGTTCTTGATATTAACAGCAGTTTACCAAAAGAGCGGATTTAATTGTAGTATACTCGTACAAAATAAAGGACATTTGGTTAAAGCATTCAAATCCGTTTATTAATTCGACTTTAACAAAGATATGTGAAGCCCTTAGGTAAGAACAGTGAGATTGCTGTGAACATCAACAACAAATAAATCTTTATGTAATATGCAAACATTGGTTGCTTTTTCTTTTCCTAGATTTTTATACAACGCAAACAGACCTTATGTTTTACCTATGCATAAAGCGGGCAACTTTAAAAATCAATCGATTCATTATTAAGTCCTAAAAAACAAAATTTAATCGATGAGGTTTATATAGTATATATGTGAATGTATACGAGTAGATTTGACAAGGTGTGTCGATATTTGGTGACATTTTTTTTTTTAAGTTTTCGTTAAAGCATCACTCAGTGGTGTATGCTTCACTTAAAAAAAAAAACCCAAGTTAGAAGCTTTAACGCACGTTATAACATCCTTTAGATACCACCTAAGCTTGGAAGATCAAATACTACTTGAGGATATGCAACAAAAATTGATGCACTTATTTGAAAAAACGCCATAATAATCAATAACAAGTCCGATAATCAGAAACTACAAAAAATCCACGCTTATAAAGAATAAAACGTAACTCAGTATGATTTATTAAAACAATATTCTGCATAAGAGAAAAAACAACAACAGCAAAACTAAAATTCTCCAATTATCTTAATTGAAGCTAAGCTTCCTTAAGTAGCGCATTTGTCGTGAGTTCTCGGCTCGACTATGTGTTGGACTTTAGGATCCGATAAGTGATTAGTGATCACCTAACATGCTTAATTTATAAACGTAGGTCAAGAATTAGCGGAACGGAAAATTTGGATTTTTTTTTAGCCAACACCATTTAACGGAACTCGGTAGAACATACTTTAAGAATAATGCTACTTTGCTGTGATCGAATGACTAATATTGTCAACAATTAGCCGAAAAGTTTTTTTTAAACATAATTGGAGCCTTCGTGTCTAGAAAGTAGAGTACTAATTCTTCCTTTCAGAACCAAAATTACTACTTTTACTTGTTCATATCGGTACCTTTGTTGCCAGAAAGAAAAACAAAAAAGAAAAGTTATTTCATTAGGAATTAATTTAAGTGCATATATAGTCTTTGAAAACCGGAAAAAAAACCTTTTTAAGCCATTTATAGTGCTATGCACCATACAATATTATAGTCCTGACTAAGGCTACCTGCAAATTGGGAAAATGAAAAGTATTTGAACACATTTCTGATTTAAATGTACACGGACTTGAGTAGCAACAATCCTGGAAGTCATATTTTCCATATGGGAACTTTAAAATATATGTCCATTAATTTATGGCATTATGGCAATTAAATGGCATTGATGTTAAATATTCCGAAGGTTAATAGTTAACGCCAACAGTTGTTTTTGTTGTGGCTCTAAAAATTACCCGCTGATATTGATGCAAAAAAAAAAACATAATGTAATTAAAACCTTCGATTTACATTATAAGCCTATGGTATATGTTGTCGAAGATAAAAGTTTGATTGAAATTTAAGATAGGTTGTCTTGCTTTACAGTGAAAAAGAAAAAGAAAAATAAAAAAAGGTAAGTAAGGTAAGTTCGGTGTAAGCCACGTGTTATATTTTATTGCTACCGGAGATGAAAAGTGGACCTATTTCGACAATACCGGGCACGCCATAAACCTCGTAATCAGTACTCAATATCAACGGAGAGAAGATTATGCTGTGTATTTGGACTGCTTAAACCTACTAAAACGATTACTAGGAATCGCTACCGTCAACAACTGATAAAATTGAGTCGAGCAAAAAACGACCAGAATATGCCCAAAGAGACGCATCGGTTATTTCCTATCATGACAATCCTCGTCCAGATGTTTGCAAATCTAGTAAAAACAACTATTTGGCAAACATAATTTGGGAAATTTTGTAGCACCCATCATATTCCCAAAACTTCTTTCTGATTGCTATTTATTTCGATAGATGCACAACTGGCTCTCGAAACAGCGCTTTCATTCTTACGAAAAAGTGAAGTGAAAAATTGTCTTGATGAATGTTTGGCTTCAAAAGTCGAGCATTGGTATTGGCGGGGAATCAATCAATCGCAAGAAAGATAGGAAAATGTTAAAGCTAACGATTATTGAATTCACTCATTGTGCTTTTTAATATTCATTCCTATTATTTCGATGTGTCATTCCAGTCAACTGAAAGCGTTGGTTTTCAGTATTTTTGAACAAAATTCTTTTTCTTTTCTTTGTTTTGCTTTAAAGCTAGGTCCCATTTTAACGAATTTCCTCTTTCCTTTTCAAACCTGCTACCAAAAGCAAAGGAAAACATATAACCGAGCAAAAAAACAAAAAAAAAGGTCCGTGATCGTTTGTTTTAATAACAAAAAAAAAACACAGTTAAGAGAGGTTTTAACCTCTATGAGCGGACTTCTACCTTGGAGAGTGCAGAATTTACCAATACTCTTGAAACCAATAAATATTATTAAGTTACATATGTACGATATTAAATGCAATGCAACTTCGAAACAAATAATTTTTTTTTCTACAATACTTTTTGACCAGTGTTTGTCTAGTTTTAGTAATCCATATCTAAAAGCGTCTACACACGGGGGAATTTCCAATTGCAACTTGTAACCAGCAGGAAAATTGCCTCGTGTGAAGGGCAGTTAGGCTTCTGTCGAACCAAATCAGCAGATTGGCTCGGGCAATCTCACAATTTCTATTCTCCCTTCCATAATTTTCTAAACTTTCACGCTCAAAATTCATTGAATAAAGATTTCAATGAAAAGAAAATTTCATATTGATCACATAAAAAGTGTCCGCGGTTTTTATCACTAGATGGTGTTGGTGTCCATTTACCTGGAAACAATAATTTGATTGTGTCAAGCGAACACGTATTTGAAAGGTGACATGTCAGGCTACATTTTTTATGAAGACAGCTGTGTAATTCGTTGCTCGTGTTAAAAGTTATACTGATTTGAATAAGAGTGAAATATCTGAAGAAATACGCAATGTTATGCTTCTTCACTATGAAAAAGGGGAAAACGCTGCAAAAACATGCCGAAATATTTGTACAGTTCACGGTGAGAATGTTGTGAGTGAACGCCGGATCCAGGAGTAGTTTGTTCACTTCCGTTCCGGAAATTTCGATGTAAAAAATGGACCTCGCACTGGTCCGCCTGTCCGCCTGCAACTGATGGAGCAAGATCGGCACGGAAGCTGTCTGGAGATAGCGGAGGCACTAAACCTCAACCGTATGACAGTTTCGAATTATCTAAAACGAGCAGGCGGCTACTCAAAGAAGCTCGATGCTTGGATGCCACATGAATTAACGCAAAGAAATTTAATTGACCGAATAACCATCAGTGACCGAATAACCAACGCTGCTGAAACGTAACGAAATAGAACCGTTTTTGAAGCGATTCATTACGGGCGATGGAAAATGGATTAAATACGAGAATATCCAACATAAACGACTTCAAAGCCTGGATTGACGGCAATCAAGGTTATGCTGAGTTTTTGGTGGGATTGGAAGGAAATTGTCTATTATGAGCTGCTGGAACGTGGCGAAACCGTCAATCCGATCCTCTACTGCGAACAACTCGATTGTTCGAATGAAGCTACGAATATCAAGAAAGGGAGTTGTCTACCATCCATGACAATGCTAGGCCACACACATCGTTGATGACCCGGAACAAATTGACGGAGCTTGGTTGGGAAGTTTTGTTGCATCCACCGGGTACTTGCACCCTCTGATTACCATTTGTTTCGGTCTTCGCAAAACTCTCTTGATTAAAAATTGACCGACCGAAGAGCTGCTGAAAATCACTTCTCCAAGTTTTTCGCTGATAAACCACAGGAGTTCTACATCGATATAATTATGAAGCTACCCGAAAAATGGCAAAAGATCATAGATAATAATGGCCAATATGTACTTGATTGAAATTGATTTAGAATAAAGAAAATTTTATTTCAAAAATGAACCAAAAAACCGCGGAGACTTTTTATATGACCTGATATAAAGATAAGGACGTGTGTAGAGTCGCACACAATTTACCCCCACTCAAACCGCCTAGAAATTGTGTGAAAAATTGCCTCGTGTGCAGTGGCTTTGAAACAATTCGGAGTTTTTATCTTTTAATGAACTTATATGACATTATCTCGTACATAGTTGTTTGGTATAAAGCAGACCAATAAGAACGCACCTTCGTATTTATGATATTTTGGCTAAGTACGAGTTAGTACGGAAACCTTTTCCCTTTGAATTTGTTTTATTTTAAGCCTCTCAATGAAGTTACCATTTCAACAAAAAAAAAAAAATTGTTCCACCTGCATTTTATATGCATCATCATCAGAAATGCACCAACCGTGCGATTTAAATAACCATAAATAAAAGAAGACGAAAAAGTTGATATCGTATAACAAATGCTAAATTTTCAGTTAAACTTTGTATTCAATTATTTTTTTTGTTTTTTATTGATAGCTACTTACATATGGTTTGTTTTTCTTGTCTTATCACATCCCAATGTTAAAATAAAAAAAAAGAAAATCAAAAGGAGTCCAAATGTCTTAGTTTCGATTCGATGATTACAAAAATAAATTAAAAGAAAAAAAAAATGTTTCAACAAAATTTGTATTTATTTAAATGTGTCTTTAAAAGAAAACAACAATATTGTTGTTGTTTTTGGTTTTTTTTTTTTTTTTTTTTGTATTTAAATACACATTTAAACAAATATAGTCGTTTTCTCATTTGTAATAAAATTTTGTTATAAATGCGAATTTGGCAATGTTTTGGAAGAAAATTGTTAAGCTACAGAGCTAAATTTTCACAAAATAAGTTTTTGTTTTTATTTTTATTTTTTTTCTATTTCTTTTCTTTTTTTTGTCAAAAAAATCAATAAATATAATAAAATAAAAAGTAAAATATTAATTTTTTTGTGGTTTCTCAATAGTGGTAATGTTAAAAAAAAAAAAATAAAATAAAAATAAAATTATTTATATTTGAATTGTTTTAGAACAAATTATTAATAAAATATAAATAAAGTTGGATTTGGATTAGTACACGGAATTTCCAATTATAATAAATATCATACATAACAAATAAAAAATTATACGAAAATGCTAAAAATTTTGAATTTCTTATGCATTTTAGTTGCTTTTTAAAAGAAACGCATTGTGTATCCTTTGAAGAGCTTTTTCAAATGCACAAACTCAAAGTTGCAAATTTGCCGCATATTCAAATAAGCTTGTGTAAGGCTGCAGAGCCCTATTGACTTATAAGAATACTCGACAAAGAACATATATAAATTTTTTATATGTTGGTTTTCCTTTTTAAAATTTGAAGTGAACATTACAAAACAAAAATCCAATTCGTTTTAATTAATTATGTAGATTTCGTTTTTTACCTTTTTTTTTTTGTTTTTAGACCAATTGTGTTGAAGGGAAAATTTTGACCATGCAAATAGCGCATGAGGTTGCAGTGTTTTTCGTTTATTTTATTTTTTATGTTCTTTTTTTTTTTTTTTTTTTAAAGTTCTACAATTCTGAAAATGTTCAGGATATGTGTATATGTGTGAGATGTGGTAAAAGGTACACTTCTTTAGTTGTGAGTTATTTATTTAAAAAAAAAAAATGAATTTGTTGGTTTTGGTTTTGGTTTTTTTTTTTTGTGTCGTTTTATTATTTGATACCACTTACGTGCGTGCTTACGAAATTCCTCTAATAATTCGTCGCGATCTCTATTCTTAGGTATATTGCCGACAAATAGCCGGTGATTGTTAAAAGATATCGTAACACCAATCTTTTTGCCTTTCCGAATTTCAAAATCATTTAGCTGCAATTAATATAAGTTTTTCACACAAACAATTTTGTTTTTCTCTCTCAAATAAAAGAAAACAAACTAAAAACAAAAAAAAAATTATATTGTATATTGTTGTTTCTCCTTCACTTGTTGGACAAACGTTACTTCAATGATAAACAATTAATGATTGTTGTTGTTGTTTATTATTATTATTTTAATTTTGTATATGTAAAAAATCGCTGTTTCTATTTGTTTATTTTCAACATTTACATAGAAAAAAAGTAAAGAAATTTAAACTAATTTTTTTTTTTTTTGTTGCAAAACTGGAACACTGGTTAAATCTAAATTAGTAAATTTCGAAAACTACTTCTACTTGTTAAATTACACCAGTCGACTTGAGCACAAGGGAACATCTATAAAATTAACCTTATCCCAATAAGTTGGGCTAGTCTAGCGAAAACTCAACGATTAACAAATGGGCTGTAGTAGGACTGGATGAATTTTCAAAGAAGGCCTTCAACGTATTGTATGTATACCCCAAACAGTACTTCATTTCAAAAATATCGCCTTTAGAAAACAGAAGATGACGTAGCATGAAACCACCAGAGATAGGTATAAAACAACCCGCAGATTAAGCAATACTTACAAAATGTACTCAATTGGATTTTCGAGATCTAATGGCCATAGTTACAGATTCTGCAATGTTTTGGGACCGAAATTTTTGCAATTGTTGAAGGACCATCTGCCAAATCATAAAAATTTTTCGCTTCTAAATATCGCAATGATTTACGTTGGTGTTAGACTGAATGGCTGTCCTATACTATATTTATGACACCAATGTATGTTCTCGTATTGGCTATTTCAATGACTGGGCTTTGCAGGTAAAGAATAGACTCTGAGTAGTGTCGACCTGTTGATGGTTAAGGTTATCTTTAACTATGCATTAAATATTGATTTCTGGGCTGGAATTACTAAGCTTCTAAGCATGATTGTTGCCCACCAGAAATAAGCGCACTAAAAATACATTTTTGCAGTAGAATTTCTGTTTTTTAAAAGCTATTGTAATTCGACATATTCGCATCTCAGACTTTAAGAAAGTTCCGTAGGACCATGAAAACGAAATGATGGTTATATCAAAGTCGTACTCAAGGATTCCGTAATCAATATATCTTTGGAGAAATTATTGAAAAGTTAAGCTTTAACAAAACGTAAATGGACAATGGATTGTGACTCTTCAATTTTATAGTAGGTAGTAACTAATACGATGCACATATATACATATATGCAGCTTAACAAAGTGGCATTATAACGAACAACGAAAACCGCTCGCCCTCCTCTACAAGCAAAAGAGACAGAAAGAACATCGGCACGAGCGTTCAAAAACATTGAGAGGTTTTAGTCCAGGAATAGGACATCGAAGTTTTCCCAGCAGGTAAAAGCACTTTTTCTACAGACTGTCTATCGACCAAACTGAAGTATTTTTTTTTATTTTATTTATTAAGGACCTGATGGCTTACCGGCGGAGGTATTTAAAGCTGCTGGATATGAATTTGTAGAGAGCATACACCAACTCATTTCTTAAATCTGGTCAGAAAAGTGTATTGCTGATGAATGGAATCTCAGCATCGTTTGCCCGATTTACAAAAAAACATATCCTCTCAACTATGCCATCGACGAGTTGTTAGAACAATGTCACAGTCAACAGCTATAATTTCGAGGTAGTTAAAGACAATGTCTACCTGGGCTCTGGTAAAAATTCGATAAATAATAAATAATACCTCTGATGAAATAAACGAAGAATCACATCTCTGATGCCAATCGCTGTGTAACGAATGGACATCATCAATGGTCCGCAGAGTCATCGAAACAAACGCAATAAAAGAAGACTTAGATGACGCGCACAAATAGAAGGGGATCTTAACCGACTAGCGATAGCTAGCACTAACTAAAGACAGGGTTTACTGGAGAGCCTTATAAGATGAAGACTAGATTAACCCCGATCTGTACTCGCCTAAGTAGGTAAGTAATGCGGTAATAAATAACATAAGGCTCTTGAAACTATGCACAAACGCAGCAACCTGGCTGCAGAAGACGACTGTTCAATGAAATGAGTCTACTAATGGAACCAAGAAAAAGAGAAACAACAGCGTGGAAACAGTGTCGCCCATAACATGCATACATGTCTCCCAGCTGGACAAAATAAACAAACACCTAACCAAATTTAAACCCTGATGCGCTGAGAATCGTAGATATATTTAAACAGCATCTTAACAGCTGCTAAGGTAGCTTTATGTTCATATAGTGATTCTGTATGAAAACCACACACTTTTTGTCAACGAAACAATAGAAAGTTTCTTGAAAATAATGTTTTTGTAGAATCGAATAGAATAGAATGTGCACCAAATTCTTAAATAAGCACGGATGGACGAAAGTATATCACCTACGAAAAAAGGCGATCTAATTGTCTCGTAAAAACTATTAATGCATATTCCTGCTAAATTAAACTTTCTACAAAGTACTCCTCAATGGCAAACACCAAGTATCTGGAAAAAAAACATAAAAAACAATTGCAACAAAAGCATACATGTTTGCTTTGTCTAGATTGTATTAAATCTGCAGCATCAGACCTATGTTCGGCTACAAAATATGGGACAAAACGAGGACAAAGGCTGAAGACATTAGACCGAACTGATGGCAGGTAACTAAGAATAGATACGTATAACTTTCCTTCTGAAAATCACATGCCGCATGGGCACAACATTTTATAAATTGGTAGAACTGCTACCATATCTTGAGACATTGAGCAAACTGTCCTGCATGTGCATGATTATTCCTCTCACGAGCAATTATACAAATTAAAAAAGTCATCGTTAGTTTCGGTCATGAGAGAATTTAACAACGAAATGCATGGACTAAACGGTGACACTGTCCTTGTCAGGAGGGCTAAAATTTATCAGTTAGAATATCTTTATCGAATAAACACCATTGCTTCAGTACAGAGTGTCCTCGAATCTATTCCGGTGGGACAATGCGGTAAGGAAAAACTTCGTTTGATCAAGGCCAAGGTCTACCCCGAACGCTACTTTAAGTAAAAGTTTCTAAAATTCATACGAGTACGAGTATTTGAAAATTTAAGTTAAAAAATAGAAACGATCGATAGCACACTTAGATTTAAGACATCATCTTGCTGATGAATACTTTCAGCGAAGACAAAATCGCTGCTACACTAACCCCATATACAAGAGCTAAAAAAAGTTCAATGATCACAAAAATATGTACGAATAAGTAGATGAGGTACGTGTGACTTGAATCTGCAAAGTCAATCCGACTTTGTCCAAAATGGGAAAAATCCATTATAAGATAAACACTATAAACATATGTAAATAGGTACATAGACTAAAAAAATATCTTCACAATAACATCAATATGCAAAGGTAGACAGGGTACATACAATAAAAGAATCATTTAACTAAATTATGAATGCTACGACCAGTGGATGGTAGAATTACACGCAAAGAGATCATAGAAACTAGAGAGTTAAGAAAGCTGACTAATGTAAGCAGCGAAAGTATTACATTCAAAAACATGACTGAGGTTGGCATCTGAAAATCATTAAAGCACCACACGTATTCTATACGGATCAATTTTCATTGAGAACACCGCAGACACTTGCTTCAAACTATGCTACACAAAAATATCTTCTTTTAAACATTAAGTATAAGTCAATGACATTTGAAAATATTTTTTATGGCTTAAGATCCTTCACGCAAACTCTAGCTAGCTTTAGACGTACGAGTAGAACCATGATTCATTTCGAAGTCATCTATCCTTTTTTTCAACCCCATACTCAAGTCGATTTCTTTATTATCTATGAGCAAAAATGTTATACGTATTTAAGAAGAAAAAAAAAAAATAATAAAACAAAGTGAACAAAATAAATAAATAAAAACTTGAATTGTTCAATAAATTCAACAATTAATTTGTCTTCTTTTCTATTCCTAGATAAAATATTGAATATTTCGTTTCTGAATTTTATGAATTTCTTTTTTTTTTTTTTTTGTATTTCATACGCAATGACTGGAGATTTTTTCGAGCATGATATGTTGAAGTTTTCTTTTTATAATTATTAAAATTGATAAATGTGTTAAAAAAAGATGCAAGCGCTTATATTTTTAGCCAAACAACAAAGTATAGTACATACGTAAAATTTAAATGATATTTGTATGGCGCATAATGTGAAAGTAATAAGAAAAAAAAAAAAAAAAAAAATGAAAAATAAAAAAATTAAATTAAATAACAATAAGGCGTTGAGTATAAATTTGGGAGATGATATTGCTGGTTATAGTTAAAATAAATATTCTAAAAATAAAACACAGGAATGAGTAGGTGATGCGGAAAAGTGCCATTAACCTTAAATTAGTATTCGATTCGTTTTACGAGAGTTGAGAAAAAAAACATCAATTTTTCAGATAAGTTAGTTATTTATCACATTTGAAAAGAGTCTCATTAGGATAATAACAAATAAAAATAAAAATGTACATATGTATCTATTAATAAATGTTTTACCACTAATAAGAAAATATACACGTAAATGAAATCATACGAAATGGATGTATTTACAATTGTGGATATGAAATTACACAGGAATTTGTTTCATAAATGAGAAATGTATTTTAAACGTTTATAAAATTTATATTTGCAACGATATTGCTACAAAGTACAATTACAAATACAGAATTTTCAAAAACTGATACTCATCAGTACTACAATCAATCATGTAGAAGTCCTTACAGATTATGGAGAAAAAAAAAACAAAAAAAAAAACCTTTGGACATCAAATGATAACAGGAAATTGTAACTTTGAAATGGTTTATGCCTTTATTTGCTCTAAATTCGTGTAATAAAGCAATCGCAGAGATCAAGCCAAGAATCACTTCCGTCAATCGCTGCTTCTTTAGACTAAGAACCTACCTACCTACCCACCTTCCACGAATAACACAGAAAGCACTGTTTAAGACTCTCATCGTCCTGATCCTACTTTATGGCGATGAGGTACGAATGAATGCTTCGAGAGAAATGCTTTTAATGATTTTTGGTCATGTCTGCAGAAAAGAAAATTGAAATTTTGACAATGTCGAAATCCATCCATTACCGTGGATGACTTGGTTATGTAAAGTGACGGCGCTATATCCCGAAAAATTTTAATCAACTTGGTATGCGCAACACGAGGCGATGAGTACATTTTGAAGAAAGAGCTATTACTCGAGTGGAGGTCCAGGTTCAACCTAAATAAAGAGCAAGGATATGTATATTGTACATGGACTATGAGAGAACTTCTTTTCAAACACGTGTGCCTTTCGTAGAGTTCCAAGATCTAAATTATCTAAATTGTCTCTAAAAAATGTTTTAATATCATTTTAGAGGCAACTAACTGCACTTTAAGGCAAGAAGTATTGGTAAACAGTGAATTAGGCTCATAATTACTCTGATCGTTTGATATTTCGACAGGACTCGTTTAGAAAGGAGAAGTAAAAGGGTAAAAGTATGTTGATACTCGTATACTCAAGTATTCTAAGAAAAAAGCCTTCATCTTATACCAAGAAACAAGAACTCAAAATATGGAATAGTTGGCATGGCACAACGTGCAACGACTGCCGCCTTACTACTGCGAGTACTTGCAGCAATACAATATAGGACTTTTAAAATGCAAACCTTGATTAGCGCATCATAAGGTGGAGAGTGAAAAATGACTTAATTGTGTGTAACATGTTAAACTAAACTTTGAACCTAATATGTTAGGTCTAGATGTTTTCGGCGAGAGATCAATAGAAGCGATTGTTATTACTTTGGGTGACGAGAACAACAGCAATTTGTTTCTATAGGTATTTCTTGAAAACAAAATAGGAATTTGGCAACTGTATGGTAATTGCCTCCAGAGATCCAGGTGCCTGGAACAACAGAGCTGAACAAAAATGGCCTCTTTGTTTGTTTCGTCGATTACAGCTAGTACGTTAACAATTGTATCAGATGACAAGATATTGAACTTTCTTTTGTTTAAGGTATGAAGCTGTATATTAGTGGCCTAGCCGCATATTAAATGAAAAGAAACACCTTTTTTTTGACAATGTTTTAGGGTTAATAGACGTTTTTTAACTGCTCTGTTGTTCCCTCATACGTCTACGAACTTTGCTTGATTCAACTGGAAAGTAGAGATAAATAAACAAAAATTATCTGATCAGTTTGCCTGTGTTGTTTCTAGTCACATAATTAAAAATGATCAATAAGCAGCAACCAGTTTAAAAAACCGAATATTTTCTGTTACTCTGGGAAGTTAGCCAGAATATAATTTATTGACTGATTGTTTCTCTATCGGCGTGAAGCAAAACTGGAAAACTATCAAACATGGTCCAATAAATAAAAAAAAAAATATAATCAATCCGGTTATAACCTTGATCAGAAAGTTCCTGAGATAGATGTACTCTTGGCTACGTAACTTTTACATATGTCAAGCTATGACGATAAGATTTATAGGGAATATCAACAACAGATGTACCAACTTAACAAAAAAAAAAAACAACTCAAATCGGAACAATGGGAGCGCCACACGGTGGTTATTCTGGGAACTTTCTGATCAAGGTAGTATATATTTCTACAAAGACTAATGACAAAAGCTAATAACCTGGCAAACAAGTGAAAGCCCACAGAGTAAGGATATTGGTAGATATTAAGACACAT
The DNA here is from genome assembly GCA_928272305.1 of Volucella inflata. Taxonomy (NCBI): domain Eukaryota; kingdom Metazoa; phylum Arthropoda; class Insecta; order Diptera; family Syrphidae; genus Volucella; species Volucella inflata. The sequence goes on along the minus strand of OV743716.1, from coordinate 149,975,699 downwards.
TTTATAAGAATGCTTACAGAACATCTTCTGAAAAATAAGATGACGAATTTAACTTCATAAACATTAAGGGAAATAGACCTCAGTAAAGTAACAAATAAGTAGTGATTGGAAAATAGAAAATCGTTAAATTAAAAATGGTACACACTGCTAAAAAAACAAAGGGTGTACGGTTATCAATTGAAGTACATGCATGCCTGGTCGAAAGCGCAGTGTAATATTAGAAGAACGAAAAGTCACTAATTCGTGCACTCCGAACTCACTTCAGTATAAGGCGAATAAGTGATGGAATGAGCACCCAACTGATTTAGCTTTAGGTACAAGTGCTAATACAAGGAGCGGCAATGGTCAACAGACCTCCTTTGGAAATATCAACGTCAGCAGCTATGACGAAATATGTTGATCAAGTTCAAAACAAAATCAAGCTAAATCAGCGGATTATGGGTATTGTTTTTACTTTGGCAACAAAATAACGTTTTGCTTATATGAGATGCAAATGTGACAATTTTTTGTCAGGAACCTACACGAGAACAATGCTGAAATGTTTTCGAATAGAAAAAATGTTTTAAAACATACTGTTTTGGTTATCGATGCCTCTATGAATAAACAGAACACAGTTTTCTGGTGTCTCAATAACATCAGAGAACGCATTTCAAAAACAAAACATTTATAGTGTTTACAGTGTGATTTCTGTTTTTGGGTAAAACAACGTTATTTAATAACAAGGCACATTGCTAGATGTCGATAGAGAAGTAATGGATTCAACCACTCCAAACGCAAAACCAAAGACTAGGAGTTTAGGCATCTCAGAAAACATTTTTAGTCAAAATTTTATGACATAACTTTGGGACAGCATCTGGGAATTTGCTAACCTTGCCTACCGACATACTACATGTACATATATCTAGAATTGATTGTATAATGAAGAATGAAATTAGGCTGAATAAAATCGACATCTTGACCGATAGTAAATTTAAAAAATTGTAAATCTATTCATAAAAATGAATCTGTGCATGTGTTGCATGACGAAGTGTTTGGTGAAGCTTGAGGAGTTGGTCGATATAAAGAAAAGAAAAATAATCTCAACAAAGGTATCAGAGTTTTGCTTATTAGAGCTTTGTCGCTGTTTTAGTGAACATCTAAAACCCTCCAGTTTAACCAATCTATAGCTCTGTAACTCTAATTCATTGAAAGATGTAAAAATCACCATGCCCATTAAACTTAAGCCTATATGAATAACTGGTTTTGATATAAAGTCTGTATAATCAAACGCAACTTTCAGGATATGTACAACAGGACCACGTGTACCTCAAAATTTATATATCATAATAAGTGAAAATCACAAGTCTGATTTCATAGATTCGAAATGGACAATGAATTAGCTAAGGGCATAAGTATTTGTTTCTTGGGTTAAGTAAAGGGCCCTTCAACAATGTAAATACTTTCTGAGCCTATTCCAGTTGTAATAGAAAGGTAAACTATATTGGTAAAGTTGAAAAACAAAGTAATCGACAGTCGTTATTCTTGATTAGATTATAATAAATAAAATACATTAAAAATGCAGACGGTCGCTCATTAACAAATGAAGAGGAAATTTGAGACCGGTGGCTTGAATACTTCAAGGAGTTGCTTAACAAACAGTTTCCACGTAATATCGTGCCGAAAGCTGGTCCATTCGATGAGGAAGTTTCGGACTTTTCAATCGAAGAAATAAGTAAAGCAATCGGAAAAATGAAGCGGGGGAAAGCGGCGGGACCAGACAGCATTCCATCAGAGTTTTGGTCGAAGATGGAGGGAATCGGCAGCGAATGGCTATCGAAACTTTTAAATAAATTAAAATGTGGACAGCCTATGCCGAATCAATGGAGAAGTAGCTTCTTGGTTCCATTATACAAAGGAAAAGGCGACACTCGAGAATGCAACAACTACCGTTCAATCAAGCTTATGTCACACACAATGAAAATCGTCGAAAGAGTCTTAAACGAACGTCTTCGGCAAATAATAAAGCTCGATAATAGCCAGTGTGGATTTGTGGAAGGAAGATCGACGGTGGACGCTATCCAAAGCCTACGAATAATAATGGAAAAGCACCGAGATTCGTCTAAGGATTTACACATGGTATTTATCGACCTCATTAGGCGATGGCGATGGCGCGATAGTTAGCTCATTGGGCTATCACGCAGGTGTCTGGGTTCGATTCCTGGCTGGGTCACCAACAATTTTTCAAATCGCCATCCCCTTTCGGCGGGCAATGGCAAACTCCCGAAAGTAAAATTGCCTACGAAAAAGCTTCTAAAGAGTGCCGTTCGGACTCGGCGATAAACCGTAGGCCCCGCTCAGATGTGACAAAAATGACAACATGAGCAACACAAATGAGTGTCATACCGGGCTGCCAGCGCCAGTGTTTTTTTTTTTTTTGTTTTTTTTTTATTTATCGACCTCGAGAAAGCATTCGATCGAGTGCCCAGGGATCTCATATGGGCCACTCTGAGGTCTCAAAACGTACCGGAAACGTATGTTAGAATAATACAAGACATGTACGAAAACGAGAAAACTGCGGTTCAAAGCTCTGCTGGACTAACAAGAGAATTTCCAGTTAATGTCGGAGTGCACCAAGGAAGCGTCCTTAGCCGCTTAGCTCTTTAACGTAGTATTCGACTATCTTTTAAAAGACTAAGCGATAACGTCGAAGATTCACAGAAGGCCTTAGATTCATGGAAAAATGCGCTAGAGAGAAACGGGCTTAAAATAAGTTGTTCAAAGACGGAGCATTTGACAAAATAGTTCTTCCGAAAAGCACTATCTTTAAGTACTTAGGATCAATCGTTAACATGGAAGCGAAATGTGACGACGACGTGAACCACAGAGTGAGTGTGGGATGGATGAAATGGCGGGAAAATTCGGGAATCTTTTGCGACCGAAAATTTCCACTTAATTTAATTAATGGGAAAACTCTATACTACGGTTGTTAAACCAGCTCTTATATACGGTTCACAGTGCTGGACAATGTACGAAGCGTTTAAAAACAAAATGATGGCAGCGGAAATGAAAATGTTAAGGATGTCTAGTGGAGTCACTAAACGCGATTGCATTAGATCTACGCGTATAAGAGGTTGTCTACATATAAAGATTTCGGTAACCGAACAGCTTGAGGCGAATAGAATAAGCCGGTATTGCCACGTTCAAAGAAAATCTGCGGAAAATCCGGTTAAAAAGGCACTATCAACTACGGTCAACCAACTAAAGTTGGAGTCAACTGTAAGAAAACGAGGTCGGAAAAAGAATTCCTGGATTTCTCAGATGGCAAGTGCGCAAGAACCCCAGGCGTTCTGAAGCGATCCAGGACCGAGCATTATGTAGACGCGTTCCGCGGAATGCGATATTAGCCAACCCCATAAGCGGAGCAGCAGCGATGCAGTAAAAATGGGAAACTCGTTACGCATAAGTTCGTATAACGAGGAAAGGGTTAATAAAAAAGGATAAGAAGAAGACTAATTTGGTCGTCTATATAAACGAAATGCATTTCTGTTGAAAACCGATTCGCGGAAAACAAATTTGCATTGCACCTGAATATGGACATAAACATGTTCATACCGATATCCTGGAAGTAGCGTTTGCTGCAATTATTATAACGAATTAAAACTTAAAAGTTTTAAATGACATTTCTTTCTTATGAAACCATTCCAATGTAAAGCAATTTGATGGCGCTAATTAAAAAATAATAATGATAAATAAAAACAAAACTTAAGTAAAACAAATTGCAGCAGTGTACGTACAGACAGACGCATCTAAGTGGTACAAGATAAATTTTTGCAATATTTCATTTTTTAGCAAAAAAAAAAAAAAAAACAAAAACAATCTATAATACAAACATGTGCTACAATATTAATGGATGGATGGATGGATGCTTTTGTTATTTGCAAAAATTTCCAAACAAACGAACATGGAGAGTTTTCCCTTTTATATTCACAGACAATTTCCCACGGATGGATATCCTTGCATATAGCAAGTATGAGTATACACAATCTGTGTACATAAATGCGCGACTGGATTCGACCAGGTGTGATGAAATACACATTTGTACATTTATTTTAATAATTTTTTTTTTTTTCTGTATTACATTTGGTTTTTTTTTTTTTTTTTAAATTTGAAGAAAAAAAAAAAGAACCGAGTAATCGCATTTTTAAGCAGATTAATGAGTTCAAAAAAAGTGCAGTATGCGCGAGTATATGTATTGTGTATGTTGAAGGTGAAAAAGAGGAGCATATAAATCGACGCACAAATACAAGAAGGAAAACATTTTATTATAATTTTTTTTTCTTTTTACTTTTTCTTTTGCTTTCGGCTTTTATCAAATTTAAGAGGGTTGATGAACGATGAAGACGACGATACGATGATGAGGACGACAAAACCTCAACAAGAATGAATAGGTACGTAAACTCTTCTTTTTTATTTAGTCTTGCTTTGGTTCATACCCTCAAATTGATGTTCGTGCATCGTGCGATTAATTGCAAAAAAAAAAAAATAATAATAATAAAGAATGAAATATCCTTTGACCAAGTTAGAAGGACACATCGAGTACCAGATGAAAAAAAGGAGAAATAAATAAATAACGAGTACATATTAACGAATGCAACCCGTATGTTTTATGCTGTCGTGCTTGTGTGTCTTTCTTTGCGTAGTTTTGAACTGCAAGGGTTTGCAGAATACAAAAAAACAAGAGAACAAAAAAATTATATATTTCTTATTCCAGTGCAATTGTGCAATTACAACAAAGCAGCTGCCGCTCAAGTTTTGATGCAATGCGTCATATACTTCCTTTCTGATGGTCACTTAATGCACTTTAGCTGGTTTTATTTAGTAAAAAAAACTGTTCAGGGGTTCTTCTTCATTGATGCATTTTAAATAAGACATGTTAGTGGGATAAAAGCCTACGTGAGCTATGATACTTTACATAGCGACGTTCAACTGATTACTTTTCTGAGTCAGGAAACGAGTTCACAAAGTCCTATAAATAATCTAGTGGGTATAGCGCAAACAAGATGCGTACGTGCGTACAATATAATTCAAATGGTATTGCTCATATACACAATGTATTTCCTATGACAAATACAGTTGCTAATACCATCGATTTATGGAATTTTACAAGGTTGGCTCTGAAACTGAGGCTTTTAAGATCACTACAGTACTTTTATCTAAGTACATTTAATTTGATTGCTTAAAAAGGCTTATTTTGGAGTATCTGTTTATTGTTTTAAATTCGATGTTTAGGCGGTTCAACACATACCCGTACTCGAACACTTGAGGAGGTTTTCTCCGGTCAAATCTTACCTCTGAGGCACAACGCCAAAGAACGGGTTAGAAGTGTGTGCGATCGATACACGAACTTTCGTATGCCGTAGCACATTAAGAATGCGACAATAAAAAAACAAAAGCAATATGTATCGCAAAACATATACAGAATGCTATAAAACCAGTCTCGCACGCAGAAGTTCGCAACACCCCAGGTATGTAAAGCTGATGCAAAATCAAACCGTATAAAACATATCGTTTCCATAAGGAAAACCATTGGATTATTATGTTTAAAAGGTCCTTATAATATAAATGTGTTTTCAAATTACATATTTACAAATTGGTGAAATTGACTAGTTTTTTTTTATCATGTATGGACACATGAAAAGTGAGTTTCAAGTCCAGAAAGTGCATAGTGTCCAGATAATAAAAAAATAAACAAAACGAAGTTTTCAAAGTTCTTTGCGGAGCTGTTAACTAGCCTTTGAAAAAGGCGATTAAAACACGGGCGACAAGTATAAGAAAAAGATTGGAATCCAAATGATCAATATAAATTACAATACCATGGAAAGTAGGCTGCTCAAAAGACTGGTTAATTAAGAGCCAAATTCAATATAGAACCCGCAGGTTTCAATATTTGACTTGCTTGCACAAAAAGTTGTAAGAAGATTTACCAACGTAAAAACGATTCAGAACGCAGTGGTGTCTTTTAATAGTGGCAAATGTGGAAATTATCTTTTAAAAAGGCAAATACCATCCGATGAAAAGAAGATATGGCCTTAGAAAATTGGAATGAATGAAGACTTACGTTCAAACCCGGAAAATGTTCGAATCCACCCATGATTAACATGTGGGTGGGTCACAATCAGTATAAATGAAAACTGGTCAATTCTCATCAATTATTATTATTTTTAATACCAATCCACATTAGTTTCGAATGCTTGAGCATTATAATGACTCAGGATTTAAGCGCTCAGTAAGAAATTCCAGAAGCGACTTGTACCGATTTGCAATAGATTTGTTCCAATGTTTTTAAGAACAAAAAATTTCTGTCTAAAACTGATCTGGTTTATGGATTTTATGCACCTACCCTTGAGGTAAAACAGATTTGTGAGAAGCTGTAGTTGAACTCGATTTGATTTCAGCGAAATTTGATTCATAAACGTGTAAAGGTTCAGTACCAGTCAGTATTTAAGAACAATCTTGTTCCAAAATTTTTAAAACAGAACGCTTTTGAGAGAAAAATTAATATTTTTTTTTTACAAAAACGTATTCCAGCGAAATTTTGAAACTTAAAGAAATTGTTACAAAAACTCGCGGTACAGACCTAGTAAATACAAAATTTAATGTAATAAAACATACAAATTTGTGCGGTTCTGTTGTTTTTTTTTTTCTATGAACAAAGCTAATGCATTGCGGTATTTCGAAGTTAAAAAATCGATAGAACTTATTTTGACGACACTAAGGTCTTAAAATTTACCCGAAACGAATATACATACATATGTACATAAATATAACCGAAGAATTCAAAGTAAATGTTTAAGTACACCAAGCTAGTGTAAACAATCCGTGGCTTCTTATTTTCTTTTCTGTTGAATCAAGACGTTAACGAGTCCGAAACGACTTTTCTTCTTTTCGCCGACGGCGTTATTACAAGCAACGCTGCATAAGCTCCTCAGACAACTCTTAATAATTGAACAAGAAAACGGGTTGCGTGAAACTATTATTAGAAAATTGCTGCTTTGACTTAGAGGGTTTGCTATACAAGTCAGTCGTTGCTATAGCTCTAACATATGCATGGCAATTTTGAATGGAAACAGAAATCGTAATGGCGGTTTCTATTGGAAAAGAAGTGCAGTCATTTTGCATTCCGGAATGAAGATAACAAGTTTTGAAATTTTTCATTTGGAGAATTTTCTTTCCGGATTTCATTTTAGAACTGTTTTCACAGTGCCCCACTACATATCAAAGCGAAATTCTTTGGTTTTCCACGTTTAACGTGGTTAAAGGAAAAGTGGAGCCCAAAAAACAATAGAGTCCAAAGTTCCATTCGAGTCCCGAAGGAAAAATAATTGGATCACTTACATGAGTGCAATAAAAAATCTTGCAAACTCTTGACCGCAATAAGAAAGTGTATGGAGACTGGTTCTAAGATGCACAAATTTAGCCAACCCCACAAGCTGTGCAAAAGCACTGTATGATAGATACATATGGAGAAATATGTTATACGCGTAACATGGTTTAAAGGTCATGGAATTGTTCTGTTATTGCAGCAACCAAGTCAAATTCATTTATTATATGAAAATGAGGAAATAGAAAGTTCAACTGTTCGAGCCAATTAATTATTTTAAATCTTATGAAGTTCATGGACTCTAGTTATAATACACTAAGACTGCAAACACATAAAGTTTCCAACTCAACAAAAGTACGAAGCGTTTTTCAGTATTGAAATTCTTACCAAATCGTCAGACAACTAGGAAACGACTTACTTCCTTCCATTTGCAAGTCGCAGACCAATTTAGGGCGAATAAAAGTTGGTTTAAACATTTGTATAACAATGCTTTGCATAATATGTCGATTTCTGTTGCCGCAAGCAAACATTCTAAAGCAGGTCATCGCTAAAACAGCACAGCGCTATGTCAAGGGGAGTGCTTTAAGGGCTAATGAACTGCAAAGAATCATATGTTAAACATGACTGACAAGTCGGTGGACGAGTTGGTTAGAAAATACAAGTAATTAAAATTAGACAGTTCCCAAGTCATTTTGTAGTAATATAATTGGACTGAGAGCAGATACATTCAATAGAAGAATCCCCGAATAGCCCAAGTTATTTGTCATAAAACCAGCTAAAATGACTTTTTCATTCAAATTTATTTTTTTTATTTTTATTAAGAAGCTTTTTGGAGTACTTTATTGTACTCGTAGTCTGCAAGAGTATATCTCCATGAATATAAAATCATCTTAAGTTGTTTGTGTTGTGTTTCACTTCCACCTACATACCATCACCGATATTTGTTTAATGCAAAAAGATCAAGTGTGACGAGAGCCCATAGTTATTACATAATTCGTCGATTCCAATTGTGTTTCCTACATAAACAAGTGCCAATTAGATTTCTCTAAATGCCAATTAGTTTCCAATTATATCGCGATCCTTAACAACTGATTTCCCTTTGGTCTTTATTAATTTTGTAGTTGTTATTGGGTTTATTTTATTTTTATTTTTTATTTTTTTAATAAATTTTAAATATATTTATTGAATTGGTTTTGTTGAATGTTATTACATACGTATATGTATCTTCTTTTTTTTACCGATAGAATTGCAACTCAGAATGCAATCATTATAATACGTATTTAGTACTAACTCTTACTTTACTTAATTTATAGTTTTACACACGTGTGCTTGTTGATTTTTTTTTTTTTTCAATTAAACAAACAATTAATCATTTACCTGTTAATTTACCAAATTCGTCTAATATCTCCTCTTTGCCTTTTGATTTAGGTATGTTTCCTACAAAAAGGCGCAGGTTCGGTACGCTAATGTTAATTTTCAGACACTTGCCAGGTTTTATTTCATGGTTATCGAGCTGTGAGGGTGGAATTTGTGGTTGAACAAAAAAAAAAACATTTTTCTTTTAAACAAATCAAACAAAAATGAATTAATCAATGTAAAAAAATAAGAAATATGAAAAAAAATAAAACGAAAAAAATGATCAAACAAAAAGGATATGATTTCAAAAATAAAATAGAAAAAAACAAAAGAATCGTGTGTGTGTAAAAAAAAATAAACAAAATTTTGAATGAACAAAAGAAAAATAATGCAAGGAAAAAAGAATAAATAAAAAAGAGAATAGATGATGATAGAAAAGGAGATGAATTTATTTAATTTGTTATAATTTTTTTTTTGTATATATTTCATATAGATCAAATATAATAATCCAATTTGTCTAGGAAAATCGCATATGAAATGAGATGCAGAATAGAGGAAGAGGACATGCTCGCTGTTTACAAATAAAACCAGACAAACTACTGCTTGTTATTATCTTTTTTTTTTTTTTTTAGTTTTTTCGTCTAATTTAAAGCTGAATTGCTGTGCACAGCAATATTAGGAAGAATATTTTGTAGAAATTTTGGTTAGGTAATTTTTTTTTTTGTTTTTGTTGTTGAGCGAAAGAACGAAACGTAATCCAATTAAAGTTCCCAAAACTAGATAGAAGTTGATAGATTTTATTGGAAAAAAAAATAATAAACCAATACTTCTAAGGATAGAGCATTTGCCAAATGTAACTACTTACAAAAAAAAAATCGTCTCATATTTACTTTCGAAACGATATGAAATTTAGTGCTAAATAATAATAAATAAAAAGTTTAAATGACAACAGGAACTTAGTTTGAATCAATATATTTTATCTGTTACTAAGAAAAGTTCATGACATTATGTTTTGAGTCAGACTTCAGACGTTCTTCCAATGCAACTTCGCTGAACATTGCAATGCAAGGCCTGAATAATAATAATTACCATACAGCAAAGGCATAACAAAGCCCCACAAGTAGTAGTCGAGCGGTGTCAAATCGCACAATTTTAGTGACCAAATCATTGGACCATTACACGATATGATATTATAGTTAGATTGAGTTGTAAGTGAGTTAATGGACAGTTGAGTCCTATATTGCGAGACCCACACACTCTCCGGATTAATGCCGTGCATATTTTCGAATAAAAAAAAATACCACACTTTGCACTTTTGTGATACTAGTGAGTTTTCTTCACGCCAGAAATGCCATTTTGGTGGTTCACAAGCCTATTGAGCGCCAAAAGTGAGGCTCTAGACTATACCCAATTTTTCAAACTAAATTTGGGGTCGCATTTAAGATTGAAGAAATCAATCGACAAGATTCTGTCGCAAGTCCTGATCTCGCGGCATAAGTTGCCGGATTTGACAAAGGCCAAACCGTTGCGATCAACAATTCTAAATCTTCCGCAACCCAGTCTCACATAAGCTCGTTGACGAGCTTCTGGCTTTCGATAATGTAGACGTATATGGGGTAAGAAATTCAGCCACAATACAACAAATAGCAAACTAAGTTGGTCGATAATGAGGACCTAAAAGAAAAGCACGTAGTCTGCTATTAGTTTGGCTTATCCAACCATAAGTTCAAATGAAACGGAAGCGTTCTGCTAGTTATTAAAAGATTTGTACTTTGTCCTATATCAGTAAAATTGATCCAATAATTTGAGTACGAGAACGAGTCAAGTGCATAGTCATGAGTGCAATACGAGTAGTATACAACAAATACATAGGTTTACATTGTCTTTTTCGGATTGTTTGTTTAGGGCTCGTAGAAGGAGTAGACTAGTCGTCATCAACGCAAACTTATCGACTTCTAAAAAATTAATAAAGGCTTAAGATAGCGCATTGAATTTGGAATATAAAAGAGGCAATTAGCTAAGAATCGTGTTGAGCCCATTTTTATAAGTCCACCAAAAACATTATGGAAAAACTGAGTCACTTGAAACCTTAAAATTGTATCGATCGCCTGAGATATGACACCCAAATCCAACGAAAACAATCCGGATATACTGCGAATAAGCCAAGGATGTATATTTTTTCAACCATGAAAAATGCAAATATGACAAACAAGTGAGCTTCACACAAAGATCGAGGTGGAAACTACATATTTCTGCATATTTCTTAGAGGAGTCACCTGACATTAGAAATGTCATCTTTCGTTATTTTGAACATTAGAGTATAGTTAAAACCGGAAGAACTGATATTTTAGTTTTATTTTTAAGCACAAATAACCGGCGATTTATTTATTCATTTATCTTCCCTGTATTCGTCAATTATGGCAATGAAGACGAACTATAGTATAATTCTTTCATATCCATGCTGATGGGCTTCAGGTTCAAATGTTTTGAATTTCTAAACAGCGCAGTAAAAGCCCTAACCAGAGATGGTGTGCAATTGAAGCAATATTCAAAAGACAGTTCTAACTGATGTTATGAAGCTGTTTAAGTAAACTTAGACTGATAGCCTGCTTTATGTAGCAAATTAAAGAGAAGTAGTAGTAGTAGTACAATTAGTAGAGAAGTATCCTCTTAAAGTCCGTAAATCGGGTGTTTGCATACCAAGAAGTTTCAGCTATCAACAATAATTTCTTGAAATTGACTTTCAATCGATTCCCAAAAACAACGATGTTTAGAAATCAACACATACGTAGTTAAACGAAAGAGAATTACTTTTCCATTGCATAAGTTAACCGTTAAAAAACTGAGACAAACCAAAGCAATCTCTTAGCTCAGTCATTACCTAGATAAGGTTATGGGAACAATCCATCGGACTTTGTAAGAGCTTCTTCAATTTGCATGACGTCAGCTAAGAACAACGGTAAACACATTCAAATCTCGGAATAATCGTTATAATTTAATAAAGCAGTGTACTGACGATATTCACATACCGATCTATTGTCTGACAATCTGAGATCACACATTGCATTGTCACAGACTTGATTCTAAAATATCTCACTTCCATTGTAGCACACTGATGCTTTCTTAACCAATTTGGAATCATTTTACCGCCAGAAGCCGAATAGAATGAAAACCAGTTGAAGGTGTTAAACGAGCACAAAAAGCCAGGAAAGAAATGTATGAATATTCTTAAATCATACAGGAAGATAGTTATAGGCGCCAATGGATTCTTATATGAAATCTCATTTACTCCCTCTCTATTTATTTTTCAATTGAAAGATATTTTCGCGTTGTCTTCTTCGTGAGAGTGTATTTTAATTAAAAGACCAATGAGGACCAGTCCGTAGACATATAATTGGATCTGTATTTACTCGTACATATAATTTCTCCTATTACAAACTGTTATTACATGAGAAGTGTATCCATTCGCATTAAATCATGCCGATAACAGATTTTTTTAAGGCTAAAGTTGATTTATTTCTATTTTGGCTAACCAAATCACATCAAACTTTACCCCCTTTAACACTAAGTAACTTGTCATCGAGTTGGACTTCATTGCAGTGCAATGAATCGTTTAATGGGGTCCAAAACCATCTTATCACCATAAGTGGTGCGTGGTTTTTAAAAGCATAACAAATTCGTACGTCTTAAGTGACTCACTGATGCATGTACAGTCTGTTTGATAAGATCGTACACGGCAAAACTCGTTTATGAAAACTGATTTGGAAATGGCATTTGCACTAGCAGATAAAAAAATACTTCTGCTAAGATGCTTTGAATAAAAAAATTTAAAGAGTGTTCAATTTTTGTCAGAGACGGAAGTATTTTTAAATGAGTGTCGCGTTAACATCACGTTATGAAGCAGTTTAGTTGTGCACGCATCCAAAAGGACCGCAAATGTCATACGGAGCAGTTGCTAATTACATGAAAAAGTCAAAAGCATTTGTTAGCAAGTGGGTGTACCGTTATTCCCAAGTTAAAAATATGGATGATTTGCCGGATCGTGGGTCTACGCCAAAAACAACAAAAAAGCAGGACAAAATGATTCTACGCGTGTTTGAAAAAAATCCTCTTCTATAGTTACGTGGAGGACAAGGAATTTTACGTAAAAGGGGTCTCAATGTGTGTTGTGATAAGATACGAAGACGTTTACTAGCCAATAATGTAAAATTTCGAAGCACAATAAAGAAACCACTACTGTCAAAAAAAAAAACACGTAGAAAAACGACTCAGTTGGGCCAAGGAGAATTTGGACAGAGATTGGAACAACGTTATTTTTTCGGATGAAGCTTCTTTTTGGGCATGGTCTCCTATCACTCATACCTGGTGTACACAATCCAATAAATTAATCCAGCGGACCGTCAAACACCCGGCAAAGGTGCACGTTTGGGGATGCTTCTCAAAACAAGGATTTGGCAATTTGTTCATGTTTACAAATAACTTAAACGCACCCAACATGGTCAAAATTTATAAGAAGGCTTTATTACCATCTGCCCAAAGGTGGTTTAAAAGAAGGAATGAGAATTGGTTACTGCAAGAAAAAAATGACCCGAAACATCGCAGTCGTTTGTGCAGTGCGTGGAAACAAGAAAATGACGTCGATGTTTTAGATTGGCCATCACAGTCGCCGGATGTAAATCCCATTGAAAATGTTTGGGCATTCATGAAGCTAAAGCTTCAAGGAAAGAAGATCTCGACGGTCAAACAATTATCACGAAAAATACGAGTTTTATGGAGATCTTAGTCTCAAGATTATGCTATAAGATTAGTAGAAAGCATGCCTCGAAGACTTCAAGCAATTATTGATAATGGAGGAGAGTGGACAACATATTAATTGAAAAGCATATTAAAATAAACCAGTACAATTGATTTTTTTTTATTATTATAAGTTCTTTTTTAATTTTTGCCGTATACGATCTTATCCAACGGACTGTAAATGCGTACAAAACGACGGCTTAACCCTTTCGGGACGCAATTAAGCTGATACCAGCCTTTGCTGGTACATATGAGCACCTCCCGTCCCGTTTTTAATTTAAAATTAAACTCAAGTCATGTTATACTTTTTTTTTATTTATTTTGAAAACAAAAATGTGAAAATGCAATAACTATAATAACATTTGGCAAAGCGTCTACCTTAAAGCAGCATCAAACCTTACTACCCTACAAAAAAAAAAAAAAAACAAAAACACAAATCAAAAGCTCAATTTGCAAATATAATTACTCAAATAGAAAACGCACTCTTAAACAAAATATATATTAAAGGAGCAAAGAGGAGACCAGATGCAGTTCTTTTCTTGTTTATGTTTTTATGTAACGAAGTTTTTTTTTTTTTTGTTTCATTATAACCAACGACTTAATTTAAAATTTTCAAAAAAAAATTTAGAATAAAATTTTGTATCATAATTTTTGTTGTACCTAAAAAAAAATAATAATAATAATAATTTTGTCAACAGATGGGGCTCTCTCCAAAAATCCTTTATAGTTTGCAGAAGTAAAATTTAACAAAAGAAAATTGTTTTCATTTTATGGCCAACAAAATATACATAGATAATAAAAAAATTAACATTAAAATTAAAATTAGAACAAATTGTCTACCTTAGGGAAAGAGAGGATAGTCAGATACAAGACAGGGGAGATAGGGATTTCTAATATTTTTCTTCTTTTTTTGTTTGTAAGTGGCAACCTCAGGTCAGGATATGGTAAATTAAATCAGAGAGACTTCTTTTCAAAGCTTGTATATATATTTTTTTTTTTAATTTTCATAAACTTAATTTTGATATTGTGAATTTTGTTAATATTAACTTGTTTTACACATGGGTTTTCCGTTGAAAGGAATTCTACTTAAAGGGGAAATAAAGGGCAACAAAAAGGGTTTATATATTTCTTATAAAACAAATAAGACATGCAAGTTAAAAAAAAAATATATCTTTCATCCTACGACAGACTTAAGAACAACAAAAAGATTAAAACAAAAAGAACAAAAATAATAATAAAAAAAAAATTAAATATCTTCTAAGCTTGATCTAAGTTTAAAGTAAAAAAAAAATAATAACAGAAATAAATAGTAATAAAAAGGTTGTATATATAAAAAAAAATGTTTATTCTCATTTTGCAGCTTCATTTGGAAATCTTTATCTAGCGTAAGAAAATTTTTTGTTTTTTTTTTTCGTTTATTTTTTGTAAAATAGTTTTATTTTTTCTCCAATAATTCTACCTCAATCGAGAGAGAATTGTTTATGAAAAAGAATACCTGTCTAACTGCATTGTGCGCAGCTTCGCGGGATGTAAATGTTACAAATGCATAACCACGATTTGTACCAGTCATTGGGTCCATCATTAACCTAAGGTCCCATATTGTACCACAATTTTCAAACAATGGTATTAGTTCATCTTCAAACATATCCTTTGGAATTTTCCCACAGAAAACTTCGCAACCATTGCCTGGCGTTGGACCGTCCCAATTAGGCGGCGGTCCACCATATTTTCGTTGACCTAAAGTTTAAACAAATTTAATTTAAATACAAAACATATTCATTTAATCCTACATACATACAACATATGTATATGTGAGTGATACTAAGCAAACAAATAAATTTTCATATACACATTTAAATACTCGTAGTAACAATTAATTACCTGTAGTTACGTCTAATGTGTACCCAGAACGTTCTAAGATTTTTTTAATTTTCTCCTCATCGGGACCCTTGACTTGCACTGTTGGGGCGGGTGTTGCTACACCCTGTTGGCTAGCACGGCTCTTTTGTCTATATGTTTTCATAACACCACATAAATATGCAGACTTATTCGATACATGTTCCAAATTTGATTCAAGGAACTGACTTAATACATTCAAGGCACCATCTACCGGAAATTCTTTGAGCGCATCTAATGCGCGTTCATCTAATTCAACATGAGCTAGTTTACCTGTTTTATAAATATCATCTAGTTTTCCGGCAACCTAATCCAAAGAAAATATAATTAGAAAATTTATTTTTAAACAAAAAGAGAAAGAAAATAAAAATTGTAAATTTCACTTATTCTAAAAAATACAATATAAAGGTTCATCATATAGTCTCTGGTTAAAACTTATCGGATACGAAAATTTACATCTATAGTGACCTCCACTAGCAAAAAAAAATAGAGTAGTTTCCTTAGGAGTCCTGGTATAATACGAGGGCGGGTCAATAAGTCCGTGACTTTTTGAATTTCTGACCTCTTTACTGAAACAGCAACACTGCTCCTGTCAACAGGCATCTGTCAGTTGACTCCTGTCAAAATTTAAACTTGCTGCGTCAGTTATTTTGTGTTTGACAGCTATTTTTATCAGACTACTCACTAATTTGAGGAGAAAATGGAAAAAAGTGAATTTCGTGTGCTTATTAAGCATTATTCCTTGCGAAAAAAAACCATTAACGAGACCAAGGCTAAGCTTGATAAATACTATGGGGACTCTGCACCATCGATTTCAATGGTAAAAAAGTGGTTTACTGAATTTCCTTGTGGCCGTACAAGCACTGAAGATGCCGAACGTCCTGGACGCCCAGTTGAGGTCTCTACACCCGAAACAATCGAAAAAATTCACGATATGGTGTTGGCCGACCGAAGATTGAAAGTGCGAGAGATTGTGGAAGCCGTAGGGATCTCACATGGCTCAGTGGTTTCAATTTTGAATGATCACTTGGGCATGAGAAAGCTTTCCGCAAGATGGGTGCCGCGTTTGCTTACAGTCGACCACAAACGCATGTGCAGTTGCCATGGCAAAAATCCATGAATTGGGCTATGAATTGCTCCCTCATCCACCCTATTCTCCAGATTTGGGTCCGAGCGACTACTTCTTGTTCCCAAACCTGAAGAAATGGCTTGGTGGAAAAAGATTTGACTCCAATGATGAAGTCATCTCGCAAACAAAGGCCTATTTTGAGGACCTCGACAAATCATTTTTTTTGGAAGGGATAAAAAAATTGGAGAAGCGTTGGACAAAGTGTATAGAGCTCAAGGGAGACTACGTTGAAAAATAAAATTATTTTTTTATCAAAAAATCTGTGTTTTAATCCAAAAGTCACGGACTTATTGACCCGCCCTCGTAGCTACACACATGCTCCTATTAAAATGAAATAACTTTTTCAATAATTTCCCCATCTAAACGTGCTATTCAATGTTTTGTAGTCATATTTAGCGTAATTTTACGCTAGAAAACATTATTGATGAATACCCAAATTTTCATTTCGCAAGCTTGCCGCCAAATCTTTTGCCTTTCTCTGTTCAAAACTAAAAACATTTTGCGAAGGAATCTTGACCTAATTCCATACAAATTTCACTGGATCATTGAATGCGTCGGAGGTCATTGCAAGATTATTATAGATATTTTGCCTCAACGGATATTTGGAGTGTTTGAGTGACACAAGTAATCCTTCAAACATCATCACATCCACACGGAAGAGTGGTAAGGTTATTTCCTCGTGTTATCATTGGAGGTTACTTTTTAGACAGTAGGTGTGTTTTTTGCCATCAGTATCAGTGCTTAATTTTCAGAGCCTAATTAAAAAAAAACAACCGTTGACAACATACGGATAATTTGGCAGTACTAACACTTAATTTGCTCAAAAAGTCACATATCGCTGTATTGATAGAAAAGCGTCACAAGTTGAATTTCGGCGTTGTTGAGTTATGCGGTCACAAATGGCCATAATGGTTATGGGAACATTGTGCAAAAACACCGCAAGTGTAAGAGCATTCCCTGAAAGGAAGCAGTAGTGTCGTTTGTTCCTTAGAACCTTATATTGGGCTGTACCACATGAAATTTTCGCTCAGTCGGAAATAAGAAGTTGTCGAGTGAACATCTGTGCCAGAACGTTAATTTTTTTTTTTTTTTATAAAATAAAATGGTACGTGTGCTTGATGTGTTAGAATTTTAGGGCTCGTTACAAGTACCGTTTCTTTTTTTTCTAGGAATTATTTGCCGTACTGTCGGCACCTCTTCCTTTACGAATTTCAAATGGGACATGTTGGCAATTTAAAACATAAATGACGCATTTATGGATATAGCGGTAAACGAACGCACTATACGATATTGTTTTGGAAAGTTCCATTCGCGACATTTCAGCTTCGAAAACGAGCCACTAGGGAAGCTGGAAACGTTAGTTGACGACGATGTTTTAAGAGCAACGGTGGATGCGGACCCAACGAATTCGGTGCGGGAGATTGCACAACGCATGAGAATATCCCCAATAACAATAAGTCGACACCTTTCTCTCATAGGAAAGGTAAAGAAACTCGATAAATGGGTACCCCAAACTGAACCATTTTTGCACCGGAGTCACTTGTGATGAAAAGTGGGTATTGTATGATAACCGTAAAAGATCTGGGCAGTGGTTGGATACAGATGAAAAACCAAAACAGACCCCAAAGCCCGATCTCGAAAAGAACCAATTCACTTCTCATTTCTTCAACCAGGAGAAACGATAAATGCTACCAAATATTTTGAGGAAATCGACTATTGCATGCCAAATTGTCTGAAAAGCAACCTGCGTTGATTAATAGGCACGGTCCGATCATTTTGCAAGACAACGACTGACCCCATACCTCAGAAGTAACATAACATAACTGTTGCAGTTGGGATTTGAAATTCTTCTGCATCCACCGTACTCTCCTGATATTATCCCAACGGATTACCATCTTTTTCGAAATCTGAATTCATTTTGCCGGCAGAAGGTATTCCGAAGCCTAGCAGAGGTCATAAAAGCCCTTGAAGATTTTACTACCTCAAAAAGTCAGCACGTCTACGAAAAGGGAATATTTGACTTTGTATCGAGTTGGAAGAATGTCATAGATGCCAACGGATCCTGTTTTGATTGAATAAATATAGCATTGGCTTTTAAATTTTTACTGTAAAATCGGACGTTTTATGTGGGAAAACCCCATTTATTGTTTGATTGCGTGAAAGCAGCTCGGGGTAAAGGCCAGCTCGACAATTCCACCAAATGCTCAACATGACCTTTTAGGGATGCAAAACTTGTTTACCGATCGATTCCGGTGTTTCGCCAGGAGCACACCATGACCTCTACGCCGAATGTTCTTGTAAACCACCCATTTTTCGTCTCCCGTTACCACTCTTTCCAGGAAAACTACAAGCGAGTTCCATCTCAACAAAGACTCAAATAATGCTTCCTTTGCTGAATTCGTTGGGAACCGAAACGACCACCTTTTTCGACATTCCAAGCCTTTTAAGTCTCTACGAAGCGGTTGTAGGGGTGATGTTAAACCGCTTACCAAGATTTGATCGTCATCTGCGGTGGGTGGACGGCCAGAGCGAGCAAGGTCTGTATTTCCTGAACGAAAGCGTGTAAACCATCGCTGACAAGAGTCAGCGCTTGAAGCCAAATCTCCATACACACTACACAACTCCTGCTGCGCCTCTGTCGCCATGACACCTTTTTTTTAAAAAAAAAATACAAAAATAAAAAATTTGCCAAAAATGCACTTTCTTATCCTCTATCCAAAAATATATATATTGAGCATGTCCGATGAAAATAAATTCTCGTAACATTGTAAAGGACAACCCTCTCTAAAAAAATAAAGAGATTTTCTGAAAGTATAAACACTACTTCCAAGAAAAAAAAAACCCAGAACTTATTGAACAACCCAATGCACGTAGAGCTGAAATACGCCCTGATACCGTGCCAAAAAACCATACCTATATAGACCGATATAGAAAAATTATCAAAAACCTGTTTCAACACATCGATGTCTCGTCAATTTGGGAACAGAGTGTGATTTGAATTCGCCAGCAACATGATCTAACTATCTTAAACTCCTCTGTAAGGGTACGTGAATAAATTAGGAACCCTATCGACTTTGGAAGACAATATACGAAGAGTTATTGCGGATAAACGGCATCAGATGTTTGTACTTTCGCTCCAAAACTAAAACTCACATTCTAAGGACGATCATCATTTTCGATCGATAAATTGTTGTGAAACACTCGTGACGTGGACGAAGTAAGGGACCTAGTAGGTTTGTTATTGCCTCCGAAAGTTTGTGATGACAGCGATGTTAAGGATTGAATATATATATAAAAAAAAACATAGTCAATGCGAATTACAGTTGGTTATCTTATCTATTTACGTCGTGGCCTACAGTTCAGAGGAGATCCATACATACTTTACCATGGGTGAGAGTTCGTACGTGATAAATTGTATTTTCCTGCTTGGCGGTGCACTGGTGTGATTTAAAAAATTCATCGCGTCATGCGAATCAACGGTTCATTACTTTTCTACTCCGGTTTAAATGAGCCAATAAAAAAGCTTACTGCAATTTTCATTTCGCCAGTAACATAACTGTTCACAGAAGTAACAATCAAGATCACGTTTGCGTTGTGTCACACAGAGTTGGTATTTTTCTTCAGTATTGTTTGACATTTTATCATGGAAAGACTTAGCCCGGCACAGTGTCTATAAATTTATCAGCTGCATTCCAAAAATGAGCGTTCTACGAGGTATGTGTTTCGTGTGCTAAAACCCAATTCTCATTGTTGACCAAATATGCGACCAAATTTATCACATCTGGCACGTAGTAAAGAAAATATAGCGTCGGTATATTATATATTCGGCACCGTTTTTAACAGCTTGGCCTGTCGTAAGCAACAACAATTAGCTTACTTTACGTGATAATCCTGAAAAACTTCACTGCTTTCGACCAAATTTTTTTTCACAAGTGAGGCCCATTCTCGCTCAGACATGCCAGTCGACACAATGCAATGCAGTATTTTCTTCATTTACAGACTTCGACAGCTGTTGAGTGTTCGCTTATGTAGAGGATATTGCCTTACTACAGAGAATTAATGCAAAAAAAAACTATAAAAACACTATTCAAGCGAACATAAAAATGCAGCCACTTTTCTAGACATCCAAGCTGAAATGGGAAAAAATATATCTTACAACGCGTGAGCAACATCTAAATGACTCTACTAACATCACACTTAAGTTATTATTGGTGACCAGAATCTTTTTGAAAGAACAAATATCGACCTTCATATGTATGTACCAGGGGTGTTGCAGATATTCGCATCCGCAACAGCAGAACTTCCGCATTAAATTCAACATCCACATCGCATCCGCAAAAAATCAATGCGGAGCTTATGCGGATGCGGGTGTTGTATCTCAAATAATTCCAAGAGTGCGTAACCAGATGGAACAGTACTGTTTATATGTTCGAGAGGTTTTCAAAGTAAAAGACGCATTAAGTCTCTACATGAATGACAGCGAAGTGGACCCAATTATGCCAGGAGACTGGAAAATAATCGAATGCTGTGTCCAGTTGCTGAAACCTTTTGAAGAAGAGGCGCGAGGATTAATCTGAGACACTCATATCATCTGTAATTCCAATAACTCAAATACTTAGGAAAAAACTGGATGACCATTCAACTCGATCACAGGACTCTGATCCGATTAGGCTGGCAGTCACCATTTATTTTCTATATCCATTTATTTAGACCCACGATACAAGCACAAATTTTCCAAACCGTTGACAGAAGAAAAGATGAAAGACGAAACACTGAGAGCTCACAAAAATCATCTTCATGTTCATGACAGCAATCTAAAAGAATGAGAATGGGAGTTTCATTGGACTTGGTGCAATCGATTGACCATTCTTCAGAACAACCTAGCACATCCGGTACCACTAGGAAACCCTGTTTAAAAAGTAATCTGGAAGCGATGCTAGATTCGTCAAGTGAAGATGACGACCTTGTCCAAAGATCAGACAGTCCCGGAACAGATCTTAAAAAGGAGTTAGTGTCATATCGCAGCAAAAAAAAAAGTACAAATTTATCGGAAAGTCCTCTTATCTGGTGGAAAGATAATAAAGGGTTTAAGATGTTATCTGCAATAGCACAAAGAAATTTGTCTCCCCCCCAGCCAGTGTTCCTAGTCAACAATTGTTTAGTGGTGCGGGACTAATTAACGACCCTTTGCGAAATCGCCTAGACCCAGAAAAGGCAGCCAAAATATCTGCAACATCCCTAGTATGTACGTTCATTATGCATCAGGAGTCTAACACCACTCCTACTGACCAGTGTCTGTACAGGCAACCCGTCGATCTGAAATCCCCCATTTTGAATCTTGGACTAAATGAGTACAAATGGCTATCGGAAATATGCTCTTCGAGTTTATTTAAGGACATTGGCAATAATTTTACTTTTTTTTTATTGATTTTGCGAACAAATTCTTACCAAAAGAAGGAAGAAAAAAGTTTATTCTGAAAAATAATCTCATTACACCTGTGACTTTTTCCAACCTTCCGCCAAAGCAAAAATGCCTCTTTTGAAAAACTCCTAATCTTTTCGGGCTAAGTGATAGTCTTTATCTGGGTTTAAGAATTGTTTAATTTGGAGATGGTAGTCGGTCGGAGATAAGTCTGGTGAGTAAGGCGAATGAGAAAAAACTTCATAACCGAACTCCGGCAGCTTCAGGAACGTCAACTGTGCGGTATGTGGTCTTGCGTTGTCATGCAGCAGTGTGGTAGCAATGCCTATTTACCAGTGACGGCTAATTTGGAGCAATTTGTTGTGCATTATGTCGATTTCTCTACAGTAAGGTCCGCCGTGAATGTTTCTCCGCGTTTGAGAAAGGAATAATGGAAAACTCCCTCACTCGTCCACTATACTGTCACAATTACCTTGTTGGGGTGTAAGTCTGCCTTGCCGAGTCCACTGGGAAACTCACCCACTTCTACCCATTCTCTTACGATTACCGTATTGGATCCACTTTTCGTCACAGGTGACGATGCGATGCAGAAAAGGATCCATACGGTGTGTGTTGATCAAAGATATTGCAACCCCCAAACGTCATAGCATATTCGCTGGTGTTAGGACGTTGGGCACCCATCTCTGTAGTATTTTTTTTACCTTTCCGATGGCGGAAAGGTGGCGACTTATAGTTGCAGTTGACACTTAGAACCTTGTAGCAAGGCTAAGAACAGTCGTAGCTGGATTTTTTACAACCAGTTTCGAACAGTATCCAAACAAAAAACACTGTTCATTTCTCTAGTCGCTGCGGGGCTGCGTTCATGTTTTTTTTTTTTTAAATGCGTAAATTAATTTTTACCGTTAGAAAGACTAAATTGCATTGTTTTCCTAATTTTTCTAATTTTCAATTTCTCTACAGAACTTCACGCCACAACGATCACGTTAGAAATGATCGGCAGGTCAGCAATTTCATATGTACGAGTATGTAACGACCTTATACCTACCTATTGTAAGAAGTTTCTTCATTAAACTATTCAACGCATTAGTTGATAGTGTCAAGTACTAAGAAGGCATTAATAATTACGTGTAAAAAAGTAACTGAAACTCAGAACGCAGTCAAGGTTTGAAGGAAAATAAGTTGAATCCATTCAATTGCAGAAACATTGGCAATATTTCCACATCAGTGATGAAGTGATAAGACCAATATACATGCATATATGTATATAACACACAAGATGTAGTAACATGAAAAGAAAAAAAAGACAACTTACTTTTTTATCTAAGCCATATTCCAAAAGTTTTGGATAATCTTCCGTTCTTTCGCCATCACCTCGGTCTTCTGATTTTGGGGTAACAATATCATCTACCAATTCGCCATTGCCTTCCGCCATTTCTGCAAAAATAAATCAATTCAAGATACTAAAATTAGAATATTTTCAAAAAAATAAATTTAAATAAAAATAAATCTTTAATTCAAAGAAAAATTAGAACCTTTCAATTCCCGGCAAACCTCATACGGCTACCAATTAAAAATAAAAAAAAGCTCAGACCTTTAAATGACTAAAACAAATTCATTGACCTAGGTTATGGATGTGGTTTCTACTGTCACCATTCGTAGTTCATGCAAATAATTCAACACCTCTTCTTTTCGCGAATAAAAAAAAATCCCGCACTTCCACAGCAACAATTCAAAAGAGAACCAAAAAACATATTTATACTCGTACCTCCGTCAAACTTGCGTAAAGACATCTGTGCTTTCTAACCACGTGCCTACGCATAGAAAACATACAACAATCGAAAAAAAAACAAAACCAAACCAAACCAAACCATCTGCAACACTCAACACCACGCTCTAGTCTAGTGCAAACCGTACGCATAGAAGAAAAAAAAAACTCCATATCTATGTGTAATTTTGTTGTTTCTTCATTTTTTTTTTGCAAACTGCGTGCGTTAGTATGTATCTGTGAACTAATAAACCAAAACGCGGAAGCACATTTCGAATTACCTTGAAAAGTTCATTGATCGCAACAACAACAACAAAAGAACTCGACCAAAACCAAAGCAACATAACCAACATTTCTATGTGTTTTCGGTTCACAAAATTTGCGAAAAACACTAGTATCTATGTACTTAGATACACACTCGTAAAATGTGTACGACAAAATTCGCATAGTGCGTGCGAAAAATGTGCGTCTCGACCCAAGAGAGACTGAGCGGAATCCTACAACAGATGTGCGAGAAAATTTCTCATAGATACGTGAGTACACAAAAAAACAAAAAAAACAAATAAGTAAAGCTCGCTCTAAAAGCCCTCTCTACGCTTTGCCGGCTCATTATGATCATAGTTTTGTGGTGGTAGCTTCTTTTTCTCAAACACACACTCACACACTCACTCAGGCTACCCAAAAAATGGGTCAAAATTTTTTGCACAAAACAAAACAAAAAATTCGCAAACACTAAACCGGAATAGAACAAGCAAATGATATGTCAAGCTTTTTTTATGTTGACGAATCTGAAAATAACTTTTTGTATCTAACATAACAGAGGACACGGGCGAACCAAAATACAAAAATATATAAAAGCGATAAAACTATGAAATAGAAATATAGCAACAGAGAGGGGCCAGCCCAAGCCAATAAAGCCAACAAGAACCCGAAAAAAGATTTGAAAAAAAAAAAATATATTGCAAAAATCAAAAAGTACGAGTATCTGCTCGTATCATGCTCGGTCAGCTGTATTTGTTTGAGAACAAACTCTAAAGAGCGTGCAAATATGTTTCCGAATTTCTATTTAGTCTCTCTACTAGTAAACGCGATTTGCTGTTTTTCTTTTTCTTCGTTCTTTCTTTTTGCATTCTTTTTTGATTTTTATTTATTTATTTATTTTTTTATTGAATTTGCTGGTGAGTTTTTGTGCTCTTGAAAAATGTTAAATAAACGAAAAAGATTGCGTAATACTTTTATCACAAAAATTTAATTCACATGTGTGTACGCGAGTTTGTACAATACCACATATAGTATAATGAAATAGTCTAGCTCTAGAGAGTACAAATAGTTTCGACACGCGATCGTCAATTTTGGTGCTCCACGAATTTTGCAAAAGGATGTGCGAATTAGTACAGTAAGACGTTCTGATAGATTATGTGTTACTTCGTAATCGTAAGCATAAACATGTGTAAGTGTAAATTTACTGAACACATGTATCTTAAAGGTATCTTTCGACATAGTTTTGGAGAGTAACTCTATACAATTAGCACTAGTCAAGTCATAAATACTGGTACACAACTGAACTCACTCATTACGAATGAAACACTGGGCGCATCCATTTCGTATTGATTGCGATTTGACAGTTGATATTTATGCTTCATTGTGACGTAAAAACTTTTTAACATTAATTGCTTACAATTATGGAATGGGGCGACATGGAAAATCGTATTGGCCTAATTAAATGCAACATGGAAAAAGGCGATATCTTTAGGACGTTGCGACTTCGTGGAATCACTCGCAATTTTGTGTATCCTGCTGTGAAGTTGTTTGAGGATACTGGTGGAGTACGAGACCGTCAAAAACCGGCCGTCTGCGCACTGTGAGAACTCCGAAAGCGATCAAAGCCCTGAAGAAACGAATCGACCGAAAATCGCTGCGAAAACAGAAAATCTTGTCGCGGGAAATGCAAATTTCGCAAAAATTCATGTCTCGCATTATCAAAGAAAATTTAAGACCTAGCGCGTACAAGCGCTAACAGACAAATTCTGTTTAGTGACGAGAAAATCTTCACCGTAGAAGAATCGTTCAATAATTAGAACGATCGTGTGTATGCTCGGTCATCCAGAGAAGCATCCCAACACATCCCGAGGGTTCAAAGAGGTCACCATCCCGCGTCTGTAATGGTTTGGTGGGGAGTGGACAACGATGGCATAACCAAGCTCCATTTTTGCGAGAAAGGAGTGAAAACATCGGCCAAAGTATAGTACATCAATCGACCGTCTTGGAACCCATTGTGAAGTCTCTCAACCAACAACAAGAAATGGGCTTTCCAGCTAGACTCTGTTCCAGCTCACAAAGCAAAAACGACTCAACTGTAGCCCAAAAACAACGTTCCGGACTTCATATCAATGGATGATTGGCTAGCTGGTACTCCAGACCTGAACCCGTTGGATTACAAGTTTTGGTCCGTATTAGAGGGCTTAGCTTGCTCTACTCGACACTCAAATATTGAGTCGTTGAAGCGAGCCCTTGTCCGTGCAGTGGACAATTTCCCCATGGATGTAATGCGTCCCGCATCTAAACTCTAAAAATGCGATTATGAAAGGACCGAATATATGTTCGCGTACTCGAATGTCATCAAGAGTGCCGAAATGCAAGGTTAGTTGGAAATAACCAATTGAAACAGTCAAGAAATAATATTGATAAGAACGTAGATCCTGCATTCTTGACAGCGAAATTCAAACACCCTCTGATTTTTTGAAACAATTCTTTGATTTTCTTTCCACAAACCCACACAAATCAGTCTCTCCTTGAGGACCAATCGGTTAAGAATGAATTTCGGATTCACGAAAGCTATTGTTACTACTACCTTGTCGACCTCAGTAAGTGGGATTCAATTGTTTGAGATCATGTTTCTAACACATCTGTTTCAGTTATTTCCACTCAAATTCCTCCAAGAAAATGAAAGATACATTTGGTATCCGTCCTTAAATCCGGTTCGAAGTCACGTGAAAAATTGTAGCATACTATAGTGAATAATTTTTTTGAATAAGAGCGACTTGAGTTCCATAATACTTGTAGTACCTTTAATCTAAGTTTTAGCCCGACAATGTCTACTTAGAATACGAGAAAATATTGGTACAGTAACATTGTACATTCGTACCGATACATATGGTATGACACACAAAGTTTAAAGAGTTGCCATAGCAAGACAAAATGGGCAATCATTTAGTTTCAACCATTTTATAGGCTCTACTCTAGAAAGGGACCCACATCATGACATTTTCTCTGGTAAAGTTATGCTTGGGGATACATTCCAAGGAAATAGGGAGAGATTATCGTGAGACTGAAGTTTTGGCAAAGGTCTACATGCTTATCTCGATAGATGAGAATAACTCAGAATAAACGAAATTACTTTTACAGACAGCATAGTACAACTTTGACCAGAACTTCAAGGTTTCATTTCATGACACACATAACTGCGAACAGAATAAACCCTTGTTTATAATTGATTTCCTTTTGTCTGTTTGAGTTAGACCCAAAAAAGTATGGCATCAACAAGAACATTTATATTCCTTTGGATCGGTCCCAACATTCGCGTTGCGATGAACACACTGGGGGCTTCATAAAAGCTCCATAGGTGGCTAAAAACAAAGGCACTTCATTACTGGCAGGAAACCGAAGGTAATAGGCAAGCTAACAAGTTGTAACCATAAGAACAAAACTACTTCTACAACTTTCTAGAGGCCAGATACACGCAGTAAACGGGTCACAACAGATTGAAAAAAGACTGGGAATAACACTAAACAACTATCGCATGTGCAACGAGGACGAAGATTCAGCAGACCATATTCTTTGCCGCAGTAACCGCCTAAGCAGAATACGTCTACGTCGTCTGGGTAAGCCTTTTATTGAAACTTCATGCATCTTGGGCGACATTGAAGTCGAGAAAATCATAACAGAGCTACTCTGGCGTACACAATCCCACCTCCCCCACAATCTGATCTAATCTAATCTAAAGGGTTACAATTGAAATGATCCCTTTAAGTTTCCATTTCTTTTCTCTTAAGGGTTCCACAAGATAGATATTTGAGTCCAGAACTCTTTACCAGATTATAAGTCTGAATTTTGTCACAACGTCTGTCGCTGCACAAGGATGAAAGGAGCGAATTGAAGAATCCAACACAAAATACATAAGTAGTGTTGCTCATGTTTTTGAGGAACGGGCTCCACGAAAGTAAGGAAATATAGTGGCGGATCGACAAGACAAAAATAAAAGTGAAAAATTTAAGACAAGCCTTTGAAGGGTGGACTAAGTATAGCGGAAATAGTGAAATCGATGAAGATTGGCACTTCGTAACCAATGGATTGATAAACAGGCGACAGGCAAGCTAGCGTTGGGTAGTTAAAACGGCGTCGAAAACCATCAGTTAAACTTATGAAGGTTAGATATACAAGACAACATATGAACGATCGTAATGTTGGATGATGTAACATATCGCATCCTTGCGACAGAAATGGAATTCTAAAATACAAGGGTGTTCGAATAAACTGCAGCCAACTTCAGAAGGTTGTTACTTCCGAAATAATTGGTAAAACTGTCTCAATGTTGCGCCTGAAGCTGAACATATTGAAGTCAACAACGACTTGCAATGCACATGTAATAGAGCAGTTGAAACGTCAAAAGCATATGTTTGCATTGCAAGTACAACATTCCTTTGACAGTTGCACAGATTCTCTTGCTTTCGCGTAAAAAAACTAAATCTACTACGTTTTAGAACTATTTGCTTTGCAGTAATTTTCCGTTGTGCGTTTGCGAATCTCCTGCTTTGCACATTTTGCGCAACATATGCGTTTACGAATTTGGCCGATATCATACTTAAGCCTTATAAGTTCCAGAATTCGAATGAGCAAAGGATATGTCGCGCTCGTGCACAAACAAAACGATCATTTTTATTTAAAGAAAGGGTTATACAAAAATTTGAACCTTCGATTGGTCACCACAAGACACGCGCCACCATTTATCATGATTTGGACAGCTGCGCATTCGCCGCTTGTGTCAAGTTGAATGCGAACGTTAACTACGAAAATGCTATTGAATTGGCTTTGAAACCTTGGGTAAATAAACATTTCGGTAAGAGAGAATGGACGTTCCAACGAGACTTTACACCAGCACAAAAACCACATGTCATCGTAGAATGGTTAGAAAACAACTCCCCTTGCTTCATTTCGAAGACACAAATGCCTTCACAGTCACCAGATGTTCATAACTCCACTTGCTTTTCCGAGTGGCGCATAATGCGTTGAAACTTTGTCAAGTGTTGAAGAAGATTCCGCGGGTTTTGCGTTATAGCAGCATGAACTGTTACTGCGCCATGTGCAAAGACGCTTGTCCGGATATCCTGGCCGAAACGCGTCGAAAATTTAAGTGATTTCTTCTCTGGATAATTATCAGATGGGACAATTGCATTTGTTAACAAATTGGCTTAGCGAACAACAAGTGATTTGAAATTATTGAGTGAACCAAGTGAAACTCGTATTCACATTTAGTGTAACGGTGGCAGCCATGCACTACAATACTACTGTGGTCAAAAAATAAAGAGAAATTGTTTTTAAAATCTTTATTTATCTTTATAATTTATAGCCAACGATACTATATTGGTTGAATTATTGAAGAAAAATGTACGCTCTTTTTCCAAAAAATTAAGTGCTTTTGAAACAAAATGGGATGGTCTGGATTGATCCTAATGAAATGTTAACAATATCAGTGAGGACTCTTATTGTCAATTGATGATTTTTGAGCAACAAATCTTTGATTTCTTTGACGTGTCATCAGCTGATGCTGGTGGCCGTCGAGGGTGATCTTTGTCCCTAAACCTTTCTCTGCCTTTTTTGAATTGTCTGTCAGATTTGTAAAAAAATTTTTGTGACATAGCCTTGTCAGAACATTCCTAACGTTTCTCCAGTAGAAATTTCATTCCGCAAACAACTTCTTTGCTCATCAAAATAAGACATTCAGACAGGTGTGTAAGTTCTGAACAAATGCAGATTTTGTGATGAAATTTGACACAGATGTCAGTCAATGACAGTACTACCAACCTAAAATTTGAAATAAACATTTCACCTTATCATATGATCACAGTAAAACTGATATGCATTTGGGAGGCCCTTTGACATAATTTTTCCCAGAACAGCCCGAATTTTCGAATAATGCGTCTGTTTAAGACCATGGATTCATCACAGTGAAAATTTTCTAAAACTGATTTCTCACTGTTGCTATTGTAAGCAAACAGCGTCAATTAGTATCACCAATGAACACTAAGAACAAGATTAAGTGGGAAACTAGTCAAGATATTATTTTGATCAGCTAAACTTATAGTATACCATTCATTGAGTAGGGATATGTCACTTTCATTTGATCGCATACTCCCTTGCATTACAATTTTGCTTTCTTCAAACCTCTTCAGATTAACTTGGAGACAAGATGAATGAAACTGAAATACAAAAATTAACACAGATACGAGTGTCTGTATGCGCGTTAATGCAAAACGTTGATTTCTTTCAACCTATCAATACCAGCACATGGCATGTACTCGTTACATATTTAACTACATAAATATAACCTTTAATTCAATAGATTTCTTTTTAGCGTTGCCAAGGTTTGGCACTGACATGATAATACCTTATCATTCAGCTGATAACAAACGTTTGAAGTGATTTGAATGATACGCTCATGAACATATAGTCATTTTTACAAACAATACATACTCGCATATACATATGATAGTTAACAAAGAGTAAAATGCCACTATAACTGAGGGAAAATATATTAACTCGTATAAATAACGACATCTTTGTAACCAATTTTCTCTAGAGCCTTAGCCCAATACTGGGCTTATCCGGGTCCAAATTTTTACCCCTCACTACTATTGCAACAAATTATCATATCTTTATGTTAGGAAGACATTTATCTCGTCAACGCATATGGTTATCAAAAGTTAATACATCGCTCCTTCAGAACTGCATAAGCGAAATGATGTCTAACGATTCTGCTCTACTGGCTCTCTATGGAAATATGGAGTCCAAAAGAGATATAGACGTGTCTTGCTGAAATAGGTCTTAAGAATGGAGAAACGCCCTTTGACAGTGTTCCAAGAAGATAATGCAGCATCAAAAACATTAACAATTAACTCTTTATGCAGAAGCGAAGAACAGAATTTATGTAGAATACATATGTCAACAAGAAGGAGCAAAGTGAAGGACCTAAGTTGAGGTACGAGTATGTTATTCAGGGATTTTTTTCACCAGAAACCCGCTCGACTTATTCATATTCAATTTTAAGGATGATTTTCTTTTACAGAACAAAATCTGGTGGTGCTATTTAGCACAAATATTAGTATTCGTATTTGTAATGATGTCCATTTAGCCTTATAGTCAATCACTTCATTTTGAGGACACATCCGCTCATTTTTTTCTCACAACCTAACTATAAATGATGCTTTAAAATGATCCTGATCTGTTTTCAAGCTTTAAAACATCATCCACTAGTCGTCCCTGGTATAATCGCAACCTTAGGCCTTTACGAAATAAGAGAAACAAGTTATGGGCTGTTTTCCTTCATATCAGATCCTCTTCCGACTATTGATCCAACTATCTCGGAACTTATCTTCATTTCACCGAACTTTACGATTCTCTTTCAGTAACAAGTCATCAACCAAACCACTCACCATTGCCAACCTATTTGCCACCTGTTTTAATCAATCCTTTACTAATGACTCCTTTGTGCCAGATCTCTCGATAGGATCATCAAGCTGTTTTCGTCGATTTGGTCTTCGAGGAACGATCCATTTATTCTGCCCCCCTATCAAAACCGTCTTAACCTTCTTAACTTAAACACTCTTTATTCACCGAATCCTTTCAGGTTAAGTTGATTGCGTGTCGCCCCCACCAAAATAAAAATTAAATCAAACAACAAGTCGAAAAAGTCAACCTGAAACGCTCTTATCTGTTGCAGACGTACAGCAAATATGCAACAGAGAAATATGTTTTCTGTATAACCAACACTGCTATGGTTATTTAGGCAAACTCCAATAGTACTAGGATACAAAATTCGTAAAATTTAGTGCATTACCCTACGTTCAAAGTGAAGTTCGTTGCCAGTTTGATTTGAAATATTTAAATACCAAATCGGTGTCGCTGACAACAACTACACGTTTGTGTTATGTGTTTGCTACCCATTTCATTTCAGACACAGATACATTGAGATTTTTCAAACCCAAAGGGGGTAAGTTGTTTCAGATTTGATGTAGGGCATCGATCTGGCGATATCGTCATACGGACTGCTATTTCTATTAGCAGAGCAGCTTTGTTGCAAGAGGCGTTTCTTGGCAAAATAAGTCCGATATGGTGGACTGATTAATTGAATTGTTGGCGCAATTGTCAATATCTTTTCTACCTATCTAGATATGTATATTTGTAGTAATCACTATTTCAGTCAGATTGATATAGACCACTTTATTTCATTGCCTCCACTGATTGCGGAAGACTAATTATTTCCCATTGAAACATGTCCAGCAAAAAAAATTAGCACTAGCCAACTTAAGTTGCAAGATTAAAGACACTGGAATATCCGAAATAAAAGCAGCGTCAACCTCCAATACTAACGAAAAAACAGCATGACACGTCACCCCAATATTGAATTTAGTATGTGTAAAAAGCTGTTAGTCAAAGGTCCCTGTAAGTGTATTTTGTAGAAAAAAGCAAATTAAGCATACAATTTAGATCGTCCAATTTCTGTTTGAAATATTTTTTCTCAGGTTTTTTCTGTTAGTTCTGGAATCCCAACCCAGATCTTTTATGCAGTACATCGACAATCTTAACAAGTTTGATTAAGTTGATCAAGTTGTTCGTAATGAATCCTGTCACTATTGGCTTACAGATCTTAGGCACGTTCATGACATGAAACTATAGATACAAATACTAAATGAATAAAATCTAAAAAACCTTTACAATTCAGATGAAAAGTATGAGGCCTACCTAGCCAACTGACTTCATTCCTATTTTTGGTTAAAATTTTCTACCTAAACAACACATAACACATTCAGGTAATAAAAGTTGCATTTTACATCCACGTTTTTGAGCTTTGTTTGCTAATATGGGAAAACCCGCTTTTGTGGTTTATTGTAAAGTGTTTAGGTTTTTTCATAATTATTACATGACTTTGGTTTTTGATACATCACTTGTTTATGAAATCCGATTATCGAATCCGATTTATGCTTTGTCATAAGATTTTATTTAAGATTCTTCACGTCTTAAGTAAACAATTCGATAAAAATGTGAAAAGTCATGGAAAACACAATCAAGAAACGATCTGCAATCATCATCCTTCTTAAAGAAGGCAAATCGCAACGGGAAATTGCTCCGCAGTTGAAAATAAACCGCTCATACCGGAAGTCTTGGCAATAAATCACGGTCAGTACGGCCTGGAGCTACAACACACAGAGATCGGCTTATAATCACAACAAGCAAGCGAAGTAGACAGAAAACAGAGCTCATTCCCGGTGCCGAAATAAATCAAACACGGAATATATCGGTCTCATTGACAATGCTCAAACGAAATTTAAGACATCCTTAATTAGGATAGGCGAATTGGTGTTCGAAAACCCGAGAAAAGTTTCTAACTTGGCCAAAAAGCATAAAAACTGGGAGGAAGAAGATTTCAAGGGATCAATCAAAGTTCTATGTATTTCTACATATTTGCCACAAAATGTAGAGTTTTTATTCGAGTTGAACAGATGATGCTACCAAATTGTGTGTTTTCTACCGTCAATTACGGAAGTGGGTATTTTATGATTTAATCAGCGAAGGATTCATATTTCAGAAGTATAACAACACTCAGCTCATCTTAAGACTTTGCCAAATACCTAAAAGAGAACAAATGTACAAATCATCACATGACCCAATAATCAGATTTAAGGCCTGTAGGGCGGTTTTGGGAGAAACTGGATAGAAGGGTCTGGTATCAATGCCGATCATCAGAATCTGTCTTGTGGAATATACCAGTGCTGGAGCGATGTAACACAAGTAACAATTCAAAATTCATGGCTAGATGGTAAAGAATTGTAAAAAAAAAAGTATTCTTATGTAAATGTTCACATCTGCGTCAACATTGTTTAAGTACAGATTAGCAGGGTCTAGTTTTATTAATACATAAAATATTTGCCCAAATATAAATTCAAATTTTATGCGACACGTACAAACATAGAAAGTCCCAGCCAAAGCCTGGAAAGGCGAACAGCAGAGCACAGTAGTAGAATCGTTATCCACGCCGATAATATCTGAAGGGCTGACAAAAAGGGGAAAATGATCTGGAATCAATTTCATCGGCAAAATAAGCCATTGAATCTGGAGGTCAATAACCAAAAGTTCTGTTCAAGCGCCACTGACTAGGTAAAGAAAGCAAAATCTCCTGAAACATACCTTATACCTGCCTTGGTGTAAGAGTATAAAATAATATGTATTAGATGGATTGGTTAGCAGCAGACTTAAAACTCCATAATGTGGTCGAAGGACCTTATGCCCCCAGTTTGTGAAAAGTGCAAAGACTATAGTATAAATAGAGGAAAAAATACAAGAACTGTATGGCTGATAGAGAGACGTCAACTTAGACGGATAGCAGGTGGGACATATCAGGGCAGATCTCCA
This sequence comes from Volucella inflata, assembly GCA_928272305.1. Classification (NCBI taxonomy): domain Eukaryota; kingdom Metazoa; phylum Arthropoda; class Insecta; order Diptera; family Syrphidae; genus Volucella; species Volucella inflata. The sequence goes on along the minus strand of OV743716.1, from coordinate 149,941,291 downwards.
CCGAATCGAATAGGTTTTTAAGACACCCCGAAGCCTGAAGGTTCCCACACTAATCTCTACTCGGAAAGCTGCGGCAAATATAAATGGTAAGGGATAAGGCCAATCTTCCTCTATTCAGCTATAAAACTCTGCATTGCTTGTTGTTTTCAACATCAAAGGATTATTTCTTACTGAAATCTAAAGATTGGGAGTAAAACTGATCACTATTGTACTCTTGTGGACATTTTTCTACAATACATTTCGTACCTTTGGGATGTCATGAATAGACTACCACCTTGGCATGATCTTCCATTTAGCTTATGTTTATCCTATTTAAATGAACGACATTACTATGTTGTTTTTAGGCCCATGGTTTCTGACCCAATTAAAGCCTCCTCTGGTGTCCCTCAAGGTAGCCACCTTGGTCCCTTATTAATTATTCTGACCATTAATGGTGTTTATTGCATCATTAGAAATTCATACACATCTGTTTACGCAGATGATATGAAAATCTTTAGATATACATATGTCATCTTCCTCAGACAGCCTAAAACTGCAGGAAGATCTAGACAGATTTTGTAGTTAAGTGTCAGGCTATAACTTATACCCGTAAACGTCTCCCTATTTCACCTCGTTGCTATCTATATCTTAATCTGGCTGTTCTCTTAGTGAATGAGTTGCGTGTTTGATGTGTTATCTGTAATAGGGAACTCACATTGATAAAATAATAAAAAAAAAATCCAACTCTGCCCTTGGCTTCATCAAGCGTTGTTCTAAGGAGTTGTCCAATCTTTATGTTACCAAATCCCTTTACATAACAATTGTTAGGACTCTTCTTGAATATGCAAGCCAAGTTTGGTCACCCTGCTAGAGAACTCACATGCTCTGGATAGAAGCTGTCCAATGCAGGTTTTTACGATTTGCTTTTCCCGGCCGAAGCTTATAAATTTACAACCCCTTTCTATACGCTGAAAAGTTGCCGACATTCTCTTTATTCATCAAATTTTAGTTGGTCATATCGATTGTCCCACTTTACTTCAACTTATTTCTTTTGACACCAACGTCTGTGCAATCTTAGGTTTGTGCCACTTTTCCGGCTCAATCTTCACAGAACGAATTTCGGACACCTGGAGCCGTTGTCTCTTCGACTACCATCTCAACAAACTCTCCCTCAAGAACATTCTTATTTCCACTTATGCCTCACGTCCTTACTTCCTTTAACCGATCCGACCCTTTAGTTTTTATCTTTAGTTTTAAGAATATACTTGCAATAAGCCTAAATAAATCTGTTTGAGATTGACCCGGGCCGCAAAACAAATCAAATTTATCCTGTATGTCTGTTTGGCCTACTTCCTACGTTGAAAAACATCGCCAGACCATGTTTTATAATCGATTTTTTGAACACCATACAATTTATTGAGAGATAGATTATTTCTGTTTCTTAGTTTGTGCTTTCAAATTTTATTTGCCTAATGAGACGACTGTTTCGGTGTTTTTTTTTTGGTAAGAACGTATTTTCGTGGAACTTCTTCGAAGAGATGTTATTTGTTCAGCCTCCTCTGATTGTTCTGGAGTACACTGGCAGCCTAAGCGCTTATCCAAATAAACATTTCTCCAACAGACATTAAATTTGATTTTCAGCGATGTTTTTGTGCTCGATCACAGATTTTGAGCACCCATATTTCCGAAGCGATGAAAGACTCCCCAGAACTCTAATGCAAAATTATTCGAGTTCTTAAATCTGAAAAACGGGGCATACTCGTATCTTCAGCAATTCTTCTATGAATATACAGTGATGTGCAAAATAATAGGGACAGCCATTGGACTATTTGTAAATGCAAACAAACTGAGAGCCTCTTTGTTTTCATGAAACGTTATAATATTTTAGAAAAATAGAAAAGAAAAAGTCCTCTTAAAATGGCTGTGCAAAAAAATAAGGACAACTAATAGTTCTTGAAGTTACATTTTTTGAATGTAAACTGAAACAACAAAATTAATTTTATAAGATAAGAAATGAATTATTTTATTACATACATATTTCAGTATTTCGTTGAATAGCCCTTGTTTTTTATCGAATCGAATCTACGGGCTGCTGGCAAGTCCTTGATGGAATAGCTTCCTATGCAGCCTTAATGAATGTCCAACAAATCATTATTATTGGACGCTTTTATACCCCTTAATGCCGCTTTGACCTCTCGCCACAGGTTTTCAATCGGGTTTAAGTCTGGCGATTAAGAAGGCCAGCTTAAAACATTAAGGTTGTTTTCTAAAAACCATTCCTCTGCACGCTTCGATGTGTGTTTAGGGTCATTATCCTGTTGGAACACCCATCGAATAGGCATATTGTCCTCCGCATAGGGTAGCATGATATTCCTTAGTATTTCGACGTACGACACTGCTGTCATATTGCCCCCTATTCTGCGAATGGGACCTACACCTTGGCAGGAAAAACACCCCTATACCATGATGCAGCCCCCACCATGTTTGACCGTCTTGATTGTGTATCTGTTGCAGTATGCGGTATTGGGCGGTCTACGCACTTGCGAACTGCAACGATCTGAGTTAAATAAATTAACTTTGATCTCATCAGTCCAAAGGATATTGCGACATTTGCCTTCAGGCCAGCTGGAATGTAACTCTGAACAAAGCAACCTTTTATCAACATTCTTCTTAGACAGCAGCGGACTTTCCTCGCGCTTCTTGCTTTCAGATTGTTCGGTATAAGCATCCTGCGTATAGTAGGGGTGTCGACATCCAGGCTAAATTTTTTTTTCAATGCGCTGGATGACGCAAAGGGGTTCTTTTTTATATAGCGCAATATCCTTTTTTTTAAGAGAGGGAGACATTTTAGGTTTTCACCCGCGAGTTTCTGCCGCAGATTGGCACTTTAAGGCATTCTCCACCATTGTCTTTGAACAGTTAACAATTTTAGCAATTTTTCGGTAAGTCTTTCCGTTGTTATGGAGATTCTTAATCTGTTTCCTCTCCTCAGCGCTACAATGCTGTTTTCGACCCATTTTTAATCACAATTTCTACTAAAATCGCAAGTTATATAATGTTCCGTGAAAATAGACTCTAATATTACCTATTCGATTCAAAAACGTAAAACTAAAAACAATAAATTATTAATTAAACGGTTATTCTTACTAAAACCGACCGCACTTCGCAAACTAACGACATAATTTGGAATGTATGATCAATATTTGGGTATAGCGAACTGCACTTTGATTTACAAACATTTACATCTTCTCTCAACGTTGAGAGAAATTGGAAGCTTTTAAAGCATTGGCGTAGAAGAGTCCCTATTATTTTGCACATCACTGTATCTAGCTCTTCAGTGCGATTTTTTATATTTTATTTAGAGCGCCATCCGATATGTGGAAATAGATATTTTTTGCAAGTTTGATTCATATTAAAAGACAACAGAGTCGACAACAGGTGTGAACATAGGGGAAATTGACCAGTGACAGCGACACTCATTATTTCCTTAGCGATAAAAGTTGAAGTTAGAAATACATTTTTTTTTATGTTAAATCTTTTATATTTGTTAATTTTTATCTCAGCGTATCAAAGAAATGTAGAATATGCAAAAAATAAGGCAGCAACGCAAAGACGAAATACACATCCAAGTTTCAACTTTTTCTTTTCTAAAAAAATCAGATAATCAGTGCAAGCTCAGTGGACGCTTTAATATATCAACGTCGATATTTTTAGCATACAAATTAACAGAATAAGAAAAGACAGTATTTTTTTTTGGTTTAAATTTAAAATCGCAGCAAACAATAATGGATACACAAATTGAGTCCAAAAAAAAAAACCTATTTCATCTCATAGAACTGCACTAAGGAAGTGCAGTGTCAAAAACTAAAAACTTTCATAGTCAATCCTAATTTAAAAAAAAAAAAAATTAATTCTAAAAAAACCTATTTTAACTGTATCTGACTGCAGAAAACAATGAGGAAAAAGAAAAAAGAAAAAAAAAACAAGATATACACCCACCTAGCGAAAAGTTAAATGTCATCAACGATTAATTCTGCACACGACAAACCCCCATAAAACGGAACTTTCTCTAAATATCAGTGAAAGAATCAAGAAGATACAACAGACACATGTTACCTACATACGAGTACGTACTATACACCTTTATCTATCTATACGTATGTACATAGATTATAATCTCTCACCTTGTGGTGCTCTTATAAATTCTCTTCACTTCAAACAAAGTACTACCCGAAGTATCTGTGATAATATTCGAATTAAGAATGTTGTTCAATATTTAAAAGATTATGCAATTTTTCGATTTGTTTTTTTAATTTCAATCGAAGATTCAGATTCACATCAAATACTGTCATCGAAATCCAACATGTATCGGTATCTCAGGAGATACAAGAACGAAACTACATTCAAAATGTTTGTATGATACTATACATTGAGGTAGGAAATTCCATTCCTTTGTCTTTGGTTTGGGTGGTAATTGTGTTGAAATTCACAGCAGTAACATTTTTCCCCATGACAACAGTGAAGGAAAATTTCGAATTGTTTGGTCCTTCAACCCTCTTTTGTCGATATTGGGGTAGACCAGACCCCATTTAAGGCTTATGACGAACGAAGCAGTCAAAACAAATCGCATCGAGTTTCTGTAGTTAGTTGGTAGACGTGGTGGAATTTTGTGTAGATACGAATCGACACAAATACATAAAACAGATAATGCAGCAGTTTTGTTGTAAATAGGGGTAGAGATAGTGGGTGGTGAGGTAGGTTGAACTTTATTTAGGCTTGTAATGGTTATAATTCCATACAAAGGGGGTTGCTTCTGCTTTCTGTTAACTATTTTCTTTCTTGTTTCTTGTCTGGAGTAAATCAGACGGTAGGTATCGTTTATTATATGCTTTCTACAATTTACTACACATGTTACTGTATGTATAAGTGTGCTTCACGATATTCATTGTGCAGTGTTTTTTTGTTGGTCTAGTACAGACTGCTGGTTTATTTAAAATGAACAATAAAGCCAGAAAGACTAGACATTCGTATGAAATTAATGGAATTTTTTTGAAAATTTCTTTATATTCTACTTAGGTACCTAGGTAGGTTTTTGTTTTCCAGAAATGTGCAGCAAGAAACTTTAAGGTCGGCGTTCCATATAAGCTGTTGTATATACAAACAATAATTATCTAAATGTCAGAAATAAAATCAAATAGATAGGTTTCTGAGATATGATGTGGAAGTTAATGCAAAATAAAATATGAGTGCTGGAAACTACACCTACATACGAGTTAAAAAAACACTACACGGAATGCGTTTCAGCAGCCCAGAGCAAGTAATGGAAAAATCGCCAACACACACAGAGATAGATGTACTCTTGTCTACGAAACTTTTGCAAATGTCAAGCTATGACGCTAAGATTTAGTGGGAATATCAACAACAGATGTACCAACTTAACAAAAAAAAACAGAACTCAAATCGGAACAATGGGAGGGCCATACAGGAACTTTTTCTATAAAGCTAAATTTTTTTAATTTTTTTTTCAGTAGTTGTCTTGGACATACGACACCATCCTGTTGGAAACACATTTGATTAAGATCCTACCTTGCACTTCCTGCCTACAAATATCCTGTATGTTTTAATATCATATACAACTGGCTTTCAACTTGGCCAGACATATTTTCAAAGAAAAATGATCGTAAACTCCATTGAACCAAGCAGTAGCTTTCTGGAAAAGCATTTCCATTTTATGAATAAATTTTATGAGTATTTTCAAACTACCAGAGCAGAAATTTTGTTTATGCACGAATCAATCTGGATGAGGTGATGATCTCCCAACTCACAATCTGTTAATGTTACAAACAATCGTTAGGCTTTACGTGTTTGGTAAGCTGAATATTGCATATACTAGGTGGAGTGAAAAGTAACCTCCTTGGGAAAAGTCCGAAAAGTCATTTTCCGGAAGGTCTGCAAAATACTCCTCCGTTGCGTCGATGATATCCTCGCGTGAGCTGAATTTTTTATTGATGAGCCATCTTTTGATGTTATAATAGTCCGAGGGAGCCAAATCGAGCGAATACGGTGGATGCGACAGCAATTGGAGCCGTAAGTCATTAATTTTGGCCGTGGTTACGATGCTCTTATGCGCCAACGCATTGTCTTGCAAGAACAAATTTTTTTTTTCGCTTCATGTGAGGCCGTTGCGAGGTAGTCCACGAAGAGTATGCCATGACAATCCCAGAAAACCGACGCCATAACCTTTCCGACCCATTGAGCCTCCCTCGGCCGCTTCGGAGCACTCGTGCCGGCTTCTGTCCATTGCCGGGAACTCGTTCTGTTCTCTGGTGTGTAATAGTGGATCCAGGTTTCATCAACCGTTACCAATCGACGCCAAAAGTCCGCCCGATTCCGCATCAGCAAGTCCAAACACTCTTTCGAAGTGCTCTCGCGTTCGTGTTTTTGGCCACGAGTGAGCATGCGCGGCAACCAACGGCAGGATAACTTTTTCATATGCAGACTATTGCCCAAAATATGGCGTGTGCGCTCAGTACTAATCTTTGTGGTATCTTGTGGTAGCTCGCGTATCTTCACTTTCCGGTCAGCCAACACCATTTCACGTATTTTTTTGACATTGTCCTCTGTAACCGCATCGGAGGGCCTGCCGCTGCGGGCTTGATCGGTAGTGGAGTTGCGGCCACCATGAAACTCTCGAAACCAATATTTGACGGTGTAATCTGACGGAGCATTAGCCCCATAATATTTACCCAACTTTTCGTTGTTTCCTTCGCCGTTTTGCCTCTAAAAAAATAATGTTTTATGAGAACGAAAATCGTTTTTGTCCATACTCAACGTGATGCCAAACACGTCAACAACAATCAGCTGTCAAAACAAATCTAAAGACAGTATCGCACTGAACGGACTTCAACGCACCATAACCTTTTTTGCAGTAGCAGCGCATTCTGGCAGTCATGGAGGTTACTTTTCACCCCACCTAGTACTACAGTCCAAGTCATTTATCATAATTCATTGAAGAGAGCTCTTTGACCAATTACTGAAGACAGGACACTTCAACGAACAAAAATGCACTGCGTTCAGTATTGTTTGACGAACCACCATGAAACCTGTTGTGGGTAAATTTCATACCAATGCCAAAATACTGCAGCGGCTTTGAGCAAAGTGAGTGGCGATAGATCTAGAATTATCAATTTGTCTTCGATCGCAAGAGCTTGATCCTAGTTCGTTCATTATGCGAGCAATTTTGTAAACAAATTTCGACCTACACCCGTAGAATGAACAGCTAGAGGGATTGAAGCCATCAGACTGAATTCGCTGATTAGTTTCTTAACTTCCTAGAAATCAAGTAAAATGAAGAGCAAAATTGCTTTTCCTTTAGTAAGACTTCATCAACGTATCATTGTATGGTACAGAGAAGTTGGAGACAAAGCACATACGCAGGGCAAAAATGGACATTCCTCGATAACTTTTTAATGACTGGGTGATATCGGAAAATTCTGATTCCACTTGGCCACCCATTTGGCAGAATGGACGGCATCTGATCTTTAATTTGAAAGAAGAGGTCGAACCAAATACAAAATCATTGGAAAATGTTGGATCGAAAATAAAATACTCAAAGCAAGAAATATTGCGTACATTAACGCGAAACGTTTTAGGAAACCCCTTTATTTGTAAAGAAAAATAACTTTAAAGGGGAAAACATACAAAAGATTAATCATTCTTCAGAAAAATTATATACTCAGTAAAAGGTGAAAAAAATCTAACGAAAGACTTAAAAAAACGGCAGTTATTTTCTTTTTTAATATATGAGACGGCGATGGCGCGATAGTTAGCTCATTGGACTATCACGCAGACAGTCTGAGTTCGATTCCTGGCTGGGTCACCAACAATTTTTCAAATCGCCATCACCCTTTCGGCGGGCAATGGCAAACTTCCGAAAGTAAAATTGCCTACGAAAAAGCTTCTAAGGAGTGCCATTCGGACTCGGCGATAAACCGTAGGCCCCGCTCAGATGTGACTAAAATGACAACATGAGCAACACAAGTGAGTGTCAAGAAGCTAGGCCATGGCCCATACCGGGCTGCCAGCGCCACAGTGTTTTTTTTTTTTGTTAATATATGAGACAATCCAAGTTAATTCGCTCTGTATGAACTATGTAAGCCAAGCCGACAATGTATACATTCTCATTTGCATATGCACTAAAAGTGCCCATCTATTGCATCTGTAATGTAAATTCAGAACAAACTCACATTTTTAATGATGCAAATGTCTGTTGCTGACCTTCCCTCTTTGTGTCATCAGAGATAAAATTTTAATCGACACTTGAAAAGTTTTTTCCCGGGCGCCAAATTGTCAAATCCCGATATTGATACGCTTTTCTATACAACGATGCCCCATCATATAGGGAATACTGATACTTTTTTGATCTTCATTAAGATCTCCTGAACTTTTAGCACTTATAACAAATTAAGGCTTTAATCAGAGAAAGCCTGCGCGCTAGCGCGGTATTAAAAGAAATTATTAAATTATGCCTACCGCACGATTTCGAAGTGTTATTTAGGTATTTTCATTTCTTCTGAATTGATCTGTTTGGTTTTAATTTGTTTCTTATATCGAGTCCATGATTGGAGTTTAAACTATCATTCTTGATCATCAAGATCTAGTAAGCAACTCTTTCAATCAGCGAATTTTTCAAGCTCAATCACTTTTACGCGACTTCGGGGGATCATGCTGCTGTGTAAATACACTGCTAAGCGGTGTATTTAGATATAAAGATGCTGAAGAAAACGGATCAAATTTAAAATGTATTCTGGAATTTGTTCGTGGAAAACTCTATACATGGGGTAGAAGATTTATCTGTTATTACATTCAGAACTACCCTTTGATTTTGCAATGGGTTTCGAAGAGCTACAATATACAAAAAAAAAAAAACTTGAATCTTGTTACTTTTATGTATTCTTTGATTTCTCTGTCCTGTTTTCATGTTAGATCTTAACTTGTCTGTTGTTTGTATAAAGGATTTCCAGATTCCTTTTTGTGTAATTTTTTTTTGTACTCGTATCTTCACATTTAAGAGGGGAAAATTAAATAAAATGTAGCAATGGGTAACATCGTTGGCTAACTATTGATTTTTTTTAATGTTTCAATTGTCGGATAAATAGATCTGGTATCCTTCAGTTGCTCTATTGAAAGTAGTTTTATTTCTTGTCAGCTTAGAAAAGTAAAGCTAAAAACAGCTTACTTAACCTCGAGCTTTACTCCGGTGCTTGTAAAGTGAAACGCTGATTTGGAATTAACCAGACAAGAATATGAACTGCTCATATATGCACATTAAGACAAAAACATGCAGAATGGTACATGGTTTCAATGCAACTCACCTCCTACGTATTACTGACTTCAAACATGGTTTCCGTAGTTAAGCAGGAATTAATGGTTTTAGCGATTCGGTAAGCTTAAAATAAAGATAATATTTGGCTGCCTCATTTTTGACTTGGATAAGTACAAAATTTCGAAGTAAATAACAATAGTGTTTCGCTTTTGTGGAACTAGACATTTGAATCGTCTCGTGATAAAGGGGCTTGTTTGATACGAGTAATAACTTGGTTATTAGGAGTTTTGTATATTCTAGCGAGTACGTACCGGCATCAGCTTAGTTTTATTGTAACTGTAGTCAAGCCCAGTATTCGGTTTAGATTATACTGATACAATTATGTGCTTATTGGCTTCCCCTTCTTACATATTTCTAATTTAAAACGCCTTAGTGCCAGTCCCAGTTATACGAACCATGAGTATTTTATTCTGAAGTGGCTACTTTTTCAGATTAATCCAGAATGCTGTTTATGGATCATGTCATTAAGTTCTATTTCATTTATTTTCGAAATTCAAGGAAACTTAAGTTTTTTGGGTTCATCTAACAGAACAGCGCGAGTTTGAATAGAAAACAGTATGAGGCCGAAACCGCTTCCTTGTGGAATCTTAGGCTCATTTCCTTAGATGCGGTTAACGAATTATGATGTAGAAAACAAATAATACTCTAGGATAAACGCGAATTCATTTTGCATAGAAATTGAGATAATGCATACGTTACTGTGGAAAATCTTACAAGCAGGAATGAAAACTGTTTCACGGTGGTGCTTGACCTTTTAGAAGTTACACCATCTATGCAGTGTCTTATGCCGGACGTCCGCTAATACGTCTCAATTTTGAATTCAACGTATCCAAATCTAATGAGCGAGGTTCTCAACGAAACGATGAAGTAACAAGCAAGCTCGTGTTGTTGTTAATTTGACATCGTTGCATAACAATGTTATTAACTGTCGAACGTTTTTCGACTTTTGGTTTTTCGTAAGTGTGAGAAAAAATGTGCATAATCGAGCGATCTGAAGCATGCTGTTGATACACTGTTTCTGTGTTTGGTAGATTCATTCTTTTTTTTCTTTTAAAGCCGAACTTTTAACCAAAGTGGCACCCCCTTTTATAGGCTACACCCTGATACAGCCTTTTAATTGCTGAACTACGAGGTAGTACAGACTTTAATATTTTGTGTAATGAATACTTCTCTTTTTTTATAATTAGATCTATCTGGGACAGTTTTTTTTTAGAAAATTCCAGTTTGACCGAAAAGGTACTCTTTACGATGACAGGTATCTCGCTCGATGTTTTGATATACAATATCTTTGATCTGCAATACCGTTAGATACTCTATGCTCTTAAGATAAGAAAACGTGTGTGATCGTTATCGTGTTAATAAATGCACTAAAATTGCATTGTTTATGAAGTATGCAATTTGGTAAGAGTACAGTTGACATAGGTATTTGCAAACACAGAATGGGCTTTCCCATTGAGATTCTGTGGGATAAAAAACGAAGAAAAAAACACTGTACGGCTGGCAGCCCAGAATGGGCCATGGCATAGCTTCTTGACACTCATTTGTGTTGCTCATGTTGTCATTTTTGTCACATCTGAGCGGGGCCTACGGTTTATCGCCGAATCCGAACGGCACTCCTTAGAAGCTTTTTCATAGGCAATTTTAATTTCGAGAGTTTGCCATTGACCGCTAAAAGGGTGATGGCGATGCCGAGGATCGAACCACGGACCCTCCCACCATCTGTGGGATAATAAGATTGAAAATGCCCAAAACTAACTCAGTGGGTATACTCGTAATTCGTTTTGATTGTTTGGTCCTGCCACCTCGACGACTTGTGTCTAAGCAACAAGAAGTAAAGGGGATTATTATTTACGAGGTAATTGATTAGTAAATCCCAACTTTTCTAACAATCATTGCGTGGGATTTGTTTGCTTTTTTGGCCCCGTTAATTTAGATTTAAAAGTAATCCACCAGATACATAGCAGGATACATCTATGCAGATGTATCATCATCGGCATAGAGATGGACCGGAGTATGTTTAAAGACCGATGGTAAGAAGATAATAAGCATACAGAATATGATGGAGTCAAGGATTGTTTAGCACTGCTTCAGCGTTAGGTAAGCTTAATAATAATCACATGTATTAGGGCCTTGAATACATGTGTGCTGTTTCTTGAAAGATGGCAGTAGAAGTAGGTACTAAGTGGATGGAATTTCGAATGGAAACGCACCTGGAAAGAAGTCTGTAGCTAACCTTAAATTTCACTTTAGCGTAAGCAAAGTATGTAATTTTTTGTTGGTTCTGAAAATGTCTACTTCTGTGCCAAATAAAGTGTATTTGCAAGGAATTTTATTTTATTCAAAAGAAATCTGCAGTTAAAGCACACAGAATTCTTGTTAAGACGTACGGTAACAATGCTCTGTCGGGTACGACATGCAGAGACTGGTTTCGACGCTTCAAAAATAATGATTTTGTCGTTGAGGATAAAGAACGTTCTGGTGCACCGAAAAAATTTGAAGACAAAGAATTGGAGAAATTACTTGATCAAGGTCGATGTCACACGCTAGCAGAACTTGGAAAAACATTACAAGTAGGTGAGTCAACAGTTTCAAAACGTTAAAAAATGTTAGGAATGATCCAGAAGCAAGGACATTGGCTGCCGTAGGAATTGAAGCCGAGAGATGTCGAACGGCGTTTTCTCACTTGTGAAATACACTTCAACGGCAGAAAAGAAAAGGTTTTTTTGCACCGTATTGTGACTGGCGATAAAAAGGGGATATACTACACGATAACCCAAAGCGTAAAAAATCGTGGGGTAACCCCAGCCATGAATCAACATCGTCCGCAAAACCAAATATTCATGGTTCGAAGCTTCTACTCTGCATTAGGTGGGATCAGTAGGGTGTAATTTATTATGAACTGCTAAAACAGAATTAGAGTATTACGGGAGATTGCTATCGACTCCAATTGACGTCCTAAAAGAAAAACGAACGCTATACGAGCGGAGACACGACAAAGTGATTTTGCTACATGAAAACGCGTTGGCCTCATGTTTCAAAACTAGTGAAAACCGACCTGGAAACGCTTCAATAGAAGTTCTACCCCACCCGCCATATTTACATATCCGATATAGCCCCTTTCGATTTTCACCTATTCCGCCTGATGTCATACGGCCTGGCTGAGCAGCGCTTCCATTCTTTGAAGATACTAAACATGGCCCCATTCTTGGATAGCCTCAAAGGACATATCGTTTTTGAAACGCGGAATTCATATATATATTGGCAGGATGATGGGATAAAGTGGGTTCCAGTGCTGGGCAATACTTTAATTGAAATGTTTTTCTTCCTTATATTTTAAATTAAAAAAAAAGAACATCGAGAACTTATTTAACCCATTTACGGCCAAGCATAGAACCAATGTGAAAATGTTCTTTGGATTAGGAATAGAAAATTCCATCGTCAAACAATTTTTTTTTTACTGTAACTAAGAAATCTTTACTGTTGCAAAAACACAACGTTGGCCAGATAGGTGTACAAAGTTCCAAATATGAGTTACAAGGAAAATCATTATTTTTTTTTGGATTTTCATGATATAAAAGATAAAATTGACTGAAATTATTTTTTTCTCGCCCAGGTAGAATATTATGCTATAAAAAAAAAATGTGCGAATTATATCTAAAAGTTTTAAACGTTCTCCTCCAAAATTCTTTTTAAAAAACCCCTTCAAAATTAATGAAAACTAGCTTCACATAAACTAATTTTCAAATATGAAAGACGTAATATTTTTCCATGAATTTATTTATACGGACAAACAATATATCGAAGGATTATACACACCAATCAGTTAATCATAAAAATAAAAAATAACGGCTACAAAAATTCTCAAAGTTGATGTTGCGTTTTCACAACGCTGGCCGTAAATGGGTTAAAGCCTAATATCACATCTTTATGAACTTTATCAGAAAAAAAATGTCTCACAATACGAAACAATACAAAAATTGTGAAAATTTAACTGAAGCGGTTCGAAAAGTTCAAAATTCGCTTGGTCAACGTGAAGCACCTCTCAACTGGCGGTTTCTAAACAAGTAAGTAAACTTAAATCGTGCAACAACAGGGAATGTTCACCCTTATTTTGAGATTCGTACGATCGGTATTTTGATATTCGAGAGAGAGAGTTAATTTACTAAACGAAAATTCATTATTGTATGTATTTTGAGATTCTATTTCTTCGAAATAACTGTCATTTCGGACGATGTCGGACGAATAGATCAACCAAGATGTATGTAAATTTGTTTTAATATGAAATAAATTTCAATTAATTATCTGTGGACATAGGACCCATTCCAACTGGAAAAATAAGGAGCAAAAGGAAGTTTTGATGAAGATGATGAAGGAAAATGCGAAAATCACAAACGGATTTTTTTTTTTTTTTTTTGACAATACTCAAATTCAAAAGTGTAACCAGATTTGTGTTGGGCATATCGATGGATCAATTTCTTATTCAATAAAATCTATTGTTTCATTTATTTTGTTTGTATGTTTGATTTCAATAAAATGAGTATGCAATTCTTTAATAAACACTCTAATTTTACATTTTTGTAATATTTAGAATATACTTTTGAATAAATTTATCCAATTTTGAAAATCCAAATAATTTTATTTAAATAACAAAAAGTGACTCCTCACTGAAAAAATTATATATGGTCAACCTACAAAACATCAAAATGTCAAACGAAGTTAAATTCATTTTAGTTCATTTGATGCTAACTTTCGTTAATGAACCTTATTCCTTCGAATGTCAAAATACAAAGAAATCTTTCGAAGAAAGTTTGTCGATCTCAGCAATTGGTCATATCACAATCAATACTCCATCGAACTTCGCATAAAGATCTGAGTCATAAAGTTTATAAGGCTCAATTGGCGCAATATGTCAAGCCTTGAAACCATCAGATGCAAGAAATTTATCAAGAATTTAACGGAAAAATTATTTCAAGATATGAGGAACAATTTCAACAAATTGCCGTCGGCTCGGAAAATCTAAAAAAGATTGTCGAGAAACTTCTCTATTCCACGCCTTAGACGTAAATTAAGTACTTAATGGTATGAATATGACAAACGCATACTTCACACAAAACTGAGCTACGTTTTGTGAAAAAAAAAATACTGGCTGAGTCTTTTCTCCTTGAAATAGTCATAGAAATAGCGCGCCGAGACCATGCATTTTAACAACGTGCGATTAATTTCTCTGGGATGATCTGAAGGAAATGGCTTATACCTTTCATTCTACTCGTATTATCGGTGAAATTTTTATCCACCGATGTTAGAAAAAAACTTTCGAATACATGATTGTGAAATACAAATAATAACAGACAGAGTACATGTGCTTTAGTTATGCCGCAGCGAATTGCAACATTTTACACGTATTTTCTGAGAATTTCTTATTAGTTAGACAACAAAACAAATTTGTTAAATATTTTTACTAAAATGATTATATTTTATGGGTACAAACGTCAACCAGCACTATTGGGCGTTTTATTTTTGTCCAACACTGTATAAAACATTCCCATTTTGACCATGATTTTATGTCTTTAGCTTGTCCTTCCCGTACATAGACATGAGATCATGTTCCATTCCAGCCCTCTTTCAGTGGCAATTTCACTTTGCAAAATTTTGTATAACGTGATCATTTTAAATCAAATAAAAACACAAAACCGTTATCATGCCTTACACTACTGAGTAGGTATAATTAAACTTTTCACATCACACACCAATGACTCAACAATGATTTAACAGGTCTTTAAAATCTACCCACAGGTATTTTTGTCACACACTGATTATTTATTATTAACGCGACAGAGAAAAAATTTTTTTTTTTTAAATACTCAACTGTATTAATTATGACAGTTCAAATATCACATATGATATCTGTTATTAACACATTACGTTTATAACCGCCAATTTGAAAACGTACAACAAGAAAAATCAACTAATGTCCACATGATCCAAGTGTCAAATGTCACATAAAACTCGGGAAATCTTCGAAAAATGTAATAAAAATCACTGTCAATTTTGACATTTCAAATTGTACAATAAAAATGTAATTAGACATGTTCAGTTAGAAGGAAACGCAACTCAATGCAGGTAAGAACACTTTACATTTCTCTCAACAAAAAAATAATCTATATAACATACCTAAATGTATCTTTGCAACACTTATAGAAGAGACCAAAATAATTAAAATAAAATAAAAAACGTTGCATCAACAACCAAGTGACAGTTAAGAGTAATCTTGAGTTGCGTTTCTTCACAGTAAAATTAACAAGTACAACACAGAATAGTGACTCTATATAGAATGTTGAATTCAAAAAAAAAAAAATAATAAAAAAAAAATATTATATTTCACCAGTTTAGGTTGCAATGGAATTCATGCACTTCATATGCACACACAGTATATACACTTACAACCACATGTGGATAGAAAAAGCATACGCAGAGATTTATGTAGGTACAATGAATATGAACGAGTACAGTTTGGATTTTAAAAAAAGTTTATCTCATGGATGAATGCATGCTCGACGGAAGTTCATTGTTAGAATCTTTTTTTTCTTCCTCCTCTTCTTCTCCTTCACCGCAGAAAGGAACAAAAAGAAAACGAATTTATAGAAATTAATCTTTCCGATACAACAGTAAAATATAGTATCTTACCTAAGCAAGGGGGACGAGTGCACTTTTAAGCGCAATTTAGATAGTAAATTCGCAAACTAGATCTAGAAAGAATGCACATGTGTGCAGCAGGAATAGTGTGAGATACTTTTCAGTCTTTCTTTTCGTTTTGTACTTTTTTGAAAGCCTAAATGAATATCTCTCCATCTCTGTTTCTCCTTATGAATTATGGTTAATATGTATGCATGTATGTACATATGTAGATTATTTGCAAATTCCGGCAAAGTGTGCACACACCATCAAGAAATTAAAAGCACACATTCGAAAATCACTACAAAGGGAAGGAAAAAAACAGCAAAAAAGTCGTACTGGGATTTGAGGATGACTGAGAAATAAGAAATGAGAACAACGAAATACGAACTGATGGGGGGGAAGAAGGAGGATTGCTGCTGTGATAACGCGCCGCTCGACGAATGCGACAGACAGAAACTGCATTCTTCGTTTCAATCTTTGTCTTCTTTTTAAAGTTTTTCAATTCGCATAAAAGGAGAAATTTTTTTTTTTTTTGAAACTTTTGTGTGGGATTGCGC
This sequence comes from Volucella inflata, assembly GCA_928272305.1. Lineage (NCBI taxonomy): Eukaryota > Metazoa > Arthropoda > Insecta > Diptera > Syrphidae > Volucella > Volucella inflata. The sequence continues at coordinate 149,924,695 of OV743716.1, read as the reverse complement.
TGCTGCTATGTTGCCAGGCTTTTAGGTTTTGCTTATTCCTTTGCACCTCGTCAGTTGGATTTTTTTTTTTTTCTCTAATTTTGTATAGAATGCAACAACAGCGCACCAACCGGTCATGCTTTTAATCAGTGTGGAAAACAAAATGGTGGACAATTTTTTTTTTCCTATACCTACTTAAATTATGACCCCCTCCCCTTCATATATGTGTACATATGAACATATATTATAGAATAGGGAATGCATTTCTTTCTTCATCCAGAAATGAGGGACGAACAAGAAAAAAAAAGTTAAAATATCTATTTTCTCACCACACCACCACCTAGTCTAAAGTGGAAGCGAAGCACACTACAACAAAAAATCTATCTTTGATCCTTTTTGACGTGTTTTTTTTTAGGTTCCTTCGGTATCCTTTCGAGCTATTCAGCTGGAGTTTTAGTTTAGTTTTTGAAATTTTGAAAAAATAAAATCTCAAATGATAGAAAAAGGCACAACAGACAACTTAAGTACACTTTGTTTGAATATTTACACAAGTTTTGAAATATCACTGTCGAGTCGAGACACAAGTTCGATGATTCGAGTACACTGTGTTTCAAAAGATATTCCGGTTTTATTTCCTGGCTCACTTTCTTTTCTGTTTCTTTAATTTTTAACTACTTTTTTATTTGAAAAATTAGAAATGGTATTTTCCAAGACACACCCTTTAAAAAACCACACAAAAATATTTGTTAAACAAATTTTATATTTTCCACACACTAGAAATACTTTTTCTTTTTTTTTGTTTGTTAATCTAATCCAATAAGTTTAAGACATTGAGATACTTTTACTCGACGACACTGAGCAGGAATTTAAAAAAAAAAAAAAAAAGGATGATCGTTTTGAAAAAGTTACTGAGGGACATTTGCTTGCTCACACAACACTATGCACTCTCGCCTTTTGAGTTATATCGTTTTCGACTAGCTATAGATACTTTTCTTTTATTCCTCTTTCACTAATTTTAGATACTTTCAAATGAAAAAAAAAAACACACATATCAACTGAAATCTTTACCTTAAATTAAAATTTTCGAAAAATTCAAAAATTTTGATTGTGACAACACAGAAAAGGAAAATAAAACAAAACTATAAACTAAAAAAAAAACATAAACCGAAAAAAAGAAAAAGATTATGCCGCGGTGTAATATGGCGGACGCTACGTCACCGGTTCTCGTCTTCTCCGTTTGAACACAACACCAGCAGAGAAGCAACACACTGCGGCAGACAACACATAAAAATCGCCACTAAAAGAAAAAGGCGAAAAACTTTTTCGAAAAACCTACAGCCGCCATATATTCGTACAAAAATGCCAGCCCACCACCACACATACACCCGATTTAAACAGAAAACACACAACCAAAGCCCAAAAAAAAAGGACTGAATTCGCATTCAAAAAAACAAAAAAAAATTCGCAAACTTTTCACATTTGTTGTCTTACCTAACAAACACTGCTGCTATTCACTCGCTCCCATACACATAGACACCCCTATCTAACCAGCTTTACCGACGAAAACCGTATCAAAACGAACGAAAGGAGAACACGAATCCGAGAGTAAGAACAAAAAAAAAAAAGCGCAAATACAACAAGCTCGATTGGCGAAATACCCTCTTGACTAAGTCGGTCTTGCTTACAAATGTTTGCAAAAAGTTCTCTACTTTAAGATCACCATAAAATGCACGTACGGATTGGATGTGTATTAGTATCTATGGATCTGTATAGCGATATCACATGTATGTATTGTTTATAGAAAAAAAAAAAAAAAAAAAAAGCAAATACAAAAATATTTTGCAAATAAGAATTAAAGAAAAAAAAAACAACAAGCGAGGAGAAAAAAAATTGGCAAAGTACTTATGCGATAGTAGAGGTTTACCCCGCTTTATCGCACAGATACGTTTTCAACTTTATCTCCAAAGATACATATGCGATCCCCTGAGTAAACGAGAGACAGAGAGAGAGAAAGAGAGCAATGAAAAGCCCAAACAATAAAAGCTTCCCCCACATTAACACCAATACTGCTGTAACATAATAGTTCTGTAGTGTGTGTAATAAAAGTGTAATTGTGTCTGTGGCTATGCATTAAGACTGGATTTACTCGATTCAACAATACGAGTATAATGAAAAAAAAAAAAAAAAATTCGAATGCAAAAACTGTCGACGTTCCACAATCCACATGCCGCTAAAGTGTTCGCAATCATTTTACTTTGTTTCTCTCATCTTTGAGTGCTTTAGCCAGGGCTGCCGAAAATGCTCCAATTGGAGTGTTTTACTCCTATTCTACTTTGTTAAATAAGTAGAATGCTCCGATGCAACCAACCGAAGCCAATGCCGTTTACCTAAACAGGTTTCATCAAATTTACTTTTCATTTTAAACTGGATGCAACGGCAAACCTATGGATACTGGTAATGCTATCCAAAACTACCCCAAAAAAATTCACATTAACATCATCGCCTTAGTTAAGATAAAACCAATCATTTGTCAATGCAACAAACGCTTAAAGAGTGTCCTACAAGGTACAATAAATAGACAATTTTACAGTATTAGGAAGTTGAGTGATGGAGACATCCGACAGCTGCCCGAAGTACCTACCTACCTATTAAGAGAGCTAATTTTTACTGAACAAAGAGCATCTCTGCGTTGATGTTGCTCCGAAGTTAATCGCAACTAATTAATTTTAATTAGTTATCTTAAGTATATCTTGATAATTTAAATCTTAATCAGATTGGCGACTGAAAAGTTCAAAGAAACCGACATTTCATATCTGATCACCATATATGGTTACACTAAGTAGACCGAAAATAAATCGCCTTGCATCTATTGAAACAGGCGAACCCAACAAAATAGAACTCTTTTTCGAGTGGCCACAGTTAACAAATTCAGCTGATAAGGATTTAAAATACAGATCTTGAATAATTTGACTAAAACTGGCATACTAAGTGGGGTGAAAAGTAGCCTCCATGACTACCAGAATGCGCTGCTACTGCAAAAAAGGTTATGGTGCGTTGAAGTCTGTTCATATTTAGGCAGACATGCGAAATTTCAGTGCGATACTATCTTTAGTTTTGTTTTGACAGCTGATTGTTGTTGACGTGTTTGGCATCATGTTGAGTATGGACAAAAACGATTTTCGTTCTCTCATAAAACATCATTTTTTGAGAGGCAAAACGGCGAAGGAAACAAAAGAAAAGTTGGATAAATATTATGGGGCTAATGCTCCGTCAGATTACACCGTCACATATTGGTTTCGAGAGTTTCGTGGTGGCCGCAACTCCACTACCGATCAAGCCCGCAGCGACAGGCCCTCCGATGCGGTTACAGAGGACAATGTCAAAAAAATACGTGAAATGGTGTTGGCTAACCGGAAAGTGAAGATGCGCGAGCTACCACAAGATACCACAAAGATTAGTACTGAGCGCACACGCCATATTTTGGGCAATATTCTGCATATGAAAAAGTTATCCTACCGTTGGGTGCCGCGCATGCTCACTCCTGTGCAAAAACACGAACGCGAGAGCACTTCGAAAGAGTGTTTGGACTTGCTGATGCGGAATCGGGCGGACTTTTGGCGTCGATTGGTAACGGTTGATGAAACCTGGATCCACTATTACACAGAAGAAGAGGACAGAATGAGTGCCCGGCAATGGACTGAAGCCGGCACGAGTGCTACGAAGCGGCCGAGGGAGGCTTAATGGGTCGGAAAGGTTATGGCGTCGGTTTTCTGGGATTGTCATGGCATACTCTTCGTGGACTACCTCGAAAAAGGAAAAACCATCAACAGCGAGTATTACTGTGTATAACTGGAGCGATTAAAGGCCGAAATCGCTGCAAAACGGCCTCACATGAAACTAAAAAAAATTTTGTTTTTGCAAGACAATGCGCCGGCGCATAAGAGCATCGCAACCACGGCGAAAATCAATGACTTACGGCTCCAATTGCTGTCGCATCCACCGTATTCGCCCGATTTGGCTCCCTCGGGCTATTATCTCTTCCCAAACCTCAAAAATGGCTCATGAATAAAAAATTCAGCAATAGACTAGTTCTATAGTAATTTTTATGGTATTTCGATCCATTTTCCGGAGGAAGCGACGGAGCACTATCCAACAGCAGAAGAGCCTTCACTGGTAGACCTTGATTTTTCATAAATGAAGTGACAAAATAAAACATACGAACTTCATCGTTTATAAGTTGTTTATGTCATGAATATCTTTGAATATGCCCGCTGTCATCCAAAACGATTTTGAAGTTTTGCAGTCTACTGGGCAGTTAAAATTTTTTAATGAACGTGGGTTCTTAGCTTTCCCAATAACTTAGCTTTATACCCAAAACACATGAGCAGAATTTTGTGTGCAGTGAAATTAAGATACACATGTTTTAATTCGCGAAGCTTGTATATAAATGCTGCATACAGCGCTGTTCTGCAACACATCTCTATTTCTAAATTCGCTGCAATCGACAGTGTCACACATAAGTAACAGTAGCTGTAAAATGACAGCAACCGAAGTGATTGACTTCTGCACATCTGTTTCACAGGCAGAGCTGCCAGCTGTACTGCAAGTAGATTTTCTGCACAAGTGTTTTGGGCATTAATTTGTGAAAACCATTTGCATTCGTACAAGCTAGAAAAGTGATGCGCTGTTTATCGGTTTTTCTACCAGGCACAGTTTCTTCCAACGACGAAGCGTAAGTTTTATCTGGCAAACTTTCCAAAGCAGACCCGTCTCGTCTGCATTATAAAGTGGGTCTGTAGTCAAACCCAAATTATCAATAGTTTCCTGCAGCTTACGTTTAAATAGGTCTACCAGTTCGGGCTGGGAAGACAGTTTTTCACCGGTGATTTCAATAAATCTTACAATGTATCGCATCTTAAATCTTTGCATCCACTCTTCGCTAGCATTAAAGCTGCTTTGGTTTTATTTGAGGATGCAATGACAAGGCTTTTGCCTTTAGCATCAGGCCATTAATCGGGTAGTTTTTTTCATGCTGCTCAAGGAGCCAACGGTATAGAGTCTTTTCCATTTTGAGGTGTTCTTATGTTCGAAGTGTTTTTCTTTTGCCTGGCCCCGAAAATGTATTGTTCACCACACACCTTACAGTTTGCTCACTCTTTTTGTACACAGTACAAAAGGTAGACTTCGCAACGTTGTACTTTTTGGGTAAACTTGTTACGCTCGAACCACTGCCGAATTGCTCAATTATCGCGCATTTATCCGTGAGTTACAAAGGACATGTCGAAGCATAAAACAAAACGCATATAAAACTAATAAATTATTATATTATAAAACTTAAATTATAGGCTATGCAAACAAAAAGTTATAAACACAAAAACCAAGCAGACAAGACAATCAATAACAATTAATGTAAAGACAACTATAGGTAATAACACACAAAACAAGATACGAAATGACTTGTAACTAACTGAAAAGTGTATAAGACAAGATGTTCCATCAAATTTCAACTTACAACTTGGTCGAATTTTACAATTATTTGAAGCGGAAATTCTTGTCTACTGTATTTCTTTCTCATGGATTGTCAGATTGAAACAAATGTTATTCTTATTTTATGGATCAAAGTCCGTACTCGAAGCACTGTTTAGTTGCAGAACACTGATGCGCTCGTATAGACATTGATGCTAAATTAGGTTTGTGTCCTGATAGAAAATCCAACACCGTAACCCTTCGTAATATCTCGTCAAACCTATGTGTATAAAGAGCCATTGGGATGGCAAACTAAGAGAATGAAACAGAGAAGCTATCGGATTCAATCAACAGTGTCTTATTGATATTTCGGTTTGCTGCTTGACATTCATTTACATATACTTATTTGGTTCTAATAATGGACCATGAATAAGTGTTAGTCATCTTGTTGCGTTTGCGACCCAGAAATCAAAAAGCAAGACTGACAAAGTAGTATCTTCTAGCTTTTTATTCTTCCTATTAGAAGTATAGTGATTTTCCGGGATTTTTCGTCTTCACAACTTCTTCAGTTGTCTGGCACGCTAACGCGCAATTTCATTTCATGTGCTCTTATGACATTATGGTAGTATATACTCGTAGTTGTGTTGATCTTGCTAAAATCTCTTCCATAAGTGTAGCTGGGTTTCAGAGCTGAACTTCGTAAAATTATAAGAATAACATTGATGAAGGTATTTCACGAGCATTGAGGACTATTCTCAATGCAGCGCACTATGTTCAAGCTTCATAACATTGAAGCTTATTTGTAAAAAAAAACTGTCCTCTAGTAATTTTGCTCGCTGGATTTGTTTTTGTCTCAAATTTATGGTATGCATGCTTAGAATTTTAAGCGTACAGTTCTGGCACGGCTTTATACTGATGCGTTGAGCTATTGGGATAAGCGTGTGATTGGGGTATAATTTACTGGTTGTCGTTAATAGGGCCCGTGAGGTCTTTTTAAATTCGTTTTCCTTTTAGAATAAACTACAGTCAATTGCTTTGCAAACGCAGTTGTATCTACATATAGGTACATACATATATATAGTAATATAGTTTTGAGAGTAAAACCCGATTAAAGTTTAAAGTAGCCATATGCCATAGATATTTTTAAATAAAACGCAAACCATTTGATATATTTCAAAAACTTTATTATCGGCTTGAAGTATAATCAAAACATTTATGAATGGAACTCGACTTCGTTCATATGGCCACCGCGGGCACTTTTGCAGCGGTCGATTCGTTGGACCCAATTTTCAACGACTCGGCCACACATTTCGGCCGAAACAGTTATTTTTTGTAGATGAAGTGGTGATTCATGAAGCACATGTGGATTTTCACCCAACCAATAACGCATATTTTGCTTATTGACGAACCCATTGAGCCAAAAATGAGCCAAAAATGAGCTTCGTCACTGAAGATGATTTTGCGATGAAATTCACCATCTTGGCGCATCTTCTCCAGAACCCAATCGGAGAACGTACGTTCAAATGGTCCATCGGCTTCAATTCTTGAGTCAGCTTGAACTTATATGGGTGTAAACCAAGATCCTTACACAAAATACCCCATAATGTGGTCTGAGCGATGCCCAATTCTTGATAACGCCGTGGAATTGACTGATTTGGATCGTTTGCTACGGACGACTCAACGGCAGCGATATTTTCGACACTTCGACCAACCAGTCTCACTGACACGGCAATATCACACAACGAATAAGTAGACTCAAATTTTTGCACTAAACTTGTTAATGCCTGTCTACTAGGGCGAGAATTACGACCGAAATTTGGAATTAACGCTCTTAAAGTTGCAGTCACCGACTCCAACTTTTTATAATTTGCAGACGTTACTCGTTCGTGTACTTTACCATGATGAAAATGTTGAGTTTACTGAATAAATTGACAGTGACAGTTTGATGATTAGTGAAAGAGTGCGTTCACAAATTAAATTCAAAGTTGTCAAGTCCCTATTGGAAAACCCGATACAATCAAAATAGATAAATAAAAACTTTTGCAAGTGTATTTCTACCGAGGAATTGTTCTATTCCTTTGTAAAAATTCTAACTTCGCTAATCTGAACTCTCTCGCAAACGTGAACTGGCTTGGTTTTTAATTGTTATCGATATCGAGCGTCTACTGTAGGAGCTCCCCATTAAGCGCATGTTAAATCATTTATCTATAGCGTAAAGGCTCACTCAAATGGACGACGCATATAAATTACACGGATCTTGACGTTCGTCCATTTTTTTATCTTGTTCTTTCCATACCAGATACGAGTATACTCCCAAAATATGTTCGCATATACTCGCTATTTGAAATGTACAACGGCATCACTGGTTGTATGTAGCCGTCACTATATTTCTCACCCTTGAAAGTGTATAGGTAGGTTATTGCGAAAAAGCTCCTTTTTTGAGTACAGTACAGCAATAGAATACGAGTAGAAGCAGATTCCCATTGTGAGATACTAAGAGAAAGAGAGGCGCAATGCAATGCAAAAGAAAAGAGACTGTAAATGGATGAATGACAAACTTTATCCGATCTTATGTATTGCAGTTTTTTGTTATAATTGTTTTTTACAAGTATCTACCAACGTATAGGTGTTTAGATGTACATACATGCATATCTTATTGCATTTGGCCTGTGCAGTAGAGACAATTACATTGGTTAATTCCTTTCTTTACATATATTGTATATTAACATTTTTTCTTTTGATACTAATGTTGTTGTTGTTGTTGGTGTCACTGGCTACATTTCAATTGAGATGCAGAACAAAAGAAAAACAAAAAAAACAAAAAATGTACGTCTGGGTTCCTCTTAAAAAGCACAAAGTGTGCATGTGAATTTTTCTTACTGCAAATTATTTTCTTTTTTTCTGGGCAGGCATCTGTATCTACTCGTATGTACCTCACTTTACACATATACATAAGTTGAATTGAATTGCAATGGTAATCTAATAATTTATGGGTTTTGTGTATGGCTCCATACTAATATATCATAACGTGTATTGCTGTTTAGTTATATTTAAAATTGCAATAACCTAAGGTGTGAGATTAGCGGTTAATACCGCATTTTTGGGGGCATGAAGGCTTGGAAAGCTTCAACTATAGTTACCTTATTGAAAATTGCTTCTCATCACAACTGTAATTTCAGCATAACTTATTCAATAGATAAATATTGACAATACCAACGAATTGAAAACTAACACAGTGTCAGGAAATATATATCCATACCCAAAAGCAACCATCTAATCTATTAGTTCACTGTGGCTGTGTGAAATTGCAACCGACTACTGGGTGTTGAATATGCTTGCTAGAAAGATCTCTTGATAAAGCCAAGGGATCGTGCGCGCTAACCTATGAGAGTTGCTGGTATGTTCCCCAATGGAAACACTAACCTTAAACACTTCCAACAATTCTGCGGAACACTGAGATAAGATCATTAAATGGAAGACGAAATCTCGTAGAAGAAATATGTATGTACTCGTATATCACCCATTTGATAATACCTCAACCGAAGGGTTTTGAGGGTTCAACACAGGTCAGACATATTTCAACGGATGTTCTAGCTAAATGTTACCAAAAGTCAATGCAGAACTTCATGACTACTTAGTCCTCCGACTCTGACCTAGGACTTAGGAAAGTATGATATTACCGAGTAATAAGTAGCGTTCGGAGGATTACTTACCTAAAAGCATAAAAATTACCATCGAACCTCACCTTTGGTAGCAACTCTTTTGCATATGAGGTTTGTTTTTTGCTGCTCAGGTCTTCACTTTACATTGGTTGTACTCTCAAGAACATTATTGCTTTAAATAAAAATGATATCACATGACTCCAGTCCAATATTCGCAGGCACAGTCAGCAGCATCTCAGATCCTGTGGAAAAATACTCATAAGGTTGACTTTTCGTCGGTGCCCGCTTCTAATTTTAGACGGAATTTCACATCTTAATAGATGATCCAAAATCAGTTAAAGGTGTAGAGCTGGCTAGAGTTTTCGGAAGGGTATTACTTGCTATTTGATTCCTGTTACCATTCCTAGCGGATATTGCTTGAATTTTTGTAATACAACTCAGCCCTGTCTATATCATTCCAAAAGTCCTGCCTTTGTCTTTTATCCTTCGGCTCCAAATCTGCTTGGATCGAACAGCTCCTTCTGCATGTCAAAATAAGTGGATTTCAAGGCATGTCGTCTTTCGAATGGAACTGTAACCGTGCCAAAAGTTGTAATGAATACCATGTTTGTATATATTTTTTTCGTGTATATTAATGCCTATAGGCCGTTCTCATAAGTTCCTTCGTTAGGGAAACATTGTCGACCACAAAACTTTAAGGGCGATGCGTAGTCATTTATTTACGAAGCCCTGTAGCCGTCATTTTATAGTGGTGGTAACATCTTTTAATTCAGTTATCGGCTTAACGTGAAAGCATTGACTTACTTGTAAGATAGGATACTGAACCCAGCCCTTGACTTCATGATTCTACTGTTTGATAAATAAGGACAACTATCAGTCTTGTTGACCTCCTGATAAGCAATGAACGAACATTTTGTTAGGAATAGTCCCACTGAACAAGACTTCGGATTCAATAACACTCAACGCATTGCTTTACATTATTGCTAAAGGTGTTTATTTGGTCTATGCAGAAGGAACCAGAAGCAAAAGCTTGATAGTTTACCACCGAGAGTTAAACCCTTATGTTGTTTCTCTTGAGGACTTAAACAGCGTTTCTAATATTTCTGAGACCAGCGGTACTATTCGGTTAATTCGTTTCGAAATGCTCATACGTATTTAAGACATTTTACGAGAGTCAATAGAACCCAGAGTAGCGAAAATATCACCCGTAGTGATGTGCTTAGATCTGGCAAGTTGGAGCGCACTGCGAAATCTGTCGATAGTGAACTTTTGGGTGTAGCAAGCATATTGAAGCAGTTTGCACTAAAGGATGCAGTACAAACTTGTTATTGAGTTGACGTACCCATTAAGGTACGAAAAGCAAAGGGCGGAAATGTCTGACTCACGTAGTGGTTAAAAAGATCACAATCATTATCCTGGATAAAATCTTCTTTCAACAAAACATGTTGCGTCGAAAAACTTTAAGGAACTGCCGGCTTTCTAGCAGTGCAAAGCAGCTTTCACGAAGACATGATCCTAGTCTCTGAGGAGGGTCATTTGGATCTAAACGGCTTTGATAAAACAAATTATATCCTTTACATCGGTTGTTTGGTGGAAAATATATTACTGCTCCTTTTACCAACCTCCACAGAACGATCTATCTTGGCTGACGGGATCTTTCCCTATCACATTTGACTCTGCTCTGGATGCACTTAAGAACTTCCATTTCCTTGATAGTTATATCATTAACTACAAACTCATTTTCCATTTTCAAATATTCTTTCTGGATAGAACGTATCACGCATTGAAGTTTTGTTGATTTTGCCAGCTGAGTGCCTATTGACATCAGGAATTCCTGTTGCTGCTCCACTCTCAGAATTAGAGTCAAGAAAAGAATAATTTAAAGTCGGCACCAAAACCGATCTAGTGCGCAGCTGCGTTGGAGGCCGACAACTTTACAAGCGAGTCTGTCTTCTAAACAGATTTAGATATTGTAAAGAACCGATAAAGTGGACAAGATATGTACATCCCTACCAACAGCTAAGCTGCGCTTAAGACCTTGTTCAGTCTTCTCGATTGCTGTAAAAGCTAGCTAGAATATAAGACTTTTCTGAGTGCCAAAATTAACTTCAATTTGCTTGTAATAGGATGTGATGACGGCAAATCAGATCGTCGATAAACTGCCAAGGGAGCATCAGGGGAGCAAACCTGCGTTAGGTGTGTCTACCTTCTCACAATGGACTAAACAAACGCTTTTCGACCTCTCTAAAAGGTTGGTGACTTGCATGCTTTCCCTAAGTGTGAAAGACTGTACTCTACTTACTGGCATCGAGACAGGGCCCCAATTGTAAGGGCTACGACCATCAACCCTTCCTCTAGACTTCGGTCGGAGCCTCATTCGAAGAGGTAGCCCCCTAGTTGAGGCGTTACGGGGGATGTGATTTAAATCATAAGTCACAGAAGTGGTCCTTCAGTTCGTTTTACCCGATGTAGAGTTACAAAAAGTACTGGGTGCCTTGACCCGAAGATCCACAAGATCTTTTAGATCAGACTCGGCTTATACCCTCAACAACAAGTTCCGCTCCGGCATTACCAAAACACGTAAGCGCAGGCCGGGTTTCTTTGTCATCGTTCCCATGGTTGTATAAGAATCTCATGAAATTAAGTCTCATATACACGGGAGTTCATGTAAAAACGACAGAGACATCTGACGTCAAGTCGCCGTCTCTCGCTTTTGCAAGGCATAAATGACAAATAGTAGTACGACCTTGTTATGAGCGTGATAGAAACATCACGAAGCATTATCACTAAAGCGGTTACACAGCGTTTAAAAGAAGCACAATGGACTGGCTCTTCTTCAGAGCCCTCTGTTCCAAAATAAATACTTCTGTATCGTGGGATACGCAGAAGTGGTTAATAGTGTTTGATGCCTTGGAAGGAAACCTTCTGATTTTGTGGCAAGTCCGACATTCGAACAATGTGTTTCCGATGATAAATGGAATTGGAACCTTACCTAGAATATGAAGCGATATCACTGTTGATTATTAAATTGTAGACGATATTTAGTATCTCTTCGTTTGTCAAGTTTGATCCTTTTTTACTCTCTGTTACTATCCATATCCGGTTAGTCTGTAGGACGATAATCATAAAATTTGTTCACTCACTGTTCGGTTAACGTGAATCTATAACACTTACACATAAATATCTGCGATTGCAATGAAAGCAGTTGCGCTGGAAGATCCAATGTTTTTGAATTTTTAAAACATTTTAACTGCTTTGTGGACATTTATGTGGATTGATATTTGCAAAAAAACAAAACTTTTGAAAGGCCTGCATCTATCGATTATATTTTTTGTCGGAAATAACGCCTGTAATTAGCAAATGGACGAGTATACTCCAACACCCATTGTAATTCATTGTATAAGAAAATGTTTCTCCAAGAGAACAACGCTTGAATGCAAGTGCGCTGCTGTAACAGTCATCGAAATAAATTGCAAAATAAATTAATTAATTTAAGAACACATTTTCATTAAAAAAAACAATTTTTTTTTTTGTTAAATTTGTTGCATGCTTTTTTTATGATAATCATGTGCATCGTAGCTAGCGGTCATTTACTTTGCTTGCGCATTGCTATGCCTGAGTACGACGACGAGAATATCGCCTCATGTGTGTATACTCGTATATATTAATTTAAAACATCGAATTACTCATTTTTTCGTGAACCTTTAAACGAGTGCTTAAAAATAGATTTGCGTAGAGGACGGATATTTAATTTTTCTTATTCTTTACAGTCACTCCATCGTACGTTTGCTTTTTGCGGATTCTAGCATATTAAAATGAATCAACTTTTTGTTGAATATTGTGCATTTGTCCGATAAGTTGTGTGACTGAGTAGGTTTATGAAGCCTTTTAGAAAGAGGCTAGAGAAGGGAAGATTTATGTGGAACATCTGTAGTTCAGTAGTTTCAGTGGAACTGCTACGAAGAATTTCTTTGATCGATCCGACTTGATGAATTTTCAGATCACATTCATATGGTGAATTACTGATGATGCATTGCAGTGTTCGTTATGACATCTATCTCAGATAAAGATGCCTAACAAGTGGGATGATGTCTATGTGGTTACAATACATCCTTTCAAGCTTAAATGATATACAAACACTGTTTGTTTTATGTGCAATGCAGTGACTCTAATCATCAATTCATACTCGTACTATTTGCCGAGATGATCTAATATGAATGTATTTGCCTTTTGCATCATTCATGCGAGCGGCCGTTTAGCCGCACGACTCCTTGAATCTAGAACAACATAAGGTTATTCGACGCGCGTCTCTACTGCGGGTGTTTCCTAACTAATTGCAAAAGATCAACTGACTAGTTGATCGTAAAGCGCGTCTAACCTACGCCCTCCTAAACCTCTCAATCACGAAGTGTACGATGTAGCGTCAAAAATAAATATGAGCAATTAGGCCTAGTTCCACTTATGTGGATACGTGAACAAACAAAATCTGCGATTCCGGGGCACCAAATATCCGTGAATAATACATGAAGAGTCATAACATCCACTCAAAGTGTGCTGGTCCCGCTGGAGCAGGCATTTGACGTTTTTCTTTTAGAACGGCGGCGTGGCCGAACCGCTTACTGTGGATGGTGAGTGCTAGAGTCATGATCAATGAATTTTTCATTCCTCAATTGGATGAATTGGGGATGGAGGACAAGAAGCAATGGGATTTACTACACTAGTCAAAACACACATTCTAAAGCAAGCGTTTACCGGTCGTCTAATATCGCGTTTTGGCGATTTGCACTGGCCCGCAAGATCACCCAATTTGACCGCCCTAGACTTTCTTCTATGGAATTCAGAGGTTTTTGTTAACAAGCCACAAACTTTGGCAGACCAAAGTGGAGATGTTCTGCAGAAAACCTTGGAAAATGCCATAAAGAGAGCCCAAATGGTAGTCAACCATGGTGGCAGTTACAAACTTGAGTGCAAATAAACATTTAAAATTTATTTTTACAATATGTATTCTATTCCAAAGGTAAAGCGTATGAAAATAGAATCATAAATACATTATGGCCCACATGAAACATATCTTTAGAGCCTTCTGCCCAAGATTGACATGTCAGTAAATTCGTTCGTCTCAACACACAATTTTCAATATAAAAATCGCGTGTATGCTTAAAGAGTTAAATTCAAATATTTCTGAGAGCTTTTTGGAGTTTTCTACCTTCTGACGGAGCACTAAGACGCAATCATAAAATAGACATGTACCAATCTGATTAGTGAACTCCTCGGCATTGCTGGTGCATTTGCATTCTCTTCAAACAATGTTTGCCATAAATTAAGCTAAATTTCGGTGATGGAGCTCCTCTATAAAGATCACAGTCGCCGTTCACATAAACTATAGACTTCAAATAATAGCTGAAGAAAGCATTAAAATCGCACGATCTCGATGGTTAATTCCGGTCGCCAAAACTGTAGACCAGAGTATATTTCGAGCACCAGTACTATTGTTTCGCGTAATGTATGGCAGATTGCACCGTCGTATTGGAACCACATATTTTCGAGACCGATATCATGCAATTGAGGCACAAAAAACTGGGTTCAGGTCTTTTGAAGAAAAATTATGATGATGCCTCAAAATCCACACCAAACAGTGACGCATTTAGGATGCATTTTCTATGAATCCCATGTGGGTAGCACCAAATTTCGCGTAGCTCTCTAGCCTTGAGTCATAAAGTCAATTGGATTTTGCAGGCATGAAGTTGCAGGTCTTTTGATAGTTTAAGCTGCAAGTGCTTTTTGAGTACAATAACGAATAGATTTATCAGAATCGGTAACCTGGACGAAAACACGTCGATAAGTTGACATCAATAACTAACTTAACCTTCTCGAATTTCTTGTCACGGTTGATGGGCATTTTCATTGCCAAAAATTAGATTAAATTTTACGAATCATAGGAGTGGCAAAACAGCAAAAATTATACAAAATTGTATGCTCATGTTGGTACACTATTAACTTTTGTTGACCAATCGGGAAATAATAAATTGGTTCCATTGATCAAATTTTTACACAAAGACAAACCTTGCATACCTTATGGTATGCACTGGGATTCAATGCACTGTGAATTCTTAAAGATAAGAAGTGAAATTGATCTAGTTACCACCGATTTTAACAAAGCTTTCCAACAAATTTTGCACCAGTTATTTTTCAAACAAAACGTCCTTACCATTCAGCCTTATTTTACTAACAAAATTATTACATTTTGAAAAGAAAGATAGCCCGTGCCGTGTTCATTTAGGTTTACAGGGCTGTTTTACCAATCAACAATGTATTTGTATTATTCAATCTTATTACGAAAATTGGCGATCTTGAAAAATAACATATCAGGCCAAACTTCGGTCAACACGTGCACCTCAAAACATCATCACAGCCAGGCACCTTATTTCGTCGCCGAAATCAACTATTAGCCCCACTTCTGGAACTTTACGACGAATTTAAAGAGTTGATCTTCATTTGCAATTCGAGCCTTTGGCATCATTGGCCCTTACTTTTTCAAAGATTAGGCTGGAGAGACAGTTAGTAAATGGAGAACGCTACCGCAACACGTTGACCAGCTATTTATTTTCAAAATTGAATGAATTGGGTCTGGACGATCTCTGGTTTCAACAGAATGGTGCTACTGCCTGCTGATCATTTGCAACAGAAGCTGTGGTAGTCACATGAACGATTAATAATTCCCATAGTCCGAACTTTATCAGTCGATAAAATTCTGCAATGATTTCATAATAAATTTGTGTTTAATTTAATGAAAACTTCCATTCTGTTAGCTCAGCTTTTAGTTATCTTGGTCCTCTGTTATTCATACAAAACGCCAAGGTATAACATACCGTCAAAGACCGTCAAAGTTAGACCTTGAAAAGTTGCAATCGCAAGACACCGCTAGAATCTCGCAAAATTCGAATTCTAGCCCTCATACACAAACCAATACAGGTTATTTCTGATGTGCTGCCACAGAGAAACTCCCGGATTGACAATGAATGTGGACAGCTATATGCGGCCTGACAAGAAGCATATAAATCTGCGCTGTAAGGAAGAACAGGGGGTGCTTGTGAGCTCGATAAACAGAAAAGATGGAATGAGCACCTGCCTCTCGGAAAGTAAAAGAAACAGCAGGAGAAGCGCGCGATCGAGAAAATGGATGTATATTGCAGATAAAATGACGTTCGTTAGTCTGATCGGAGAATAAAAGGAACATGGTAGGGCTACAAAGGTAGAATAGGGGCAACTAGTAGAATTGCTATTTGTGGTGAAAATATGGAAGGACTACTTCTGCAGACTTTCTAGCGGCGAAGTTGGTCAAAATTTAGACTAAGTTAATGTAGCAATATCAAAGCTAAAGTCTGTGAGCTGTTTCAACCAGCTGAAGATGACCTGCCTATGCACATCCTCCAGCTCACCTGTAAGACATGGTCGGAGGAAAACATGTCAAAAGCATGTAATGTCAGCATCGTTTGTCCAATCCACAAGAAAGGATAGCCTTTAAACTGCGGCAGCTATAAAGGAATAAACCTCTTAAACATCTCTTCTCAGAACTTTTCTGCCCTATCGTGTGAGTGCCTAAAAACATTTTTTTTAATCCCACTACGGCAGTTTTTGGAAAGAACCGAGATCCACGCTCACCATCTATATATTTTCGTCAACTTCATATCAGCATATGATTGTGCTTTAGAACGAACTATATAACGCCACGTCTAGTTTTGACATTCTTGCCAAACTCGTCAAAATTTTGGCTGCTACATCAAGGTACTTCCATTTTCAAAAAAGGCGACACCATTTCACGTGTCTTTTTTAACATCAAGCTAAAATGGCCGGCTAAAAAAAGAAGAGCGTTTGGTTTAAAGTCCGCGCAAATATTGCATATGCCGATGACAATTATAAGGCAGGATGGATATAGCGAGCGGTCAATTACTGAGTAAACGAGGCAAAAAAAAATAAAAATAAATACATACCGTCATTAAAAAAGGACGCACACCTACCACGTCTTTGCCAGGACGTCACCATTGCCAGTTAAAACTTCAGCGTACTAAAAGAATTCTTATTTCTTGTTGCAAACAGCGCATCAGCTTAGAAATTCAGACGCAGAATCACTCTTACCAATTGCTGTTTGAGTTACAGAGCACCTTTTCGTTAGACTAAATTGTTATTTGTAAACTGACCCTTATTATCTCAGTCAGAGCTCTATGGCGTAGAGGCTTGGACCTTGTGGAAACTGGATGAAAGACGAATGTTCCCTTCGTATAGACATGGAATGCAGAAGGAGATCTAACCACGTACTGCACAAGCTATGTATCGGGTTTTCCAATAGGGACTTGACAACTTTGAATTTAATTTGTGAACGAACTCTTTCACTAATCATCAAACTGTCACTGTCAATTTATTCAGTAAACTCAACATTTTCATCAAGGTAAAATACACGAACGAGCAGCGTCTGCAAATTATAAAAATTTTCTACCGAAATTCGGAGTCGGTGACTGCAACTTTAAGAGCGTTAATTCCAAATTTCGGTCGTAATTCTCGCCCTAGTAGACAGGCATTAACAAGTTTAGTGCAAAAATTTGAGTCTACTTATTCGTTGTGTGATATTGCCGTGTCAGTGAGACTGGTTGGTCGAAGTGTCGAAAATATCGCTGCCGTTGAGTCGTCCGTAGCAAACGATCCAAATCAGTCAATTCCACGGCGTTATCAAGAATTGGGCATCGCTCAGACCACATTATGGGGTATTTTGTGTAAGGATCTTGGTTTACACCCATATAAGTTCAAGCTGACTCAAGAATTGAAGCCGATGGACCATTTGAAGCGACGTACGTTCTCCGATTGGGTTCTGGAGAAGATGAGCCAAGATGGTGAATTTCATCGCAAAATCATCTTCAGTGACGAAGCTCATTTTTGGCTCAATGGGTTCATCAATAAGCAAAATATGCGTTATTGGTCAGGTGAAAATCCACATGTGCTTTATGAATCACCACTTCATCCCCAAAAAAATAACTGCTTCAGCCGAAATGTGTGGCCGAGTCGTTGAAAATTGGGTCCAACGAATCGACCGCTGCAAACGTGCCCGCGGTGGCCATATGAACGAAGTCGAGTTCCATTCATAAATGTTTTGATTGTACTTCAAGCCGATAATAAAGTTTTTGAAATATCTCAAAGGGTCTGCGTTTTATTTAAAAAAAAAGTTGTCAAGTCCTTGTTGGAAAACACTTTATATACGTACGAAGTGTACGATGTAGCGTCAAAAATAAATATGAGCAATTAGGCCTAGTTCCACTTATGTGGATACGTGAACAAACAAAATCTGCGATTCCGGGGCACCAAATATCCGTGAATAATACATGAAGAGTCATAACATCCACTCAAAGTGTGCTGGTCCCGCTGGAGCAGGCATTTGACGTTTTTCTTTTAGAACGGCGGCGTGGCCGAACCGCTTACTGTGGATGGTGAGTGCTAGAGTCATGATCAATGAATTTTTCATTCCTCAATTGGATGAATTGGGGATGGAGGACAAGAAGCAATGGGATTTACTACACTAGTCAAAACACACATTCTAAAGCAAGCGTTTACCGGTCGTCTAATATCGCGTTTTGGCGATTTGCACTGGCCCGCAAGATCACCCAATTTGACCGCCCTAGACTTTCTTCTATGGAATTCAGAGGTTTTTGTTAACAAGCCACAAACTTTGGCAGACCAAAGTGGAGATGTTCTGCAGAAAACCTTGGAAAATGCCATAAAGAGAGCCCAAATGGTAGTCAACCATGGTGGCAGTTACAAACTTGAGTGCAAATAAACATTTAAAATTTATTTTTACAATATGTATTCTATTCCAAAGGTAAAGCGTATGAAAATAGAATCATAAATACATTATGGCCCACATGAAACATATCTTTAGAGCCTTCTGCCCAAGATTGACATGTCAGTAAATTCGTTCGTCTCAACACACAATTTTCAATATAAAAATCGCGTGTATGCTTAAAGAGTTAAATTCAAATATTTCTGAGAGCTTTTTGGAGTTTTCTACCTTCTGACGGAGCACTAAGACGCAATCATAAAATAGACATGTACCAATCTGATTAGTGAACTCCTCGGCATTGCTGGTGCATTTGCATTCTCTTCAAACAATGTTTGCCATAAATTAAGCTAAATTTCGGTGATGGAGCTCCTCTATAAAGATCACAGTCGCCGTTCACATAAACTATAGACTTCAAATAATAGCTGAAGAAAGCATTAAAATCGCACGATCTCGATGGTTAATTCCGGTCGCCAAAACTGTAGACCAGAGTATATTTCGAGCACCAGTACTATTGTTTCGCGTAATGTATGGCAGATTGCACCGTCGTATTGGAACCACATATTTTCGAGACCGATATCATGCAATTGAGGCACAAAAAACTGGGTTCAGGTCTTTTGAAGAAAAATTATGATGATGCCTCAAAATCCACACCAAACAGTGACGCATTTAGGATGCATTTTCTATGAATCCCATGTGGGTAGCACCAAATTTCGCGTAGCTCTCTAGCCTTGAGTCATAAAGTCAATTGGATTTTGCAGGCATGAAGTTGCAGGTCTTTTGATAGTTTAAGCTGCAAGTGCTTTTTGAGTACAATAACGAATAGATTTATCAGAATCGGTAACCTGGACGAAAACACGTCGATAAGTTGACATCAATAACTAACTTAACCTTCTCGAATTTCTTGTCACGGTTGATGGGCATTTTCATTGCCAAAAATTAGATTAAATTTTACGAATCATAGGAGTGGCAAAACAGCAAAAATTATACAAAATTGTATGCTCATGTTGGTACACTATTAACTTTTGTTGACCAATCGGGAAATAATAAATTGGTTCCATTGATCAAATTTTTACACAAAGACAAACCTTGCATACCTTATGGTATGCACTGGGATTCAATGCACTGTGAATTCTTAAAGATAAGAAGTGAAATTGATCTAGTTACCACCGATTTTAACAAAGCTTTCCAACAAATTTTGCACCAGTTATTTTTCAAACAAAACGTCCTTACCATTCAGCCTTATTTTACTAACAAAATTATTACATTTTGAAAAGAAAGATAGCCCGTGCCGTGTTCATTTAGGTTTACAGGGCTGTTTTACCAATCAACAATGTATTTGTATTATTCAATCTTATTACGAAAATTGGCGATCTTGAAAAATAACATATCAGGCCAAACTTCGGTCAACACGTGCACCTCAAAACATCATCACAGCCAGGCACCTTATTTCGTCGCCGAAATCAACTATTAGCCCCACTTCTGGAACTTTACGACGAATTTAAAGAGTTGATCTTCATTTGCAATTCGAGCCTTTGGCATCTTTGGCCCTTACTTTTTCAAAGATTAGGCTGGAGAGACAGTTAGTAAATGGAGAACGCTACCGCAACACGTTGACCAGCTATTTATTTTCAAAATTGAATGAATTGGGTCTGGACGATCTCTGGTTTCAACAGAATGGTGCTACTGCCTGCTGATCATTTGCAACAGAAGCTGTGGTAGTCACATGAACGATTAATAATTCCCATAGTCCGAACTTTATCAGTCGATAAAATTCTGCAATGATTTCATAATAAATTTGTGTTTAATTTAATGAAAACTTCCATTCTGTTAGCTCAGCTTTTAGTTATCTTGGTCCTCTGTTATTCATACAAAACGCCAAGGTATAACATACCGTCAAAGACCGTCAAAGTTAGACCTTGAAAAGTTGCAATCGCAAGACACCGCTAGAATCTCGCAAAATTCGAATTCTAGCCCTCATACACAAACCAATACAGGTTATTTCTGATGTGCTGCCACAGAGAAACTCCCGGATTGACAATGAATGTGGACAGCTATATGCGGCCTGACAAGAAGCATATAAATCTGCGCTGTAAGGAAGAACAGGGGGTGCTTGTGAGCTCGATAAACAGAAAAGATGGAATGAGCACCTGCCTCTCGGAAAGTAAAAGAAACAGCAGGAGAAGCGCGCGATCGAGAAAATGGATGTATATTGCAGATAAAATGACGTTCGTTAGTCTGATCGGAGAATAAAAGGAACATGGTAGGGCTACAAAGGTAGAATAGGGGCAACTAGTAGAATTGCTATTTGTGGTGAAAATATGGAAGGACTACTTCTGCAGACTTTCTAGCGGCGAAGTTGGTCAAAATTTAGACTAAGTTAATGTAGCAATATCAAAGCTAAAGTCTGTGAGCTGTTTCAACCAGCTGAAGATGACCTGCCTATGCACATCCTCCAGCTCACCTGTAAGACATGGTCGGAGGAAAACATGTCAAAAGCATGTAATGTCAGCATCGTTTGTCCAATCCACAAGAAAGGATAGCCTTTAAACTGCGGCAGCTATAAAGGAATAAACCTCTTAAACATCTCTTCTCAGAACTTTTCTGCCCTATCGTGTGAGTGCCTAAAAACATTTTTTTTAATCCCACTACGGCAGTTTTTGGAAAGAACCGAGATCCACGCTCACCATCTATATATTTTCGTCAACTTCATATCAGCATATGATTGTGCTTTAGAACGAACTATATAACGCCACGTCTAGTTTTGACATTCTTGCCAAACTCGTCAAAATTTTGGCTGCTACATCAAGGTACTTCCATTTTCAAAAAAGGCGACACCATTTCACGTGTCTTTTTTAACATCAAGCTAAAATGGCCGGCTAAAAAAAGAAGAGCGTTTGGTTTAAAGTCCGCGCAAATATTGCATATGCCGATGACAATTATAAGGCAGGATGGATATAGCGAGCGGTCAATTACTGAGTAAACGAGGCAAAAAAAAATAAAAATAAATACATACCGTCATTAAAAAAGGACGCACACCTACCACGTCTTTGCCAGGACGTCACCATTGCCAGTTAAAACTTCAGCGTACTAAAAGAATTCTTATTTCTTGTTGCAAACAGCGCATCAGCTTAGAAATTCAGACGCAGAATCACTCTTACCAATTGCTGTTTGAGTTACAGAGCACCTTTTCGTTAGACTAAATTGTTATTTGTAAACTGACCCTTATTATCTCAGTCAGAGCTCTATGGCGTAGAGGCTTGGACCTTGTGGAAACTGGATGAAAGACGAATGTTCCCTTCGTATAGACATGGAATGCAGAAGGAGATCTAACCACGTACTGCACAAGCTATGTATCGGGTTTTCCAATAGGGACTTGACAACTTTGAATTTAATTTGTGAACGAACTCTTTCACTAATCATCAAACTGTCACTGTCAATTTATTCAGTAAACTCAACATTTTCATCAAGGTAAAATACACGAACGAGCAGCGTCTGCAAATTATAAAAATTTTCTACCGAAATTCGGAGTCGGTGACTGCAACTTTAAGAGCGTTAATTCCAAATTTCGGTCGTAATTCTCGCCCTAGTAGACAGGCATTAACAAGTTTAGTGCAAAAATTTGAGTCTACTTATTCGTTGTGTGATATTGCCGTGTCAGTGAGACTGGTTGGTCGAAGTGTCGAAAATATCGCTGCCGTTGAGTCGTCCGTAGCAAACGATCCAAATCAGTCAATTCCACGGCGTTATCAAGAATTGGGCATCGCTCAGACCACATTATGGGGTATTTTGTGTAAGGATCTTGGTTTACACCCATATAAGTTCAAGCTGACTCAAGAATTGAAGCCGATGGACCATTTGAAGCGACGTACGTTCTCCGATTGGGTTCTGGAGAAGATGAGCCAAGATGGTGAATTTCATCGCAAAATCATCTTCAGTGACGAAGCTCATTTTTGGCTCAATGGGTTCATCAATAAGCAAAATATGCGTTATTGGTCAGGTGAAAATCCACATGTGCTTTATGAATCACCACTTCATCCCCAAAAAAATAACTGCTTCAGCCGAAATGTGTGGCCGAGTCGTTGAAAATTGGGTCCAACGAATCGACCGCTGCAAACGTGCCCGCGGTGGCCATATGAACGAAGTCGAGTTCCATTCATAAATGTTTTGATTGTACTTCAAGCCGATAATAAAGTTTTTGAAATATCTCAAAGGGTCTGCGTTTTATTTTAAAAAAAAGTTGTCAAGTCCTTGTTGGAAAACACTTTATATAGCAACACCGATCTGGTTGGCGCAGCAGAGGACGACCGTATCGAGGTGGAGGCAGGTGGCGAAAATTAGTGCTAGCAAGGGAGAATTGTTTTGGTTGGTGCTCTTGTTCACCCCGGCCCGAAGTGCTTACTAAGGATGTTTATACTTCTCGTAAAAGCTGTACATAGAAGATTTCTCTGTTTCGCATAACGAGGAACCACTTTTTGATTGAACCTTATGCCCTTTGTCGTCCAATTGAAAGACTTACGACGTGTTATCAAGCATACTTCTTATTCATCACATAAGTCTGGTAGCAAAGATTACTTCGCTCCATTCCAAAACAGCTCGCCTATACTGCGTGCTGGTGTAAAAGGCAAATATTGAAAAGTCATTCCATAAAGAGATCATGATAAAGTTCAGTGATTTTAAAGAAGTTTTGGAAGAGGAAAGTATTAACACTTAGGGTGATAAATAGCACCATCAATGGGGACCAGAATTAACATAGTCGAACTGTGGACAATCATAAATTGCTGAAACTACGACTGTGATCAACATCTATAAATATCAGATACTTTAAGAAAAGATTTAGTGTGTGGGTGGCCTAACTGCTTATAACTAGTATTTGACCCTTTGAATTGTTTAGCTGGTTTATAAAACAAACATTAAGTGTCTAGAAAACGGCCTACATTTATAAGCCTCTGTCACTCTACAGAAAGAGTATCTTCTCAATAAATTGAATAAGTTGATGGCGAAACAGGCAATGTAGACCAAGGCCTAGTATCTCAATTCATTGTGCCCCAGAAGTTCACTTTTGTTTTTCCGTTTTCTAATGCATGGCCTAAGCATCAAACCTAGAACTTTTGCTTAACAGGCGAAAAATACCACATTTATATAGATACCTCTAAATTTTTTGCAAAGCTAAGTGTAGTTCATTCCAAATCTCTGTGTCGTACCCCACAGAAGGTCAGATCAAATTTAGTCAGATTTGAATTATGGATGAAAAGATGTCACCTTGTGTGGGTAAATTATAAAAATTACGTAATTGCAATGATCCGTAATTGTAAACAGTACAGCGAATATCAAATGACAATGTAGACATCATCGATGCTAAATAAAACAAACCCGCTGTGCCTCTGTACGACTATAATACAGAATAATCAAATTTGTATTAACTAATATTTCTTCTTTAGCTTACAAATAACTTTGTCTTTGTGTGGAAAGTAATTTAAAAAAAAAACAGCGTTTTCATACCTTATAATATACTATATAATTGTTCTTTCAATAAATGAGTACAACATTTTCCAATTATTTTATTAACTTATATAACTAGCACAGCATTTCATTAAGTTATTAAGCTTTGGTTAAAAAAAAAATCCATGCAATAAAAAAAACTTGTTTTCAACCTTGATTTTTGCAATACAGTATCTGGTCGAGGACAGGAACTCTTGCAATCTTTTAAGTTGGTAATATCATACTCGTAAATAGCAGAAATTAATAAGGGATTATTCATATAAAAAAAACTTGATTAAATAGCTGCAATTATTTAACACGATGACGAAGCCAAATGCCGGCCAAATGCTACTGGGTCACAACTCTTTTATCAGAAGATTTAAACTGAAGATATGCATCTATCCTCAAACTTTGTTCCCATGAATGATACTTTATACTATATATGAACACAAAATGCAATGTTTATTCAAAAATAAAAGTTGTTTTACTCGTATCCATTAAGGAATTAAAGTGGGAGATAGAACAAGCGCATGAACTACGACGTACACCAAGGTTATTCCTATATTTGTTGAAGTTAAGAAAATTCATGAGCTTAAACAAACATCTTTTAGAAATATGCATCAAGCCTTTATTCGCTTGCATAAGAACGATAACAGATAAAATATATTTTGCAACTCGAGAATGTATCTGCCTGTTTCTACAACCCTTATAAGTTTTCATTATTTGGGCAAACAATATTCATTCGGCCCGTCATCTTGTTAAAGCTGAGATACGCCTACAGATATCTTTAATAACGCAATACGAGTAGCTTTCGTCCAAACTAAATGTTGAATGGACGCAATCGGAAGAAACCACCAGAAAACCTTTGCGTTTTCCATAATCTTGTTCAATCACCATCAAGACCTGAACCCCTGTGTCATCGATGCTATGAAACAGAAAAAACACTGTGGCGCTGGTGGCAGCCTCGCAGGGGCCATGGCCGAGCTTCTTGACACTCATTTATGTTACTCATACTGTCATTTTTGTCACATCTGAGGGGAGGGGAGCCTTCCGAACGGCATTGCTAAGAAGATTTTTCGTGAGTTTGCCATTGCTCGCAGAAAAAGTGATGACGTTTCGAAAAATTGTTGGTGATGCCGGGAATCGAACCACGGACCCTCTGCGTGATAGTCCAATGAGCTTATCATCGCGCCATCGCCACCATCGATGATATGGGTATACTTAATTTTAGCTGTCAACCCCAACCTTGGTTTGATTAGCAAGCACATGTAGCCATGCAACCAACTTTTAAAACAAAACCACTCAGAAAGAGTGTAAAGGTAACAAGACAATACAGAAAATTAAAAGTACAAATCTGTCAGGCAGGATGAACCATTCAACCTGGGTGACGAAAACCAAGATTTTTCTCCAGATTTTCTTCCAATGAAACAAAGTAATTTCATTTAAATACAACACCGTGGGGGTCCAAGAGCCTGAGCTTATATGCGCACAAGATCCAGTCTTTCTTTTTTTTGACCCTTGCTATCGTTTGTCAACGGCCCGGTTGGCCTCTGTGAATGGTATCTTAAGCCCATTAAGTTAACTATTTACCAAACGTTTAAACTACGGCACATCCTGGAGAAAATGCATGAAGTCCAAAACCATCGATATTCACAACCTCTTTATCGATTTCAGGGCTGCACAAGACAATATCACTTAGACCTTCGATGACCAAAAAATACGAGCTTACAAATATTATGAGATGATTCACTCGTGCTCTTGGTCGCTTTGAGATAAAAATTCTTCGAGTGATCTTCGGTCCTATCTGCATTTATGGCGAGTGGATCAAGAGATACAACGACGAACGAACTGTACGGGCTGTACAGCGACATCGACCTAGTCAGAACAGTGAAGTTGCAATGACTGAGATGGCTGTATCATGTAGAGCGGATGGACACAAACATTTCGGTCAGAAAAGGTCTTCGAATCCGACCCCGAAGAATAGAGCAGTAGAGGAAAACCGAGACTCAGCTGGCGCACGCAATTGCTAGCAAAAGATCGAGCTAGCTGAAGACTGAAACCCAGGTCCACCCCGGACTGTAACGCCACCGAACATATCGAACATATCTTCTTACCTATAACCAATTTAAGATATTTTAGCATACGCCAAATCAATCATGATTTCGGTCGCAAATTCGATGTCCATTTTGCGATATAGCGTAGTCGTTGAATCTAGTCCTTAGTAAGCCAATGATTTGATGAGCTGTACGGCATGTAGAGTCTGAAACCACATATGGATAACATCAATAACGTCCATATTTCCGAAAAAAAAAAAAGATTTCCCATTGTCTAGTGAGAGTAACGCAAGACGATGTCTCACTTTTGAGAAAATAAGAACCGATACGGTCCCCATCAGCGTGAGAACCACACCAAATAGTGCACTTTGCCGGTGTTAATGAGTCTCAAAGGTCTCTTCTGGAAGTTTTTCACTCCAGAAACGCCAGTTTTGCTTGTTCACAAAACGTCGAGCAAAAACTGAACCTTTTCATTACGCCTGCTTCTTCAATAGAAATTGAAGACGATTTCAAGGCCTGATCTGTAAACTTGGGTATCAAATTATGATCTCTGGAGTTTACTTCATGCACCAGCTGGAGGTTAAGCCGTAGTCTTTTCCCAAAATTGACCATGCCGAATCGACAATTCTGAATCTTAGGCCACACGCTTAAATACAAATGCTGCGGTTTATTTTATACGAACCTAACATACATTGACGCATTGTTTTGCATCACGCGGAGTGTATGTGGTATGAAATATATCTTCAACGTGTAACGTGCTCATTTGGCCGATTATGAAGGCCAAAAAAATCACCCAATTATCTATACCATTCGCGAACAAGGCGTATTTTCAAAATAAGTTTTTATGCAAACGCATCTGTTTTCTACGAACAGATATAGAGCGAAGGTATAATAATTATGCACTTAAGATTCCATCCTGTAGCAAGACTTTGCCTTACATGACGCGCACACGTGCGGTTCAAAGTCCGCGTTAATTGATGACGTTTTTTGGATGATGCCCAGGTATACACCGTACTGCAGTGCAATCCAAGTAATCTCTTAATTATGCAGAGGTTCTGACAACACTGAAAAACTGGACATGAAACCTTATAATTCATAAAACGTTTTACTTTTAAAGGCCTGATATAGTTTTACTTAACATATAAAGAAGCGTCATAAAAGCAGCCGTTAACTTATTTCGATTTGCCCTTTTGTTTATCCTTCTTTATACGAGTATTTTGGGTTGTTTGCAATAATATGTTTCCTTAAAATGAGTTTGAATCAATGCTTCCCCGAAACCTATTAAATACGAGAGCTTTCGGCAGAATCCTGCATCAGTTTAATGGAAACATTGGTCCCATTTCTTGTTTTTGAAAAGATTCTAAAGCTTTTGAACGAAGCATGGCTAAAACCGTTAGTTGCAGAAACTAAGAATTTTTAGTTTTGTTAGAATTATTAATCCTCAAATGAGCAGTGGAATTGTACTTCAGTTACATGATATATTCCGTGAAAAAGTGTCGTCCATATCCACAGAGACCAAAAGTAGGAATTGCATCTGTGACAAAGTATCTCCGAAAATTAGAAAGTTTTGTGAAGAAGTGGTTAAAACAATGCAAATGTTGACGACTTGCCTGAACAGGGATTAACAAAACTCATTTCAAGAGCCGTCGAACACAAAGGTTTCAAATTTTCGTTAAAACAAAATAAAAAAGGTTCAGGGAAGTATCCTATCGTTGAGTAGTTGTGTTCTATCGCCGTCTTACCAAAATAATTTATAAGAAAACCGTTGGCACCAAGCCTTTGTTAACCGAAAAATATATTTAAAAAAGAGGGCCCACCGTTCAAAATAAAGGTAGGATTGAACCAACAATTTTTTCACTGGCGAAGTTCTTTTTTTTCTAAAACATTCTCTTGAGACATGTGTGGGCTGCGCATTGTGAATCCAACGAAAAGTTGGAAAAATCAAGGAAAAGTGCAAGTTTATGGCTGTTTCTGTGCAGTGTGCAGTGTGATTTGGAAAATTGGTTTCATTCACCAGCAATGCCGATGCTCAGTGAATGGACCAACTGCAGAAAAAAACATTATTGACATCCGCTGAAATCTTGTTTAGATTTAAACACAGAAATTGTGGTTTTATCTGTCAAAACTTTAAAGAGGGAAATGCTTTAGATAGGTCTTTGCAGTTTAGAGATGCAAATCCAACAGAAAATATCTGACGACTACAAAGCAGAGGATCAAAGAAAGGGATTTAAGAACAAGAAAACAGCTTTAACTGATCTTAAAGAGAATTTAGCGGCACCATAGGACTTGCACACAACTTAGCTGGAACTTGGCGACAAAGGTGTAATATGTCATGTTTGGGAATGAATGAGACCGCCCAATAAACTAAGCATCTGGACCATTAAAGAATGGTAGTAAGCCTTTGTTTCCCTGGCTCAAGTGGCTGCATTTGGGTCGAATTAAATTAAAAACAAAATATCATCAAAATTACCAGAGAGTGTCAATATGTCAATTTGTTTGTTTGTTCGGGTTAATCTCAAAAGCCACTGAGTGAAATTAGATTTATGTTGAACCATTCTATCCGGAGTTTCTTCCCGGATGTTAAGCTATACAAGTCAATATTTTCAATAAAAAGGATGTAACACCATAAATAAAAAGGACAAAAAATATTCTTTTTCTGAATAACCAAATTGAATAAACTTACTACTTAAGTTTGATGTCGCCAATTGATGAGTTTTAATTTTTTTGTAGATGAATCCTAGACAGTAGGCGGTTGGCAATTAGGCACTCTCGGGACCGTCAATAAATTTTAAGTTTAAAAAACCAAAATAGCGTAAAAAATAACAAAACCAACAAAAAAAAAAGATATATAACTTTTTTGGTTTTTAATTTGAACTGCTACTGGTGTTGAGCTTCTTTAGTTGATGAATAAAATTCCCAAACGAAGTGAAAACGAAAAGTAAATCGATGAGAGTTGTGTGTGAGAAAACTGAATTTTTTTTTTATTCTTTTACGTTATGTCGTATTCTTATAAATTCCTAAGGGTGTGCACCACTCTGTTTTACTTTAGGTTCCCCGTGCAAATTTATTAAATTTTTTTTTGTTGTAGATTTTTTTTTTCTTTTCTTTTTTGATTTAATTTTACTAACACCACTGTGAGATACTTTTGCACATGCACTTTGGATTTTTATTTTTTTTTTTATTTTTGATAACCAAGGGAATATGTAGAGATTTTGTGTTGTTGACTCCTTTTCGTTGCGGATATGCGGAGGAAAAGATGATACGCGCGAAAAAAAAATAAAATGAAAAATACACAACTTTTTCAAAATAAAATGAGAAACAAATTTGATCTGTGTCCGAGAAGCAAGTGTATTTTTATGTTGCACACTCGCTTCGTTTTGGTATTATAAAACGTGAGTAGATACGAGTAGGTATAGAGTATCAGCAAGTTCGTTTTAAAGCAAAGTAGGTATTATAAAACACAGCAGCGGGGGGAGAACGGTGACTTTTTCTGTGTAGATGTATCGGTGTTTTCTTCTTTTATTTTTTTTTTTATTGGAAAGATAGGTTCCAAAAGGGAGTGAGATACAACAAACAAACAAACAAAAAAAAAAAAAGTTAAGTAAAATAAACGATTTATTTTTTTCTTTAGCTTTTTTGTAAAAAAAAAAAAAATCACGAGTAAAAAAGTTTAAATCCACAGCACATTACCTTAGAGATACGGAAAGTAAATGCTTTTTTTCTATATATTTATGTACGAGAATGTACTTTTGTTTTGTTATTAATTTGTTCTAGATGAATATATGATTTGTATATACAAAGATACTCTACGTAGGTATGTATATGTTTAGGCACGAGCTTTTCATTTAATTTAATTATTATTTATTATTTTTATGTTTTATAAATCTTTTCCCTTTGTCTAGAATTTAAAAATCAATTATTTATCGTAGATTTTTATTTAATTTTTAATTTAAGTTTAAGGACAAAATTTTGATTTAAAAACGGAGAATTCTGGTTTTTGTCGTGAGTTTAACAAATTTTTTTTTTTTTTTTTTGTATTTTTATTTTTGTGTTGTTCTTGTTGTTGGTGTTGTTGTAATTTCGACTGCGTTTAATCCGAACGACGGTAACGATGTGTATCGAATTTTTTTTTTAATCCAAAAATTTTCTAGGGGTTTAATAATGGTTAACGCAGTCAGAAAATTCGATTTTCTTTTCTTTTCTTTATTTTTTAAACAAATTTTTATATTTTTATTTTTTTAATTTAATTTGTATCTATTGAAGAATTTTTTATAAAGATGATCTTTTTTTTATTTATTATTTTTATATTGCTTATCATTTACACTTTTTCTTTGTCTTATAGTATTTGTGCATCTTTAGCTGCATAAGATCGAGCTGGTTATGTTGGATTGGGTTTCTCTCTCAAATTTGATTGCTCTTAGCTTTTTGTCACAAGTTGATTTAGTTGATTTAGTATCTTAGATACTTTATTTTCTTTTAATTTATATAAAAAATATATATATACATATAGAAAAGATATACATATAATTGTATCTAAAATTGAAGTTAAGTTGTATTAATTTCACTAATATCGTAAATATCTTTAAAAAGTTTCACTAGTTTTAAGTGATGATGCATTTTTTAAGAGCCCGTTTCAAATTGACCTTCCCCCGCTGTCGCTTTGTTTTTTTTTTTTTTTTTTTGAATAACGAATGCTGGTCTAGGTGATGAGATTATTCCATGTATTAATTAAATGCACTTCTTTGAATTGGTTTTAAGGACTGTCTACAAATATCTCTGCGAGACGATACACAGACAGATTTTATTTTTTACTTTTTCTATTAGAAAACCCTTGTATCTAATGAGATTGACACTCTATTTTGTTGACATTTGATTTTACTATTCTGTTGTTGATATTTTTTTTATTTTTTTTTTTTACATAAACGAGTTTAAAAAAAAATTAGTAGAAAATGAATCCAAAACTAAGGGAATAGAACTTAGGTGTCGTAAACCAAACAAAAAAAAAAACACGAAATTTACAAAATTCACTCGGGAAAGAAAAATTTTTGAAAACACTTTTCTTCGAGGATTTTTCCTAATTATTTCTTTACTATTTCACTACAAACGATTTGGGAGAAAAATTCCTGTTTGTTGTCGTTTAAATTTTTTAGAGTCCAATTGAGAACAAAAAATTATCGCGGACTTAAAATTTCTTTTCAACGGCGGCGTATCTGAATTTGAATCTGAATTTCTGAATTAAAAAATCTAGATCTGTGCAGAACGTATGTCTATCTTAAAGTGCAACTTTTTGATGGCAAAGCAACATAGTGTTTAAATAAAAAACAAAAAAAAAAAAAAACAATTTTTTAATTTTTATTTTTTTTAACAAACAGATTGACGATAACGATTTGTATTATATTTAAGTTTGCTGTTTTTTTTTTTTTGTTCGATTTTGTATTTTTGTGTATTTTTCAACCGTCCGCGATATTTGGAGAAAAATGTCTGGCGTAAAGGGTAAGTAGTACGTTTATAGTGCAACAATCCGAGTGTGAAATGAATTGAAGAAAAGCGGGCGATATGAAAGCTTGCACTACAGATACATTCGATATTGGTTAGCGCACCGCGCTCCTCTCCAACACAACACATTCATATAACGAGGGCAACAATTTATTATGTGTTTCCTTTTTTACACATCTACTTGTAGTATTATAGACCGGCATTGTGATAGTATTTGTAGTAGGGTTGTTGTGCTTTGGTTGCCAACTTGTTAGGTTGCTTTTTTGTTGCTGTTGCTTTCTTGTGTATTTGATATTGGCTATAGTGGATGGACCCCTTTTTTCATCCCGTCTCTAGGGCTTGTGTTGGATGTGTATGTAAATTTCATTCAAAAGCCACATACAGATGAAAACACCAACACTCTCTGGCATTTTGCACCCTATGAAAGCAATAAATGCAAAAATTCTCTCGTTTTTCAAATTGAATCGGTTTGATAGTATGGGAATGGGGTAGCCGCATGTATGCCATACATGCATATACATACTGGTATATGAGATTCAAGAGAGTGAAATGGATTTTTATTGCAGAAAATTTTTGAAAAAGTTTTTTTTAACGGATTAAATGGGAACAAGTTCCTTAAGAAAATGTTTACATGTACGGTGTACGAGTAGAAGCGCACAGTTGGCATGACATTCCCTACATTGAATTGAATGCACACATCACCACCACCATCAACATCATCATCATCATCATCATCATCATCATCATAGCCGTTTCGTCGTTGGTCGTATCGTTTGTCGTTCCTCAACGAACTTTGTACTGGGTTATGCTGTGCTTATGCTATGCCGCACCCCCCACACTAGCCAGGAGAGTGATTTCGACAGATTGTACTCGTATATGGTATAGTGCGGTGGTGATACCAGCAAAAGCCAGAACATAACATAACCACCATTAGAGGTATCTTTTAGTGGTGTTGAGAGAAGACTTAGAGTAGTGAACAAATATGAGTCAAAAAAATTAAAATAAATAAATAAGAAGCCAACCAGCTAAGAGTCTCCTGTACGGTGTCGTGTAGTTGATATATTTAGAAAAAAAAAAACTAAAATCCTGTACGTATCTAAATGTTGGAAATTAAATAAGTAGGTACTTAACCTACCTACAAACAAAAAAAAGTGGAGAAACGTTTTTAGATGACTACCCCACACCGGACGAGGAATTTGCACTCTTGATCTAATGTCTATTCCGGGGAATAGAAAATAAATATGATTTGATATGTGTTCTCCTTATTTGGTTTTCCCCCCCCGTCACATCATACGAGTACATGCATTGCGTGCATAGTTAAAAGTTTTTATATCGTAACATGAAATAGTTGCTGTCACATGTTGCCATTGTTTTGTAGAAATAGTAGTGTAGTGTTGTTTGTTGTCTACTTTGAGGATAAACGTTATCCTGAAATAGCAATTGATAAACAAAACAATTTATGCCATTTTCCTTGTATCTCTATTGCTTCCACACCGCCTTTGTGATTGATTAAACTTGCGCAGCTACTAACTTTACTGCTTTTGAACATAATGTTCCATCTACTTTCGTTAAAAATAAAATGTCCCCACATTGGTTTTATAAGCTTCATGTTTTTCCACTACCAATAGATTAATAGGATGACGTTTTTGGAGAATGCACGCTGCTCCATCAAGGTCGGTAAAGATCTCACCGAGACCTTTGATGTCCAGAAAGGGTTTAGACAAGGCGATGCGCTGTCATGCGATTTTTTCAACATCGTACTTGAAAGAATAGTGTAAAACTCACGTGCAAACGAAAGAGGCACTATCTTTCAAAAGTCCGTTCAACTACTCGCATACGCCGACGATATTGACATAATCGGGAGAAAGCAGCGTGATGTCAGTGGCGCTTTCGCGAGTATTGAGACGGAAGCGGCGAAAATGGGTTTAGCGGTCAATGAGGGCAAGACCAAGTATATGCTGTCAAGCAAAAAGGACACTGAACACCAACATCCCGGACAGAACGTCACCGTCGACAGGTATAACTTTGAAGTAGTTAAGGACTTTGTCTACCTAGGCTCCGCTTTGAATTCAGACAACGACACCAGTATAACTGTTGCCAATCGCTGCTTCTTTGGGCTAAGAAGGCAATTGACTAGCAAAGTCCTCTTTCTAACAACTAAAGTTACCCTTTATAAGACCTTGATAATCCCAGTCCTGCTCTATGGCGCAAAGGCATGGACATTATTAAAAACGGATGAGGGTGTTCTTGGCTGCTTCAAGAGGAAAATTCTTCGGGTGAATTTCGGTTTCGTCTGCATCGACGGTGAGTGGAGTAGGAGATACAACGACGGGCTGTACAACTGTGTGGACTGTACAGAAACATCGATCTAGCCAGAAGAATGCAGATCCAACGACTGATAAGGCTGCGTCTTGTAGAGCGAATGGACACAAATGCTCCGACCGAGCCTCAGATGGCGCATTCAAGTGGAAGGGGACCTCACCCAACTAAGCATGGGAAACTAGAGGCAGCTAGCAAAGGATCGAGCTAGTTGGAGACGCTTGTTGACTGAGGCCTAGGTCCACCCCGGACTGTAGTGCCACCTAAAGTATGTATATTAATATTGAAATGCTTACGAATACAGTTATTTTAAATTATGTTGCAAAGAACATACGAATGCCAGGCAGAAGTAACCATTCTAGCTGGCCGATGTCAGAAGATGTTTCCATTTACCAGAAGCTCAGCAATTTCCATGGTTAAGACAATGAGATGGCTTACTGCCGAGCTTTTCAAAACATCAGATGGTGACTTGATATGGATAATACTCGCACTTCGACAGATCTCCAAAACTTTGATTGACAAAAATATGACCGACGGACGATTATCCGCTAAATACTGAGGAAGAAGTCCTCTTTGCATCGCATAAGGTATAACATATGTCTGCTGTAATATGTATACGCCTAAGGGGGGAGATTACGATAGATCTAGGAAAAAACCCAGGAGTTAAGGCTCCATATGCCAGCAACTAAAGTCATACACTATACATAGCCCTTCCAAGCTTGTTATTCATACCAAATTCATTAAACTTTGATGGATGATGACGGAGAATGAACAAGGTTTCGTCAAGGCCGGTAATGAAAAAACCTTTCTATATCAGAAACGGACTCAAACAAGGCAATGCGTTGTTATGAGATTTTTTTTTAACATCGTTCTTAAAAGAATTGGAGACAACACCTTTCAAATCTGCAGCCTAAATTGACATAAAGAAGAAGAACACAGCAAGCTATCAATAAGCTGTAAAGATGGGTTTAGTGGTCTATGAGGGATAAACAAAACAGACACATGCTGTCAACAAAGGAGGACTTACAATAAAATGTTACCATAGGCAGCTACAACTTTAAGGTAGTAAGAGACTTTATTAACGTTGGCTCCGCTAGCAATTCCGACAACGACATCTCTACGGGAATAATGAGAAGAACAACTCTGACTAATTGTTGGTTCATTGAGCTTAGAAGGCAATTGAGTGGTAAAGTCCTCTCTAGAGCAACCAAAACGATATTATACAAGGCACCGATCATCCCAGTTCTCCTCTATGGTGCAGAGGTATAGAAGCGGATGCACATGCCCTCAGGTGCTTCGAGGGAAGAGTTCTTCGGGAATTGTGGCTTTCCTTTGCACCAATGGAGATTAACGAAGATGTTTCAACGATCTTTGCAGGCTGTAGAGCGATATAGACCACTTCAGAATAGCTAGGATAATCCGGAACCCATGGACAGGAGCATTTCAGCACGAAAAAATTGCGATACCAACCCAGTGGGACAACGATGACGGGAACAATCTCATCTTAGGTGGCGCACACAAGTGAAAGGGTACCTGAGCCAACTAGGCCAACTAAGTATCACGTTTTGTTGAATAGCCTCTTAGTAGTCAAATCGTTCTCATTTTACCGCAGTCCTTAGCTTAAGGAATTTGAAACATTAAGATCTGCCAATGATGGTAGCTGATTGATAACAGAACAATTTTTTTTAAGCCAAAAACTTGGTTACTAATTACGACGAATGCTCATGAATATTATCGTGGAGCAAGCACCAGTCACCCGTGAAAAACAATTCTAGTCACACACAAGATATCGGTATTAAAAGTCGATCAAATACATCTTCAAAATATTGCGTCTACTATTTGGCTAGGAGGCACGAATTCATTTGGAGCAAAAATCAGAATTTGCGTTTTGTTTGCCAGATATATACGGGTAATTTATTTTTTAATGCAAACGAAAATCCGTCTGATGTTCGTCTAACCATCGGTAAATAAACATCCACGTATAAGCTACTAGGCAATATCCATCCAGTACAACCTTGTACCATCTGTCCTAATTTTTCTGAAAATAACTACGGAGCTTGCGTTACTGGAACATGTTCGAAAAAAAAAGTCTTTCAAAATATAGAGTCTTTCACTCAGACGTGATGTGATTTCAACAGAATTGCTCTGCATGCCATGCAGCAACTTAAATCGTCGATAGGTGTATACAGGACACAGGGTACGTATTATCCAGAGCACAACTTACGCCAACTATTCTCTCTTAGACTGTCAGCTATGATTTTCTTGTAGGCTGATTTGCCTATGTGCAGCACTATCCATAGTTATTGTGCTCTCGGCCGGGAACAAGGGGATCACTGTGCACCTGGAGGCAGTGAGCGAAAGATTGCGCTGGCTGGAGACCCTTGTTGACTGAGGCCAAGGACCACCCGGACTGTAGGCCCACATAGGTTAAGTAGAAAGCGTAGCTTAACATTTACGGGACCATTGAATGGGCTGTGAAATACATATTCTGCAGTGAATGCTACAAAGAATGGAGGTACAGCACATTTTATACGGATATGTTGCCAGAGACAGGTTTTGGCAAGACGACGCATCAGAACTAAATTCGTCATCACAAATCAAAAAGCCATAGACAAAATTACGCTAGCACTCTGTTTAAGCACTTTTAGGTATTCAAATATTTAAAGGGATGTCCAGATCATCTAGCTGCCAGTGAAATAGATAATACGGTCACCGACGCAAGTATTTTGGATATACGAATTTTTACATCTGCTATCTTCACTGAAATTCATTACCGTGCTCTTACTAAAATAGGCAGACCAGCGCCAAATCTAAGTTTGCTCTGTGATCTTTGTCTTCAGTCATAAGGCTTTAGTTCTGATTTATTACTCTTTGTGTGGAGCGAATTACAATTTAACAATTCACATTTACAAATGGTTCGTAAACTATTATCTGACTCTCAGTTAATAACTATCAGATTGATGCTTAAACTCGAAATATGCAGCAAAAAATAACAACAACAAAAATGCTGCAAGTCAATAATATTCGAGGAACCAACAAATCTTTGCCGATCATGTATCATATAACGTCTTATGCTGGCTGCAACAAATATATAATACTCGTACAATAATATAATACCTATACTATAGAAATAGTAGTGAAGCCCACGCTGAGGTCTCAAAAGGTACCGGAAACGTATATTAGAACAATACAACATATGTACGGAAACGTGAAAACTGCGGTTAAAAGCTCTGCTGGACTTACGAGAGAATTTCCAGTTAATGTCGGAGCGCTCCAAGGAAGCGTCCTTAGCCCTTTCCTCTTTAACGTAGTATTCGACTATCTTAATTCTTAGGATCAATCGTTAACATGGAAGCGAAATGTGACGACGACGTAAACCACAGAGTGAGTATGGGGTGGATGAAATGGCGGGAATATTCGGGAATCTTTTGCGACCGAAAATTTCCACTTAAATTGAAGGGGAAACTCTACACCACGGTTATTAGACCAGCAGTGCAGGACAATGTACGAAGCGTTTTAAACCAAAATAACGGCAGCGGAAATAAAAATTTTAAGGATGTCTCGTGGAGTCACTAAACGCGATTGTATTAGATCTACGCGTATAAAAGGAAGTCTACATATAAAGAATTCGGTAACCGAACAGCTTGCGGCGAATAGAATAAGCTGGTATTGCCACGTTTAAAGAAGATCTGCGGAAAATCCGGTAAAAAAGGCACTATCAACTACGGTCACTCTAACTGTAAGAAAACGAGGTCAGAAAAATAATTCCTGGATACATGGGGGGAACCACTGAATCGATCCAGGCCCGAGCAGTATGTAGACGCGTTCTGCGGTCTGCGACATTAGTCAACCCCATAAGCGGAGCAGCAGCGATGCAATAAAAATGAGAAACTCGTTACGCATAAGTTCGTATAATGAAGAAAGTGTTAATAAAAGGATAAGAAGAAGTAGTGAAGCCCTGAACATAAAAATATTTTATACAAAACATTGATCATCTAAGTTCTGTCTTACTTCGCTGAATATTTTAAATGTTTCAACAGCGAACTGTAAGGCCGATGAGGACCTCGGGTAACTTGGCTTAGGTGGCACGGTGGCGAGCGTAAGTGGACACAGCTGGCAAAATACAAAAGCATCTCAACCGCGGCCCTGGTTCACACTTTGCTGAAGTGTCATTTTAGTAAGTATCTTCCCACTATCTCAACGATCCTTCAGTCGACATTGTCTCAAGTGATCAAAAACAAGACCGTAGAAATGTTCCAACAAGACGACCACCTCATAACTTATTCGGATGCAACGCCAAAGAGGGCTTAGGTCAGACGTTCGCAAAGAGTTTCGACCAAATAGTATAAAAAATTAACAGTAGCTACAATACATACATAGAACTCAGCCTTTTAACTTGACGTGGGGATGGCATGACTATCGAAAATGAGTACAGGATAGGGAATTTGTGTATTTCTTGGGATTTGCTCATTTTGATTATTGCCAAGGGGTATCATCAAACGTGGAATATCTATAGTGATATCTGTATAACGTGGTATAGATAAATAAAAGGTGGTACTCTTAGGATTATTAATATTTCGTATTTAGATATCCAGTAACACTTACCTAGAAGTTAAAGTTTCTTCAATGGCAACACTTTTCAGAAGAAAAAAAATAAAAACAACAAAACTATCGCAGAAACCTCACGTTCCAGAGCACAAGAGCACATAAATGTTTTTACCGTTCAGCACAGAGATGTTATTTGATAGGTTAACTATGGTTCAGCACTCAGGGACAAAACACGAATCTCCTAAAGGGTCAGACGTTGGGCACATTTTTGAAAATTCACTCTCCATCCAGGGGAACGTACATACGTAATCATCAGCTTTGGTAGGTAGTGGTTTTTTTTTACTTCAACTTTTCTTTTTGATTCGATTTTTATTGCTTTATAAAAAAACGAGATTGCGGTGTGGTGGTGGTAGTGCTTCTGATTGGTGATTATTAGTACGAATAGTATGTGCGTTAAAAAGCAACCAAAATTGGGATGATGCAGCGCAGCACTACGAAACGAAACGAACTGCTCTCTCAAATGCGATAAGTTGCATTGCAAACGTATTTAAGTGTTCATATGCCAAAACTACCTATAAGGCACTTGGGATTACATACTCGTAGTTTGTATGAATACATCTATATATCTACACACAAAAAAGATAGTGAGCTTTTTTCCCTTAATTCGCCATCATTATAGAAATCATGACTTTTTGTTTATGCTCCCTTAGAAGACGACCACTACAATGGAAGTTAAAAAAAAAAACACACTCAAGGGGAAACTTAAAAGAGCTAAAAGCCGAAGAAAAGTCGCGCGTCTTACATATATTTGCAGTTGGCGACTATCTATGGGCATGGAGGATTCAATGGTATGTGTAAGTATATTCTCTATAGTTTAAGCCGTTTTCTTCTGATGTGAATAGAGGTACATACATAGCTTTGTGAATGCATGGTGCAAGATAGTCGTTTGCTGGAATATTTGCATTAGAAATCACGCATGGTAACAATTTGAAAAAAAAAGAAATGAAAAAACGTGCTTTAGTTTTGTGCCCATAGATATGAGCAAAGGTGTCTTACATAGCGTATACATGAAGACAAAGGTCGCTTTGGGTGAGAATGCATGAACATGTGTGGTGTGATGAGAAACATGTCCAGAGGGTGGTGTCGATGTAATCACATGTCTAGACGGATAGTGAATGTGACAATATTTGAGGATTGATTTTCCATGCGGCTCTAGTGTGAGTTCCAGAAACTACACATAAATTCAGAATGGCGTTTTCCTCTAAGATTGTAGTTTAACAGCGTGATTGCTGCAACTGCTACCTACCAAATGTGCTAATTACACTTACATAGAGAACTTACCTAGGAAATGCATCTCAACTCAATTGGGACAGGAACCACAGCAGTTAGGTATCTATGTATGTTAAATGTTAAAACTGTTATTCAACCTACTTGAAATTTGCAGTATTAGCCTGGACTATGGGCTGACTAAGTTATCGTAAATAAGTAGCAAAATTGCGGCTTTGATCTGCATGAAAAGATGGTGAGTATCGATATGGACTTTTTGAGTTTTTCCAGAATTTGCTTAAGTGTGAAGATTTTGTCAATAGCGGTCTTTTCTGACCTGATACTACACTGTAGGGGCCAATCAAGTTGTTGACGAAGCGTTTCAGACGTGAACAAAATATGGCAGATGAGATTTTCAATTTATATATTGCTATCCCTACTTCGTTTTGATCAGGAAAACAAAAGTTAATCTTTTTTTTCAATTTATGGGGAGGCCGATACTCCTTTCGTTTCTTCTCCTCGTAAAGCTAACCATCGGTCCTAGTCTTTCGTTGCACATCCGCTTTGTAAGTGTCTTGTTTAGCTGCATGTGCTTGTCGGCATTCATCATCAAATTAGGGATTTCTTGGTGGTGGTCGAGTGAAACTCAGTACATCAGTTGTAACGTCTCTGATGGCACGTTGGCGGCAATCCCACTGGTCTTCGGTAAGTGTTGCTGCCGGCATAGGATTTGTTGAGACATTTCGGGATACGGGTTTGGCCAATATTTTGGCGGTCTCTTGTGATTACAGTTTTTCTTTGTTCTGTCTATACTCGTATCTACTGACAGTTGTACTAAAGGTAAGTCATAATCCGGATCGCCTAGTTCGATTTTTAGGTCTGACAATGCTCATATGTCTTGTGGAGTAGGTCGTATAAACATTCTTTGATGGCGTCGACCTATTAGATTTACTTCCTTACTTAAGATGGTGCTACAGATCGGGGTGAACCCGGCCCTCAACCAACAATCATTTCCAGCCAGCTCGGTTATCAGCTAGCTGACTATAGTGTCGCATGCTTAGTTGGCTTAGGTACCGTTTTACTTGCGTATGCCAGCGAAGTCAAGGTCTTCATCTACTGCGTTGTCCATCGGGGAGGGATTTAAATACTTTTTGGAACAGATCATTGGTGTCCATACGCTCTACATGACTAAGTCATCTTATTCGGTGGACTTTCTCTGTTCTTGTTCTCGTCCTTTGCCTCCCCTCACCAGCTATGCAAACTAGAGCAAAAGTCCCCGAAGAATTTTCCTCTCAAAATAACCAAGAGCATTCTCTTACACTTTTGATTAAGGCATATTAGACCTATGTTAGCGAATTAAGCTTTCATGCGGATGATCAGAAAACGCTCTCTCAAGCTGAAGACTTTTTGCCTAAGAGTGCCGCATAATGCAAATCCTCATCCGAATAAACGCTGTTTCCTTTCCATATAGCAATAACCGTAGAATAAACGTTTCTTTTTATACTTTTTATGCCCAATCCATTACATCGTACTGTTATGTGCATGGTAGCAGTCAAGGGCCTCTGCTCATTGTATTGCTGCAGATGGCCTGTTTTATCCGAAGCTATTAGTTGGTTTATTACATATTTTTAATATGTTTGGTATGTGAACCCTATTCTACGCGACACTTTTGCAAGTAGAACTAATTATATTGCTTTTCTAGGATACCTTTCCTATTCAAGGCGAATAAAACGAATTCACACTGGCAAAGGTCTTTCAAAGTCGATGTAGTTATTCTATAAAATAGATTTTAGCTTAATGAATTGTTCTAAAATGATGTGTTAATTTGCTTGACGGATCCTGATCGAAAGCCTTCTTGAGAGTTGAATCTATCCGTAAATGGTGTCCGATCTTAGTCAAGATTATCTTCTCCTGCTTACCGGAAAGGAGGAAAAAGAAGTATTTCTTTAATCCACACTTTGAACCTGGTTTACACTTTTGAAAAGCATTTACATTCCTATCCACATTTTTTGTTGGGAACAGTATCTATTTGTAGTGATTTGTTTGGGGTGGCACGAACGCCTGCTGTTTTATTATCCTTTGACAATACTCATGCTACCAGGAAGTCTAAAACGTTTGCACACTTGTGGTCGTAGATGGACAAAGACAAATTTTCATCGATAAACTAGTAAGAAGTATACGAAACAGACAAAGGCATTCTATATATACATATAGTACATATCTGGAGAATGTTTGGTCAGGTGTCCCTTAAACCTCTTTACCCTTACAAAGATGGCATTCAAAACCATGCTATAAAACTTATAGGTGATGCTAATCTTTCAAAGTCAATTGACACCCTCGAACATTGAGTTAATGTCTTCTGTTTCACATTTTTCTATCGCTATTCACCAACAATGCTCCACCGAAATTGCCACTATTGCGCCCTCCAAACGCGACAATCGTCTCATTATGAATGCTTACCAGTACACCTTTAAGCTCACTTACGGATGTACTCTGAAATTCTTTCTTTTTCTGGAGAGGCTTATGAACAACTCACATATGATATGCCCTGCCGAGCTGTTTTTCCTAGTCATAATCTGAAAACATTCTAAACCAACGTACATCGGTACCTCTCATTCTTTCCTCCCTCACTTTTCATCGCTCGCCATATGTGCAAATACTTATTACGCGCTGATTTTATTTGAAAAAATAAATCTTGCTTTTTAGTACTTGAAGAACCATTATCTTTTAAGAGGTGATACCTCAAAACCCCAGCCCACTTTGGTAGTAATATTGTAGTCCAGTAATTTACTGAATAGGAAGTTAAAACGTGTCTCAGTTTAGTAGGGAAAATATGCTTATAATGGTTAAGGTTTGTTTTGCTGGTGAACGATATTCACCTCTTGAAGGCAATGCAAAGGGCAGATATGCCGTATGAAGTAAAAGAGAACGGAGGATTTATTCGACTGGCCTTAGATAGTTGGAAAGGTCCTCTTTAAATCTTTGTTTCTTCTCTGTTCACTTGCACTAATACATTGAACTTCTTATACTACCTTGATCAAAAAGTTCCCGGAATAACCACCGTGTGGCGCTCCCATTGTCCGATTTGAGTTCTGTTTTTTTTTTGTTGCTACGTCTTGTGTTGATATTCCCTCTAAATCTTAGCATTATAACTTGACATTTGCAAAAAGTTACTTAGCCAAGAGTACATCTATCTCTGTGTGTGTTGGCGATTTTTTACTATTTTAGAAATGAATTTAAATTTGCAACAACGAACTTGTATTCAATTTTGCGTAAAAATCGGATTTAATCATGCACGAACATAGGAAATGTTGGAATAGTGTTTCCGGGAACTTTTTGATCAAGGTAATGTGTCTTTCGTAAAAATGCAGCGTCAAATGCCTGGAATCTGATTCGTGGGTAGCCCAATCACTCACAAAAATAGTGCTCGCCGGTGTTATCACTTTCTCACTAAGGGTAGTGTAAGTTGTGCCTTTTTCTGATGACGTAAGGTAAATATTTTTTTATTAAAGATATCGGCCAGCATTCGTTTGGTATGCCATCATCCTGGAACATAGTTTCTAAGCTCTCTCTAAACTTGGCAAGTTAATCGGCGATCTTATTTCTTGTGATCCTATTGTAATGTCAGTGTAGTCTTGTATTCTCGAGATAGCTTGGAAATTATGAAAGGTACAGCAAGGCTTTAAGTGCCACAGCTGGGTTGTCGCTAAAGATGCAGATTCTTCACAAAATAGTTCATTCCTATTAGGAGTGCATGTACAGTAACTCATAAATTGATCACGCTATGTTCTGTAAAATGAAAATATTTGGTTTGAAAAACAACTAGGGATTTAAAGACTTAAGGTTTTTTTTTTAATATTTTATTTCAACAATTTCAATTCATAACATAAAAATTAATAACATTTTTCCTCGCTAAACTCAATATTGAATTCGATTGGGCATGCTATCGACCAAGTTTTTGCAAGTCTCTGGCGTTATGAGTTCGTCTAAATTGCCCATTTCGCCAGCAAGGGATCTCTTCAAAGCCCCCTATAGGTGGTCAATAGGGTTTAGATCCGGGGATTGCGGTGGTCATGATAACATTGTTAAATTGTTATCATTTAACCATTTCTGAGTTATTTTATGTATGTAGGCAAGGGCTTTTTTAATTTGGCTCTTCCTCTTAAACCAGCTGCCCTTAGAGTCCTGCGAACGGTTTCCGCCGAAACGGTAATATTCTGTTCCTGTTCTCGTGCGCGCTTGACTTGAACTGCATTTTCAAATTTTTGCATCTTCAAGTCTCGTACAATCTTGCGGTCTTGAACTGCAGACAAGATCTTTTTGCGTCCGGCTTGGTTTCTGCAGGGCAAGTTTTGAAGAGTTTGCTGAAATTTGCTTATGGCACCAAGGGATATTCCCGTTGACTCCGAAATTAGTCGATGGGTCACACCTTTTCTTAAAAGCTGGTCCTCAACTTGTTTCTTTTCTGCTTGTTTTAGTGGTTTGTTATTCGAACCCATTATTCAGAAAGTAAATAAAAAAAACACCAATATTTAAATTTTATTTAATCACAAAACATAACAAAGAATGTTTCCAATTTGTTACATTGCTGCTTTTTTTTATTCGTGACGCAAATTTTTTTTTTTCGACGGCCGCTTCGAGCTCACAAAGTTGCAAGTGCATTCGTACAAAAAAAAAACAAACTTTTAATTGAAAAAACAAAAAACCTTCGTAAACCGTTAGG
Source organism: Volucella inflata (assembly GCA_928272305.1). Lineage (NCBI taxonomy): Eukaryota > Metazoa > Arthropoda > Insecta > Diptera > Syrphidae > Volucella > Volucella inflata. The sequence continues at coordinate 149,879,878 of OV743716.1, read as the reverse complement.
AGGAACTTCGAGTGCAATAACATCATATCATAAAAGTTAAACGCATCTACCTTCAAGTCGTTTAAGTCATACTGAATTTTTAAAGAAAAAGCGTGATCAATATTGTGATTTACTGTACCTCCGCTTGGAAGGGGGGGTTTCCCCAACAAGGGGGTGAAATCCAGGGTAGCCGTTCTTTAGAAAGACAAATACACCCTTATTCGGTTTTGGAGTCTTAGTGAAGGTCTGCAGAAATTCTGTTCTAGTGTCTTTACATCAGGTGACATGTCCATAAGGCCAGAGCCGAGATACAAATGTAGGTTCATCAAGACCGTCCTTTTAAATGGCACATGGTCTTGAGAGTGCAGCATTTGATATGAATATCAAGGAAAGGCAGATCCATCATGTGTCAAGAGTACACATTAACAACTTGTACATACGAGTATGATGCAATTAGTCCTGTCATAGCCATGTAGATCCAAAGAACCTATAAGCTGACCAGCGTCATGATTGCCGAAAGTGCAAGTCTTACACTGTCAGAAGGCCGCCAGCGCCTGCGACGTTAACAACACGACTTGGTTGTTCTAAAGAAACTTCTAATTCAGATGTGACCAAAATACTTCGTTGGAAAACGAATGCAAATACCTTTTTCCACTAGACTCCAGCTAGTCAGGTTCTTCTTTTTCGTAAAAAGTACAATTAAAGTTTTACAGGGATTAACTGAGAGTCGATTTTAGTGCACCAATCGCTGATCATGTGTAAGGCTTCCTACGGTTTAAAGTTAGCAGATAGTTCAGATACATCATCTACAAATAAGTCGACCAACATGAAACATAGTAGTGCGGAGAGAACGACGCTCTTCGTGTAACCCCTGTATATCACCACTAGTACACATTGTATGATGCTTTACAACCCAAATTTAAAGTTTCAAGACCATCGAACCATACCCTCTGTAAAAAAATTATATGCTGTTCACTAATCAATGTTTTATTCTATCAAAACATTTATTCAGCCAAAATGACTGGCTGGATAACTCGTACCAACTGCAAAACTTAAAAAACTTTCCCTCAAACCAATAGCAACTAATAAACTTAACCTTAAAACTTTTTAAATCGAAATCAGATTCTTTTTGAAATTGTCGGTTTGGTATTTTACAAAAGTCAACGACTTGGGGACTGAAATCATGTGATTTCAATTGCAAATCGGTTAGGAAGAAAGGACTTTTACAAATTTTTCCAGTTGTAAGCATTTTAGTGCAAATGTTGAATGGTATACTGCAGTAATAGTCCTTAAAGCCACAAATGGAATTAGTTTTGCTTCCTGTATTCGTATACTTGCTGTTATTTCGTTTGTGATGGCAGTTTGCCTTACATTTGCATTCTAATGTTGAATTTTATTTTATTTTTTTTCTTCGTAGGTTTTCTTGAGTCCTTTTGTGGTAGCTTCTGTTTTCTGTGATTTGTGACCTGCTCCAATCATTTTATTGAAAAGGGACTGCAATATTCCATATTAATTTTAAGTTGAACTTTTAGAGGCTGGTAGGGATTTTGTATTGTGATTGTGCAGAGGAACGTTGAAAATGAGTTGTTTTTTGGGGCAGTGGGGTGGGCCATATGTTGGTATATTTTTGAAAAGGCTGCACAAAAAAGACTTCAATATTTCTCAACGAATGCTACTTTATGGAACTCTCCAACTAATTATAAAATATTATTTCATTCAAATGCCTTTCTCGGTTGGCGGTTTAGCAGTAGGCCATCCTGTCAAACCAATACATTTTCGATCGTTTCGGCCCCTATAACACGAATAGTTTGACCGGTATTGTCCTTAAATCGTGCTTAAATCGTCTCTGGATTGTTCGCTCCGAGGTGGCCAAGCAACATCATTAAAACGACAAATTGAACATTAATTGATTTTAGTGTACAATAAGTCAATTGTTGGACCACTTGTGTGGCACATACAAATTTGTATCAATATTAAATAAAAACAAATTAGTTTTCGATAATCTAGAGCTTGATTGAAGAAAAAATGGACAAAAATAGGAGTTGCACACCACCAAGGGATGCCGAAGGGATGACACATTGTAAAGATGAGACCTATCGAGAAATTATCGTTTTCAGAAATCGGGAAATGGCTGTATTCCTCAAAAACAATGGTCTTCAATGCACTAAAATACAGTGAAAAACATCAAACTACAGAAAAGGTAGTAAGACGCAAAAGACCGCGTAAGACTAATGAGGATGAGGATCGAAGAATTGTTCGAGTTTCAAAAAAAATCCGTTTATGAGCTCTAAAGAAATTCAAAAGGAAATTTGTGGTGAAGATTCGAATGCCCTTTTAGCACGTTCCATACGGGAACGATTGAATGAAAGCCAACTTTTTGGAAGAGCGATTCGAAAAAAACCATTGCTCTCCGAAAAAAACCGAAAAGCTAGGTTAGCTTTTGCGAAGAAACATAAGGACTGGACGGATTAATAGAGTGGGATCAGATGGTAAGAGATATGTCCGGCGTCCAAAAAATGAGGCATTTAATCCGAAATACACAACGGTTAATCTTAAACACGGAGGAGGAAGTGTGATGCTTTGGGGTTGTATGTCGTTTAAGGGAACCGGGCCTTTATATCGAATATAAGGTATTATGAATTCGGAGCATTATATAAAAATATTAGAAAATGTTATGTTACCATATACTGAGGAAGAACTGCCCGTTACTTGGAGATTTATGCAAGATAATCAGCCAAAGCATGCGGCAAGGGTAACAAAACAATGGTTTAATAAGAATTCTGTCGACGTTTAGAGTGAAGTGGTATTCCGGATTTAAATCCAATAGAAAACCTGTGGTATCAACTTAAAACCGAAATTGCCAAGCACAAAATTGGGAACTTGAACGAATTATTTGAAGTCGCAAGGATGGCTTGGGCCAACATTATACCTACAAAATTTCGCGATCTAATTGAATCTTTACCACGGAGATGGTATATTTTTATTTATTGCTTTGACACAGTAAGATAAATCTTATTAAATAATGAAAGCCTTAAAAATTAAATTAGCAAAGGGTATAAAACATGTAGTTCAAAAAGTTAATTTAAATTAATACAATACATATTTATTTTAGCAAATTTTATATAATAAAAAGGAAGGCAAAAAGAAAGGTGGAAAAAAAATTAATACAATAAAGAAAGAACTTTAGAAAAAACTTAAAATTTAAAGAAAATTTTTATATCACCTAATTATATTAACTGGCCAAGTACCTCAAAAGTAAAAATCGAAATTGTTTCGGGCTTCTGACTTCTCTCAGTTCAATGGGAAGGGAGTTCCACAGGCGAGTGCAGTGTACGAAGAACTAGCGCTCTGACGTCAAGCAAGAACATGCAGTTTGATTTAAGGCAAAAGTTCTTTGCGACCTAGGAAAGACTAGTCTTTTATATAGGTAATCAGGTTGACGTGTTTGTATAATATCGTGCAAACAAGATAGGGAACGAAACTCTAGCAAGCTATCGAACGAGCAACCGACAATGCGCTTCGAATAGGCGGATATGCGATCACGTCTTCGAATACCATAAATATAGCGAGCAATATTATTGTACACAACATTAAGCTTTCTTCTGCAAAAACAGTCAACGTTGCCATATATCTCGCACCCAAACAGTAAAATTGGCAAGAGAAGCGTTTTTGCTAGCGTTTTCCTTACAGGTGTAGGTGTGAACATTTGGGTTGGTCAAAGTAAACGAAGGCCTCCGTAGACCTTTCCGATTGCAGCGTTTATATGGTCAGCCCAGGTTAGGGTACTGTTAAAAATGAGTCCGATATTACTAGCAGTGTTTACATAGGGGATGGTTTTTGGACCTAGTTTCAGCAATGGCAAGGCAGGCGGTCTTGTGTTTTCCTATATATGGCGAGAGCTTTTGAATTCGCTGGGCTTAAGCACAAGAAGTTACGTCGAGCCCAGAGAAGTATGGTATTCAAATCTTCGTTAGTGAAAACAGCTACTTCGTCTAAGACATCAATATGCCCACCGAAATACAACTGAACGTCATCGGCATACATATGGATCAAAGAGTGATGGATAATTTGAGACAGTTCATTAATGTACAGGGGGAACGCCGCTCGAAATCCTAATTATTAATTGAATTCAAATATTTTTTCTTCTTTAAAAAGTATATTTTTTGTTTGTTGTTACTTATTTTTCTTACATTTGTTATAAATTAAAAAGAATATATAACATGGTGTAATATATTTTAACTTTAAGTAAAAAAGACATTGAATAATTTTATTTTGTGCCATCGTTCTTAATTAGTTCGCCACGACTGTAGATGAAGTCCAAATCTTCAATTTTATGATTAATTGATTATGATGCCGCTGTAGCGCTCTCCATTAACTTCAACGTTTCTTTCATTGTCGTCTTGGAAGGAAAATGGGCAAATACCTATAATTCAAAAACAAAATACCACTACAAATAGTCACGTTCAGTATGCATTGGCTTCTCCATGACTACGTGTGGATTATACAATTTTTGCTTGTTTACGTAGCCGTCGGGATGGAAATTCGCCTCATATGAAAACATGATTTTTTGAGCAAAATTGCGGTCAATTTCAAGCTGCTCTTAAGCGGGTGGTCAGTTTGCCTCGATTTCTGAATAAATTGGTTCTTGTAAGCGACAATAGCAAGCCAGTTCTACGAACTCTCTTCATAAACTCACGTATAATGGCTGTAGTTGGTACTTTGTTTTGACTGATATTTCTTTTCATAATTCGCACTGTTTTGGAAGCATCATTTTCGGAAGAAACTTGGCAGTATTCCCCAACAATTTTCAAGCGTAAATCGATGCATTCCATACCCCGAAAATACAATACTAAGTTTCAGTCAATTTTTTAAGCGCTGTCAGTGCCAAAAATACGTATATGTAATTCAAAATGGTACCAAAAGAGGGTTCACCTTTTAAATATATCGGGTTTTCCAATAGGGACTTGACAACTTTGAATTTAATTTGTGAACGCACTCTTTCACTAATCATCAAACTGTTTTATTTATTTACAGTTTATTCAGTAAACTCAACATTTTCATCATGGTAAAGTACACGAACGAGCAATGTCTGCAAATTATAAAAATTTTCTACCGAAATTCGGAGTCGGTGACTGCAATTTTAAGAGCGTTAATTCCAAATTTCGGTCGTAATTCTCGCCCTAGTAGACAGACAATAACAAGTTTAGTGCAAACATTTGAGTCTACATATTCGTTGTGTGAGTTGCCGTGTTAGTTAGACAACGGGTTGGTCGAAGTGTCGAAAATATCGCTGCCGTTCAGGCGTCCGTAACAAATGATCCAAATCAGTCAATTCCACAGCGTTCTCAAGAATTGACCATCGCTCAGACCACATTATGGCGTATTTTGCGTAAGGATCTTGGTTTACACCCATATAAGATCAAGCTGACTCAAGAATTGAAGCCGATGGGCCATTTGAAGCGACGTACGTTCTCCGATTGGGTTTTGGAGAAGATGCGCCAAGATGGTGATTTTTATCGCAAAATCATCTTCAGTGACGAAGCTCATTTTTGGCTCAATGGGTTCGTCAATAAGCAAAATATGCGTTATTGGTCGGGTGAAAATCCACATGTGCTTCATGAGTCACCACTTCATCCAAAAAAATAACTGTTTGGTGCGGTTTGCATGCCGGCGGCGTTATTGGGCCATATTTTTTCGTCAACGATAACGATCGTCACGTTACTGTGAATGGTCAGCGTTTCGCGCCATGATCACCTATTATTTTTGACCCGAATTGGAAGACATGGACTTGGACGACATGTGGTTTCAACAGGATGGTGCCACAAGTCACACAGCACACGTTACAATCGATTTATTGAAGAGTAAGTATGGTGAGCGTGTTATCTCAAGAAATAGGCCAGTCGATTGGCCACCTCGTTCGTGCGATTTAACGCCACTTGACTATTTTCTGTGGGGCTACGTTAAGTCCTTAGTTTATGCTAAAAAGTCGACGACGTTGGAAGAGCTCAGAGCCAACATTGAACGCGAAAAAACGGCCGTTTTGGCCTAAATGTGTGGCCAAGTTGTTGAAAATTGGATCCAACGAATCGACCGCTGCAAACGTGCCCGCGGTGGTCATATGAACGAAGTCGAGTTCCATTTATAAATGTTTTGATTGTACTTCAAGCCGATAATAAAGTCTTTGAAATAGATCAAACGGTTTGCGTTTTATTTAAAAAAAAATTGTCAAATCCTTATTGGAAAACCCTGTACTAGCGACTTTTGCAATCATGGTAGTCCGCCCAAGAATTGTTATAATTCCTAATCTGAACCTTAGCCAAGTGCAATACAAATGGATGTCTACAAGAACAGTATGATCACCAACGGGTGAAATTGTCTGCGGTTCTGTGTTTCATAATACACCCGACCGACTTTCAATGGGATTGGAACTAAGAAGTTAATGGGGTAAACTAAGTGTAAAACCTCCAATAAAAGTTTATTATTAATGGGAAAAAAGTAAGCGTGAAAGACAATAAACCCACTTCGTCATATGGAGCTTTTCCCATAACTACTCGCCATCTCTTATTGACGCATTATGTTTCTCGTACAACCAGCACTTTTTCCGTCCTGAACAATTGCATATCATGATAAGGTATGGAGTGGAGGTGCAAACTTCTGATATAGTATGCCCAACCCACTACTATTTTCATTTTTTTATTCTCAAGTCTATAAAACTCCGATTAGTTCACTATTGGCTAGAAAATCATCATCAAGATGTTCGGTAGACACTCATTTAAAACATTTTCAAGTTGTTGTATTCAACATTTGCCCAGGAAAGCCGCAGCTCCACCTTTAAGTTCCTAGCATTGCTTTTCAATATATATTTCGAAGTTTGCCATGTTTATTTGGTTGTTTGTATCTAGTTCAATCCCACACTCCTCAGAGTCGATACTTCCAAGTTCTTGTAAATATTTCATAATACTTTTTGAGTGAAAAGGTGAATGACTTTCATTTTAGCTGTGTCCGCCTAACTTCCTCCTCATTGATAGTTTTCATTAAGTGGAAGTCTATAATCAAGTTGTTGCAATTCTGATTAAAGGGAAGTACAAAGTAATATCAATAAGAATAATATTGGGGAAAGGAAACACCCTTGTTGTATGCCACTTTGTGCTTTTAATTCCTCCGGCAGGGTATCTTTGCGCAGCATATAAAATCTGCAATAGAGCTCGATAATCCACTAAACAGCAGGGGCTACAGAGAAATCAGGCTTTAAAATATCTATCTTTCGATGTGGATGCTTGAATCTGTATAATCGGAATCACAAAATCGAAGTGAATGAGCTATGCCATGTCAGAAAAGCCCTAAAAGCTAAGACATGTTGATTGAATGATTGAATGAACCCCACAACCCCAAGTTCATCATGGATTTCATGTCTCATGATACCTTTGTAATATGGGACCCAAACCAGATGAATTCAGCCTACTAATTGCGTTCGCTGAAGTCTTTGGAGTTCTGAGGCATTCAGCAAGGCTTTAAGCGCAGCTTCACGGTCAAATGGCCAATCCATCGTTTCCTCGCAGTACAGTTCGTCGCCATAGGGATTGGGATTGTCTTACCGACAGTTTGTTTGCACTATCAGAAACCGATAGGTGTGTTGGACCTCTTTCTTGCTAAGAAAACAATTTCAGTTTTAAAAGGATGGACTGAACTCCCAGCGTACTTTCGCAAGATCTTCTGGGTCTGCTAGCATGTTGCATCTCCGACAGATGATGCATTCGCAAAACAGTTTTGAGTACATATTTCTCGAGCATACTCATCGTGCTCTTCAACATGTAGTGTAGGGTAGTCCTCTTTCCAGATTTTCGGTATAAAGGCTATTCTCACTGTTCACCAGGGTTCCGGTATGTTCACGAAGATTTTTTTAAGATTTTCCAGCACCTAATTGATGCCTTTTTGTAGGATAACTGGATTTATGCCATGCATTGGTGTCAAGCGACTTGCAGCCATCCAAGGAAGCAACAGTAAATTTGATAACCTTAGCTACGGCATGTTATATTTCTCAGTTCACTCAGGTAAGTCTCCATCATGAGACGGAGAATTTCTGTTTTTGATTCAGTCAAGGTGTCATCAGATCTTGTCCGAGTTTTGAGTCGTGCTTATTTTTCTCACTAGTCGCCTCTGGACCGTTCGGATCTTTTGGCAAAAGTCTTTATAAGAAGAACTGTTCAAAATCCGAATTAGTTTCTTACATTCTTTTTGCTTTGATCTTGAAATATTCCAATCTTTCCCCAATTGAAGTCTTAATCGACTTGTTCCGAGGTTGCCATCTGCACGTTTGTTCCCTGGCTGAACATGTCAGTTCAAGCACTTGGTGAGGGCATTTTTCAGGTTCTGGACACCTTGTTCCGAGTTTTGGGGAAGCATCAACAAGTTTTCTGATCTCCTACTCAAGCGTATCCAGTTGGGTTGTCAGTTTTTCAACGGAAAGAGTTGGTTGGTTAATCTAATCTGAATGCCTATGGTATGAGTTTCATGCTAATCAACAGAAGAAACCTTCAACTTTTAATACATTGAATGAGCGAATAATTTCGGATGCTTCTGAGATCTTTACAGGATTTCCGCAGTGCAATGTTCCGACTTTTGTTGGTCTGTAACTTCATAGCGCGTTAAAAGTCAAAAGCCTTTAATGTTCTATGGAAAGGAAATACTCCTGTTTTTTCTTAAAAATGCAGGCAAAGGACTTTGTCCTGTGACAATAATCGCCTGGAATGCATCTCATATCACCATCACACTTGGTACTTAGAGATTTTAATTATAATATGTAAGTGCCAGAAGACAGCGACAAGTCACTTTAAAATGCATTTTTGTTCATTTTTCTTTGCAAACTTCCAGGAATACTCGTAAATTGTACTGCATTCAAGTGTCCAACGAGTGAAATATGTGCAAGCAAAAATAAAAAAAATTAATCAAAGGCGTAATGTCATTCTATTTACTTTTAATTCTGCCATGGTTATCGTCATATCCATGTTCTCGTATCTGTAGGCTTTGTCTTTTTCATTTTAAGAAAGATTCAACATTTTGTGTGTTGGCTGTCATCCAAACTTCCTCAGACTTGCATTATCCTTTACATTTAAGACAACGGCGAATACAAAGCAATCGGTATACCACGACTTACGAGTACACCCGAGGCAATATGCGACTACAGAAACTATAGAGAAGGGAAAGATTCCTTCTGGACCATGAACTCAAGCATTGGTCATCATCATCTAGAAAGATGAATTTTTGTTTTTGCACTTTTTTCATCATCATAACACCACAATTGGTCTCCTGAAATTATTAGAGAAAATATTGTAAACAAAAAAAGGTAGAAAAAAAAATCCCTCCATCATCTTCTGTGTCCAGCGAAAACTTTTGAGCACAGAGTGGACAGAATGCCATACGAATATCAAGCTCTTTGGTACAATCAAATGATGATCATGAGATGACCATGGTCACGACGATGTCTAAGAAGTTCTACCTTTTACACAATCTCATTTCCATAGACTCGAAAGTCCGAAAAAATGGTATGATGAATGTGATTGAGGAGCATAACAGAGTAGAGGAAAAAATTAAAAAAAAAAAACAGTGAGGAGTACTCATGACACACACAGAATGCCACAGAATCTCGGCATCATCAAGCCCAGAGAGCTCTCCATTTTCAGAGAATGCATGCAGTAGCAGCGGCAAGCGAGAATCCTGTTTTCATTCCCACAGATTTTGAATAATAAGATGACATCCAACACTTTCATGTCGAGCAAAAAAACAAAAAAACAAAAAGAAGAACGAAGTAAACTAGGAACAGAACAACAACAACGACAACGACAACGAGACGCAAAGGAAAAGGGTCGTCCTGGTCATCCTGACTGTACGTCACTGTGTATACGTTATTCACAAATTTCGTAAAGGTAAGGTATCCTTGGTGTACTCATGGTATGCGCAATCGAAAAGTTCCTTCCATCCATAGTTGGATGTTAGACGAAGGACTCGCCTTGAACGATGATTTTATTAGCTAAGTGCGCGAACATCACAGAACATAGTGAGACACCAGAGTGCAGTGTACCCTTGATCCAAAATAATTTTTCCTTGATACTGGTATTTCAATTTAACTACAATGATTAATCGATTTGTTCGAAGCGTACAAAAAATAAAGATGGACAACCCCTACTGACGGATAGACGATGACGACGACGAGGACGACGAGGACGACGAAAACGATGAATACAATGACGACGATGACGACAGGGGTGAAGAATAATTGCGGAGCGAAGGGACACAATGACATTGCACTGATCGTGATTTTCTTTAGGAGATATTTTCTCCACTTTTTTTTTTATTATAATTTTTATTTTGTTTTTTTTTGCAAAAAAAGTTGAGACTATGGGCGGCACAATTGCCACACAATGACCAAATAGCCAGAGATAAAGGGGTGGCTGGCTCGCGTTTTTGTCATCTTGGGTGTAATATTAAATTTTCTCGTTATATAAAGTTTTTTGTGTACTTTGTTGGGTATTTCCTTTGGAAGGATTTAATAATGGAAGCAAATATTTGAAATAGGATGCGCAGGGAATTTATTGCTGGTGCCAAGTCAATAGAGTGCGGTGGTCATCACTGGTCACCCCATCTTTGAGCGCTCGAATGTTGCCAGAACGGTGGCTATTTGAGCTTAGGGTGTTGCTGCTGGTTCCAGTAGGTAAAGTCGTCGGTGGGAAAAAGTCTCTCTGTGTCGGGATTTAATGGATTCAGTTGCGGAGTACTATTCAAAAAAATGTCTGCTCTGGTCTAAACAGAAAAATGCACAAAAAAGCAACAGAAGATGCACAACACCCAACTTCTAATCTCGTTTTTTCTGGGCTGGTACCTATACAGAAAAATTTTTAGGCATTGCGTTAGTCTTTCTCATAATGCCCGGTGTCTGATTCAGGCTTTGAAACGAAACAACGATTATGGGTGACTTATGGGTGCTGGTGCCAGGAATATCCCGCTTTTTAGAAAACATAACCAGCTTAGAACGATTCAATTAATTTGTCGGCAATTTGAAAGCTACTACTAGATATCACCAAAACTAATGGACTGTTGAACATTTGCGGTCTTTACGCACTTAAGTACACAACTGGCAACCAAATTCAACTTTATCATAAGCTTAACAGTTAGTTATGGAAAATTGCCACTTCAAATATGACATGGTGATTTGAGTCAAACTTAGCCACAAGTCTATGACGCTACTACATTACTAAGATCCCTTAACCCTAAGGTTGAGTACAAAAGGTCGAATGGGTTTATTACATGTGACGCTAATTCCCATCTCACACGATGTAGTAGTATCTACTCCAATATACAATTGAACACAATTTTTCAATCTTCTTTAACCTCGGTAATGAACCAACATTTATGGTAAAAAAACAGACGGCAGGTGTTAGATATCACCCTGTTGAGTAACTTTTCTTTAGTAACTGGGAAGAAAGAAGCTACTTCTCTTATCACAGAATGATCAATTTCAATGATAATGACACACCCATACACCTTTGACCTCATTAGAATCCCAGAAATACCAGCTGGGGAAAAAAGATACATAAAAAACATTGGACGCTCCATGCACACAAAATGCAAACCCCCGTTGATATCGAATTCGCAGCAGAAATACCTAGTCAAGTCATAAATACTGCTACACAACTGAACTCACTCATTACGAATGCAACACTGGAAATGGAAAAGGCGATATTTTTAGGACGTTCCGACCGCTTGGAATCAGTCCCAATTTTGTGTATCGTGCTGTGAAGTTGTTTTTGGATACTGATGGAGTACGAGACCGTCAAAGATCCGGCCGTCCGCGCACTGTGAGAACTCCGAAAGCGATCAAAGCCGTGAAGAAACGAATCGACCGAAAACCGCAAACCGCAAATTTCGCAAAAATCCATATCTCGCATTATCAAAGAAAATTTAGGACTTAGCGCGTACAAGCGACACACTGGACACCTGTTCACGGCCGCATTGAAGGAAAAACGCAAGCGAAGATCGAGAGCGTTACTCAGCCGATACGCGAAGAACGCTCACAGACAAATTCTGTTTAGTGACGAGAAAATCTTCACCGTAGAATAATCGTTCAATAATTAGAACGATCGTGTGTATGCTCGGTCATCCAGAGAAGCATCCCAACTCATCCCGATGGTTCAAAGAGGCCACCATCCCGCGTCAGTAATGCTATGGTAGGGAGTGTGCTACGATGGCGTTACCAAGCTCCATTTTTGCGAGAAAGAAGTGAAAACATCGCCCAAATTATATCAATCGACCGTCTTGGAACCCATTGTGAAGTCTCTCAACCAACAACAAGAAATGGGCTTTCCAGCTAGACTCTGTTCCCAGCTGGTAGTCTAGACATGAACCCGTTGAATTACAAGTTTTGGTCCGTATTAGAGGGCATGGCTTATTCTACTCGACACTCAAATTTTGAGTCGTTCAAGCGAGCACTTGTCCGTGCAGTGGACAATTTCGCCATGCATGAAGTGCGTCTCGCATTCGATGAGTGGCTACATCGTCTTCAGTCGTGCTGGAAGGCAAATGGAAGTCATTTCGAATAAGTTGTTCTAAGATTTGTAGCCAAAATTTTTTAAATATTAATTCGTTTTCAATTGGCACTGATTTTTCTGTGTACCAGTATTTGTGACTAGACTAGTTACTAGAGACGTCTTCACCCAGCCTTCAAGAAGAACATGCCCCCACGAGGATCATTGAATCCAAGTTTTTGCCCATTTATAGACCAAAGGACTAAAACGCATTGGAAAAGAGGAGAGAAAACTTTTGAATTCAGTCAAAGGCTCCAATTTCTTCCCTGATTTTGTGCTAATCAAAGCAAAGCCAGTCCGAAAAATAACAAGAACGTGATCTATTGTGCTAAAAGAGAATCATGGAGGACGTTTTGTTTCAATATTCAAAGCACGCGACTATGTGGCAGACTAAGGGAAGTCCTACCTAAGGAACCTTCAGCTTCAATCTAAGACAACCCAACGGTAGTTACATGAAATTCAGCATTGATGCTGATAGATATTGACACGCATCTACCTAGAGGGGGTAGCAGAAGAAAGGACTACAGAGTCATTTTCCTCTTACAATTCGTTGAAATATGGACATGTGGCAAAATGCTGATGGAAAATTAAGAAGGTCTTCATCCATAAGCCTAACAGCGTCAATTCGAGAGAGACTTAGGGTGTGCATATGAAATGTCGATTTGACTAACAGATGGCTTCCATATGGTTTGTGTCAATGATAATAAATATAGTAGCTTTGAGGTTAAGCATCTGTCAATAAAATCTAACTGTCATTGGTTGTAATTGTAATTTTCCCTTGAGAATGTTTAATTTTGTGCCAGATAAGGACCATTTGCGGGCAATTTAATTGCATTATATTTTTGCAGTGTTCCAACTCAAAGGACCTGTGTTTGTTCGTTTCAAAAGTGGTGATTTTGGCATCGACAACAAAGATCGTTGAAATCAGAGATAGCATTTGAAGATGCAGAATTGCAAGCATTAATAGATGAAGACTCGACACAAGAACGAACAAGAAAAGATCCAAAAAGATGGAAAATGGGTTCTATATCAATTGAAAGAAAGTAAGATCGAAAGGCGAAAAAAACAATTTCTGAAATTTAACTTGATCGTCACAAAATAATGGAATGGTGTAGTACTGTTCATTGATTGGAAAGTTCTGCCTTACTCGCCGCATTCATCATCTTGCTCCTTGACCCCTTCCACTTGTTTCGTTCGATGGATGGAGCGTTGACTTTCGAAACAGCACTTTCATTCTAACGAAGTGAAAAATTGGCTTCATAAATACCTAGTTGGCCTTAAAAGACGAGCAGTGGTATTGGCGCGAAGTCCATCAATTGTAAGAAATATTGGAAAAAGTCATAGCTAACGATCGCCAATACTTCGATTTTTGAATTCATTATTATGTTGTTTAAATAAATGAGTTTTTCGTCTAAATAAATATTTCATGTTCACAGATCTATTATTTAGTGCTCATATTAGCAATTAATCGCATTCAAATAAAATGCCTCCACGATAAGGAATGCACATTAGCTGTCTTCTTTGACAATGAAGGAACTCATTGAAGGATATATGCATGTAAGAAAGTTAGGAAATGTCAGGGTTATTTCACCATTAACGAACCTGAGAGTCTGTATGCACCGTACTAGGAGAGCCAATGCAACATTAGGAACCACAGTATTGAGGGTTACTGCCTCCAGAAGCATACCGCAATGAGGAATTATATCTGGACTTTAGTTGACGTAGAAATACTTATAAACCTAAGTCTTAAGGATAAAACATTTCCTACCTGACAAGAAAAGAAAGAACACGGAGAGTTTGTATTCTTGCCAGATCGGAATAAATCTCACTCTATCGTCCTCAATACAGTACACATGGTTTCGCATTAACAATGTTCCACTGCTGCACCACCCACACACTTCTAGAAGCTAGCTGACGAGATCACTGGGGATCAGTTGCACCTCCGCAGGCAGTAGGAACTAACCCTAGACGTGAGTCAACCTTTAAATATATAGTAGCCAGTAATTTTGTAGCCTGTAACATAGGTACGAGTCTTTAATAGATGGACTCTTCAAGTCGATACATAATTGGGAAAAATGTCGACACAAGATTGCTGGATGGACGCAGAAGTCATAATTCGAAATCCCAGCTAGAGCTATGCATTTTGATTCAATTAGGTTTGACTTCAAAAAAGAATCCTGGGATTTGCTTATAAGCACTCAATAAGTTGGTGCAAATGTGAGGACGTCAAGGACATCTATTGTGAACGCTCTTTAGATCTCGGTATAAAACACAGTATCTAGACTGAGTTAATTGTGGTTTCTAAATGCCAAAGATATTTAACGTGTTTTTTAGCTGCATGAGAAGTTTCGATCGTTTTTGTTTATGGTTTGACACCCAATGTCAAACTGTGTTGACATTTCTGCTCAGTAACAATTGTAACAATGTAACAATGAAAATTCATCATGAATCGTTTAACGCCAGAATAACGTTTCCAAATTGTGAAAATTTACTTTGAAATAAATTAATCTGCTCGTGAAGTTCATAGAGCACTTCGTCAATTTTACGGTCAACATAATCGGCCTAGTGACCAAGCAATTCGTGCAGTTTTTGGTCGTTTTCGCGAAGACAATTCTCAAGCTGTTAACGAGTCACCATGACATCCATTAAAATTACTGCTTGGATTACATGCTGGCGGCATCATCGGTCCTTATTCCCTTCAAAATGAGGAAGGAGTTACCGTTACGGTGAATGACGAGCGCTATTGAGCCATGCTGACTGATTCTTTGTTTCCAAAAATTAATCAGCTTAACAGCGACGACATTTGGTTCCAACAAGACAGTGCAACTTGCCGGGCCTCCGCCCAATTATCAAGGCTTCGCCCATCAATGACGTTGTCTAATAAAAAGCAAGGGCAGAGTAAATACTGGACTTATCATAAACATTATCAGACCTTTCCCCTCTGACGGTTGCTATGATTTGTCCAGCAACAAACTGCCGGTCATAGGTCTTGTTGAGTGGCAAGACCACCGGTAGTCCATACCAGGACTCCAGGTTCCTGTCCGGGCCTAACTTGTTGAGGTAGGCCCCCTTGTGGGAGCGCCACGGTGGCTGTGGTTTAGACCTAAATCGCAGGGAGGGTGACCCTGCTAGGGCTCAATACCCGGAGTGGAGTGGCTATAAGTGCTGGATACTGAGACCCTAAGATCAGTTAGAGGTTTTAGGTGGGCCTCGACTCATAACAAGGGTGGATTTGTGCCCTCAACACATTTCCGCTTTGGTATTAATTTTTTAATATAGCAAATAAGCGATGGCAAGGCGTACCCTTGCTCCAATGGATGTATGGGCATCCCGTGAGTTTAAGTCTCCACGACAGGTACTCACGATAATCATTAGACGTTATGTGCAACTTGCTATACAGCGCGCTTAACCATTAATTTATTGCAAAATCAATTTGGTGTCAATTTTATATCCAGGAGTGGTCGTATTAATTATAAAAGGAGTGAAAAATTGTACTGATCGAATGGACCAAGTAACTCGTAGTTGCGGCGGGCATATTTAAGAAATAAATGTCATGAAATTATCTATCCGACTATAACAATAAAATGTTCATTCCAATAATATTTCTGTTTTTAATTATTATTTAAAGTTTTCAAGCTCTTAAAAAAACACCCTTTACAACCCCCATGTGTTCAGGAATGATCTAAGACTCCTTCGTCTACCCTCCTTCCTGCTAAAGATATTCGAGGTAGTTCCCGATTTTTGCATCGAGTGCATTTTCAATCACAGAGGATTGTCGAATCGACAGCGCAATAGAATGCAATGGCGAAGTTCCTTCTAATCGGGAAAGCTTTCGACAACTTTGATACTTCCTCGATCATCTCTTTATGAACTGGATGTAAATAACTTTTTGCAGCTTAATCCACCTCTTTCTTAACAGAGGAGTTAAGATACAACTTTAAGTCCACAATGGTATGTTTCGCAAACTAGAGTGTGATGCGATGTTATACCTTACGCAATTGAAGTCACTCTATGTATGTCAAACACTCGTTTGTTAATAACGTCTCTAACGTTGGCTCTGCAAACTCTGCTCCATATAAGGCCTGCAGACGTTTTCGACATGCAGATTACAATTATCTCGGGCTGAAAGACAAACGAGAATAAAAAGAGCTAAAGAATTATTTCTTTAAAGGTACTTTTTTCAAAAATAAAAAAAGGCAAAACGGCGAAGGACACAAAAGAAAAGTTGAATAAATATTATGGGGCTAATGCTCCGTCAGATTACACCGTCAAATATAAGTTTCAAGAGTTTCGTGGTGGCCACAACTCGACTACCGATCAAGTCCGCAGCGGCAGGCCCTCTGATGCGGTTGCAGAGGACAGTGTCAAAAAAAAATACATGAAATGGTGTTGGCTGACCGGAAAGTGACCGGACTTCCACCCCTGGAGAGTCAATATCGAAACCAAACACATCTGAGTTTCAATCCACTACATCACAACAACTTTCCTTTCTCCTCCTTCTATCTTTCCGCCCGCGCCGTGGCAACAGTAAAAGGGTATCATAAACCCCTTGAGGCGCGCGTAAATTATGAACAAAAAAAAAAAAAGAAGCACACGCCATATTTTGGGCAATATTCTGCATATGAAAAAGTTATACTGCCGGTGGGTGCTCACTCCTGACCAAAAACACGAACGCGAGAGCACTTCGAAAGAGTGTTTGGACTTGCTGATGCGGAATTGGGCGGTCTTTTTGCACCGATTGCTAACTGTTGATGAAACCTGGATTCACTATTACACACCAGAGAACAGAGAACATGAGTGCCCGGCAATGAACTGAAGCCGGCACGAGTGCTCCGAAGCGACCGAGGTAGGCGCAATGGGTCGGAAAGGTTATGGCGTCGGTTTTCTGGGATTGTCATGGCATACTCTTCGTGGAATACATCGAAAAAGGAAAAACCATCAACAGCGAGTATTACTGTGCATTATTGGAGCGATTGAAGGCCGAAGTCGCTGCAAAACGGCCTCACATGAAGCGAAAAAACAGTTTGTTTTTGCAAGACAATGCACCGGCGCATAAGAGCATCGCAACCACGGCTAAAATCAATGACTTACGGCTCCAATTGCTGTCGCAGCCACCGTATTCGCCCGATTTGGCCCCCTCGGACTATTATCTCTTCCCAAACCTCAAAAGATGGCTCATCAATAAAAAATTCAGCTCACGCGAGGAAATCATCGACGCCACGGAGGAGTATTTTTCAGACCTTTCGGAATGCTGGATAAATCCGTTTTCTGTTTATAAATACATACAACCTTCGATGCCCACTTCTGAATAATTTCCATGTCTTCGTTTATGTTTTCGATAGCACAAATAGATTTGTCTAACGGACAGCAAAGACAAAGTTGGACGACGTCTGCGAGAACAATATCGGCCCGAGGATAGAACCCTGTGGTTCCCCTTGCAGTCAATCCAAGAAATGAAGACCTTTTATTTCCTACTGCCACACATTTTTCACGATTTGTAAGGTAGGAGTGCATGAGTTTCACTGCAGGAGGAAAGAATTCGAAGCAATACAGGAGCTTATCGCAAAGAATATAGTAGTGTGATCCACAGTGTCGAAAGCATTTGAGAAATCCAATAATGTTAAAAATGTACGACAGTTTGCGTCCATGGCTTTGCGCATATCGTCCACCACTAGGTAAGAGTGCGGTTTTGCAACTCCTTTTCGCACGAAAGCCGGACTGGGCCGGACTTAAGAATTGCTTGCTGGTTAAGTGCGCTTGCATCTGTTTTAGAATAGTCTTCTCAAAAACTTTCGACAAAAACGGCAGTATAGCAATCGGTCTACAGTTGAGGCTGGATCGATTATTATTCGACTCGGAAGTATTTTTGCCTTTTTCCACAAATCTAGTTATTCGCAGGTGGGTAAAATAGTATTAAAAATATGCGTTAAATAATTTAGAAGGAGAAAAGAAGTTTCAGAAATTTTGGGTTGATTTCGTATAAGCCTGTTGCATTTGATTTGACAGACAGCAGGGCTGCAACGACATCTTCATCTGTTGAACGAGCGAAATTGAAATTTCTTTCAATGCTATTTGCTGTACTTGAATGAGCCATAATACCAGGAATATGATCATTTTGGGATAGCGGGGCAGCGACAGATACAAACTGCGGGTCGAGGACATTGCAATCTACGTCTGATTTTTGCTTACCATTGCCTAACTTCCACAACTTTTGCCAAAGATCTTTTCCAGTTTGAATGTTAGGATTTAAATAATTTTGATGAAACTCCCGCTTCGCAGTTTAGATGCGTAGGACAACCAATTTGCGAATAGAGCGATAAATGTCGTAGAGCACATGAAGCTTATAACGTTTTCCAGCGAATGTAGGCTAGATTACGTTTGTGAATCAGTTCTAAAATATCTCGATTAAACCAAAGAGAAGAACTGCTTTTAATTGTCCTAGCTCGTAGCGGAACGTGTCGATCGGAGAGTGTTTTTAAACTAGCTTCAAGGAATGATACCTGCTGATTAACTGAGGGCATACAGTAAATGTCTTTCCATTTTATCTCAACAACATCAGACCGTAAATTCTGATAATTAATGTTTTTGAAATCTCGGTAAGAGAATACGGTTTCAGTTGTAATTATCTGCATGTCATAGGTTAAGTAGATCAAATCGTGTTTCGAGAAGCCCGCCGCTGTTAGTTGACTGTAAAACAGAGCTTTATCAGAATTACCTATAAGGAACACGTCAAGGAGAGTGGCAGAATCATTTGAAAAGTGAGTTGCTGTTAATACGTTAACAGGTGTAAGGTCAATACTCTTGAAATTGTCAACCATTTGAGCAGAGGAACGTACATTAAGTAGATTGCAGTTGAGGTCACCACAAACAATGATATTCGGGGTCGAATATGAATTCTTCTCTGGGATTCTGAAAACAGGAGTCATATCTTCTTCTTCTTCTTCTTCTTATCCTTTTATTAACCCTTTCCTCGTTATACGAACTTATGCGTAACGAATTTCCCATTTTTACTGCATCGCTGCTGCTCCGTTTATGGGGTTGGCCAATGTCGCAGACCGCAGAACGCGTCTACATAATGCTCGGTCCTGGATCGCTTCAGTGGTAAGCCCCAGGCGTTGTTGCGCATTTGCCATCTGAGAAATCCAGGAATTCTTTTTCCGACCTCGTTTTCTTACAGTTGGAGTGACCGTAGTTGATAGTGCCTTTTTAACCGGATTTTCCGCAGATCTTCTTTGAACGTAGCAATACCAGCTTATTCTATTCGCCTCAAGCTGTTCGGTTACCGAATTCTTTATATGTAGACTTCCTCTTATACGCGTAGATCTAATGCAATCGCGTTTAGTGACCACTAGACATCCTTAACATTTTCATTTCCGCTGCCTTCATTTTGTTTTTAAACGCTTCGTACATTGTCCAGCACTGTGAACCGTATATAAGAGCTGGTCTAACAACCGTGGTGTAGAGTTTCCCCTTTAATTTAAGTGGAAACTTTCGGTCGCAAAAGATTCCCGAATTTTCCCGCCATTTCATCCATCCCACACTCACTCTGTGGTTTACGTCGTCGTCACATTTCGCTTCCATGTTAACGATTGATCCTAAGTACTTAAAGATAGTGCTTTTCGGAAGAACTATTCCGTCTAACATTATATCCGGAACAGGTCGCAACGCATGCGCAAATGGGCACGTCAAATGCTCCGTCTTTGAACGACTTATTTTAAACCCATTTCTCTCTAGCGCATTTCTCCATGAATCTAAGGCATTCTGTAAATCTTCGACGTTATCGCTAAGTATTACTGCCTCGTCAGCGAAGAGAATTGGCGTTACATTTGCTTCACGCATGCAGTCTCTTAAAAAATAATCGAATACTACGTTAGAGAGGAAAGGGCTAAGTACGCTTCCTCGATGCTCTCCGACATTAACTGGAAATTCTCTCGTTAGTCCAGCAGAGCTTTTAACCGCAGTTTTCACGTTTCCGTACATGTCTTGTATTATTCTAACATACGTTTCCGGTACGTTTTGAGACCTCAGCGCGGCCCATATGAGATCCCTAGGCTCTCGATCGAATGCTTTCTCGAGGTCGATAAATACCATGTGTAAATCCTTAGACGAATCTCGATGCTTTTCCATTATTATTCGTAGGCTTTGGATAGCGTCCACCGTCGATCTTCCTTCAACAAATCCACACTGGCTATTATCGAGCTTTATTATTTGCCGAAGACGTTCTAGGCTTAGAAAACGGGAGTCATATCTCTGCTGTTATTCGGCCTGTATATTATTCCAAGTAGCAAATGCTCAATACCACATGCTTATCCACGTAGACTTTGGACTTTGGGTAACCTCAACAGAAAAAGTCTTGAAGTGTGATATTACATGAACTAGGCGGCCAATCGATCGATCCAAAGCGTGAAACAAATTTTTCACCGAATTGTTCTTGCAATAAAGACATGGTTTCACGAGTTGTGTGGCAAATGCGACCGAAATGGAGACGATTCGGATGGTCGGACGGCTTCAGTTCTTATACGAATTTATTTTTGTATGCATTTAAACCAAGATCATCGCGTGAAAGATCAGTGTGACACCACGCATACGTGACCTCTTATGAAGTCTTCAACGGAAAAGCTACTTTTGAAAAAAATCCCTCTTTATCAACTATCAATCAACTAACGCTGCATAGCAGCAATCAACAGACCTTAAATTAACGGAAATTTATTTAAATCACCTAATTTCAGAAGTCAGAGCAAGGAATGCTAATTGTTTCTTAGTAAACTATGTAAACTGTATAAATCCTGAGCTAACCATTATGCCGTTATTTAACTCAGCCTAGATCATGTTACCACTGAGCATTCCTCGCGATGATGTCTTAATGAGCTGCAGAGACGAGAAGTAGAGTTTGTGGAGCAATTCATCTGCAAATGCTCTGTTTTGGCCTGAGTCACTATGCAGTTTCCAGTTCCCAGATTGAATTGATCTCTCGCCCAAGAAGATGGTTGACTTTAACAAAATGATAACGAAATCTCTTATGTTTCTACCCCTATTTAGTGATATCCACCACTACCACCACTTACCTATTCTTATCTGGGTAATATCAATTTGGCAATCCTTTTCATCGGTTCTCGGGAACAATCCTACCATCATATGGACACAATCGAACTATATATTCTCCCAAAAAAGGTATTCTGCTACCTTACACGCAAATTTCTAGTTTAAGAAATAGCTAAGGTTAATCAATAGTTAGCCAAATGTCTACGGTATTTAGTGGTAATTAGAGGATGTAGACTCTAAGTAACCTCCAACATATGAGAATAAGCAGTTTTTCAACGCATTCAGTACCGGAAATCACAAAAGTTTTAATCTTCGTTTAACGTTCATAAATAAATTAGGCTTTGGGAATTTTTTTTCTTCTCATAATTGCATCACCATCGAGAATTGCATTTCCCGCCAAAACTTGTGATTCGTGTTTTATTCTTGGCGGTATTTTCTTTCAATTTATCTTTCTCTTTTCTTCTTAGCACATGGTTTTCGAATCACTTATTCTTGTATTCCGCGCATTGAAAGGCCTACCATCTTCATCGTACATACATATGTATGGCTTTGTCCAAGTATGTACGCCTTAAAGAGTAATAAAACAAAAAAATAAATAAATAAAATGTGGAGCCCATGGAAACAGTGGGTACGGTGGATGCATGCAACACACTATGCATTGCAGCAAGAAGCCTCTATAACTCGTACTTACCATATATATTGTAGAAAGTGTCATACTTCATATATGGTGTCTAGAATCTAAATTTATCTTTCAGATTCTCGACGGAGAAGGAATGCAAATAACTGGAGTTTGATGCATGGAAACCCCAAAGAACGTCCTCCAGCGATAGTGCGTATGGTTATTAAATGCCACGTGTTGCTGGGTTGCTACATATGTAGCTGTTGACTGTACAAAGAGATTCTTATTGGAAATCATGCCCCCGGAGGACCACTCTGGACAGAATGTTGCAAAACGTTGCTTTTGAATTTTACTCAAAGTACTCATATGTACGAGTATGTACTCGTATGTGATTAAGCAGTTTTAACTAAAAACAGAGCACACATACGAGGTGGCGCAAAATTAATCATCCAATTTTGTTTTTGAATTACTTGTTTTAAAAAATAAAAAAAGAATGATTTTGAGTGATGGAAATCTTTATTTGGACCTAAGTGGAAAAGATGACTTCCGCGTAGTTGCTGCTGCCGCCAGTGTTGATATACTCGTACATTTGTGCCCATTTTATCACATTTCCCATGACCTTTCGTAAGATTTCCAGTGATAACTGTTCGCATTCCTGTCGAATAATCTTCTTAAGGGCTGCGATTGCCTAAGGAGTGTTGGCATAAACCGGCGACTTCAAGTCCCAAGCCCCAAACAAAGAAGTCTGGGGTGGTTAAATCGGCGATATTGCTGGCCATGCTAAAACGCCAAAACGGGAGATTACGCGACCAGGAAACGCTTCCTTCACAATATCCATTGTGGCTCGTGCTGTGTGTGTGGTTGCACCGTCTTGTTGAAACCACATGCTCACCAAGCCCCGCTCATCCAATTACGGCAGTAAAAAGTCGTTTATCATGGCCCTTTAGCATTCGCCAGTAACAGTGACTGTTTTGCCGATGGCGTCTTCAAAAAAATACGGCCCAATCACTCCTCCCGCGTGATCGCCGCACCACACAGTGGCTTTGAGTGGATGTAATGGCTGATTTTCATTGCCCCAGTAACTTATTGCATATTGACGTAACCGCTTAAGTGGAAATTCGCCCCGTCGCTCATGATAATTTTCGACACAAAATCGTCATCTTTGTTGTTGAGATTGAGGATGGCTTGACAGTAATTTACACGCGACTGACGGTCAGGAGGCATTAATTCACGCACTGTTTGCACTTTGTACGGGAACATGTGTAAGTTTTTCACGAAAATTCGCTGTGGGGTCCATCTGGTGATGCCCAATTGCGTGCTTTGATGTTTCTTCATTCTCAACGACATTGGCAGCCACAGCCGTGATATTCTCGGCCGAACGACCAGTCCGGTGGCGGCCACGCCCTGCATGGTCTCCTGTGGTTTAAGTCTGTTGGAATTATTGTCCAGTTGGCGCGACATACTCGTAATTAGGAAATCGACGTTGAGATTCAACCTGCGCTGACACCACCGACAGATTATTGGTCAAACAAATCGACACAATCATTCCACGTTCTTGCGGATTATATCGCTCCATTTCCTGTCTGGTCGTGTACTGCAGCTTTCTAGTTCACAAATATCAAATATCGGATAGGATGATTAATTTTGGGCCACCTTGTACTTATGTATTTTTGAATATGCAAAACTATATTGGTTCTATAACTTAATTCGTGCGGTTTGCTAAGAGATGGCGTAACTTGAATTATTCCATTGGAACATGCGTTGGAAAGCTACTGTCATTGTACTTCATTTCAGTATATGTCATTCATTTGAATCGTAAACAATAATAATTTTTTTTCACTCAAATATGTCGAACATTGTGCCTGAAAAAGTGTTTTTGCGGGGAGTTCTTCTTCATTACTTTTATATGAAGAAAATTGCTGCCGAAAGTCATCGTACTTTGGTGGAAGTTTATGGTGAACATGCGCTAGCTGAGCGAACGTGCCAAAAGTGGTTTGCACGATTCAAAAGTGGTGATTTTAGCTTGGAAGACGATGAACGTCCTGGGCAGCCAGAAAAGTTTGAAGATGAAGAACTGGAAGCATTACTCTATGAAGATTGTTGCCAAACACAAGAAGAGCTCGCAGAATCTTTGGGTGTATCGCAAGCAGCCATTTCAAAACGTTTAAAAGCAGCTGGATATATTCAAAAGCAAGGAAATTGGGTTCCACATGAACTCAAGCCGAGAGACGTCGAAAGGCGGTTTCGCGTGTCCGAAATGCTGCTGGAACGCCACAAAAGGAAGTCATTTTTGCATCGGATTGTTACTGGTGATGAAAAATGGATCCATTACGACAACCCCAAGCGCAAAAAATCATATGTGAAACCCGGCCAACCAGCAAAATCAACGGCAAAGCCGAATATCCATGGCGCGAAGGTAATGCTCTGTATTTGGTGGGATCAGATGGGTGTGCTGTATTATGAGCTGCTAAAACCGAGTGAAACCATCAATGAACAACGCTACCGAACACAATTAATTCGTTTGAAGAGAGCAGTAGCCGAAAAACGCCCGGAATATGCGACCAGTCACGAACCAATAATTTTCCATCATGACAACGCTCGGCCCCACGTTGCTATTCCGGTTAAGAACTATTTAGAAAACAGTGGATGGGAAGTCCTACCCCACCCGCCTTATAGCCCAGACCTTGTCCCGTCTGACTACCATTTGTTCCGGTCGATGCAGAACGCCCTTACTGAAATACGGTTCACATCAGAGCAGAATATCAAAAATTGGCTTGATTCATTCTTGGCTGCCAAGCCGGCGCAGTTCTTTTGGGATAGGATCCACAAATGGCCAGAAATATCGGAAAAATTCATAGCTTCAGATGGGCAATACTTTGAATAATACTATTGAATACTAATACTATTGAAAAAACCGTAACCGATCAACCAGGCAGGAATCACTCAGAAAATCTGATGGCACATAAACTGAGTCGAAAACAGAGATTCTACGTCTCTTACTTCTTACTTAAGGCTCACTTCCCAGGTAACCTATTGAAATCCAACTCACAAGTAGTAAGAAATTTGCCCCTGTCTCTTCAGTTGTGGTGACGAATGAAGCTAATACGCATGCTGTTGTTTCATTTGATGGCTTCAAGTCGCCTGGCATTGATGGCATTTATCTAGCCTTGCACTGGCATACATACCGAAACCCTGGCGAACAGTGAAAGTAGTCTTTATACAGAAAATCGGAAAACAGAAATACACGCTCTTCTTTATGTTGAACAGAGGTTGCCTCCAGGGGGCGTTCTTACTCGATTGCTATGATGCATCTTGGTCGACTCACCGCAAAATGCGTCTGACGTCTAAATCGCAGGAAGTTGGTCGTGATTGGTTGCTAGTGTGCTAGAAATGGGCTATCAGCCGATTTCCGCAATACTAAGGTTTTTTTTACGAGAAGGGGGGAGTTGACTGGATTAAGTCGTCTTTGGTGCAACACGCACTAGTCTTACACTGCAGAAAAAAATATGAAATCGACATGCCCATGGGCAGATTCTGAGCTAAGAAAGGACTACATGGGTCTTCACTGAAATGAGCTTCCTGCTAGTCCGAGAATGCAAGATTTCAATGAAAGCAGTCACTGAGTCTTGCCTGGGTTCCAGGTCACAATGGGTCATGACCAGAGGAGGGTTAGAGTTTCCATTGACAGGTGGGTTGCAAATGAGGACAACTGAAGACGGAATGATTTTCCCGGTTGCAGGCAGACCAAAAAAATGCTTGCCGACCTCTCTCGGGCTGCTTGATGTACCTCAGAAGAAAACACTGTATGCTGCTTACTGGCATCGTGACCGTGCCACTCCATTTTTGCTAAGCACTGATTTTTTGCTGTGCAGAAGTGATGCAATATACTGCGAAGCTTGTTGTGAAAGTGATGATGACACCGTGGCGTATTAACTTTGTGAATGTTTGGCTAATGCTCGCATCAGCCTGTGGTTACTCGGCGTTGACTTGACGTGGTGGGTGCTGGAACCGTAGACACTTACTCCTCTTTCCTCAAAAAACTCCATTAAAATGATTTTACTTAGAGTACAATGGACTAGTTCTATGCTTAAGTGACTAGTTACTCTGTTTAGGTCAATAATTGATTATTTAGGAGTAAGCAGATTTGAGGTGAAGCGACCTGAAAAAAAATACCTTCTTAGGAACGTATTGCCTACTATTCTGGGCGTCCCAACGTTTGGAGGGACCAACATTGACGTAGAGAGAGCCTTGTATTGTATCATAAAGAAATTTGACGTTGAACGGCTACAATAGCAGAAGGCCGCAAGGTCATTTTCTGTGTCTTTAAAAGGTTTCGAGAAACCTTATGTTACCAGCATCAATAACAGAAAAACTGTAGCAACATTTTTGCTATACATTTGTTACAGCGATTCAATAGTAATTCAAATGCTCGCTCTAGCTCATTTTGCAGAATAACCTCCAGAGCCAGTGTCGAAACATTTATTTTAATGTCGGAAACAAAGAGAAGTCGGACGGTGTCGAATCAGGCGAATGCATTGGATGCATTAACACACACACTTGATTTCGAGCCAAAAATTTATGAACAATGAGTGCTGTGTGACATAATATGTAAAGAATGGTTCGAATGGTCTCTTTTTTTATGTTTAAGGATCATTGCAGTCTGCTGCAAAAAAAAATTACGTACTTTTTGGATCATTTCAGGCCTTTCTTTTCATTGTCATTGCCCAAGAAATGTTTATGCCACTCGAAAACAACTGTTCTACTTAAACAATTATCACTGCATCGATCGGAATGTTTCTGATGCATTTTACCAAGTTTTGCGTGAAATTGTATCACCGCTCTTTGTTCCATGTTAAAATTTCAAAATCAAATGAAAAGGTGTTCTGGAAAAATAATTTGTATAATTGTTAAATGTCTACTTAATGTCATAAAATTTTGACAGATGATAGAGAAAGATTTAAGCTTTAAAAATTGTGTTCGGACAGATAGACGGCGCTCATGGTTGCTGAGATATAGCTAGCAGATGTAATAAAGGGTGAGCCAACAGATAATGTGGATGTTGGCTGTCAATTACTGTCATTTATTGAATGCAATGTGGTTGACAGTTCTCATACAATCTTTGGTAATTGTCAAGAAGTGGTTTACCAATCAATAATGGATTTTTAATTTCAGTTTTATTCCAAAAATTGGCGATCTAAAAGAGTAACATTTAATAAAATTTGTGAATTTTTCGATCAACAATTCGTACTACAGTGAAGCGTTGTAAAGAAACTGGTTTGGTATCGAGTCAAACTTCGTATCAGCATGCTCGGCTACCACATAAACGCCAAAACATCACCACTGTTAGCGAAAGTGTTCAAAATCAGCCAGGTACTTCGGTATTCGTCGCCGAAGTCAACAATTGGGCCTGACTTAAGTGTGGCAATTTACAGCGAAATGTAACGGTTGATCCTCATTTGCACGCCTATAAGATCCAAATTACATAACAATTGGAGCCTTTGGACCATCTACAACCTGGCCGATTAGTTAACTGGATGTTGGTTCGCCAGGATCGGCGGCATCATAGGTCCGCGACATTTCAGGATCTCAAGCATTACATCAAACCGAAATTGTGGCCAACAATCAACTAATTCTTCAAAAAGTCATCGATCATTTCGACCTTCGGATGGTCGCTTGTGTTAAGGCTTAATTCAAATTGATCATTTGCTGTCGGCAGCAACCCGTTTCGCAGGTTTAAGCGATGATCGTCCAATAATGCACAAAATTCGCTGTCTTTCACGTTCTTCGTTTCTCACATCAAAATTGCCACTTTTTAATATTTTAAACCGCTTAGAGCACTGTAATTTAACAACAGCATGCTCACCGTAAGCTTCAACAAGGATTCGATACGATTTGGCAGCAGTTTTCATTAAATAGAGACAGGAAGTCAATGCTGTCCGCAAAACAAAGTCTCCAGAAACAAAATTTTGACAAGCTCAACGCTATTACAAACTATGCTGTCATATGAAACTTGAATTGTTGAGACTAGCAAATCTTTATCAACAAGGAAATGGCGCCAATGATGCAGTTTGATGGTAATTACCCCCACAGCTGGCGCCATCTATGGGCAAATTCCGGTTTCAGATTAATTACCGACCTGGTATACAGATATAAGTAGAACATACACCGTAGATACGTCTTTTCATTATATAATGCCCTACGATATTTTAAGTCAAAGATGCGTGAAGCACTACAGACCCCTTTGATGAATAAAACGTAATTCAATAATCTTCAATAATCCAGTATCTGTTGTATTTAAAGCAGAAATAAAAATATATCGTAATAATCGTTAGCACACACCTTGTTAGTGCTGCAGCGATTAACGCTTCGCATAGCCAATTGCACATAAGACATGGACATCTACTTTGGCATATGCGCTCTACGTGAAACAGGAAACCACCAACCAAACCAAACCGACCGCCAGCTCCGTTGATGCATTCAAAATGCACTTGGTAACATAACCCGGTGCATTCATTCGATACTCACCAAACCAAAAAAAAAACAAAAGCCTTCTGTTTAGATATCGATTTTCCACATACATATGTACATAGGTGTAAGGAGGCGACATATTCAAGAACCAGAATCATCCAACGGATAAAAACTCCGATTTTTTCTTTCCTCCATTGTTTTTTTTTGTTATTTTCTTTGTTTTAACTTTTAACAATAAATTCACACTGGATAAGAGTAAGTAAGACGACCTAAAAACCAACCATCCCATGTGTATCTTATGCACATACATACATACAAACAAGTATGTATATAGATATGTATCCGTGCAGTAAAAACGCGGCCTAAAGGAGAAAAATGCGTTCTGATGCAGTGCGCCAGTATCAAATGCTACAAACGAATACAAAACACTACTGACCAGTGTGACCATCCGTTCGGTTTTTTATTTTTTATAATTGTCGTACACTAAAGGAATTTAATATATTTGCACCTTAAAATATTTGCACACAACACTGACGAAGGGAGGAAAGTTAGGGAGGATAGAAAGTGTGATACTGATGTACATTGGTCTTAAAAGTTATACGGGAAATAGAGAGCTAGGTAGGGCACTCCATAAGCGAGTTGTTCGGCTTACGACGGAATAAAGATATTTCGCATTACGCCCAAATGTAGGTTTAAGGGTGAAACGATGAGCGTTCGGAGAAAGACGGGTGTCACGCTTGAAGGTTTGAAGGGACGGAATGCTACACACAATTTAATTTAGGAAAAGTGGTGTGATATTGACCATGTAAAACGGTAGTCAAAGGTATCTATTGACTGTGCAATATTGCCGTCACTTAGTGCTTGTAAGTGCTTTAGGGACAATGTGGGCATTGTTCTCAAATTTCAGGGGAATAAATGTAAAATATTTTTTGGACCAGGTCAGAAAAGGAAAAGTAGTTCTTATATTGCGTCAGGATACCTAGATATTTCGCAGCACTTTTGGCAAAATCAAAAATTTGGTCAATATGTACAAAAACCGCTCCAAAAGAAAGGAAGATACAACATTTAAACTTACGAATTTGTGTATTCAAAGATCTTAAAGCAAGTAACGTGCTCACAAGTGGCCACATAAGATCCATCGCTGTAAGAACTGATATACAAAAGTCAGCATTTCTTGTGTCTATTATCCACCAGAGAATTTGGTCAAAGCTCCTTTGACCTAAAAAAGGCTCTGGGAAAAGGATTGATTTTTGGCTTGGTAAAGACATGGGAGCATATTTAGTCTCTTGAGTAGAAGGAAGCCCAAAAACGTTCCTTGTTTCCATATGATGGGTTCATTTGTCATTATTTTATCTACGATACTAAGTGTTGTCTTGACAAGTCCTGTAACATATTCGCCTTCCAGTGATCAGATAAGACGAGCCGGACAAAAAGAGGATGAAAAACTGCGGCTATTGCTATCGACAACAAGAGTGGTGCTTGTTTGGATGCAGAATTATCATTCGAGTCGCATTTAGCCAGTCAGCCTTTGAGAGATAAAGATGAAGACAGCCGAGCTTCTGGATATATCATACATACACACATACGATTACGTTAATAAAAAAAAAAGCATAAACAAAACAAACATGTAATGAGCATTTTTGATGACACTGTTGAAAGGTGTTTGAAAGAGGAAGAATCTTTTTATAGCGAAGCTATGGCTGCAGTTGACCCGAATGGCTAGAGGAATTTAGACATAAAATACTGCAAGCACCTGAAGTCAAGTGTTATTTCATCTCTCAAGAGGTTCTTGTCTGGAAGCACATATAGCAACACAAGAAGCCTAAAATGCAAAGAAGGACAAGACCTTATTACTGGCTTTACGACATATAGAGACGGAACGAAAACCGGGAAGCTTAAATTTTTGTATTGATTCATAGAGTATACAGATTGGGTTATGTATGGAATAGTACATCGTTTAAATGGACGCCATGGCTTTGCTGGCAGATTTCTATGACCGTTTCGCATAAATGTGGCTGAATTTCATTACTACACCTCCCATTTTCCTCTTTCAAGGCGTTGGTGGTTGTGGGCTTATTTGCATAGAGCTTTGACTTTAAAAAACCCAAAGAAAAAGGGCCAATAGCGTTAAACCGCAAGATCTGAATGGCCAATTCTGATCGCAAAAACGGCCGATTACACGATTATTACAATAATTGAATTGTTTTTCTGGCTGTATGGCATGTGGCACCGTCTTGTTGGAACCACATGTTGGTCACATCCATATATTTTAATTTAGGCACTGAAAACTGAGTTATCATGTCACTATAACGAACACCATTGATTGTTAATGCCTGACCAGCCGCATTTTCGAAGAAGAACGGTCCGATAGCATCCCAAAATTCGCACCAAACAGTCACACGTTGTGGATACATTTGTTCCTCAACAATTACTCGTGGGTTTTCTGAATCCCAAATGCGACAATTTTGACGATTAACGAAGCCATCAAGATGAAAATGAGCTTCATCACTGAAGATTATTTTGTTCGACTGTAGCTGACAGACCTTCATTATTTTTAAAATATTGCTCAACAATGAGAATGTGTTGTTCTTTCGTATATCGCCCCATTTTTACTAGTCCCGAAATGTCAGCTGTCAAATTTTTATCTTTTTGTTTGTTGTCATCACTGTATTACTAAATGGCGCGCGATTGTAATTTTGTGTGAATTATGAGACATCCTTATAAGTTAAATCGCGGTACTTAGGATATGACAGCTAAATTCCTGTAAACTGTAAAACGGTAGTTATGACCGAAATTCTACTGTCAGGTAGCCAAACATTGATGACCGACAATTTTGTTCAGTCAATCTGGGCATAGCCGTATCCAAGAAAGATGCTATGACTAGCTGCCAGTCTCCCGAAAGTTTCAAAAGAAGACAACTTGGTAAGAATTGGTAAGAACATATACCAATTCATCTGCAAAATAGGTCAATTGAACGATGAGCCTCAAAATTGTTTGTCAGATTATGAAGGAAGAGGTGTAGGGCCATTTAACATCGCCTACAAGGTCTTACTTGTGGTACGCACTCTGTATAAGAATATTTAGACTATCAATGTGACTTAAGGTTGATGCATTGCACAGAATACTACTCGTACTTGTACAGAGACGACTTCTGCGGATCAATACATTGTGTTTGAACCAATGTCAAACTCGATAGATTGCGCAGGAATGGAATAGGGAATGCACGGTTTACGGAAAGGACGTCAACGATACGTTTAATAATAAACAAGGTTTTAAGACAGATAATAGGCTGTTGTGCGACTTGCACGGAGGTGCTGGAGATGGTTTTACGAGGGCAAAACGAAGTATGTAAACCGTGGGCTATCGGTTGGTTTATTTTCAAAAAGCACTGTTCGCAATTTCGTAATTATTGTTGCTTTATTGAAAGAAGTGGCAATGGCGATGGCGCGATAGTTAGCTCATTGGACTACCACGCAGAGAGTCTGGGTTCGATTCATGGCTGGGTCACCAACAATTTTTCAAATCGCCATCACCCTTTTGGCGGGCAATGGCAAACTCCCGAAAGTAAAAAAAATTGCTTACGAAAAAAGCTTCTAAGGAGTGCCGTTCGGACTCGGCGATAAACCGTAGGCCCCGCTCAGATGTGACAAAAATGAAAGCATGAGCAACACAAATGAGTGTCAAGAAGTTAGGCCATGAATATTTTGACCAATATTGCTCTTGAGTGCCTGAATCGTCATTGGATTGTTCGCATAGCTTCGATCTTTAACGGCACTCCACAAAAAAAAAGCACAACGGCTTCAAACAGCAACACCTTAAAAACGACTAATTACAGAATTTTTGAACTCGGCTTGCAATAAATCGATTGTTGAATAGCTGGCGTGGCACGTAGCTCCGTCCTGCTGGAACCATAGCTCACCTAAAAATAGGTTGTTATGTCTTGATGGACTCTTACGTTTCTTCCCTTGTTGTCTTGAAAGAAAGTAATGCGGTCACTCTAAAAATTGGCAATTTAATTTATTCTGCCAAGATGGAAATGTGTCTAATCTGAACATATATTTTACTTTAACAAGGTTGTAGTTCATATCAAGCTGTTCTAAAATTGAAACAGAAAAGCGATAACGAAGCGGGAGTTTGCTTTGCTTCAATTCTTAACTCAATTGGACCTTGTAAGCGAATAATCCGAGATCTTTGTGCAAAATTCTCTTTAGGCTAGTGCGACTGATGTTCAGCTGCTGAGATCTTCGGCGCGTTGAGATCCTCGGGCTTAATAATAATAATAATAGGAAAACCTACTCAGAGCACGTCATCCAGCCCAGTTTATTTTATGAATCTGAGAACGAGCAGTGGATCCGTAATTGGTAAATCCTTTCCTTGAATTTGATGTCTTCCCAGATATTTAAACCTTTTTTTGGGTCAGTGCCCCCGCAAGATTCCAGTATATGTTCTGGAGTTTTTGTGAAATCATTGCAGAATTTGCAAAGACCTTCATCTAATATCCCTATTTTCCTTAGGTGTTCCCTGAGTTTGCAATGCCTCGTTAGGAAACTAGATAGGATGCGTAGGTTATCTTTGCTAAGACTGATACATGTTTTAAATCTTTGGAGATTATAATCCTCTAGGATTTTTTTGGTTTGTCTCAGACCTTGGAAATCCCGAAAGGTTCTAGCCCTTTTCTCCTTTTCCGATTCTCTGAATTTTTCGCGTAGGGTGTGTTCCCCTATCCCGCAGAATGGTTGAGGTCCTATGAAGGATTCTGCTGCCTCTTTTCTTGCTAGAGAGTCCGCCGCCGCATTGCCAGTGATGCCCACATGGCCTGGTATCCAGCAGACAGATACTCTATTTTTCTTGCCCAATTTGTTGAGACTTTGTAGGTATTCCCATACAAGTTTGGATTTAATGACAAAGGAGTCCAGTGCTTTGGTAGGTGCTTGACTATCTGACATTATTGCTATGTTACAGATTCTCTAATTCTTTTCGGGATTGATTCGAAAGCATCTTTCTTTGGCGCATACTTCTGCTTGAAAGATGCTGGTACTCTTGCCCATGGATTCATGGTATTTCGTTCTTGGCCCAAGAACAACTTCTGCACCAGTTCCCTCGTCAGCTCCCGAGCCGTCTGTATATCACTTTATCGTGTGGTCGTCAGTCCATAGATGGTGGATTCATCGCTACATTGCTGAGTTTCGTTAAGAAATTCTTTTGAAAGTTGTATATCTTAATGCTGTCATCTCTTGGAATAGCCAAGAGTGGAAGTTTTCCGAGCAGTACATCATATTCTTTCGAATTAATGCATTTCCCATATCCAGTTCCTTTGCTATTCTTAGAATGGTTTTATTCGCCGCCTCTGAGACAATGAGGTGTAGGGGAGTTAATTCCAATACACCTTCATTGCAGCAGTTGGGCATCTACGCATTGCGTCAGTGATGCATAGGGACGCCAGTCTTTGCACCTTGTTAAGAGATTCTCTCTTTGTGACAAGACTGCTTCGTTTTCTCCATGCTACTGCACCATATGTGATCATTGGTCTCACAATCGCTATGTACGTCCATCGCAGAATGTTAGGGGCACAGTCCCACGACTTTCGCCGTTGATCTGCCCGCCCTGTATGAATGTTGACGATGGTGCAGAGGGGACATACTTAGTGTTTCCCCACTTAAGTAATTATCCACAGCCTTCTCTATTGTTCTCGGGCTTAAGAGGACCTGGATACATCAGTGGAAGTTATTAGATTATTTCGACCTAAATTTCTTTTCAAAATACGCAACACAAAGTACATCCACAAAGCTGTATTTTGGAGCTAGCTTTAAAATATTTTCCACTGGTGTTCAAGTGTTAATCGATCCATTTCGCGCCTGAAAATATAATACCGAGTTGCTGTCAATTTTTTGAGCACGTAAGAGCTGTAGTGTCAGAAAAACATGTGATTCAATAGATAACCCATATCTGTAACATAAGACTAGTTAGAGCCGTTGCCCTAAGCTCTGCGAGGGTCCTTTTTCAATTTTGAGAATGAGAAATGAAATAATTAAGAGATAACTCCCACCGATCGCCGTTTCTTTTGGCCAAGGAAGTAATTAAGGCTCTCACTTGAACAACCAAGGTACGACACTTATCATCCCAGACCAGGCCATTTACTGAAAATTCGTCAATAAATAAACGAAGACGCCGTCAGCTGTTTTGAGAAAAAATAATTATTGGGGAAGTCTTTGTCATGTCGCTTGTGGACAGTTAATGAGTAATTACGACGATATCGACGACAATATCAGAAGATGGCTAGGAAATGTGGCCTATTCTTCTGGGAGTCCGGAGTTTTGACCGCGTGTATAACTCGGCCTGATACGGCGTAGACAAATTATTCACAAGTTTTGTGAATTATACCAATGGTATACATCAATAGGTAGACGTTTGCGGGAATGAGTTATTGCTTGACTTGAAGCTTCAAAAAGATTTGCTTGCACCATACCGAACATTTTTTTAAGTCATCTGGCAAGCAATGGTGAGAAATTTTGCTGATTGACTGTGGAAATTGCATCGAATTCATTACGTCCTAGTGGCGAACTCATTTATGTAGTGGTGGCTGATTTTTAGTTAGATATGTAAGAAAGTTTTGCTAAATATTATCGACTTCCGCCTTACTTCTTTTTTATGAATGGGAATTATAAGAGATTTCTTCTAACAGAAAGGAATAAAACCTGCTGAAAAAGATAGGATTAGAAAGGCAGCAAGGGAAGGACCGTGATGGGTAACACACTCATTTATAATAATAGACACAAGGCCATCAGGGCCAGAAGAAAAATTATTTTCAAGTTTGATAATGTTTTCAGAAACATCTGCATTGTTTCTCATACGAAGGTTGTCTGAAAAGTTTCCGACCGCAACGTAAAGATAGCGGCACTCGTCAATAAAAGCTAGTGCATGCTAGTAGTGCATCTTTTGACAGTTCCTTACCCAAGTTTCAATCATTTTGGACGCGCAGTTTTTAGTTGACAGTCGTTTGAGTGAGTCGATGTGAGTGTTTTTTTTGTGAAAATGGGAAAAATTGAGTATCGAGCTGTTATTATAGTAAATTCTTGTTTTTGAAAGGCAATACGCCTACGCAAGTCAAAAATGAGTTGGACTCTGTATATGGGGACTCTGCACCATCATTTACCACAGTGCAATTTTGGGTAGCTCAATTTAAACGTGGCCGTAAGAGCTTGGAAGATGATGAGAGTTCGGGACGTCCAAAAACTGCAACCACTGACGATAACATTGCTAAAGTTCACCAAATGGTGTTGGACGACCGCCGAATTAAAGTGAGAGAGATAGTAGAGGTTATGAAAATGTCCAAAGAACGTGTTTTTTACATATTAAATCCGGATTTAGGTATGAAAAAGCTGTCTGTGCGTTTGGTGCCGCGTTTGCTTACGTTAGTCCAACATTTCCAACGCTCTGTTGGCAAGTTTGGCGCCAATTAATTACTGTAGATGAAACTTGGATACACCCTTATACGCCCGAAATAAAAATTCAGTCAAAACAGTGGACAAGCTGGCTCAAAAAAAAGCAAAAACTGTTTTTTCGGCTGGGAAAATGATAGCGACTTTTTTTTGGGATAGTAAAGGAGTTATCTTAATCGATTATCTTCAAAAAGGAAAAACCATTACAGGAGCATACTATGCATCATTACTTGCCAAGCTGAAGGCAGAAATTGTGGAAAAACGGCCACATTTGCAGAAAAAGCAGGAAAAGAAAATCCTGTTTCATCAAGACAACGCGCCGTCTCACGACTCAGCTGTTGCCATGGCGAAAATCCATAAATTACGGTTTGAAGTGCTTGACCCTGCCTTATTTACCAGATCCAGCCCCAAGCCACTTTTTTTTGTTCCCTCATCTAAAAACTGCGCTCGGCGGACAGAGATTTTCGTCAAATGAGGAGGCCATCACCTTTGCGAACAATTATTTTGCAGAAAAAAACGCCAAGTACTATTTGGACGGGTTAGAGAGATGGGATCATCGCTGGGAGAAGTGTGTAGAGTTACAAGGAGGCTATGTAGAAAAATAAAAAAAAAAATTGAGAAAACATTTTTTGTATCATTGTTCGGTGGGAAACTTTTCAGACAACTCTAGAATGTGTTGCTAAAGTAAGTAGGGTCGGGTCCAGTTGTGTGCTAAGAAAAAGATTGCAAGTAAACTTGCATTTGTTATTAGGTCAGCAGAAGATTCACTGAAAAATTTAAATAAGCAAATTTGTAGAAACGTTTAAGGTCAGAAGTTGAGCTAAATTGCATGTGATAAAGGTACTTAAGTTAAAGAGACTCACACGGTTAGAAAAAAAAAACGATTGTACTCGTACATTTATACCAATAGCTACCAAAGTCGCAAGCAGATAAAGTTCTTAAAAATTTGTGCCACAATTTGTTTCTGCTATTAGGAAGAGAGCGCAACACCTTGTTTTCCCAGGAGGAGATGACGGACGAACAGTCTCTTCGGGTGGAATATGAAAGCGATTGGACTTGGGGATAGATATGACGGATCTGTCGGCTTTATAATAAGGTAAGAAGCTTTTGGCAAGACATTGGGCTCTCCATTGAGAAGAGTAATTTGGATCTACATGGGTAGAAAAGGACCAATTATGTCCTATGCTGTTCAGTAGAATAAGTTTAGATAGTTCGATTGTTCAGGTATTCTTTGAACTCAACCAAAAACCTGAATGCACTGTATCTATTACTTGGGTCCCAGGGGAGACTTGCTTCGCCGATGAAGTTTCAAAGCAGGGCTCAGAGAAGAGAGTCTTAGGACCCGTGTTAGAACAGCTTTTGTCATCGATTAGGGCTTAGGTATAACAACAGATAACATGACTGTGCAGGATGAAAGTGCTGCTCAGTTTCCACAAACAGAACAAAAATAATAAAAGAAAAATTCTACAGTAACAGGCTAAACGAGCCTTTAATACATGGGCAATATAAACCCATCAATACATCACAGGGGGTCATATTAGAACACTGATGGTTGAAATAGTACAGCTACAGAATATTTCACGAATTTTACATTTCAATCAATTCAGGTCACACTGCAAGTGACAAGCACACTGCTATCTTCTTTTGGCAAAACAGGACCAGCTATTGGCCATTCTGGTAAGGACCCTACAAAATGATGGGACACAATATAAAAAAATAAATAAAAAATATTTGAATTCCTGCTACGTTGCATGTTTAGCGGGTTATACTCGTACAAGTTTGATATGCGTCACGGTGCACTTATTGCACCTCAAGGACTTTTCCTCGCTCGGTTCGGCAATTAGTTCAGTAGTGTGTGCTGTGACATAGTGTGGCATGGTGTGGTAATACCAGCCAAAGCCAAAGCCAAAGCCATCATGGGCAGATTAAACCGACCGAATGTGTGCATGT
Source organism: Volucella inflata (assembly GCA_928272305.1). Classification (NCBI taxonomy): domain Eukaryota; kingdom Metazoa; phylum Arthropoda; class Insecta; order Diptera; family Syrphidae; genus Volucella; species Volucella inflata. The sequence goes on along the minus strand of OV743716.1, from coordinate 149,841,803 downwards.
GGCAGTTGTTTTTATTTTTTCTCTGCGATACGAGTACTTGCCCTTTACTTGGGCTGTTGTAGCTGTTTTTGCATTTATCTTTGCCAAAGCAACGAACCATTCTTTGCAGGCTTTCTCACCAGGCAAATAAATATGACGACGCCAGCACGACCAGGTTATTGAGGGGCTAAAGCAACATTAATGGCATCGAAATATTGATGTAGGTCCGGGCTGTGGTGTGTGTACAATCGAGTACGAGTATGTTGTTTAAAGGTTTATTGTTTCAGTTTCGCTTTATGTTACCAGCATATTGGGTATTTGTTTCGTTTTTACCCCTCAACAAAAAAAGAGAAGAAAAATAAAAGAAATTAAATGAAATATAGGTAACAAGAGGTCGCAGAGGTCTTTTACATCCTCAACGACATATGTTGTGCTAGGTCTGCTTGGTGGGGGTTGTTTGCTAATACGGGTAAATGACCAGGGGTATAAGCCATCAACCATCGTCGTCATCGATTATTGAAGTATTGAGTAGTAAAATGCTTTGTAACAATTGCCAATATATAGATCAATCAACATCTGCTCAAAAGGTCTTTCAGATACAAACGATGAGGGTTTGGATACAGTGGGTCATTAGTTTAAGTGCTGGTTTGTAAAAGCTGCGGGTTTTACAACATTTCCTTTTGGACTTTGGTTCAAAGTAAAAGATATTTCCTCTTAACACATTTCTTAAGTTCTTAAGAATATACCAGTATGTGTCATGATGCTGCTGCTTTTGCCTAGAGTCCTTAGGGACTATAAGCCTTATTTCATTCCTATAGCGAGCAATTAAAAAACAAACTAAGGCAGGACACATTTTTATGTTTACAAAGTGAAGTAAAATATCGGATGCTTTTGCCATTTTCGGAAATATTCGAGGAATCTTTTACAGACAAGGTACTGACTCTTTATGGTCATAGCAGCTCTAATAGAGTCACAGATGCCCGTACACCTGCCATTAAATAAGCTGGCAGTGGCAATTACTGTCTTTTCCCGACCACTGTGTATTGAATTTCTGTTGGTTACCAAATGAGCTCAAAGGCATCACCAAAGACGAACAAGTTTGTGGAGGCCCAATCAATTTCAGACAGTTTGTCGCAGGTGAGGAAATACGACTTGGCTTTTTTCTGTCTATGTATTGATAGCTTTTTCACACACGATACGTTCAAAAGAGAAGGCTCCAATACTTACTTAGTTACTTAAATAAGTTATGCTACAGGCAGAGTAAACCAGGGCCTCCAACCAATAAGCCTTATTAACGAGCATGAACTCTCGGCAGCTGGCCCCATTGTCGCACTCTTGCCTCAGATACAGAAGGGTTAGGTATCATTGATTGGAGAGTAGTCGACGAAGCGTCAATGTCTGATCACAGATGGATACGCTTCAAGGTGAACTTCCAGAATAGGGCATGTAGTTTTCAAAGGAATCCCAGGAAAACTGATTGGGTCAAGTATACAGAAGTGGTAAACACACATCTGGAGACCCAATCAACCACCCTCGATAACATTGATAACTTAGACAGGGCGGTAGGAAATCTAAATAGGGTACTAAAAATGGCGTTCGAGAAAGCTTGTCCAGCTACCTGAGCACCTAAAAGGGCCCAGCCGAGATGGTGGAATAGGGAAATAGGTCTTAAACGGAAAGAGGTAAGGCAACTCTATAATAGAGCGAAGCAAGAGGCAATTCAGGTACTTAGTTAGGAAATCGAAAAGGGCGTCATGGCAGAGGTACTGCGAATCAATTATGGCAACAGACGAAGTTTCGAGCCTAGCTTCCTCAGGAAAAATGACGGAACAGAAAGAACATGAAAGCAGCCAGGAAGTCTTGGTAACGTTGGTGGAAACCCATTTCCCTGGATCTACATTATCAGCTGACTCCGGCTTGATACGGTATACTGATGTCATCAATCCTTCCCTCTCCGAAGGAGAGATTGGTGTTCTTATTAACAAGGAAAAAATACGGTGGGCAATTCAGTCCTTTAAACCGTATAAATCCCCCCGCCCGGATGGCATTCTACCTATTATGCTGCAGAAAGCACCGGAGATAGTTATCCAAAATATTATGAAAATTCTGAGACACAGTTTAAAAACAGGTTATATTCCAAAAGCATGGTGAGAAGTTAAGGTAGTTTTTATACCTAAGGCCGGCAAGCAAGGGCACATAACAGCTAAAGACTTCAGACCAATAAGTCTGTCATCCTGTCATCTTTTATGCTTAGAACCCTGGAGCGTTTACTGGAAATTCACATCAGGAACAGATGCAGTAATGGTTTTTTGATCAGGTCACAGCATGCCTACATGAAGGGCAAATCCGTGGAAACCGCCCTATATGAGGTGGTGGGGAAAATCGAAAGAAGTCTACACTTCGGTGAGCTTGCGATGGCGGCCTTCCTAGATATAGAAGGGGCCTTCAATAACGTAAAACTGAGCACCATCAAAGGTGCTTTAGTAGACGCAAACATAGAACAAGGGATAACAAACTGGATATGCAACATGCTTGCAGGTTGGGTAATAAACTGTTCCATTGGACAAAGCTCGGCTAGAATGTCAGTGAGCAGGGGAACCCCTCAAGGGGGATTTATATCTCCACTCCTTTGCGTACTGGTTATAAATGACATTCTCAAATGGCTTAATTCAATGGGCATGAGCGCCACGGCATATGCGGATGACGTGGTGATAATAGTGCAGGGAACATACTTCAACATTTTAAGTGAGATCATGGAGCTTGCCTTAAAGACGATCAGCACTTGGGCATGCAGCTGTGGTCTCAATGTCAATCCCTCCAAAATGAAACTGGTTCTTTTAACCAGAAAGTACAAGATACCGCAATTCACACTGCCAAAACTCGGCGGAATGGAGCTATCCCTTTCGGATAGTGCGAAGTACCTTGGCGTGATTCTGGATAAGAAACTTAATTGGAATCTCAACGTAGCGGAAAGAATTAAAAAGGCATATAATGCTCTTTCATATGTAAAAGAACTGTGGGAAAAATTTGGGGCCTTAAACCTGCTATGGTGTACCGGCTATATACGGTAGTGGTGATATGGCCATATGGCGCACTAGCATGGTGGAAAGCAACAACTAAGAAAACGACTTACGGAAAATTAGCGGCGGTTCAGAGAACAGCTACCATAGCCATTACAGGAACGCTCCGTACCACTCCTACAGCAGCATTGGACACTTTCCTACACCTAACACCGCTTGATTTACAGATAATAAAACTACCTGGCAACAGTGCGATTCGACTCACTAATCTGGGTCTTTTCAAAAGCAGTAGCTTCGGACACGGCACAATCCTGGAAGAGCTCCTACCAGGCAACACTATTAAAACGGATGAAATCCCTTCCTTAATCGATTTCGACATTCCGTATGATATATTATATCCGGAGAGGAACGACTGGCAAGAAAATGCAGTGATGAGATCAAACTAAATTGCAGTTTTCACAGATGGCTCGAAGACAGAGGAAGGAACAGTCTCCGGTATTTTCTCGGAGGACCCGGAACTGAGAGTGTCCATGAGGCTACCGGACACTAGCAGTGTCTTCCAATCAGAGGTTCTAGCTGTCCTCAGGGCGGCTGAGCTGATGCAGATGAGATCGGTATACGGCAGAGATATCGCTATCTGCATCAACAGCCATGCCGCTCTTAAGGCAATGGAGTCAATCAACATTAACTTTGACACAGTCAGGGGCTGTCGCACAATGCTCAAAGCATTATGCGTTCAGAACAGGGTGAGACTGTGCTGGGTGCCAAGACACTGCGGTATAGAAGGAAATGAACAAGCAAACGAGCTTGCAAGAAGAGGAGGGCTACTCGACAATAGTGAGGTTGCTGATGTCAAACCACACCTCTGCACAGTAAGGGGCACTATTGAGGAAAAAATCATAAAGACCGCCAGCATAAGGTGGTTGAACCTGGAAAATCAAAGGCTCTATGGCCACTTCTCGACGGTAACAGATCTAGGAAGCTTATTTAGCTAAATAGGGATAAGCTTAGGACACTAATAGGAATACTAACAGGCCACTGTCTACTTCTGAAGCACTTGCAGATTCTGTATAAAGAGAATCTGTCAGTAGAAAGAAAAGAGCGGTCTGGTCGAAAAGCCGGTCTTATGAACCCACAAAAGGTCACTAAGATTTTGAGCTTGAAAACATACAAAGTCCAAAAGGTTCGAGATCGGAACGCCGAAAAAAATTTGGATGCGAAACGGGCATAACTTTTGCAATCAAATTTTTTTCACCAAATTTTCATTGTAATGGACGATGAATCGTATGTTTCAACCAGCTTCCGGGGCAGGCATTCTATACCGCCAAAGGTAGAGGAAATGTTGAAGAAAAGTTTCGAACCCAACCTAAAGCGAAATTTCCAAAAAACATTCCTTGTTTGGCAAGCAATTTGTTCTTGCGGGCTAAGAAGCCAAACTTTCATCACGACTGGCTCAATAAATGGCGAAATTTATGTAAATAAGTGCCTACTGAAGCGCTTAAGGCCTTTCTACGAAAATCATCGAGAACTCCCCTTATTTTGGCCTGATCTTGCGTCATGTCACTATGGAAAGAGAGCGATGGATTGGTATGAGCTAAACAACGTTTCGGTGGTGCCCAGAGAGGTAAATCCACCGAATTCGCCAAAAAAGAGTTAAGGCCCACCAAAAAAGCTGTCAACACCCTGGAAGAATTCAAAGAATGTTGGAAAAATAGCTCTAAAAAGGTGACAGAAGGGACCATAAAAACAGTGATGGAAGGTGTTCCTTTTTTAATTTTTAATTTTTTTTTAAATTTTTTAAGTTCTATTTTGACTGTATTTTTTTTATTAATTTTCGGTGGGTAAATTTTTTCGATGGCAAAAATGCTAGCAAATCTGAGCACACAGCCGCATACGACGAACATTGGAACGGCCGTACAAAGCAGCTTTTTGGAGCCGAATGAAAATTTGTTCAAGAGTGTAGGAGGCACTTTGTGGATGTGTTGAGATATTTGGCGGCTTCGCGACGGTCCCAAATATGGAAAAGCTGTTTCAAAGCTGCAAATGCCCGAATACGTGCGACCTTATAGATAGCAAAGGGTAGAAAATATGTAGATCGTCCTCTAACTTCTTGTTATTGATCTCAAAAACAGTCCTGATAGCTTGCATCGAGGATTTATATTGACATCCTCTCAAGAAAGAAGAAGCGTCGTATTTGTCGTATTTTCTACATCTGTAGGCTTTTAAATGCTTTATCTATAATGGTATGCGCCTGCAGAGTTTCTATTGTTGGCCAAGTGAGTGATTTTTATCTGCTCTTCTATAACAACTCGCTAGTAGATAGCAAAGATGGCCTATAACTATGTAAAATAAAGTCTCTTGGACTCGGTCTTTACCGTTAATTTTTTTGCTATTTAGAAAAGAACTAGTTCATAGTACTCCTTGTAAGTGGAATATTTCAGCCTTTCGAAGAATGACGAGTATGCATTTCACTGATGCTGCAGCCCGATGCTAGCGTTGGCCATACATACACAGAGGTAATGCTCTTTCTTCTGAGCCTGCTGAACTTTTAGAGACGTCGAGCAGCACTAATTGAAAAAGACACCAGTGGCATAAATTGAATCATTTTAGAGTCATCAATAAAGACCCGATCATATTCCTTTCCTGCCTCAAATTCCGGTCGAAGATGCCTGGTTCTGTTTAACGAAAGATGCCATCGAAAGTGCAGCCCATAATATGATAGGCAGCTGCCAAAGACCGTTCTTTGGAAGATGGTAAAAGGAGCAGCAACGTATATTATTGCAAGTTCGTTTCACCAAACAACCGTTGTCGGTCACGTCTACGGCTGCTTGCGCTTTAGAGCAGACAGTCTCTTGACATGATGGAACGGACAGTACAGCAACATCATTCGCGAATGTGCATAAATAGCAGAACTATTCAGCGGATTAATGAGTCAAATCAATCAATATGCATCATAAAAGTGGAGACAACATACAGCCCTGCGGGCCCACTATCACATATTGTCTGCAGTCAGCTCCCACAATTAGTGTCTAATTCACGAGAGTTGATTTTGTCCACAAAATTAGTGATTCGTGTAAGCTGTGTTATCTGGCTAAGTTAGCCTCATGAAAATTAACATCGCGAATTCTTTCATGTCGAGCGCGCCTTCTATTTTGCCCACTAGCTGTTGAAGCGCGCAAACGGATCGTGCATTCGTAAGGCGCTTTTGTGCACATGGAGCTGGACCATTCTCTACATGCTCTTCAACGTGGAATTTATACTTATATGTCTGAAGCTCTTGACGAGCATGTAGTCTTTTTCCCATCTTCATCTGTCACCACAACCAGTGAGTTGCACGCCGTGTTGTGTTATTCAGCTCACTGGCAGATTCGTTAAGGAGCTACTTGTGAGCTGGATTTGAGTACCTGGAAAGTGAAGTTGAAACATAAGAGTCTCCGCTTTTGACACAGTGTTGGTCACATCAGATTCTGAGGGATTTTCCCGTTTTCAGGCTTTTAACTGGGTCTACTGCCTTACCTATAAGACGGCTACGATCTTTTCGAAAAAGTCTACGATTAGACACTCTTTGAAGCCCGATTTAGCTTCTTATGTTCTTTTTTCTTCGATATAGCAAAGGTCCCAGGTTTTAAGTGACTTGTTTAGAAGTTTTCTGATTTCTTGGTGGAACCACCAAGGAATGGGCGATCTGCGGGATTACTTTCAAGCTAACCATGCCATTTTAAAACACTTAGAGAGGGTACCATTCATGTCCTGAACAGCTACTTCTAGCTTTTGTTTTGCCCTGAGCTTAAGTGGAGTACTGTTGGGTTTGCCGAGCGCCTTCTTAAATCATGTTCAGTAGGTTTCTGCGAATTCCGTGCAGTAGAATCTACTTGCCCAGGCAGGCAGGAGAGCTGGGACACTTGGGATTAGGCGGAGAGCGCGAGTGGCAGTTTACCACAATGCCTTGGAAGAGAAACGCCAAAACAATGTTTCTGGTAAACTGCCGCTCGAGATGAAGATAAATTGTTTGTAAATTAATTATATCTTCTTAAATCAGACATGGGCATTCAATGGAACAATGATTGGACTCTGAGCTTGTCAGAATATAAGTTTGTCTCATTAATTTAAACCACCCATCTGTCTAAGTTTTAATAATTCGCAAAGCGACATTTTTCTCGTTTTACTCGTAAGTCTATGTACGAGTACCTATAGTTTTTTCTGAATGCATGTATATGTGTACGAATATACGAGTAATGGTAATGATAATTTATTTTAGTCCCCTTGGCTAAAATAAATGATCTAACATTTGGCTCTGATAAATGAACTGGGAAAACAGGTTAGCAGCAGGGCGCAGACTGTTACCGATTTTATTTTAAAAATAAATGACACAATTAGGTCGTATACTCTTGCTCTGGTATTTAGCAATATGATGTCCTGAAGATGAATCCTTCTAGCATTTTTTTTTTTAATTTGTTATCAGATATTGGATGTTCATAAGTACAGTTTATGGGGCTTAGGGTCAAAACGTACCTTAAGATAGACTTCTGTCCTAATTCACTGATCGACAAAATGAGTTCAAACATTTGTACGAAAGAACAATACTTGCCCTATAGATGTACCAGTAAAAGCAAGTAAAAATTGACCCAATTGTTGGGCAAAGTACAAGAATGTAGGACGACAGGAAATGATTGCAGCAAAAGGAAACTTTCGCGACAAAAAGCCACTAAACAAGTTCTGCGCTCATTTCTTGGCAGCCTACACGTATCTTTACTTGAATTCTGTCCAGATCCCCCCTCTACAAAACGTTGAATGTGTTTTTATTTTTGTTGCAGAAATTTTCAAATAATTTACGTTCGAAAAATATGCACGGATACGTAACAGTATACATAAATTGACAAACATGTGCGCCAAGGGAAATGTGCATTGCTTTTCAAGGTGATACGACAGTGAGTATGTGTAGAGATACGAGTATGATATACGAATACGGCAACAGCAGTTTATTAAATATGAATATCTGTGATTTCGTAATTGAATCAATTTTTGTATCTGCAGTTGTGTTATGTACTCGTATGTATATTTATTCGAATGAGACATGGTCGCTCTGATATCATCGGATTGCACATTTGTGGTTTGTCAAAATACGCAGCTAATATTGGTATTCTATATAACTCCACGTATCTACTTATAGAATTTAGGAAAAAAAAACAAACATAAAACAATCTTGAATTACATATCTTCGAGTAGTTTCCTTTGTGGTTTTATGAATTTATTTTCTTTTTGAATATCAATATGACGGATTGCGTAATTTTTTAGAACTGATATAAAGAAACTATTTTTGTAGTCGGTTTTGGTACTATGGATAGACTATCTATTGTGACTAGTCAAGGGCTCACATTTTCGTTAGGGTTTTGAACAATTTGGTTTCGATAATTACAGAAAAGCATGCGTTGGGTCGCTGTTTTAGAGTGGTTACAGTGTTGCTTTTCTAAGTCTCTGAATTAGCACTCGATGGATCTGATGGATACCACTTGGTATCAATAGCCCAACTGATACGTACACATAGCTAGGTTAATAGTAACCGCATGAAATGCGTCAATTTCAATGCTGGGTAAGGGTAAAACACCACCTCCTGTATGCTGATGGATCGCCAAAATCGAGGGCCGAGGTAGGTATGGCACTCGGGTCTCGACGACCATAAGGTGCTTTCTACATGAAATGCACATTGAGTGACATGAAGAAAAGCGATTAAGTCTAGCAAACGGCTCAATCACGATGTATTGAGTAAGGCTTATCAAGTTGTATGAATGAGGCTAAATGTCGCCGCATGTTATTACCACCGATACTGTTGTGAAAAATAGCTGAAACTCTATTTTCTCGTCAAGAATATTGGGTATCCTTTGGTCGATTTCAAATGGAGTTAGAGCGTACGATGTTACTAGAGGAGTCCGAAAAGATTCTATCTTATACCCTGCCCTATTATGAAACATTATGAGGGTTGAAATCGAACACCTACAGATTCCAAGCGAGCCGTCGCTTAACGGATTTGCAGAAGAACTTAAGCCCTACAGCAATAAAACAAATGCAACTGTACGTGTCGCTTACTAAATAACAGCGGCTTGCAACTCATCGATCATAAATCTATAGCGATCATAAATCAGGAGTAGAGAATTCACAGAATGAGAGCAGACATGTAAGAAAACGAAAGGCTTATAATAAATACCGAAGGCCCAAAACAGAATAAAAGACTCCATCTTGTTGGAGTCGCGAGTTCTATACTTATGAACACAGAGGAAATATGATCAAATACTGCAAAGATAAAGGGGAGTCATATCTATCCACCTCCCTAGTACACTAAAAGTTACCAGTGCGTTTGCCTAACCTGGTGGTCTCTGGAAACTGCATGAGTAAACCCGTACTGAGGTAGCCTAAAATAGTAAGAACGTGCTCGGGCAGTAACAATAATTACTGTCCAACAGCGTCATCTATATACTCGTACATATATAAAAGAAACTTCAAAAAACGTATATTCGCTATAGACACTCAAAGTATCCAACTGATTTTGGATTCCGAACATGCTATAGAAAGAGGACGCCGTTTTTTGGACGATTCAGCCAATTTCGGCCAGACATCATTTTCTATGTTTACGGGTTTGGCAATTCGAATTTAATGTTTAAAAATTTTTTGGACTATTACTATTAACAAATACGGCCGACTTTGGCCAAACATAAATTTTTTAAGTCAATGGACCATTTTTTACCAAACTCAAGATAACATTTTTTTTTTAATTTATTGGTTGGATTTTATGAATGAAAATTTTTGGAGCCGTTTGTGACCTATTTCGGCCAATTTTGGCAAATTAATCAAGTCGAAACTTGTTCATTTCTGTACATTTAAAGTTCCACTAACAGTTACCACTGAGGACACAAGCACTGTTTATAGCATTCCAAAACAATGTATTACTTAAAAATTAATACGTGACTGCTCATTAATAGTTTGGGACGAAGTTACCATGTCGAACAAGTTTTCAACTAGCGCAGTACGAATTCACCCACGGATAGATGCACGATATTGTTCTTTGGTGACTTTTGGCAAATCTTACCACTGGTAACAAGAGGGACACGTGCTGATGAAATCAATGCTTCTTCGAAAAGATCTTTTCTCTGGCCGTGTGTGAATAGATTAGAAATCAAAATAAAAATGTCGAAAATCGGCATTGTTCAGAGTTGTCGCTCAAAATAGGAAAGGGACAGATGTTACAAAACAATGCGAGAGTTAATCTAGATAATCGAAACCATCGAAACTTCAGGAGTTAGTCAACAGCGTTTATCCAGAATTAATAATATAAGTTCTAAGACTATAACTTGGTTCAAGGAGAGAGCTATTTTGTCACCTACTAACGATCGAGTAGCTAAGGTGAAAGACTTGATTATCTCTAAAATTAACACAGTCGCCGAAACATATTACTCTGTAGACACCGTGCTGGACCATGAAGAGGCTGTACATCTCCCAACAGAATTTCTCAATTTCCTGCAGCCTTCAGGATTGCCAACAAAAAACAAGAGGTCTTAAAATAATGGTGTCATGTTATTTTATTGAGAAATCTTAATCCACCCAAACTGTGCAACGGTACACGTGTCCAGGTTAAACGTCTAAAAACTTTTACTATAGAGTGCAAAGTTCTGATCGGATGTGGAACTGGAGAAACCACGTTTATATTCCCCGGATTATATTCATACCGACGGTTCTACCATTCCAATTCAAAAGATAGCAGTTTCCAATAAAATTGTCATTTTTAATTATTATTAACAAATCACAAGGCCAGACATTTAACGTTGAGGGCTTTTCCCATGCACAGCTACACGTAGCTCTTTTGCGCATCATCCAACAAAATTTGTTCGTATTATGTAACCAAAAGCCAGCCGCAAACCTTGGTTATAAAGAAATTCTATTATCAAAGGCATTCTAACATTCTTCACGTCTTTTGTTTTCTAAATTACACCCGTGTTAAAACGGGGCAGGTCGTTAGTACTCTATACGGAAGGGATTATTAATGTGATGAAGTAATTTGCAATGAATTATGCGCCCGTGACCCTGCCAAAAACAAGAACGACCTCACCAAAGAATACTTCTACGAGCTCTTCGACAAGACAAATGAGTAATGTCCGAAGTATGACATTTCCAGAATGGGCAAGGAGAACATCTTTGGTAAGACAGTTGGTTAGCATAACCTAGACGACACTACATCTGGCAAAGGAATAAGGTTTATTGGCTTTGCGGTGGGACAAAATATCATTATCGCAAGTACACAGTTTCCTCATCCCAATATATCTACACAAGGGTAAATGGCGGGCTCTGGATTATGAAATGTTTAACTAAATCCATCACATGAGGATAGACGTGAAGTATGTCTCCAACCAACATTAACTCCGATCATCAACTTGTTGCAGCCAAGATGGGAATGTGGATTTAAAAAAGCGTCATAAAAAAGAAGAACGACCCTGAGAAGTAATAACGTAGAAAAGCTTTAGTCGCAAGAGACCTCCAGAACTTCACCGAACGCATTTTCAGAAGTCTCTCAACAGCTCCTTTATCACCAGCATCAAGTATCGCGGCGCAACTAATTTGCTCGACCACCACCGGCTACAACTACAATCGTTTAAGGCAGAACCGCAGAGAAGGACGAGAAGCGCTGGTAAATCTACGACTAGAAGAGATTTGAAGTAAATCGGCTTCTACAAAAGAAAAAGAAGTGCGCGATCGAAGATATTGTGAGGTTATAATCGACAAATAACATACGGAGGATTTACCAATAGATAAACAGAACTTGCTAAAACAAGCAAAGGCTTACATGCCCCTAGAGATGAAGAAGGAAACCTTGAAGTAAAATCACAGTCGATGCCGCGAATAAAGAAAAGTTCTTCGAAGAAGCCCAGCATTCTGTCGTCGGGCAGAAAAGGCCAAAAACCTAGACGATGATAGCCAAAATTTCTATCCATTCGACCAAAAACAGAGGCAAGAAATACCACTGTTCCAAAGGTAGTATATACTTTCCGTCGTTAATCAAAAATATTAGAAATATTGCCTCATCCTCCCAAAGCTAAGATTGTGTTATGTCTCCGCCTTAACTTGAGTGCGTCGAATCTTCAATGGGACAAATCTGTCTTCTCACTCGTGTAGTAGCAAAAGTCGTTTAAGATCTAAACATTGGTACACAAATCCGTTGGTCCAGATGGTATACCTTCCCTACTCTTGAAGAAGTGTTCTTCTACGCAGGCAAAACCACTGCGTTAGCTTTTTTGTCAATTCTACTCTTTAGGACTCATTCCGAGCAGATGGAAAACAGCATTTGTTTAGCCCTTTCCTAAGAACGGCGAATTTTCTTCCCTCTCCTCTTACAGACCCATTGCACTTAGATCCCTTCTCACCAAGGTCACGGAAACCGTCTGCTCATAAAATATCTCAAAACACGAAAACTCTTAATGACCGGCAGTACGGTTTTCGTAACAACAGGTCCACTGGTAATTTGATGGTGTTTTATTGAAAAGTGGAACCAGAGTTTACATCAATCTGATGAAAGCAAGATAGTTGCAGTTGATATTTCTAAAGCATTTGACAGAGTAGGGCATCAGGTTTTTTTCGTCAGGAATGCGTGCATTTGCCATTTGGGATCGACGTCTCTCTTCTTCAATGGACCAGAAATTACATTTCGGTACGTTCAATTCAAGTTGTCTTGGATGGTTTAAAGTCTGAAATTCACAAAATAAATGCTGGTGTGCCCCAGGGTTCCCTTCTGTCTCCTGCACTCTTTTTAATATTTAACAACGATCTCTTGTCTGTTGCTTCTAGTCCAATATATTCCTTCTCTGACGAGAGTACTCTCTGCTTTTCATATTCATTTCCGAACTCACGGCCCTGCTTTTCGGCTATAGAACGGGAACGGAAGCGTATGTTGAGCTCATTAAATTCTAATATTAACAGCATAACTAATTGGGGAACTATAATCAGAGTAAAGTTTGATACTGCTTAAATACAATGCTGTCTGCTGTCGCTAAAGCGAAATTCAAATACCTTAAGCGATGTAAGAAATACTTCACCCCCTCTGATCTGGCTTCAATATATAAGGCTTTCATCCGCCCAAAACTGAAGTACAATGCTCACATCTGCTCAGGTGCTCCCAAGACTTCTTTGCGCCTACCCGTCTCGCTATGAATGCGCAACAGTACACCCTCAAGCCCACTTTCGGACGCACCCTGAAATATCGTGATACTTTCCTAAGCCGAACAACTCGCTCATGGAATGCCCTGCCGAGTTCTTTATTTCCTAGCTATTACAACCTTCAAACATTTAAAATCAACGTACATCGGTACCTCTCTTTTCTCCCTCCCTAAATTTCCTTTGCTCGCGCTATGTGAAAACATTTTAAGGGTACATAATCCCTTGTGCGCGCGCCAATTATAAAAAAAAGTAAGAATAGCAACATCTAAACTGAAATTACACGAAGGTGTTGGCTTTGTGGAGAGCGTACACCACCTCCAACACCAATTATAGAAGATACTCGTAAGTTTCCTTAACATCGGATACAAGATCTCACATGTCAAATTGTTTGAATGTCTGAAACGCTTCGTCAACCACATGATTGGCGGTTATTAGCGCAGTTTCAGACCAGGAAAGACCACAAACGATTAAATCTTCATACTCCTGCTGATCATGAAATAAACTCAAGAAGTCCAAATCGATACCCACTAACTTTTCATCGATTTGAAGGCCGCATATGGTAGCATATACAGAAATGACTTATATAGTATAGAGCCATCTCTAGTTTTGACATCCCTGCCAAGCCCGTCTGTCTGTGCAGAATGACGAATGAGAATGCTCGCTGTTCAGCCAGGGTCGTTAACTATTTAACCGAGGCCTTTAATGTCAAAAAAGGTTTTAGAGAAAATTGTGTTCTGACTTCTGACTTCTCTAATATCAAAACAGAAGCTGTCAAAATGGATTAAGCGGTAAATGAGGCCAAAATTAAGTATATGCTGTCAACAAGAGACATACAACGTCGACGAATTAGTCAGAACTTCACAGTGGACAGCTATAATTTCGAGGTCGTAAGGGACTTTGTATGCCTTGACTCAGCTTTTAATTCTAACAACAATATCTCAGCAGAAATAAAACAAAGAATTGCTCTTCGTTCGAAACTGCATTCTCCCTTTGATATTCTATTTAAAAGGCCATCGAAGACCCGCCAAAAAATGTATTTTTCCGATTGCTCCATACATGCTTTCGCACTAACAATATTTCAGGTTTCACTTTGAATTACAAATTTGATGGCCATTAATCGGTAGGTGATTTTCAAAATGCTTTTGTGCCAATGTACCAACTTGTGTTGCCAATCTACTTGTATATTACTTGCTTTGACACCAAAATTGATTCCAACTACTTCTTCAATTAGCTCGAATGCCTTCTTCAAAAATATGAAAGAATGGCTAAAAAACGCAGAAACTTTCTGCCAACGAAGAGTCTGTTTTAAGTGTCCTTCGTGATGTTTTCGGAGCCAAAAAATTTATTCAAAAAGTTTTGAATTCTGCGGCACAGATTTCACTTTCAAACGACACTCGTCGGCAGTGCATTTCTGGCTCCTCGAATGGATCCCATACAACTCTATCCACTTCAATTTTGACGACAGAAAAAAAAAGGAATAAATAATTGAATTGTTGTTTGCATTGGTGCAGATTTAAATATATTTAATCCATCTATTGGATTATAAGAAAAGAAAAATAAATATATAAAAACTGCAGACTAAAATTGCATTACGAGAACTCGTCGATCCTTTTGTTAGCGATATCACAATGAAAGTCCTAATAAAAGAATAATGCGCCCCATTGAAACAAATCTCCTTTGAAGGGTGCACATCGCTACAGGGTAGTATGACCACGGCAATGGATCTTAGAGGTTCTCTCAATTTCTGTGTATATTACTCACCATTCTTTCGATACAATGCCAGCAACAATTCCAAACTAACAATGCCAAGATGCAAGACACAACAATGAAAAGACCCATAACCTACTCTCGATGAACGAAATTCCCTTTCGACCAGAGAATCCTTAACAAAAGGATAAGACAAGATAAAAAGTCCAGCGTCCAGGTTTCTGCCCCCTTGTGTGTTTTTTTTATCAGAAATCTTAGACTTAAATTGTCGCTGTTGTCGTTTTTGTTATTTTTTTTTGGTCAGCAATCAAAGAATCTGTGCAACAGAAATTTGCGTATCAAACCAAGTTAAGGTGGTAAATGCATCTGCGCGCATTTTTTAAATTTTTCGTTTCTTTCGTTTAACGTGATCTTTGTGGTCCAGAACTCAGAAGAAGGGTCCTTTCTCCAGGGATCACTTGGTTTTTTTTTGTTTTGTGTTGTTCTCTACATACATACTAGTGCTATTATGATTTGCATTTTTTGTTGTTGTTGGAATTTTTCTTTGAGAAATCAAAAAAAAAAAAAAATATTAAAAAAAAATCCTTTCATTAGATTTGAAGTTGGTGCATGAATTGCTTTGAACATCCACCATGCCAAATGGACGCGATATTGAGTCAATTCAAAACACAGCAGTAACAGCAGCGGCAGTAGCATAGGAGGGTGTATCTGGTTGTGTGCGTTTTGAAAGGACTGCGGGGTTGCTAGCTATATAGTAGCTACCCCTGGCTGTCCTCTAAGACAGCATTGTGCATTTTTCAAAACAACATAAACCTCGTCTCGTTCTAGTTGCTCTGGAGTATGAGCACATTTCTTTGGAAGATTACCAGCGGCAGCACAAGGGATATCTGGTCTAAAGTATGCAAAAAGTAGAACCAACAATTAACAACCAGCGGATGGCGACAACGACAACGACAACGACAAACGCGATAGAAACGAATGCGACGAAGCGGTTAAATAGAATTGAATTAACCGACCAACGAACACGACGCAGCACCAAAGGATTCATTTAAGAGGAGTTGGACAAATCGAGGCCCATGCAGCAATGCGCCTTTCCTACCTTTTGCCACAACTCAACGGAAATGGTATTCGTACGAGTAATGCGTCAGCATATCGTCCTTTGCGAAAAGGATAACAAAATCGGATATCTACTTGTACTCATAGTGGCAAGCATTTGAATTTGCATTCAAAACAAAATTTTAAAAAAGCAGTTCGAAACCAGTGGGACCAGCATTTTAAGATGAAAAACGCATTTTACGCATGTGATGCTGTCAGTCAATAGGGTACATTGACCCGGCTACAAAGGGAAATTTCAACAAAAACAATAAGGATATGTACATAAGGTACGTACTTACGAATAAGCTTATACGTACCGGTGAGGAATTTCATAATGAGTGAGGGTTGTTGCTGTTGCTGTTGCTGTTTTGCTAGTTTCGCTACTGCTGCTGCATTTCTTTAGAGAAAATACTCGTAAAAAAGCAAGGGTTGCTTTATCAATGCAGCTTTGCATATGCACTGCTGCCCTATTAGCAAAGTCTGCCATGCATTTATTATTATTTTATTTAGAAAATGAATTCTGCGAATTTGTATAATAGCGCCTGCTGCTAAAATAGACGCTCAGCATAAATTAGGTTGGTTTTCATTTCGTATCGCAAATAAAAGGGGTTTGTTGCATTTAAATCGAATTCTTCTGGGGCAAACCACGCTCTATGCAAGTTAAGTGGAGTGTTAGGTCAATGCCCTTATGTAAGCCAATTCTAAACCGATACCAACTCTACCTACCGTTTGTTCATCTGTAAAAGAAGGAATCGGAATAGAATGCAATTTTTTCTTTGTCAAACGAATGCACTTATTCGAATTCATACTACAAAAAGCGTGCGTGCTATAATTATCTGAAAACAACTGATTTCATCTTATGTAGAGTTGAAAACACCACCCCACATATTGAGTAGAAAGAAACTGAGAATTAGTAAGGTAGGTTATTAAATTCAAAACAATTTAGCACATGGCTGAAATTTTAGATGGAAATTGAAGAGCTCTGCCGCGTTCTATTGCATCATAGGAAGTGTTATATGTTAAGGGATGCATTTCCGCCATTATCGAGATAACGAAACGGAAAAGGGGAATTAATCGAACTACTACGGTGTCATTCATCTATGTAAGCGGTTTTTGAAATGAGTCATTAGGGCTGGATTTGCATTCATTTTCCAGCGCATATCACGCCGAAATACATAAAAAATGCAGATGGTCGCTTACTTACAAATGAAAAGGAAATTTGTGACCGGTGGCTTGAATACTGCAAGGAGTTGCTTAACAAACAGTTTCCACGTGATATCGTGACGACAGCTGGTCTATTCGAGGAGGAAGGTTCGGACTTTTCAATCGAAGAAATAAATATAGCAATCGGAAAAATGTAGCGGAGAAAGCGGCGGGACCAGACAGCATTCCATCAGACCATATACGGAAACGTATATTAGAATAATACAAGACATGTTCGGATACTGCGGGAAAAAGCTCTGCTGCACTATAGAGACAATTTCCAGTTAATGTCGGAGTGCACCAAGGAAGCGTCCCTAGCCCCCTAGCTCTTTAACACAGTATTCGACTATCTTTTAAAAGACTAAGCAATAACGTCGAATATTTGCAGAATGCCTTAGATTCATGGAAAAATGCGCTAGAGAGAAACGGGCTTAAAATAAGTCGTTCAAAATAAAGAGTCTTTCACTCAGACGTGATGTGATTTCAACAGAATTGCTCTGCATGCCATGCAGCAACTTAAATCGTCGATAGGTGTATATAGGACACAGGGTACGTATTATCCAGAGCACAACTTACGCCAACTATTCTCTCTTAGACTGTCAGCTATGATTTTCTTGTAGGCTGATTTGCCTATGTGCAGCACTATCCATAGTTATTGTGCTCTCGGCCGGGAACAAGGGGATCACTGTGCACCTGGAGGCAGCGAGCGAAAGATTGCGCTGGCTGGAGACCTTTGTTGACTGAGGCCAAGGACCACCCAGACTGTAGGCCCACCTAGATTAAGTAGAAAGCGTAGCTTAAAATTTACGGGACCATTGAATGGGCATAGAGATAATAAAGGACTGTGAAATACATATTCTGCAGTGAATGCTACAGAGAATGGAGGTACAGTACATTTTATACGGATATGTTGCCAGAGACAGGTTTTGGCAAGACGACGCATCAGAACTAAATTCGTCATCGCAAATCAAAAAGTCATAGACAAAATTACGCTAGCACTTTTATGTATTCAAATGTTTAAAGGGATGTCCAGATCATCTAGCTGCCAGTCAAATAGATAATACGGTCCCCGACGCAAGTATTTTGGATATACGAATTTTTACATCTGCTATCTTCACTGAAATTCATTACCGTGCTCTAACTAAAATAGGCAGACCAGCGCCAAATCTAAGTTTGCTCTGTGATCTTTGTCTTCAGTCTTAAGGCTTTAGTTCTGATTTATTACTCTTTGTGTGGAGCGAATTACAATTTAACAATTCACATTTACAAATGGTTCGTAAACTATCATCTGACTCTCAGTTAATAACTATCAGATTGATGCTTAAACTCGATCGAAATATGCAGCAAAAAATAACAACAACAAAAATGCTGCAAGTCAATAATATTCGAGGAACCAACAAATCTTTGCCGATCATGTATCATATAACGTCTTATGCTAGCTGCAACAAATATATAATACAATAATATAATACCTATACTATAGAAATAGTAGTGAAGCCCACGCTGAGGTCTCAAAAGGTACCGGAAACGTATATTAGAACAATACAACATATGTACGGAAACGTGAAAACTGCGGTTAAAAGCTCTGCTGGACTAACGAGAGAATTTCCAGTTAATGTCGGAGCGCTCCAAGGAAGCGTCCTTAGCCCTTTCCTCTTTAACGTAGTATTCGACTATCTTAATTCTTAGGATCAATCGTTAACATGGAAGCGAAATGTGACGACGACGTAAACCACAGAGCAAGTGTGTGGTGGATGAAATGGCGGGAATATTCGGGAATCTTTTGCGACCGAAAATTTCCACTTAAATTGAAGGGGAAACTCTACACCACGGTTGTTAGACCAGCTCTTGTGTACGGTTCACAGTGCTGGACAATGTACGTTGAAGAACAAAATTACGGCAGCGGAAATGAAAATGTTAAGGATGTCTAGTGGAGTCACTAAACGCGGTTGCATTAGATCTACGCGTATAAGAAGAAGTCTACATATAAAGAATTCGATAACCGAGCAGCTTGAGGTGAATATAATATGCTGGTATTGCCACGTTCAAAGAAGATCTGCGGAAAATCCGGTTAAAAAGGCACTATCAACTACGGTCACTCCAACTGTAAGAAAACAAGGTCGGAAAAAGAATTCCTCGATTCTAGGGGCCAACCACTGAAGCGATCCAGGCCCGAGCAGTATATAGACGCATTCGTATAACGAGGGCAAGGTTATTAACCTATTAAAGATAAAAAGATGAGTGGCGAATAAGGTCCTTGCGGCATCAAAAGCTCGGCAATCATTTCTTTTTCACATCTTTCCTGATTGATTAATTCAATTTTTGTATTTTTTTTTTTGGTGCAGTAAGAAAGCCATAATGGCTCTATGCGACTTGTATTTCGTATATAGTATAACTAAAACGCATAGGAATATTAACTAACTAACTGTATTGAGGGGACTAGCTCCACCCCTTATATGAGTTGAGACTGATCTAAAACCTCGCGTTGATTTTAGAATCACAGCAGCCAGTCCTCCCTACGTTTTTAGGTTTAAACCACAGCCAACATGAGGTGCCCACAATGGGCCTACTTCCAACAATGCTGGAACGAAGTCCGGGAAGCCCTGCCTCCCACGGCACCATGTCTTAAGTCTTGGTGTAGACCACCGATGGCTCTGCCACTCATTAGGACCTATGACTGGCATCCTGTTGCTGGCCAAATCGTTGCAACCTTCGGTGGTGCCATTCTGAAGATGCTAACGTTAATACCAGTATTTTCTCTATCCTCGCTTGAAGGGATCTTCAAATACCTGTTGGCGAAGACATTCTGTTGTGTAGGCTATAAAAAAGGGGTCTAAATGCCCTATAGCCAAAAACAAAATATGAAATCTGTTGACATATGTACATTTATTTCAGATCAAAGACGCCTTCTCTCCAAATCCTAAAATTTACAAACTTCAAACTTCGGCGTTCCAATAATAATCTTAGCCTTCCTTTATCTCCCTTAAAACTTGGTTTTATATCGAGCAAATGATCAGTACCTATAGAAACGTTGGCCTCATGGAGAGTAAGGATAAATCAAATATAGAATCTATAGTAACAACTTTAAGACTAAATTTGTGAGGAAGTTTGTGGATCAACCCTTAAGTGGCGATTAAAAATGTGATTCAGCTATTGATCCATTCCAGTTCCATTTTATGCCACATAAATTCGTTGACACGGAGTGTTAGTGATCTTAAATAACTACTAATTGAACTGCAACCAACTTCAGAAGACATTAGTAAATGTTTCACCTAATGACAATTGACAGTTCGTTTCATTGTTTACAAGTGTGTATTTGGTCTCAGTTTCGTGAAATTTTTTTTATCCGTAATGGAATTCAAACCTCGCAGTTTGGACTTGGAAAGAACACTTCGCAGACTGTATAACGGCGATGACGAACCAAATACTGCCGTCTGGCAGAATGAACCTTTCAAACTGGACGATGTAGACCAACAAATCCGTTCACCCGACCTGGATGAAGTGAAGATAGCAATATCTAAGCTTAAGTCCAACACAGCTGCTGGAGCGGACGGTCTGATTGCCGAGCTCTTCTAAGAGGCAGGCGAAGACTTGGTAAGGAGCATACACGAACTAATCTGTAAAATATGGTCGGACGAAAGTATGCCCGATAAATGGAACCTCAGCATTGTTTGTCCGATTTTCAAGAAAGGAGACCCTCTGAACTACGACAACTACAGAGGCATCAGTCTCCTTAACATCGCGTACAATATCTTATCTGCCGTATTGTGTGAACGCCTGAAGCCGTATGTCAATAAACTGATAGATGCATATTAGTGTGACCACCATCGACCAAATGTTTACATTACGGCAGTAGAAGATCAAATTGGCTGGAGACTCTTGTTGACCGAGGCCCAGGTCCACCCCGGACTTTAGCGTCACCTTGTGCAAGTTATGTAATTCAAGCGTAAAATTGTGTGTGTGGGCTATACGTGGCTATTGTTAAAGCCTGCCAACACCTTAATGTTAATAAAAATTTCCTGGGCTCGAATTATAGCACGTTACAAAAATACTGCCAGTGTTGCAAAACGCCATGGTGGTAGTCGGACAAACAACGCAGCAGTGTAAGAAGTGGTTTAGAAAGCTCGAATCGATCGAAAACCTCGACGAAGTGGCGGAAAAAGGGGTGCTGAGCTAAAGATATCAAAGAGAAAAACGCAAGGGATATAGAAAGATGAGCTCAAACTAAAGCCTTATAGATTTAATAAAGAGGAACAAAATCTTGCCGATGCTAAGAAAAAAATTAGATTCAATAGAGTAAAGGAGCAGGGCGATTGTGATTCATTTAGAAGATCATAAGCTACCATTGTACTCGTATTTAACACTATATCTATAACACTATAATTTAACCAGGTTGAAAAAGAGACCTTCAGTAAAACTGCAACCTGAAGAATCAAGCTGGAAGCTTTGCAGCCCCTAACATGTAAATAATTCTGGTCGAAAACATTCACCTTGATTTAACACCTTGCAACACCTCATTTTCTGTTCTAAGGACCGACGTTCTGCGCTTATAAATTCACAGGCCCAGGTGATAAGGTAATTCTAACCATCTAGCTCGGATGACATATATACATAATGACCATACATGGCCTTGATCATGATTCAACCCTATAACCTTAATCGTGCCGACAAAGTAAGACCACAAATAATCAACCTAACGCTATCCAATACACACACTAAAAAGGTTATCAGTTGAAAATAACTATGAATAGTTTCCTGGACAGATGATATGTGCACCAAATCCAGGATCGATGGCACGGTCTCTTTGTTGAAGAGGTATCCGCTTAAAATAAGCCAGACACACTCTACTCACTTAAGTATCCGTCATGTCTGTCAATGCTACCGCTAAACTAAGAAAACTCATTAAGTGTGTCACCTAACTTAATGTTTTGCGGTAACGTGTCAGAATTAACTTCTGCAGATTACCATATGACGCTACGCAAATGAAAGATTTAACAAATGGCGGCGAATGTCAATTCGGTTTTGACATTTCTAAAAGAAACAGAATTAGAATTACACGAATACTCAATGGAGTGTCATTGAAGAATACGTAATAACCGTTACGATGTTTTTGGTAGACAATTCGTCAGAGATTTTCGCGCAACGTACATTTCGTGTCTGTTCTCTTGACCGCCCGGCTTCCACAGGTCGTTCAATGAAGCGCACGAATCTTAGAAATTGAAACAACACCGGACCGATCAAACCCCGGAAGGCCTCTTACCTTTGGCTCGGTCGAGAATATCGTTACCGTAGCTGAAGATGTCGTAGAGACACCGTTGACAACGACCAGACGACGTGCCACGAAATTGATTGTTCTACGTATGTCTCTTCGGCTCATTTTGGTGAAGAAGATGTTTCCTTATAGTTCCGCCAGCCCATCTGTTGTTTTGTTAACCGTGAATAGTGTCTAACCTACGCTGACGCCCTCCTGAATCTCAATAATGAAGGTGATAACCTTGTGTCAAAAATAATCATGAGCTCCTTTCTACTTATGTATGTGAATCCCTGGCGATGGCGCGATAGTTAGCTCATTGGACTGTAACGCAGAGAGTCTGGGTTCGATTCCTGGCTGGGTCACCGACAATTTTTCAAATCGCCATCACCCTTTCGGCGGGCAATGGCAAACTCCCGAAAGTAAAATTGCCTACGAAAAAGCTTCTAAGGAGTGCCGTTCGGATTCGGCGATAATCCGTAGGCCCCGCTCAGATGTGACAAAAATGACAACATGAGCAACACAAATGAGTGTCAAGAAGCTAGGCCATGTCCCATACCGGGCTGCCAGCGCCAGTGGTTTTTTTTTTGCTATCGGCGTGTGCCAAACGGTAGCTATAGATGGTCAACGCTACAGAGCGATGATCAATGAATTCTCGACTCTTCAATTGGATGAATCAGGGCTGCAGGACATGTGGTTGCACCAGTACAGAGCAACGGCACATGCTGCATGAACCACAACCGACATTATAGGGCAGGCGTTTCCCGGTTATTTGTAATCACGTTTTGGCGATTAACACTGCACCGGAAGATCACCCGATTTGACCGCCCTAGACTTCTCCCTACGGAGTAAATTAAAGCCACAGGTTTATGTGAGCAAGTCACAAACTTTAAAAGCTCTCAAGGGGAACAGCTGTCTTAAAGTGGAGAATCTATTGGCCGAAGTTTTGAAGAAAACCCTGTGAAATGCCCTGAAATATATAGTACATTTCCTCTCTCTAAGATGCAATATGCTTATGAACGCGGCAGATCCTGCACCACTATTCAAATTTCCAGAGAAAATAAGGAAATATTTAGGTGTCATCCTGGAGAGACAACTTATGCAGACTAAACATACTCGTAAATGCCGGAGGACGTGTCGTTGCGTTGTCGTGAGTCCGCTTCTACGCGGGGATATATGCAATCCTGATAGGTGGTGGGGGCAAACCATCTGGTTCTATAGCAACAGTCGAGCTGCTATTGTAGACTCCCTCGTGACTTCCAAGCTTGGCCGAAAATGCAATGCTATACTGAACCCATTGGAAAGACGATAATCCTCCGAGTCATGTTTGGGTCTCAGGTCACAATGGGATCGCGAGAAATGAACATGTCGATTGGCTTGCTCGATAAGGCTCAGAGGAGAGTCTTCAAAGCTTCTTTTGACGGTTGGCTTTCATATGAGCCTAACTGAAGGTTAGGATTGTCGGCCAATCAAAGGAAAATTTGGCAACTTTTTTTTATGTTCTTCAGTAGAAAAACTGCAAATTTCGGGCGCTGATTTGATAAGCACTCACTCAACTTTCTCAGACTCAGAATTTTCTGAACGCAATGCTCCGATAGAAAAACAAAACCCGCGTCGGTCGACAAAGTTTGCGAAGAGAGGTGTAATTTGCTATGCCAAAAGAAGAAGGCGAAAACAAAATGATGATAAGCTTGGAATTGTACAAACGTTCCGCAATTAGGGAAAAAAACGATTGAGGCTTTGGTTTTCTCCCGATAGCAGGGTCATCTAAAAATGTAACTGAATAAGTAATTTCGTAAGCTAACTAGCTTGTTACAAAGCTTGGTATTTTCAATTAAAGGATAATCATGGCAAATCTTGCAGAAGAACCGATGGCTTATAAAATATTAAAAAGTGCATCTAGGTGCCAATGACGAACCATATAAATAAGTCACACACAATTCCAAACATAAAAGCAATCAAACAGAAGTAAAATCCACACACCTTTGCACACATGTACGAGTACAGTATGTATATCTATGCATGAACGCAAGTTAAAATTTGGAAAAAGTGCACTGACTCTCTGTTTTTTTGCGAGAACACACATTTGAAAGGCAATGAACCAAAGTCAACAGAAGAAAAAAAACACACCCTCATCCCCGAATCACCTCATCACGCCACCACCCCCCGCTAACAATTTATTCACAAAAATACTTTTTAATTATTCTTCTTGCAGAGTCTACTCGTACACGTATTGGAGGCGCGCAACTTTCAGTTCGCGCATTGAACGCATTTGAAAACCCCCATAAACCAAAATAAAGCAAAAAAAAATAAAAACACCGATTTCATATCCCGACCTTCGCTTTTATTACACAGTTCAATGCCTCCTACACTCACTGATTCACTTCGAAAAATCCAAAAACAAAACGTCAAAAGGGAAGAAAAACAAAAAAAACTCCAACGTCAAACAACGAAAATTTCTCTTATCGTTTTTGTGGACTTTTTATGGGACGACAACGACAAAGCCAACGACGACAACGGGAGAGCATAAAATGCCAAATCAAGGAGAGAAAAAAGCGAACAAAAATCTAAAAAAAACGCAACAGAGATGCAGTTTCATGGTAGATTAGGTCCCGTCCATCCTAAATAAGCTAATAGCCGCAGTTCTGGCCTAAATTGCATTTGGCAATTGGTATACCATAGTGATGTGATGGTTGAGGGTGGCTGTTTTACCTGCCCAATCTAACCCTGCTCGTGCCTAAGAATTTTTTCAAAATTTTTTGTTTTTATATTTCAGAGACAAAGCGAACGAACGTGGTGAACGAAATTCGAAGATAAACAAACCTTTTGTTGTTGTTACTGCGTGTTGGCCAAAATTTAGAGGCACACAGACGGAACAAAACAAACAAAAAAAAAAAAAAAAAAAATCAAATAAAATGAATAGAAGACTGAGCAAGTGAAGAAATACCGCCAAAAACGAATAAAATAGGCGCATTTGCTTAGAATAAAAACAATAAAAAAAAAAGAAGATAAATAAACCCCTTCCGCCTGGATTTTGAGGAGACTAAGAGCTGGATGCTGGCTTTAAATTGGGATGTGTTGCTTTTTTTTCTGTAGTCTTATTTCTGCCTGCTACACCCCGCATACGCAACACTGGTCATGGACAAAAAGCAGGAACAAAATCGTCTTTTACTCGTATTCAACCAAACAAACACACACAGATACATTTCTACACGTGCAGTAAGGCAAACCGAACCGAAAACATAATGAAAAAAAAAAAACAAAAAAAAAACATCCGCCCGTCTGCGAGAGCTTTGATGCAAACTCCGAATCACGGAACAAGGGTCAATAACCCGACAATCACTTGGGCTGGAGTGTTTTCGTTGTTCCCGACTCTCGGGTGTATCCTCTTTTCCATTTACTGATTCTGTTTCTGCTCTTTCACATCTACGAGTACTTCTACTTTTGCTTTAGCCATCTTCATATTTACTTTACTCATACAACTGTATTGTACCCGATTGCGATTGCATTGATTCGTGTCGTCTATGCGATGCGTTGCCGAAAAAAAAAAGCTCCTCTAAGGCTAAACCGAATCCAGATCCTGGTCCCCCAGGTTGGCCTTATCTATACCAGAGAGCAGAGAAGCAGCCAACGCCAAGGATCTTACTCTCTTATAGCATTTTAGCACATTTTAGCAGCTCTATTGCAGTTTACCATGGGGAAGGCATACTCGTACGTCGTACACTACTAGATACACAACTCCTTTGAAAAGCTTGCGTTCAGCATGCTGTGCGGCATGCAGAGGTCAAGGATAAACGTCACACAAAAGCTCTGTGTATTTTGGTGAAATTTGTTTGCATTTTATTCCACACATATACACAAAGATAATATTCTCGAGCTTCGTGGGTAGAATATTGTATGTATGGGTTTCTATTGTTTTGTGGGCTAGTGTGTAGGTAATAGGGTATAATCGCATTTTAATACTCCGAGAGCGGTTCTCGAGTTAATTTGATTTTTTTTTTTTTTGACAGCGACCGATTTTGTGTGGTAGTGTGCGCGTGGAGAGTGTATCACTTTTATTCGATAGATATCAAGTTTCATTGAACTTGATGCATTCGTGATTGGAATTTATGGTTGTGCGCCTACAGAAACTGTGATCTGGCTTAGGTGGGGCTGGTACGTATGGAAGACCTCTTTATATTATGCAATTATACACAGATTCATGGGACATGTTTTACAGCTTCTAGCTCCTCTTACTTGCCGTGCACCAAGTAAATACTGATATAGTTCCGAATTAATAAAACCTAAAAGGTAAAACCGGTAATTAAATACTTGGGAGACTGTCCTTCTCTTCATCTGGAAAAAGCAACTTTTCAATTGCTTTCTTATATACAGTTTCGTTGTAATGTTGAGATTCCAGTTGACAATGTTATGCCGGTAACATGTGTAACTTTTGCAGACAATGCGGTGTACTCGTACATGACTCTCTTGAGTTGAATGAAATTCACTTGAGAATGCAGTGTTGGGGTGAACATAAATGTATGCCTTCAGTATGTAATGTGTCGCTTTTTGGCACAATGAACATGAATTTGGACTCTGGGGTTTCCATCTTAGAAAAGAGTATTGAAATTTCAAAATTGTTGGCCTTTTTATGTATACACATGTGGAAACTGTAGTGTGATGACGAAATTTTAAACAATTTGAGTTTATTGATGCCGAAACAAGATCCAATTATTACTATCGCCCTATTGTGGGTAGGATTCTCAACAGCCTTTTATGAACATAACTATGTAACCTATTGTGCTGTAGAAATAGGGTAGGCGCTGGCGATATCCAGTATAACAACTGCTTCTAAACATTAATTGTACATTTTTTATTACCACATGGTAACCATCGAGTACTGGTCGATATCCATCAGCAACTGATTTGGTAAACAGATCAGCGTGAGTGCTAACCAGAAGACAAGAATAGCAGCACAATAAACGGGACAGCGGATGAATTCCCCAGATGGTATCAACGGTGAAGTAAAATCCCCGAACAAGTAAGACCTTATCCGGGTTACTTCGACATATTTGGAGCTCAGGCCGGTATGAATTTCAGAGACTAGGTCAGAATCTTCGAAATAGATGGTGGCGGATGAGCCTCAATGGACCAGCGTTCACATCTCCGGACTGCTTACTTCCTTCAGCCTTACCGATTCCTCGTCCTTGGGGTATCAAAAATGGAACTAGCCCTTCAAGTTGGGGGTTGTAGGCCCGGGGTAACTGCCCGATGAAGATGAAAGTTGCGAAACAGACAATTTATGCAAGGATCACGAACTTTGGAATGGACCCAACACAAAAAATATGAAAACCTGCAATATCTACTACGGTGATTGTTATCGACGGCAAAAGAAGCACTTAGTTGGTTTCGGACTTGGCCAAAAAGTCTTGAGTTTCCCACATGTGAACGAGCGCCTCATAGCCAACATTAGCCTAACATGCGCACACGCCCATACAGAGCGACCCTACGTAAAAGGACTAGAACTGCTCAAGAGCTCTACGACCAAAAGAGGAGAGCCGAACACTTCGTTCTCAGAAGGAAAAGGATATAGCATTTGTTGAGGCGAACAAGGGAACATCGTAGTAGAGTCGCAGTCGATTTGGAAAGAGTATTTCTGTAGACTTTATAACGAACCAAATGATGCTATTAGGCAGAATGAACCTTTCAACCTGGACGATGTAGATTGTAGACCAAATATGGTAAAGTGAAAATAGCCATATGTAAGCTAAAGTCCAAAAAAGCTGCTGCGGCAAGCGATGACTAGGTAAAGAGCATACGCCAAATCATTTCTAAAATATGGTCGAATAAAAGTATGCCCGATGAGTAGAACCTTAGCATTGTTTGGCCGATAATCAAAATAGGGGACCCTCTGAACCGCGCCAACTACAGAGGCATAAGTCTTCTTAACTTCGCATACAAGATCTTATCTGCGTATTGTGTGAACGCCTGAAACCGTTCGTCGAAAACCTGATAGGTCCATATCAGTGTGGCTTCAGGCCAGGAAAGTCCACCATCGACCAAATATTCATACTTCGGCAGATCTTGGAGAAGACCCATGAGCTTCAGATCAATACACACCACC
Organism: Volucella inflata; assembly: GCA_928272305.1. NCBI lineage: Eukaryota > Metazoa > Arthropoda > Insecta > Diptera > Syrphidae > Volucella > Volucella inflata. The sequence goes on along the minus strand of OV743716.1, from coordinate 149,813,248 downwards.
TGTTCATCAATTTTAAGCCGCGTATGACAGCATCTACAGAGCAAAGTCTTGTATTGGCATCATTGCCAAACTCGTCCGTCTGTGCAGAACGATGATGGAGAATGCACGCTGCTCCATCAAGGTCGGTAAGGATACACAGAGACACAAAGGCTCCAAATTCTTGCACACGCCGATGATATTTGCAAGTATTAGGACGAAAGAGGTGAAATTGGGTTTGACAGAACGTCACTTTTAACAGATATTACTTTAAGGTAGTAAAGGACTTTGTCCACCTAGGCTCCGCTACAAACTCAGACAACGAAACGAGCGCGGAAATCAAATAAAGAATAACTCTTGTTAATCGCTGCTTTTTTGGGTTAAGAAGGTGATTGACTAGCACAGTCCTCTCTCGAACAACAAAATGTACCTTATATAAGACCTTAATAATCCCAGTACTGCTCTATGGCCAAGAGGCATGGACATTATCGAAAATGAATGATGATGCTCTTGGCTGTTTTTAGAAAAATACTTCGAGTGATTTTCGATCCCGTCTGTATAAACGATGAGTGAGGGAGGAGATGAAGATCCAACTAATATGGCTGGGTCCGAAGAGTCTTTCAATCCTACCCCGAGCAAGAGCGTAGTCGAGGACGATCAAGGTTCAAGTGGAAGGGACCTCAGCCAACATGAAGACGCTGGTCGACTGAGGCCCAGATCCGCCTCGGATTGTAGCGCCATCTTAAGTAAGTAAGTAAGTTGAGGTACTGATAAAGAGCTTTTGTCACTGAGTTTGGTCTCTTAAAACTGCCACATCAAGGCTTTTTTCGCCAACGTCTGCTTAATATTTTCCCTCGCTCATTGAAAAATCGAGCAGTAATATATACGAAAAAATAAGCCACAATGATGGCGTGCGCCGGCATTAAAACCACATCATATACTTCAGTGGATCTAGCGGCAACTTATGAAGCACATTGGACTTTGAAGCCTCGCATAATGCATACTTTACTTGTTGACAGAACCTTTTAGCCAGAATGAGCTTCATCGCACGATGAACTTCTGAATCGTTTATAACCGTTTTCAGAGATCAGTTCGACGCTTCAAATGGTCTTCTGGCTTTACTATAGTTCTTGAGTCAGTTTAATTTTATACAAACGTTGGCCGAAATCCTTTGCTAGAATACGAGTATCAAAAGATGCACTTGCGGACTCAAACTTGTAGCAATCGTTGCATATCTTTCATTGGCATCGAATAAGCATAACAAATTCAAATGTTTGCACCAATTGAGAGTAATACGAGACAATTATAACCGTCTCCGAATTTTGGTAAAAGTAAATGGGAGATATTGAGAGGCTAGGAAAATCGTACAATAATATGACTTAGCTCTTATCAAGACATAGTAAACTATTCAGGGATTGAGCGTTGCCTTCTTCAAATATTTTTAACTGGCGTTGCATTGAATAACAAGAACAGGTCATGCTCTCTACTAGCAAAAGAGGAAAGAAGATCATAAAGAGCGATCAATCGAGGAAATGGAGAGATGCTAGATCTGAAAGTTTTACTTAAAGCACAGGAAACTCGTCAGGGCAAAACGGTTTGACAAAGATTCACAGTCAGTCCTCACAATATAGAAAACTAATCTCTGAAGACTATTGAACGGGACGATACAAGTGAACCGTCCACTCGACAAAGGTAGAGACCTCACACCAACTTATCTCCGATATTTAGTAAGAAGAAACTGTGCCTCATGAATGGAATCTTGACATAGATGGCACGATCTGTAAGTAATGAGAAACTCTAAACTGCGCCAACTATATAAGCATCAATCTTATTGACATCGAGTTCAAGGGCTAAACTGACACATTTTGCTTAAGCTTGCAACAATTTGTAAAGACTCGATTGGCGTCTATTAGTGCGACTCTAGGCTCTTTAGATTCTGTAGCGCACAATTGACAGAATATTTATACAACGAAAGATCTTTACACGGCACGGAAGTTTTTTTTTACTCCGACGTCGCTATTAACTCTGACAATAACACTTATACCCCTATTATGGTTGGCAACCAAATTTAGTGGAGTGGTCTTAGAGGCAACTCCACTTAGAGGCCAGTATTTTTTTTTCTGGTATTACGAGTGGCAACTTTTCCCAGTTGTCTCTTCAGTAATGTTGCCAGGTTAAAAATTAAACATTTTGACAGCAAAAACAGCTGATTTGCAAAAAACAATGAATGAATATTAACTTCGATTTCTTTTTTGAGGACAAAATTAAAGCTTAAAGGAAATAAAATTATAAATTTCCCATTTCCATTTGCAGTTTATGAATTTTCAGCTTTTGGCATTGCTTTTTCAAATATTGCAGCTCGCGTTTTTCTTATGCTTTTTGCTTTTCAAGATCAAACCAGTGTTTTTTGATTTGATACTTTATATACGCCACACTCTCCAACTTGTTCATTGTATTTAGTAAATTCTTCTGATTTTGAATATGCTCCTTCAAAAGACCATTTCGTTCTTTTTCAAGTGAAGTTCTTGTCTTCGGCTTAATGGAGTCATTGGATTAACAACATGTACTGCTTCTGTTGTTTCCTTTGTAGGTTCCGCCGATGGCGGAGTCGACGGTTCGATGTTTTCTAAACCGAAACCGTGGCCAATTGGTATAATTTGTCGCGTCATTTGTACCAAATGGACAACACTTTCTTCCAACGGGTTGAGAGGAGTTTCTTAGGTCGGACAGGGGGTGGTCAAAATATTCTTCTTCTTATTGACAATTTTCTTTTTTAATTTTTGCCTTGTAGTGAATCCACACCAACATATATGTCAAAAACATTTAAGCCACTTGCCACTCATTTGATGTCCGTGCAGGTGGCCCCAAGCCGTTTAGCTCCAAAGCAAACTGCTCCCATTTCAAGGCATTTTTGCTTGATCCAAACAATTGTTTTCCCCAGCCAATGTCTGACTTGTCCTCCATCAACTGGACCAGTTTTTTGAATTGGCTTTGAGTCGTTATTTTAATATTTCTAAAAATTCTTAAAATTTAATGACGATTCTTAACTTTTCAATTGTTTCATTCCGCGCTGAAGCAAAACTGGTAACTATGCGGTTGCGTTGTTTTGACAGTTCTGGCAACCAAACCGAAAAAAAATGGCGAACCATAATAACAAAAAAGTTCGAAGGCAACTGTGATGGCAATTGAAAAGTGACATTTTCATTTCAGTTGCCATTTGCAATACAAATTTCGGTTTGAGTAAAGTTGCCAACCATAATATGGGCATTAATCAGATATCAAATGAAGATATCTGGCCTAAGAAAGCAATTTTGAGTAACTTTTTTTGAGTCACACTAGGGAGACCCTACCTTTACGATTCCGATGTTTTGGCATTTTGAACGTAAAATTCTCTGAGTCTTGGCAAGCTTTGTAGGAGGAGATATACTATATTTGAGACATTGCTAGGGAGTCATTCCATATAAAATCAACAACAACAACAACAACAACACTGTGGCGCTGGCCTAGCTTCTTGACACTCATTTGTGTTGCTCATGTTGTTATTTTTGTCAGATCTGAGCGGGGCCTACGGTTTATCGCCGAGTCCGAACGGCACTCCTAAGAAGCTTTTTCGTAGGCAATTTTACTTTCGGGAGTTTGCCATTGCCCGCCGAAAGGGGATGGCGATTTTGAAAAATTGTTGCTGACCCAGCCAGGAATCGAACCTAGACTCTCTACGTGATAGTCCAATGAGCTAACTATCGCGCCGTCGCCATCGCCATATAAAATCAACAAATTTAAATAAAAATGTGTGCCGCATTGAAGATACTTTGAGATACTTTCCAAGTACATATATAAAATTATTCATTCTTTTACAGATGCGTTGATAATTCTTTGAGGTGGAGGGCCTAAAATAGAAAAGGAGTCAAGTATAATTCGTGGGTTTAAATAATTAAAATTCTTCCTTCCTCCAAATTCTAAGAAAGTTACTTTAATGCCACTTAGTTCTATTTCCTTAAACTTAAAAACTAAGATATAACTAAGGAACTATTTATACATTTAACACTGTCTTTCTGCACCTTACACCGCTTGATTTACAGATAAAAAAAATCCTGGCAACAGTGCGATACGATTCACTAATTTGGGTCACTTCAAGAGCAGTAGCTTCGGACACGGTAGGATCCTAGCGGAGCTACTGAAAGGAAACCCTATTTTAACGGATGAAATCCCTTCCATAATCGACTCCGTATGATATCATATATCAGAAAGAGGACTGGCAAGAAAATGCATTAATCAGGCCAAATGAAATTGAAATTTTTCCATATTTGAAATAGAAACTGGAACACGTTCTGGTTACTTCTCAGAAAACTCAGAACTAAGAGTCCCTTTAAGACAACCGGACACAACTAGTGTCTTCCAATCAGAGGTTCTTGCTGTCCTCAAGGCGGACGAGCTAATGCAAATGAGATCGATTTCGAATCGACTAACATCAACTCTGATACAGTCAGGGGCTGTCATACAATGCTCAAAGCATTCTGCATTCAGAACCTGGTGAGATAAGTTTGAAAGTACAGGAGGGCTACTCGATAATAGTGACGTTTGCAACAACAAACCACCCTTCTGCATAGTAAGGGCTAGTATCGACGAAAAAACCATAAAGACTGCAATGCCAATGCTCTTGAATCTTATCTTGGAGGACGTAAAGTATCCAAGGGTCTATGGCCATATCTTGACAGTAAGAGATAAGGGAAAATCTTAGGATAATAATAGGAAACTGTTTCCTGCTAAAAATTGAAAAGAAACTCAAATTTTCAGATGCCGAAATTTGTAGATTCTGCGGTGATCTGCATGAATGTGAGGCAATATCGCGTAGTCGAAGAAAATTCCTAGGAAAATACTTTTTTGAAATGGATTTCAAAGGCCTTAGAAGTTAAGTTCAACTGGTTCCACAGGGATCGCGATGGGCCCGGTTTTGTGCCAAGTACTGTGTGATAACACACACCTGTTTCACCTAACCTAACACTGTCTACAAATTTATTTGATCGTTCCGCTACTGTTGTGTTGTCATTATAAATAACATTATTTAAACAAATGTTTTGTACTCATATTGCTTCTTTTTTTCCATTCGGAACACGAGTCTTTATTACTCTCCGCAAAGATCTTTGGTCACCAGCGCTATTAATCTTTTGCTGTATGTACTCGCTTCTTGATTTACTAATTTGTTGTTTATATTTATTTCTAATAGACTTAAAATCTTCCCCATCACACTCATGTTATTTATCAATTTCGCTCTGTTAAACGACCGTATCTTTTCATTTTTTCATTATTCTTAAGCTATTATTCACTTCACTGAATAGTTATTTTTCAAAACGTAAGCCATTCTGTCTAGGTTGTTTGCATTTGTATCGCAGTTAATTTGAATTATTGTTAAGAGCCTACTGAAGGATTCTTTTTGATATCGAAACACGGGTATCTTCATCATTGTGTTAATAAAATTTGTATTCATGGATAAAGCAATAAAAATTGTTTCATGGTCGGTAATAATAATATTATTTCAGGGTTCAGCTTTCATACTTAAATTGCTTCTTCCAAAAATGATCTATTAATGAAGATTAAATACCAGTTACGAGTATTCTAAGTAGGTTGAGTTACAATTTGCTTGCAATTGTTACTGATAAATACTTGTTCTATTTCTTTTTTTAACCAGTCAATATTAAAGTCACCAAGCAGTAATACAGATTGTTTGACAAAAGCGTGTAGTTTAAAGGAAAGTAACCGATTTTGATTTCTTAATGCGCAATTTACTTTATATGTTGTCCAGTCTCTCCTCCATTCCCAATTATCGCCTCGCATCTTTGTTGACAACTTAGAGCCAATTTTTCTAAATAGTCCTGCGGTAATTGCGCCAAATTCTTTTTACAAGCAGTGTAAGTTTTTTTTATTATTGTCCTTACATCTTTTCCTTTAATCCTCTGCTTCACAAGTACCCAGATAATTTCAATCGGATTGGCATCTAGGGACTGAGATGGCCAATCCAGCACTTTCGGATCATTGTCCTCTTTTAGGAGCCAATCCCAGTTTCCACATCCAAATAGCATTTCAGCGGATGCCAACAATCCTTTTTTGTACAGTTGGATTATTCTAGATTCCCAGTAAAACTCACTAATTTTCCGAAACCAGCCGCACACAAACAACCATAAGCATGCACTTTTGCCGGATGTTTCACCGTTCGTTGGACGACAGTGTCACTGCGAGCAGTCCACACACGTCTCAAGAGATTCTTTAAAAAAAAAAAATGAAATGAAACCTCGTCAGTGAAAATAATTTTGGTCCAGTCCATATCTTTGTAACGGCGAGTCCACTCATGTCCTTTTCGTATGTGTTTTTCTCTTAACAAAGACTTGACCACAACGGTTTTGTAATTAAATTGTTTTTCTTTGATAATTTTGCGAGTACAGAAGATAGCAACCTCGTGACCTTTTTTTAATAACATTTGACTTGCTTTTCTGTGGCTAGCCGTGTTACAATATTTTTTTTCAAAAATTTTAAAGACTTTGTTTTTAACGGCTATTTCAAAAGCCTCCGTTTTTCCCCTTTCTGGCAAATCGTCAATGTTTCCAAATTCGTTAAATCATTTCACCCACTTCCTAACAAAACTCTCTGACTTTCTGAGATGCTTCGTTGCAGCTGTAATAGATTATTTTAGTCCCCGTGAATAAGTAACATGAAACACGGCTTCAAAACATCTGTTTCCAAATTGGTTATTTCTTCGCCGACAGATCTGTCTATTTGGCCGGCCAGTTAAAAACGCCAAAACAGGAGATCGCGCAGTCTGAAAATTGAGGATTCAAAATTTCCATCTTTGCCCGAGATATATGAACGGTTGCTCCGTCCTGCTGCAACCAACAATGCCTGTGACCCAATTCGTCACCTTGTGACAGAAAGCGGTCACCAGTTACGTTTACGGTAGTGCTGTCGGCGAACTCAAAAAATAGTGGTGGTCATTGTCATTTTTCACTCCAAATGCCGCACCAAACAGTAACTATGAGGAGATGCAGTGGCTATTCGTTCATATCATAAGGGCTGTCCATGCCCCAGAAACGCGAATTTTGTTTATTCAAATAGTAACTTCAGTCGATTGGGCTTCGTCACTCATCATCCTCTTCTTCCACCAGATTTAACAGAGCATAGGAGTAATTTAACCTTACTTGACGGTCAGCAGACAGCAATTAGTGAACGCTTCGCACTTTATAAGAGAACATTTTCAGATCGTACACTAAAATTCGATGCAACGAACGTCTGCTGATGTCAAATTGTGTTCATCGTTGTCTTGTCGATGTTTGTGGTCTCTCCTGGATGTCTTCGAGCACAGCTGTGATATTCTTGGTCGAATGAGCAATACGGAGGCGGCCACTTCTTGTTGACCCAGTTTGCACGAGATGCTTAGGCAAACGCGTATAGGGTAGAACGGCGAGGAAAACGACGACGATATTCAAAATAGACCAGAAATACAATAAGCTGCAACAATAAATCCCCCAATAGGCACAATTTTTTAAAAGCCTGAGCGCAACTAGTAGTGTACGCCGATGATATCGACATAATTCAAGAGCTCAGCGCGCCATCACCGGTGCGTCCGCTAGTTTTGAAGCGGAAGCTGCCAGAATTGGTTTAGCGCTGATTAAGGACAAATCCAAGAACATTCTGCCAACAAGAAGGGAAAGAGGATGAAGATATCCTTACTTGATTTGAGAGCAAAATCCCTCGAAATATGTGCGGTGCCATTTGCTTTGACGGGCTTTGGAGGAGAAGATCCAAAAACGAGCTATACATTGAAATCGACTGAGATGTAGAACTAATGGGCACGGGCGTGCAGAGTCTTCGAATCTAACCCGGGGGGACAATGCACCATAGGTGGCGCGCACAAGTAGAAGGTGATCTTAATCGAGGCTTGCTTGTTAGTTGAAGCCCAAGCGCAGCCTGAAGGCTTAGGAGAGGAGGAATCAATAAAACTGACTGACTTTCTCGAATAGCTTACCATTCCTCGCTTTGAAAGCGATACCACTAGTCTTCAGATGGCTCTAAGTTATAAACGAGAAGTTGAAAGATTTCTGATCGGCAAATGTACCTTGGAACGTGCTGTGGTTGCTCCGACTTTACATTTCGCTGTCGGAATCTTCCAGTGTTCATTATTGTATACCAAAAGATTGCAGTCGATTAGGTTAAGTTCATTTCCTGGCATTTTCGATTGTACTAATACGTCGTACTTAGGTCATTGCTGGTAGATTTTGCCGAAGAACTCTTAGAAATACACCTTGGTACGATCTTTTATTTTTGGAGTACTTGGGCACATATCAGGCTCATGTTGATGAGCTAAGCTTTGATGAGGAAAGCTGAAATGTGTTCGATTAAATGCAGAAATCTCAAAGCTTTCTGCCCTTTCTGTCGGTTACAACACAGATTTAGTGTGAGCCACAGTCTTTCACTCTCCGTCTGTTTGGCCCATATATCCAAGATTCTTGGATGACAGAGACTAGAACATTGGCTAGTTGTTCCGGTACATGTGCTTCGGGTTATTAGCAGCAGCAGCTTTTTGTTTCTCTCAAACGTGCCAGGATAGTTAGCCTTAGAAATCTGGAGAAGCGGCTTCTTTCTGCATTCATGTGGCCAGATATCCTGGAGTCAGAAACCCGCCGAAAGAGCTGCCGGCGGATTAATTATAGTGCAGTTGCCACCATTTCTAGCTCATCACACTGACAGGTCCTAAAAAAAGCAAAGTAGGCATAGTTTCTATAAATTAAATGAAGTCCACAAGGATTATCGCCAAAGTTCATATCATTGGTCCTTTTTAGACGTTGAATACGACACGGATATGTCGAAAAGCATTTTAAATTGGAAATTCTGACTTCTCATGGAAAACTGAGGTAAGATGACGCCAAAGAGAGTTGTCTTGTCACACAAATTCTGCACTCTATTTTCGGAATAGTTGAACCCAAACTATCAATCAGAAGTATTTCTTTAAAGGAAAAAATTTGTCCTTTGACTTATGTACCCACGTGCACTAAAGAATCTCCTTAGTTCCTTTGGAAACGAAAAAAAAAACCTTCGCCTTGAGGGGAGAACAAAAGAAACCCCAACTTGAACCTGGAACAGCTCCAAAAACTCATGAATTATTCGTCTCAAGTGTCCTGGTTGAGGATGAAGGAAAAGAAGAAGAAAAAAAATAAAACAGAAAAAACAAACGAACGGAAACAGTTTGCATTCGATAACAATCAATCGCGGCCTGGCAGTGATTGGTTACCTCGAAACAAAACCGTTGCTGTTGCCAACTTTCTGCATGCATACCAACACAAAGCATAAATTAGCCGAGTCGGACTCGAAATATGTTTGACCTGTAAACCTGCAGCGTTTAGCACCTGCTACTAAATGTTTTTTTTTTGTTTTTCTTTTTCCCTTGAAACCCCCTGAACTGGTTACAACTGCTGGTTGCAACTCGAGTTACGATGGTATTACATCGGCCATTGAACATTAAATTCAAATTCCACGTGTACCACGGGTACGGTTAGAGTACCTACTCTTCTCAGAGGTACCAAACCAACCTGTTTCGGTTTTAACTTCAGTTAAATGGGCTACACGTTGTATGCGAAGTACTCGTATACAGGTAGGCATCTTCTTGTGTCATGAAAATGAATGGTTCGCTGAAAGGCTAGTTCTAGGGTAAGTAAAACCGGAGTCCGGTGTCATCCTACCCTTCAATCTTTCCTGCTTTAATGATGGTCACCTATGTATCCTGGGCCAGCAGTGGCATGTTTTTGTGTTCGTCCAACCGTAACCATTGTCGTAGGTCCTCCTTTTATCGGTCTTGTGCTGCAACTACTGCTGTCGCTCCTGTGTACGAGTATGTCGGATTTTGTACACACGTTACAATACAGAGTCAGGATTATTCGTCTTTTAGGTCACCAATTTATTTTTTTTCTTCTGGCCACAGGGATACATATGCTCGCATGGACAAACTCTGGGAAAAGCCATGAGGGTAATGGTTACTTTCAACTCCTGACCCGAGATGCGAATGCCTCTACTTCTCTTGACTGTGGTTACAATTCAAAAATTTTTTTTTTTATATTTTCTTGTTTTCTGTACGGTTTTCTGCAGTGGGGAATTGGGAAGGGGGAATTGAAAGGAAGGGAAACAACAACCAAAAAAAAAAAATCTGCCGAATTGGCGACAAGGAAGTTTGCGTCGTTTGTTTTCTTCGGTGGACTGGTGTGCCCATGGAGAACGGAAACAGGATGCATTTTTTGTTAACACTGTGAAGCAGATGATTTTTGTTATGAAACACAGTCCTCTGAGTTCTGGAGATGGAGATGTTTGCTACTAATACAAGTCCGTTATCAGACTAATGGATGGTGTTGTATATTTGCACAAAAAATCGTAGTTTGTCGTCTTCCTCGAAGACTAATGCTTTTAGAATCGTCTATTCTATCGCTGCTTGAGGATCCTTAATGTATTCAAAGGTATCTGTAAGGTTTATATTGTATCTTATAGAAGAATGATGGTTGCTATTTCATTTAATCTAAATTATTTATAATCTTGGACTTGGTAAAGACTTGAATACTAACGAAATAACGCTTCGTATATGGACCCACTCAATGATGACGAATTCTGTCTATTTTGGTTGGATAAAGAATGGTTTCTGACGGTTTTGTGCTGTAGAAATAGGTAGGCACTGAGAGACACCTCAGCCTGGCAAACTATCCCCAAGTGTTGAAACTGTCCTCTACACATCAATTGTGCGTATAATACGTATTACGTGGTAACCGCCTGGTGGATGGCAACGATTAGTATAACGCCTCGTAGAAGTAGCATCTTCCGACAGGTGCTGGTTCCTTAAATGACGAGAATGAGCCTCTTCAGCCGAACATCTTGTAGCTCTGCTAATAAGTCCTACTTCACGCCTTCCCGTGGCGCCACCTGGGAATCTCACTAGAGATTGCGAAGTGAAGGGGGGAAATGGCGATTTTCCTGCGCCATAAACCAGGAGTAGTGTCGGAAAAACAAAACAAGACCCTATCCGGGCTACTCCGACATATTTCGAGCTCAGGCCGGAAAGGATTTCCAGGACTTAGTCAGGATCTTGGAAAAGAGATGGTGGGGGACGAGCCCTATATGGGCCAACGGCAGCACTCACATCCCGGAATGGGTTACTGGCTTTGGTGTAACCGACCCCTCGTCCTAGGGGCATTAAAACTAGAACTGGTCCTCCAGGTTGGGGGTTGTGCCGCCGGGGTAACTGCCCGGCCATTTAAAAAAGCATAAGTTACGAAGCATCAACAAGCCTCGGATATGGACGGATCTACTGTTGACAACCCACGCAAACGATTTAAGGACAATGAGCTTCGGATATGCACGTGGAATGCTAGATCCCTTAATAGACCACGCGCAGCTGAGCTACTAGCGGATGCCCTAGACTGCTGCAAAGCAGACATAACCGCCATTCAAGAAATGCGATGGGATGGGCCGAACAAAAAGAAGATGAAAAACTGCGATATCTACTACGGCAATTGCTATCGTCGGCAAAAGCAGCGCTTATTTGAATGCGGATTTGTTGTCGGAGGCAGACCAGGACAAGAAGTCCTCAGCTTCCGGCATGTGAGCGAGCGCCTCGCAGCAATCCGCATCAAGGCTAAATTCGCCTTATATGCGCGCATGCCCCCACAGAGGAGAAAGATGACGACACCAAGGATGCCTTCTATGAGCTCCTCAACAAGACCTACGAGCAATGCCCTAGCTTTGCATTAAAATCACCGAGGACAATTTTAATGTCATAGGAAGAGAAAGTATCTTTAGTGGAAAAATCGGAAAATATAGCCTGCACAACACCACCTCCGATAACGGATTCAGGCTAATCGACTTTGCGGCGGGGCGAAACATTGTCGTGGCTAGCACGCGGTTCCCACATCTCGACATACACAAGGGGACTTGGAGAACTCCTGATCTATCAACAGTCAACCAGATTGATCACATTGCGATCGATGCAAGATACTCCTCCAGCATTATGGATGTCCGTACGTTCCGAGGAGCCAACATCGACTCGGACCATTACCTTGTTGTAGCCAAGGTACGATTGCGGATATCCAAAACTACGCCAAGATAAACTAATGCTGTGAGAAAATTCGACGTCAGACGGCTACAATCGCAAGAGATCGCCAAGTCCTTTTCCGATTGAGTGTCTCTCAATCTCTTAAGAGGTCCAATGCCGCCAGCATCAAGCATCGAAGACCATTGGAAACACTGCCAAAACGCCATCAGAGATGCCGCTTCTGATGTGCTGGGTTTCACTTGTCCACCACAACGAAACCCCAGGTTCGATTATGAATGCCGGCAAGCACATGCAGCTAAGCAAGATGCATGTAACGCGGCGCTGCTTAGAAAGACCAGAGCTGCTCATGAGCTCTATGAGCGGAAGAGGAGAGACGAACACCGGCTTCTCAGGAGGAAGAAGAAAGAGCATGAGAAGCGCGCGATCGAGGATATTGCGAGATGCTACTCCAGGAATGAGGTTCGGAAGTTGTACCAAAAGGTAAAAATAACATGCCACGGAAACAAACCCCGAACCGAGGCCTGTAGAGATGAACAAGGGAACATCGTAGTAGTAGTCGATGCTGAGGATTTGGAAGAACCATTTCTGCAGACTGTATAACGGCGATGACGGACCAAATACCGCTGTCAGGCAGAATCAACCTTTCAACCTGGACGATGATGACCAACAATTCCGTCCACCCGACCTGGATGGAAGTGAAGATAGCCATATCGAAGCTTAAGTCCAACAAAGCTGCTGGAGCGGATGGCCTGACTGCCGAGCTCTTCAAAGCGGCAGGCGATGACTTGGTAAGGAGCATACACCAACTCATCTGTAAAATATGGTCGGACGAAAGTATGCCCGATGAATGGAACCTCAGCATTGTTTGTCCCATTCTCAAGAAAGGAGACCCTCTGAACTGCGCCAACTACAGAGGCATCAGCTACCTTAACATCGCATACAAGATCTTATCCGCCGTATTGTGTGAACGCCTGAAGCCGTTCGTCAACAACCTGATAGGTCCATATCAGTGTGGCTTCAGGCCAGGAAAGTCCACCATCGACCAGATATTCACACTACGGCAGATCTTGTAGAAGACCCATGAGCTTCAGATCGATACCCACCACCTATTCATCGATTTTAAGGCCGCGTATGACAGCATCTATAGAGACGAGCTATACAGACCAATGTCTAGTATTGGCATCCCTGCCAAACTCGTCCGTCTGTGCAGGATGACGATGGAAAATGCACGCTGCTCCATCAAGGTCGGTAAAGATCTCACCGAGACCTTTGATGTCCAGGAAGGATTTAGACAAGGCGATGGGCTGTCATGCGACTTTTTCAACATCGTACTTGAACGAATAGTGCAAAACTCACGAGCAAACACAAGAGGCACTATCTTTCAAAAGTCCGTCCAACTACTCCCATACGCCGACGAAATTGACATAATCGGGAGAAAACAACGTGATGTCAATGGCGCTTTCGCGAGTATTGAGACGGAAGCGGCGAAAATAGGTTTAGAGGTCAATGAGGGCAAGACCAAGTGTATATGCTGTCAAGCAAAAAGGACAACCAACACCGACGTCTCGGGCAGAACGTCACCTTAGACAGATATAACTTTGAGGTAGTTAAGGACTTTGTCTACCTAGGCTCCGCTATAAATACAGACAACGACACCAGCGCTGAGATCAAGCGAAGAATAACTCTTGCCAACCGCTGTTGCTTTGGGTTATGAAGGCAATTGAGTAGCAAAGCCCTCTCTCGGACAACAAAAGTCACCCTTTATAAGACCTTAATAATCCCGTTCCTTCTCTATGGCGCAGAGGCATGGACATTATCAAAAATGGATGATTGTGTTCTTGGATGCTTCGAGACAAAAATTCTCCAGGCGATCTTCGGTCCCGTCTGCATTGACGGTGAGTGGAGGAAAAGATTCAACGACGAACTGTATGGACTGTACAGCGACATGGACCTAGCCAGAAGAGTGAAGATCCAAAGACTGATATGGCTGGGTCATGTAGAGCGCATGGACACCAATGCTCCGGTCCAAAAAGTCTTCGGATCCGCTCCCGAGGGACAGCGCAGTAGAGGAAGGCCAAGACTCAGGTGGCGCACGCAAGTGGAAGAGGACCTCAGCCAACTTGGCGTGCGAAACTGGAGGCAGCTAGCCAGGGATCGAGCTGGCTGGAGAAGCTTGTTGACTGAGGCCCAGGTCCACCCCAAACTGTAGCGCCACCTAAAGTAAGTAAGTAAGTAAGTAAGGTAACCGCCGGGTACTGGTCAATGTTCATCCGAGTGCTAACCGACACACAAAAATAGCAGCACTATAAACGGGACGGCGGATGAATTCCCCAGATAGAATCAACGGTGGAAAAAAATCCCAGGACAAATAATACCTTATAGGGGTTACTCCGACATACATATTTGAAGCTCAGGTCAATTTCTAATATGCATGTTTTGGAATGTAAGTTCGCTTAACGGGCCACGTGCAGCCGAAGAACTAGCGAAGGCTTGACCGCTTCAAAACAGACATTACCGCCATCCAAGAAATGCGATGGGATGAAAAACTGCGACATTGTTACGTTATCGTTATAATTGTAATTGTTATCTACGGCAAAAGTAGCGCCTATTTGAATGCGGATTTGTTGTTAGAGGCAGACTTAGCCAATAAGTCTTGAGTTTCAAGGCTAAATTTGCCAAAATTAGCATGATATGCGCGGACTCCTCCACAGGGGAGAAAGATAACGACACCAAGGATACCTTCTATGAGCTCTTGAACAAGTCCTCGGCGATTTTAATTTGAAGCTAGAAGACAGGGCATTTTTGGTAGTACTGTCGGAAGATATAGCCTGCACGACCCAAACTCCGATAACAGATTCATGCTAATCGAATTTGGGACGGGGCGAAGCATTGTCGTAGCTAGCGCATGGTTGCTATATTCACAAGGTGACAAAACTCCTGATCAATCAACAGTCAAGACAACCTAATATTGTGAGGAATTTCAGACGGCTACAAAAATAAGAGATCGCCAAATCCTTTTTTGATCGAGTCAATCTTTTAAGAGGTTCACTGCCGCCAACATTAAGCGTCGAAGACCGGTGGAAACATCAGAGATGCTGCCAGATGGCAGCTGCTACGCTTCGCCAAGCCTGTCCCCGGAACAATACCAAAAGTTGCCGGATGATCTCGTAACGGATGGGAGAGGAAAAATCCGGTAGTAATAGGAAGAAGTTTCAACGCATGAGCCAAAGGATACAGGACGACAGCCCTACTCGAGACATACGCAGCATTGGACACAGTTCTGGTTATCGCGGGCACGAAAAATACTTTCCGAAAGGCGGGCATGGAGTATATTATAGACATTAACTTTGTCAGTAGCTCTCTAGCGCGCAATACAAAATGGTGGATCAACAAAGATTATATACAAATTGATCACCAGAATATGATTTTCAACGCAAGCCAAAAATCTCCAAAAATTACTGGCCAAAAGTGAAGAAACACAGCTTTCGACAGAGAAACGTTTGAGGAAGTCATTAACACCTACCCACTGAGACCTGGAACCGCGGAGCACCTAGCGCTCCAATTGTCGGGCCATCTAGTTTCTACATGTGAAGCTACTGTGCCAGTCCAGTCGGCATACTCTCCTACTAGTAATACGGTGAAATAAAATCTCAAAGAACTACCTGGGGATCTCAAGGGGATGCCCGGATTTCGATCAGAACCTCGTTATCTTTAATCCAGCGAAATGATCCTTAAACAGGACAGGAAAAACAGGAGCTTCGAAAAGCGGCTGGACGAAGCCGATATAAACTCTAAACCGCCTACAGGATCATTACTACAAATGTCAAAGCACCTAGAGCTAACATGCCCGGCAGTGCTGGCAAATTTGGTAATATATTCTCAGAACAATTACCGAACCGAGATGAAGTGCTGCTGGCATGCAAAAGGATTGGTGACAGGAAAACTCCAGGACCGAATGGAATTTCAAACAGACCCCTTAAACCAGCAATTGCATCGAGATCGGAGATCTGCTCAGAAGTAATTTATATCTGCCTTTAAGAGGGGACGTTTCCAGATCACTGGGAACAACAGCGTCTAGTGCTTCTACTCAAAGGTAATAATCCTTCAGGAGTTCCATCGTCGTATCACCCCATTTGCCTCCTAGATACTCGTATCATAGGGAAAAAAATTGTTGAAAATGTCATTTGCAACAGACTGATGACAAAAGTAGAAGAGAGCTGTGCACTGTCCGAATACCAGTTTGGGTTCCAAAAATCCCGCTCTACAGTAGTTGCAAAACGGAACAAAGAAGTATTGTACAGTGGTCAGTGGTCACATCAGACATTAGAAATGCTTTTAATTCGGCATACTGGAGGTTTATAATGAATGCTCGCGCTAGAATAGACAGATTAAACCATATCTTTAAGATCACTTCAAGCTACTTCAGCAACAGAAAGGTAAGCTACGACATAGACGAAGGTACCAAGCTCTACAACGTTACAGCAGGTGTGCCACAAGGATCCGTTCTTAGCCCTTTGCTGTGGAATAGTATGTATGATGGTGTTCTTAGGCTCCCAAAGCCCCCAAACACGGATGATATCGCTATCATAACCGTGGCCAAGCACATCCACGAAATAGAATCGGCAACAAACGAAATAATCTCCCGAGTCAAAGGTTTGTTTACTAGAGACTGCAAGCTTGAATTTAGCCGAACATAAAACAGAGGCAAGACTGTTGAGTACACACTTGTACATGATTGATAATAGGCTTAGCTTTAAGGCTTACCTAGACTACGAGTACGTTGAGAAAAAAGCATCGATAACTCAATCCTCCCTAACGAGACTAATGCCAAACATCGGAAGACCCAGGTGCAGCTGCAGATTAATGCTATCGAAAGTAGTTAGCTCTGTCATACTGTACTGTCTCCAGTATGGGCAGGCGCAATGGCAATAAAACAATGGTGCAATGGGGTACTATTTAGTCCACAAAGAGGAAAGAAATATTTCAGTACTAAAATGGCAGAACCGATGGGATAATTCCACCAAAGGAAGATGGACATACCAACTTAGCCCCAACATAGAGCTGTGGTTAAAGAGAAGTACTGGAGAACTTAATTTGTGGATCACACAGTCAACAACCGGCTACAGTGTGTTTAGAAAATCTCTGAACTAAGACGAAGGGAAGATACTGCCAACCAGTCTCGCGTAATAAGGAAGGCTCGCTGGGAGAGAGTGGTAACGATCAAGCGATCAAACGCAAATATTGGCAGACACTAATCCTTACACAGCTACGGGCAACATACACGGACCCACAAGTCTCCATTTCTTTTGCCCTGACGACCCTACGTATACAGACATATGTACATCCACACACCCTATTCCTACTTTTCCCCTATAATACACAAATCTACCCCAGCATTCTCAACAGGCCCACGTTGAATAGAAACAAAGAAGACCGTCGTCGCCCTAACAAGCAGACAAACCATACTGGGCGCTGGCAGCCCAGTATGGGCCATGGCCTAGCTTCTTGACACTCATTTGTGTTGCTCATGTTTTTCATTTTTTGTCACATCTGAGCGGGGCCTACGGTTTATCGCCGAGTCCGAACGGCACTCTTTAGAAGCTTTTTCGTAGGCAATTTTTTACTTTCGGGAGTTTGCCATTGCCCGCCGAAAGGGTGATGGCGATTTTGAAAAATTGTTGGTTACCCAGCCCGGAATCGAACCTAGACTCTCTGGGTAATAGTCCAATGAGCTAACTATCGCGCCATCGTCAAGCCAACAATAGGACATAATCATGTGGATAACTGCCACATGAAGTTATGCCTTACAGCTGTTCCGTGGGTCGAATACAGCACAAAGACGTTTGGAATGGTGAAGAACTATCAACTTAGACAGGGAGGTGCGTTATGCGTTAAGTTCAAATGCTCTTCAATCGTATTTACTCGTATTGTTGACACAGGAAGTAATTCATTTTAAAATTCTTTCATTGGCGGATAAGGGTTGATTTATTTGATTGATTGATGTATAGAAGCTGACCTGTAGCTGAGGTGGTTATGAATCAACCAATATGATACCGTCGAGAAATTGCTACGTTAAGTCATGAAAGAGGAGTCTAGGTGAAGTAAAAGACCCGGTACAAAGTCAGTCGCTTGTCTCCTGACAGGTCTACGGAAAATTAAGTCGGCCTACGTTTAAGGAGCTGTTTCACATGATCATACCCGAACTGCAAACATCTTTGATAACAAGGCTCTCTAATATTACAAGGGCTCCCAGGCGCTACATCGACCGACTTAAGAGGCCTACCATTCGCCAACAACTAAGCAAGGGTGATCGTATAAGGGAGGGGGTACTATGAGCAGCAGAGCCGCCAATTATTAAAGAATATTGGGTGGGCCATTCTGAAAAACGGCTTTACCATCGGAGCGCTAGATGTTGTGACTTTCTAAGAGCACATCTGGGGACTTGGGAACCGCCTTGCGGTAACCTTAGAAGAAAGGCGGAACCGGTTTACGTCTTAAAGTGCTTGACATAAGAAAGACTTCCTTCTACGAAGCTTGCTGTGAGAGTGATGACGACAACGGCTATGCTGTGTTTATAGGAACTTTGTCACTTAAAGACTTACTCTTCTTTCTAAGCAAGACTGGGAAGGAAAGCAGAAACATGACGGGAGGACAAAAACTTACACACAGCGTTTTTAGTTTTAACCCATAGCAACTGATTCAATACCTTGAAAGTATTTTGTTTAGCGCGTTTAAGTAAAATGACTTCTCAAGCAACTTTGAGGGTAGTACCGGATATAACAAACTGAAAATGTTGTTGTTTGAGGGCAACCTTCATGGAAGTATACTATTACCTGACTAAATCAATAAGATTTCAGAAGACTTTCTTCCCACTGTCAGCTCGCCTCTGCTTCAGGCCTCTTGGGATAGTAAGAGACACTCAATTGACAACATCTCTGGCTATTGAAGCTGCTTAAAGATAAACTTTTCCATTGTAGTCGAACGTTATGTAGTCAATTTAGTTGATGTCAAATCGTGTCTTCCTGATTGTGATGAGGGAAACGCGTTCCTTTTACGCAATTGTTTACCAAGGCGCAGAATGCATGCATGATATTAGCTAAACGCTATGCTGATCCTTTCTGTTCATGAACTCGGAAAACTTGTGTCTGCTCTCATTATATTTCTCCTCTATAGAGGCACATCTGGATATTCGAATAGATACTGGTTCATGACGAATCCCATTCCAACTAGAAACTACTTTTATTGTTGGTAGCAATTACTTCAGTTGGAAGAGTTTCATGTCTGTTTTATACCAGTCGGAGATATCGATGCATGCCATCTGTTTAGGGCCTTAAAATTTCATTTACAGCTCCGTATTTCGTTGCTGCATGGTAGTGCAGCAGCGAGATTTTATTGTAAGAAGCCACACGCATATCCCCCCAGGTTAAGAACAATGCCTCAAGGTGAAGTCTTCATTACTGCTTTAGGCGTCGTAAGTTCGATGGCAAACAACCATTTCCGATTATTTTCTATTTAAAATGTGTTGACTGTTAGTCTTCTGATTACTCCTTCTAGGGACCTTTTTCAATCTGAATTTTGATTTTTGTTCTAGTAAAAAGCTTGATAAAAAAATTTGTAATTCATATGTAGACTACAAATAACACAGTGTGGGCAGAATTTTATTTGATGAAAAAATTAAAAACCATTGCGCTTCCACCCTACACTGAACAGTTTTGAAATCATTTCTACTCATTTATCGAAGACACACACCTGTTCCATTGCATTTTCCACACCCACCCCAATGTTAAAAAAAACCAAGCACTTGTTGCTCTCCTCCATTCCATACAACAAACAACCGTCATCTGAATTCAAAACAAAACAAACCCATCACCCATCTCCCTCTTTCACACACCATTCAGCTAACCACCCGAATGAAAACACTTATTTTGACATTTCCCAAATGCACCCAAAGCGCTGAATACAAATGACAAATCCAAAGAAATTCTCATTTACGAAGAGGGCGTAGTTCGGTGTACAAGCATTTGGTGTTTCCAATTTTTCGTTTCTCATTTCTTTTGTGTTTCCCTTTACTGTGTCTGAGTTTTAATTAATTAACAATTAGTGACTAACATCGAGAAGGTGTACAATTAAATAGTGCTCCAGTGAAAGAGGGCAACAAAATGATTTTCTCGACAATTCTTGGTCGGAGCTATGTGTTCTTTCTGCTGGTGACCGCAATGGGGGTGTTGGCCCAGTATGAGTGGCAAGCTCGCGACGCCTTTGACGAAATCAAAATCAAATTCGACAAAGTCTCCATAGACAACTGTCCCATTCAGCATGTGAGTGATTTATATCTACCCGAGGACACTGTCTCTCATAAGCCAGACATCAAGGAGATCAACATAAATCCCGTGTTCCCCAATCGTACTGCCTTGTTGCACCTCCACAATATGGCGTTAAGTCGAAGTTTCTTCTGGAGTTATATACTGCAGAGTAGATTCATTCGTCCGGCCATAAACGACACATATGACCCGGGAATGATGTACTACTTCCTGTCCACTGTGGCAGATGTATCCGCCAATCCCTACATCAACGCGTCGGCGATTTACTTCTCCCCCAACAGTTCGTACACATCGTCCTACCGTGGCTTCTTCAATAAAACTTTCCCTAGATTTGCGCCGCGTACTTTTCGCTTCGACGATTTCAACGACCCCATCCATCTGCAGAAGATCTCGACAATGAACACTTTTGATGTGCGCGACTTGGGTGCCTCACCTCCAGATGCAATTTCCAAAGATTACACCTCAGAGTTGTACAAAATCAATGAATGGTACAAGACATGGCTACCAGACGACGTCGACCGAAGGCATGACACCAAGACAACGTACCAAGTGGAGATACGATATGCGAACAACACAAACGAAACGTTTACATTCCATGGGCCGCCTGGTGCCGATGAAAATCCCGGACCAGTGAAATTCACACGGCCGTACTTTGATTGTGGACGCTCAAATAAGTGGCTGGTGTCTGCTGTTGTCCCCATTGCCGATATCTACCCCCGTCACACACAATTCAGACATATCGAGTATCCCAAGTGAGTTTGAAGGGGGCTGGCTTCTGTCATTGCAAATCCTTTATCCTGTTGTGTTTTTTTTTTCTTCTCCCTGCTTTGGTTAGATACACGGCGATTTCGGTGCTGGAAATGGACTTTGAAAGGATCGACATAAACCAGTGTCCGAAGGGTGAAGGCAACAACAAACCAAATCACTTTGCCGATACGGCGCGCTGTAAGAAGGAAACCACAGAGTGTGAACCCTTGCAGGGTTGGGGCTTCCGTCGTGGTGGCTATCAATGTCGTTGTAAGCCGGGCAATCGTCTGCCAAATAACGTACGACGACCCTATCTTGGTGAAATTATCGAACGAGCTTCCGCCGAACAGTACTACAATGGTTATGATTGCCTGAAAATTGGATGTAAGTTAGAATGAATCGATTGGTGATTGAAGAGGAGTGGTTATGTTATGATTTGTGTTCTTTCTATATAGGGATTCAAAAAGTACCAATTCAGTGGGAGCGAGCACCCAATTATATCAGGGAGAAGTACTTGGACTTGCATCAGGAATATCGAAACTACACAACTGGATCTAGGTCATTGCATGCAGAAAATATCAACATCGACCAGGCGCTTAAGTTCATCCATGGCGTGAACTATCGCACGTGCAAAAAGTAAGTAAAAATACATAAAGTGATGCAAGGGGGGGGGGGGGGGGGGGGTGGTGGTGTATGTCAGCTAAGCTGATTTCAATTTATGCAGCTGACTTGTATGCGGGCCATTGGGTCGAATTTTGATAGAAAACCTCGTGTTGATGTTTCTCGGAAAAGCTTCTAAGCGATTGGTGACTAAGATAAGCGCTCGTTCGATGATTACGTCATGCTGTTGTAGGGATTGAGGTGTGGGGCTTACATTCCAATTTGAAAAATAAACTGTTTGGAACAGTAAGACATGTAATTGCAAAGGTTGACTTTCAAGAACAGTGTCGCGCATCAATCTGATGTTATCACAGATTGAGAGATTTTCTTAATCGAATTACAGATGTGTAAGTGTGCTGGAGATTTGCTTTATTAAGAATCTGCTATCGATCTGAGTTCCTTGCAAATGATTCGACTTTAGCCAGTTTTTCCGAAGTTGTTGATCTGTTTCGTCTGGGAACTCTCCCTTGCTCTCAGATGGAGCCTGCAGATTTGCCAATCTCAGAAACATTGTTACAAAATTGTTAGGAGCACCAAGTTGGCACTTGTAGGGATGATACAACATTGTCCCCGGTATCATTCTTCGAAGCTTAAATAGTAAGATTTGGGTGCGATATAAATAACGTCGGTGTTACTAATCGGTGGCTCAAGTACCACCTCCAGATCGTTGTCTCTGGAAGCGCACCACTCGATTAGGTCCTTCGCTTCTCATGTTCTTTAATTTGTTTTCAGAGAACTCGTTGTTCTTCCCACTCCTATGCTAGTAGACCGAGGTCGATTTGCTACTTTTATGCCTGTACTGTTCATCAAGTAGTTTCGTATCATTTTCGAGGTTTTCTTGTTAATCCGGGTTGTAGAAGTTTTAAGAAGGAGACGTTAAGGGATATGCTTTCGGCAATGTGAAGATTTGTGTTTCATATGTAGCCATGTATTGAACTCTCCGTTGTTGTGACAATAAACTTGGCCAACTAGTGGCTCGAAAGTGTATCTTATACAAAAGACTTTGGCGTCAATTGCAACATGATAAATTTGCTAAACTATCTCATAAGATCGAGGTGAGGAAACCGCATGTTCGCTATAGTTCTATTCGGATCGACAGAGAGTCAGGCAGTTACCCTAGGTTTTGCCGAGTTTTGTCTGCTTTTTCTATGGTAAGAATTTCGCAACTATGACGCAGTGTTCTTCTGAAAAGAGATCAAATAAGAAGGTCCACTCAACTCTGTCAAATAAATCGCCAACAAATTATTTTGAAGGCCGTAATAGACTAAAGTGATAGGAAAGGGTGCGTAACGCGGTGTGTTTTGGGCTGTAATGAAACAAACCCTGATCGAATTCGTAATGCGAGATAAAATCGCAGCTATATCAGATTCATTGGAGATGAAATGTGCGAACATCTCCACCAGATCTACACTGAGAGAAGTTTTGCCAGGGTCGAATGTTTGTCTAAGGATTGGATCGCTAATCGGCCGAGACAGCGAGCCCGAATGTCGGCCTAATCATTTTATCCCAACAGGGAATGTAGATAATTGTTTAACCCAGGCATTCATTACACATAATTTTGAGATAGAGAGACTGCAATAGCCCAACGGAGACTTTAGATTCGTAGTTATTGTGACCAATAAGTATGTCAGAAGCCTGACCAGAATCAAACACGAAACCTAATGCAGATACATTAGACGTAGACAGTTTCTCACAGAACATAGATTTTTTTTTTTTGTGGGAAGGTGTGAAAATCTTGATAGACACTATGAACCCGTTGCTCATAGTAGTGTGAGATTCTTACTCACTAAAAACACGCCTTCCTTCTTAACGACTACAACTAAGTAACCTTATTAAGTAGTTTCTGTTTCAAATAACGTTCGCGTGGGGCAGGTAGCTTTCTAGCAAATGCGGATAGGCTATTATATGCGGATAGGCCTTATCGCGCCAGATCGAATGGTCTCATTCTTTGTAATCGACGCACTAAGTTTGTCTCGTCCAGAATTTGGAGTATTTTATTATTACAATGACCATGAAGACGAATACGGAGTTTGCGAGCAAAGTTCATTATTTCGTCCTCGACGGTAACTATTCCTAAGTCTCTGTGGATATCACTGTCTCTGATATACCATGGGGCGTTCACGATTTGTCTTAGAACTTAGTATTGATAGCTTTCGAGAATGTTTCGGTTGCTTGGTTTAGTACAACCCCAAAGTTGTATACCGTACGTCCAAACAGGTCTAAGCACTTGCTTATAGATGAGGAGTTTGTTATGTATGCTTGGAATGTCTTCTTAGTAGCCAGGACATTTGTCTGAATTTATTTTCAAGTTCATTACGTTTCTTCTTAACATGCGGCTTCCATTTCAGTTTTGCATCTAATGTCATTCCTAGATACGAGTACTTTGCTTCATTTGCATATGGTATTTGTACCGAGTTAATGAAAATGGGAATGTTGTTTAGATTCCGGTAAGTAAAATTAACATGAGTACATTTGGTCTCGTTGAGAACAATTAGCCATATCTTTGTCCATTCGTAGATTTTATCCAAAGCCATTTGTAGCTTTCCAGTAGCTAACTCAACTGAAGTATATGTAGCTAGTATCGCCGTGTCGTCCGCGAACGTGGCTACTATGGTACCTGATTCTTCCGGTATGTCTCGAGTATAGAGTAAAAACAATACCGGGCCAAGTACACTTGCGGAACTCCAGCAGCGATCGCTTTAAATTCCGAGTTTTGTTTTCCAGGTACGATTTCAGAATCGTATGCAGCTTAAAATTTAAGCCTTCATGCCATACCTTATCGAAGGCTTGAGACACGTCAAGAAACACGCTAGAACTTATCTTTTTCCCCTCTAGGGCTTTCTCAATTTCATTCGTAATTCTAAAAACCTGGTCAACTGTGGAGTGCTTAGTTCTAAAACCGAATTGATGTTCAGGAATTAGACGTCTCTCTTCAATGATCGGTTGCAAGCGCTTCAATAGGAGTTTTTCAAACATTTTAGATATTGTCGGCAGAAGCGATATCGGTCTGTAGGAATTTTTTTCATTAAGAGATTTGGCTGGTTTCGGGACCATTATAACTTCGGCAACTTTCCATTGGCTTGGAAAGTTTAGTAATCTTAGCGCGGCATTTATAAGTTGGAGCAGTTTGAACAGAACATAGGTGAAATCTTTTTCAATGCAAGCTATAGTCTTGCACTTTTAAATGGAACCAAGTAGGTAAAAGCAAGAAGGAAATTAACCTCTTATGGATGAGGAGTGATGCAATGTAAAAATTCAGGTGATGGCCTTATAAAAGTGAGGCGTTTTGAGCATCTTGACAGTTTATAAATCTAATTTGAATAATGCTTTTTAAGCCAGTACTGACTTAAGACATTAATTAGTATCTGTCAAACCAATTGTCAGATTGCAAACTGTCAGTGTCAGTTTTATAGTTTTATTGAGTGGTCTTTCCGATTTTATCGTAGTTCTGTGTGCCAAACTATATTACACCTGTGTTAATCGACCATCTGAGACCGCTTTTCGCCATATTGGTGACCATTTATGCACAAAATTTTGTTTGGAAGATGCAGTGGCACTGAGACCGATGAGAAGAGTGAGTACTAAATAGAATATTGCATCCGTTCAGTAGAGTTTTAAAGAAAATCCAAATTTATCGATTTAAAGTCGTCCCCAACAGCTTGGTCTTTACGAAACGATCTTGCTTTGAAGTTGAACGCTTACAAGATCCATCTCGTGCAAAAATTGAACCCGCATGACCATGGTTTGCGTCGAAATTTCAGTGAATAGGGCCAAAATCAACTGGCACTGGATCCGCTGCTTCATCAACAAATTGTGTTCAGCGATTAGGCTTATTTTTGGCTCGATCGATACGTCAATAAGCAAAATAGTCGCATTTGGAGCAAAGATAATCCACATGGGATTATCGAAGCGCCGTTACATTTCGAAGGAGCACAGTTTGGTGCTGTCTGTGGGCTGTTGGAGTCTTCGGAACATATTTTTCAATTTTTCATTCATATTTCCTACTTTTCAAAAATGAAGCTTATCAGCGTGTTACGGTCAAGGATGTTGCCGTTAAAGCCATGATTAATGGCGCTACGTACCGAACAACAAATGAAATAATCAACTTATTGAAGGGAATACTTGATGACCGCAAAATTACGTGTAATGGGCTTTGAAATTGGCCTCCAAAATCTTGTGATTTGGCGTCTCTTGATATTTTTCTTTGGGGATACGTAATGTTGCTAGTCCGCGCTGAGAAACCAACATTCGAAAATCTTGTCTCTAGGGTGACATTCATCAGATCCAGTTGTGGGAGCATATGCCCGCAGTTGTAATGAAAAATTAAGAACTTCGGACACGTCACGATCTAAGCGAAGCTACTACCACGCAATCCAATTTTAACATTTGAAAATCCTTCCTTAATCGACTTCGTCATTCCCCATGATATAATGTGTCCGGAGAGAGTGGACTGACAAGAAAATGCAGAACTCAAGCCAAATGAAATTGCAATTTTTCCAGATGGTTATAAACATAGGAAGGTACAGGTTCTGGTAACTTCTCAGGAAAGAACTACGAGTCTCAATAAGACTATTGGACACGTGTAGTGTAGAATCCAATCAGAGATTCCTGTTATCCTCACAACGGCCGAGCTAATGCAAATGAAACCGGTATACGGAAAAGATATCGCTTTCTACATCGACAGCCAGGACGCTCTTAACAGTCAGGGGCTGTCGTACAATGCCCAAAGCATTATGCATTTAGAACCAGGTGAGACTGTGCTGGGTGCCAGGACACTGCTGTATAGAGAGAAATAAACAAGCGAACGAGCATGCAAGAAGGGGAGGGCCACTCGATAGTAGTGAGGTTGTCAACATCTAACCACCCCTCTGTACACTTTTGCAAAAAAAAACCTGCAAAACCAAGGTTCTCGAATCTTGAAGAACATAAAGTATCCAAGGGTCTATGGCCACTTCTTGACGGTAAAAGATGTAGGGAATCAATAAAATTAAACAGGTATAAACTTAGGACAGTAATAGGAATCCTGACAGGACACTGTCTCCTGCTTAAACACGCAAAGAGACTCAAATTATCAGATCTGCAAGCGGTTGAGGATATAACACACATACTATGTGAATGTGAGACAATATCGTGTAGTCGAAGCAAATTTTTGGAAAAATGCTACAGGAAATCAAAGGCCTTCTTGGCTTTGGCAAACAAATTGGATGTTTTACCAGGGAGTTCTTGTAAATGATTCCACAGGGATTGCAATGGGTCCGTTTTGGTGCCTAGAGTTTGTGTGATGACACACCCCTGCTTTAACCTAACTACCCTACTATTTAAAAATTAATTTTAGGATGCATTCTTTCGATTAAATGTAATAAACGGCTATTTAATGAAATTTCATGTGTTTTGTTCAAAATCAAAGACATTTCCTGAGCCTTTCGGACCTGCTCCGCAGCTGCTATGGGAGAAATAATAGGGCTAACGCCCCTGCACTTATTTTCAACAAAGTGGCATTACGCAGCTCTGCAAGTATAGCACAAACCAACGATTTAGACCTTTGCGATCACCCGAACCTAAAGATTCTGCTCTCTGAAATCGCAGAACTTGACTGCGCGGTGACAGACCGCCTTAAAAAGACATTAAGCTTCGAAAAAGGAGATTCCCAGCACAGAGGCATAGATAAGCAATAACACACCAAACAGCCAAAATGGCATAAAATAGAATCGGGGGACGAAGCTGCTATACACGGAACAAGTACAAGCACATCCATATCTATGGGAAAGAGTCATAGTGTAATACAAGCTGAACTACACGTCAAGAATGCAACAATAAAGAGCCTTGCCTTTCATATTCTTGACTCCAAATCAGTCATGTACTGCTTCAAAACTTAGCTCAAGGAATAAGACCAGAATATGGTGAGTTCCTGGGAATGAGGTCATTGATGGTAATGAAAAGTCCGGCGAACTGGCCAGAAAGAGTTCAGAAACTTCCTTTAACGGACCTCAAGCTTTTAGCAATTAATACGAGTATAGCCATCAATATCTGCGAGCACTCGAAATGTATCTCATATTGGAGACAACCCAAACGAGCCATCATACGCTTCAGCAAAAATACCAACACATGTCTAAATCTAAGTCGGCACGATATCAAAAACCTAGTGGATTACCTCACAGAACATCATAGGACTAGTCGACTCTCCGGAGTGCCGACTTTGTCTTGAAGAAGACGAAACAGCTAAACACATTTTATGTGACTGTCCAGCTCTCAACGGAATCCTTCTTCAGGGAACAACTTGACACCACTGAACTAATTGATTTCCCTGCTCGTAGAGTTACTATCTTCCGAATGAAGCTGGTCTAAACACAGTTCTGACAAACCGGTACAAAAGATCTCTTCGGTCAAAGTGCCATATCTCGCAAGGCGAGTCAGAATTTAAAAATAAAAAACAAAAGAGAACTCAGATCCCGACCCGGATTTATTAATTTTTGCCAAGAGAGAAAGAAGCATTTTGGACATTTTACATTTACGTTTTATATGTTCGAGCCCCTTTATATCATAGATGGCCTAATTATAGCTGAATAATACGCGATATATAAGATGATGTTAAAATTAAAACTTAAGCTCAATACTCAGCGGGAGTAACCGCAGAATTCGAAGATGAAGGCAGTGTTCACAGGCCGTTGTTAAAAGTGACGGAAATGTAAAAACCCTTGAAGTACCTCATGGATCTGTTCTTGGTACTTTTCTTTTTATTAATATTTACTTGCATAGGTAATGCTACTGTCCCAAATATTGTAGCTCTCTCCACGTAGCATTCGTGTTGATAGTTGATTCTAGTTTCACACGCTGATGTCTCCGTCTTCTTCAAGTGTACGTGTCCATTTGTTTGACATGACTCAGGTTTTTAAGCTGGTGAAATCTGACTTTTATCCTTACATACAATTAGTGGTTATTCCACTAGGATCCTTAATTTGTTGACCTGGTGTGCTCCTTTTACCTCTTGATAGAAGTTTCTAGACGACTTTCCTAAATTCGTCGTCAAATCACGGGTTTCGCAGTGATAGTCAACCGAAATCCAGAGCATCAGAGAAGACATCTCTGATAACTTCTTGACAGCTTTGCCGCCACTAGAACAACATGCCGATGGTGGTTGACTTGGAGCGATGTTTTTGTGAAGGCCCTGACGGTTTCTTGCGCGAATAGACATCTGACGTCAATGTTTCCTCTCCTCTTCTTATGGGCTATAGGGATATCCACGTCCTGACCTTGGGCATAACAATGTAGTAGTCTGAGTAAATGCTGGCTATTGGGACATCTAGGTAGAAAGCCATCGTCCCTTTTCTTCGGTGTGGCGTGTGGACTATGTCGAGGCACTAACGTGTGTACTTCACGAAAAGAAAATCAGTGTTTTAAGGCACTTACAGTCTGTTTGATAATATCGTACACGACAAAAATTAAAGAAGAACCTATAATAATAAAAAAAAAACAATTGTACTGGTTTATTTTGTTTATTTACTTGAATGCTTTTCAATTAATATGTTGTCCACTCTCTTCCATTATCAATAATTGCTTAAAGTCTTCGAGGCATGCTTTCTACTAATCTTATAGCATAATCTTCAGACAAAGATAATTGTTTGACCGTCGAGATCTTCTTTCCTTGAAGCTTTAGCTTCATGAATGCCCAAACATTTTCAATGGGATTTACATCCGGCGACTGTGATGGCCAATCTAAAACATCGACGTCATTTTCTTGTTTCCACGCACTGCACAAACGACTGCGATGTTTCGGGTCATTATCTTCTTGCAATAACCAATTCTCATTCCTTCTTTTAAACCACCTTTGGGCAGGCCTTCTTATAAATTTTGACCATGTTGGGTGCGTTTAAGTTATTTGTAAACATGAACAAATTGCCAAATCCTTGTTTTGAGAAGCATCCCCATTCGTGCACCTTTGCCGGGTGTTTGACGGTCCGCTGGATTAATTTATTGGATTGTGTACACCAGGTATGAGTGATAGGAGACCATGCCCAAAAAGAAGCTTCATCCGAAAAAATAACGTTGTTCCAATCTCTGTCCAAATTCTCCTTGGCCCAACTGAGTTGTTTTTCTACGTGTTTTTTTGACAGTAGTGGTTCCTTTATTGTGCTTCGAAATTTTACATTATTGGCTAGTAAACGTCTTCGTATCGTATCACAACACACATTTAGACCCCTTTTACGTAAAATCCCTTGTCCTCCACGTAACGATAGAAGAGGATTTTTTTCCAACACGCGTAGAATCATTTTGTCCTGCTTTTTTGTTGTTTTTGGCCTAGAACCACGATCCGGCAAATCATCCACATTTTTAACTTGGGAATAACGGTGCACCCACTTGCTAACAAATGCTTTTGACTTTTTCATGTATTTAGCAACTGCTCCGCATAACATTTTCGGTCCTTTTGGATGCGTGCACAAGAATACGCGACACTCATTTAAAAATACTTCCGTCTCTGAAAAAAATTGAACACTCTTTAAATTTTTTTATTCAAATCATCTTAGCTGAAGTATTTTTTTAATCTGCTAATGCAAATGCCACTTCCAAACCGGTTTTCATAAACGAGTTTTGCCGTATACGATCTTATCAAACGGACTGTACAACCCGCATCGTCTTGTTTACAGTAAGATCGATTTTATAATGTGGGGTATTTCAAAAACGGGCACTCAATTAGAAAGCCACAGTGATGATGAACAGTGATTGGTTTCCGTTGAATTTCTGATGGCTTGCGATTGCCCAAGTATTCGTATTTAAATTTTCCGTACTTTGATACGGAATACTTCGCTCAAAGTAGTCCCTTTCTCAGCCTCTAAACGTCTTGTGATCAACTTTGTGATTATGTTTTGTAGTTGAATTATCACTTTCTTAGGTTTGGTTTAAATCATGATCATGTATCGAAATCGTTTGAAACGCTGTGATCAACTGCTCACGTCTACGAATGGGTCAGGCGCTTTACGGCGAGGCAAAATTCTGTTGAAGATGTCGGGAACGTTCGTGCTTTTGTGTGTGCAAGCTTTTCGTATTGCTATTGAAATCAATAAGCCAGTCGTTGAACCAGCAAGTGATGATGGCTAAAATGTGAACAAAACCTATGCCGAATACGATTTCCATGGATCAGGAACACTTGAACTCTTTAGCAGTTAGCTGTGTGGCTATTGGAGATGAAAGTTGGGCATTTCAATATGATCTAAAAATACACGACGAAAATGCAAGCAGTGAGTAAGGTAAAGAAAGGCTGCGAACGTTCTCTAAAAGCTTGAACGACGTGTTTACAAACGAAGACAGTGGCTCATTTGATTTTTCGACATTCATGGTGTCGTTGACAAACGGTTTGTACCGTAGGCTAACGAAGTCAATGCGAGTGTTAAGTTTCACCCCATGCATGTTCGAGTTTTCTGCAAACATGGGCATTCCAATGCTGTAGAACGCTGTAACAGCCCTGATTTTGCTCTAGTGGATTTCTGAGTGTTCTTCATACTGAAGTATGAAAGGACACCAAAATCTATCGATTGAGACTATCCAGCGGCAGGCGACAAAGGTTTTGATGGGAGTCATATCAGACGGTTGTAATAAGCTTTTTCAGAAGTGTGACATATAGAACACGTGCGTTAGAATGTGTAGAGATTGTTTAAAAGTGACGATTGCTTGCTTTTATCCAACAATCCTCGTATTTTTCTTTCGATGAAGTTGGAACTAATGGAGCTTTATTTCCTTCTTTCAATAACCCGACGAAGACAACATAATAACATAACTCTCAGATAATCGTTGAAATTATAAATGTTAGCAGAAAACAGAAAATGTTACCCGTTTTCAGATTAACTTAGGTCGTGTTGCCGTTTATTTATTATTTACCCAAAAATTTGTTTCTTCATTTTAGTTTCCATCCTCAAGATCTTATTATACGTGGCGATGTCAGCTTTGGAGCTAAAGAGCAGTTCGAAAATGAGGCGAAGATGGCAGTTCGTCTGGCAAACTTCATTAGCGCCTTTCTTCAGGTAATGCATTTCATTAGTGTTCAACATAATCAAAACAAACCTCAATATCAATGAAATTTAACTTTTCATTTGACTTGTTCTAGGTATCCGATCCCAATGAAGTCTACTCAGGTAAACGTGTTGCCGATAAACCCCTTACAGAGGATCAAATGATCGGCGAAACTCTAGCTATTGTTTTGGGTGACACAAAAGTCTGGTCAGCGGGCACATACTGGGAACGAAATAAATTCACCAACCGCACCTACTTTGCCCCGTTTGCCTACAAAACCGAACTAAATACTCGCAAATTTAAAGTCGAAGATGTTGCTCGTCTAAATAAGACTCACGAGTTGTACACCGAAAAGAAATTCTTCAAATTCCTCAAACAACGTTGGATGACAAATTTCGATGACCTAGAAACGTTCTACATGAAGATAAAGATACGTCACAATGAAACTGGAGAATACCTACAAAAATACGAACATTATCCGAATTCGTATCGTGCAGCTAACATAAAACACGGCTACTGGACTCAACCGCATTTCGATTGTGAGGGTTATGTGAAAAAGTGGCTGATCACGTATGCGGCACCATTTTTCGGATGGGACAGCCTAAAAGTAAAACTGGAATTTAAGTGAGTACTGTTATTATTATTATTTTTATTTTCAAAGGGGATGAGGCAATCGTACATCGTACAAGAATAGAAGGGTTACAACCAAATTTTGAGTGTTCTCGTGAGGGGTGCATAGTTTTTCTGTACTATTTTTGGGTTAGGGGTGAATATGTACTCTTAATGGTGACCCAATTCGGGCAGTACCTGTCCCATTAATAGAGACATTTAACCGGATTGTTATTCATAAAGGGGACTAGGGTGTTTTGTTTACAGGGAAATCGGTGGACTATCACAAGTTGTATGGCTGCTTTCAGGTGGACGATTGTTATGGAAATTATCACCGCTGCCAATGTAAGCTGCGCCAGTGAGTTAGACTTTCTGATTGTTTTGTTTAACAATTGGATCAGACTTATAGTTTTGAGTTGTTGAATTGAAATGGGATTGCTTGACCCCTTTTAGTGTTTTTGTGTTTGAATTGTTGTAACAGACACCAAGAGGGTCAATATAAATGGTAATTACTGTAGATTGGTTTAACTGGATCAAATTACGCAATGTAGATGTGTTTTTTTTTTTAACTAATTGAGTACCAGTTGCACTTTTCATTGAAGAGAAGAGGTTAAAAGGTCTTTTTTTATGGGTCGTAGGGCACATCTTATTTTATTTTTTTTTTGAGAACTTTGAAGTAATAAAAAGGGCTAAGGAATTGGCTAATACGTAGCCAACGTATTTTTGCAAAACAGTATGTTGCTGGATTATGTTATCAGTAGTACCACCCCAGCAGTTAATACCATATTGTAATCTAGAGTGGAAGATACCAAAATAGACATTTTTTAACAATCTCGTAGAGCAGTACTTATTTAGTGGATAAAAGCTTCGCAGAGTGGATAGCAGATATTGTTTTAAGATATAAATGTGATCGCACCAATTCAGGTTTTGTTCAATTACAACACCTAAGTACTTATAGTTCTTAACTATTTCAATTTTGAAGCAGTTAACACTACAACCAAACTCTTCATTGTATAAGATGTTACAGCCACAATTACGTAGGTTGAATTTGTAACAGTTAGTTGCATGAAACACAATATTTATTTCCTGGGACACTTTAGCGGTAAGGCTGAAGAACATGAGCTTTTTCTTACTGCTTACTATTAACTTATGTTGCGCAAACCAGAGTCTTAACAAGTGGACATCTTGGTTGATTTCAGCAACTAGGTCAAAGTGATTACTAGAGCCGTACGCCAACGCAAGGTCATCAGCAAAATCCTTTACCTTAACGACAAAAGGAAGACTGAAGATTGAATTGACATATACAAGAAACAGTAAGGGACCAAGGACCGAACCTTGTGGAACACCGAGGTTGATAATTTTAGAACCGCCAAGAGTGACCCCGATTTTTACTTTTTGCAATCTGTTCTTAAAATACGATGTAAACCAATCTGCAAAAAAGCCTCGAAAACCTACCCCATACAATTTTGTGATCTACCATATCGAAGGCTTTTGTTATGTCTACAAAAAGTCCTGCGCACGATTTTTTATCATCAATCTCCCTGTAAATATATTGGCAAAAATCCAGAAGGGCATCTTCGGTGAAATTGTTTTCCCTAAAACCAAATTGATTTTCACTAAAAAAGTTGATTTTGTTGACATATTTCACAACTCTATATTTTGCGACTTTCTCAACCATTTTGGATATCACAGAGAGCATCACCATCCTATCCTATTATCCTTTTTGAAAACAGGAATCACATTGGCTTTTTTTAGCAGTTCAGGAAAGGTACCTGTAAAAATTCGTAAATTAAAGAGGTGAGCTAAAACATCTATTACGTTAAATGCGATTTTTTTTAATACTGAACTAGAAATTCCATCTTCACCACTAGAATTAGAAGTTTTGAGAGAGTTAATTGTTTTTAGTAGTTCAAATCCCGAAATGGGCCTGAAAACAAAGCTATTTTTGGAAACTGAGCTGTCCAAAAGTTGAGTTGCTGG
This sequence comes from Volucella inflata, assembly GCA_928272305.1. Classification (NCBI taxonomy): domain Eukaryota; kingdom Metazoa; phylum Arthropoda; class Insecta; order Diptera; family Syrphidae; genus Volucella; species Volucella inflata. The sequence continues at coordinate 149,778,877 of OV743716.1, read as the reverse complement.
GTAAGCTCTACAGGACGCCGAAGGATCACATGAAGCAAGCGTCTGCGCTACAGAGACAAAGTATTGATTAAATATGTCTGCAACAACAACGACAACGTCAACATTATTCCATTGGAACGTGCGTTGGAAAGATACTGTCATTGTGCGTCATTTCAGTATATGTCATTCATTTGAAGCGTAATCAACAATAATTTTTTTTCACTCAAATATGTCGAACTTTGTGTCTGAAAAAGTGTTTTTGCGGGGAGTTCTTCTTCATTACTTTAATATGAAGAAAACTGCTGCCGAAAGTCATCGTAATTTGGTGGAAGTTTATGGTGAACATGCGCTAGCTGAGCGAACGTGCCAAAAGTGGTTTGCACGATTTAAAAGTGGTGATTTTGGCTTGGAAGACGATGAACGTCCTGGGCAGCCAAAAAAGTTTGAAGATGAAGAACTGGAAGCATTACTCTATCATGATTGTTGCCAAACACAAGAAGAGCTCGCAGAATCTTTGGGTGTCACTCAAGTAGCCATTTCAAAACGTTTAAAAGCAGCTGGATATATTCAAAAGCAAGGAAATTGGGTTCCACATGAACTCAAGCCGAGAGACGTCGAAAGGCGGTTTTTCATGTCCGAAATGCTGCTGGAACGCCACAAAAGGAAGTTATTTTTGCATCGGATTGTTACTGGTGATGAAAAATGGATCCATTAAGACAACCCCAAGCGCAAAAAATCATATGTGAAACCCGGCCAACCAGCAAAATCAACGCCAAAGCCGAATATCCATGGCGCGAAGGTAATGCTCTGTATTTGGTGGGATCATATGGGTGTGCTGTATTATGAGCAGGTAAAACCGGCTGAAACCATCAATGGACAACGCTACCGAACACAATTAATTCGTTTGAAGAGAGCAGTAGCCGAAAAACGCCCGGAATATGCGACCAGACACGAACCGATAATTTTCCATCATGACAACGCTCGGCCCCACGTTGCTATTCCGGTTAAGAACTATTTGGAAAACAGTGGATGGGAAGTCTTACCCCACCCGCCTTATAGCCCAGACCTTGCCCCTTCTGACTACCATTTGTTCCGGTCGATGCAGAACGCCCTCACTGAAATACGGTTCACATCAGAGCAGAATATCAAAAATTGGCTTGATTCATTCTTGGCTGCCAAGCCGGCGCAGTTCTTTTGGGATGGGATCCACAAATTGCAAAAAAGATGGGAAAAAGTCATAGCTTCAGATGCTGCTAGATCATCAAAAGATCTTATAACAACGACTTTACAATTTTCAGACTTTTTCAACGAAATGTTTGATTTACTGAACCATAAATATTTGTATTTTTTTTTCTACTTTAATTCTTTTTGCCGCCATGAACAAGGCCCTAGTGTATTTTGTGAAGTAGTCTACTTATAAGATGGCAAAAGTTGTACATTTTGTTGCATCTAAGAGCTGAATCTTAGATCGTTTAGAAACTGATTGAGAAAGTGTAGGTAATGAGAAAATGTTAATCCATGGCCTACATAAGTTTAGAAACTCTGCACACAAAGCAAATATTAGCTACAAGCCTAAAAGAGCTTTTAACTGCTGCAGCTCTTCTTTTTTTGATTACCTCACAACAAAGTAAAACAAATAACTTAAGGAAGAGAGTCCCTGGAGTGGACACTAACTGACTAGACAATTGTCTTATACATGTACGAACAAGAATTTGTTGTTGCAAAAAGGATATTCTCTAGCTGTGTGACCTAACAATGAAACATGGTTGTGGTTCAATAATAGTTTGCAGATGTTTCTATTCTGTCTATTCAATTAATAGGCACTGGTCTCAAATTTGTGCAACATTGTGATTGAAATATTCCTTTATGGGAATAACAAGTTAATAAATTGTTGGCGTGAAAGTCCGCATGGACTAAGGTTTAGTCTCCCACACCCACTATGTTGTTAGCCTTTTCGTTTTGTACAGTGTAAAAAGGGGCCTACGATTTCTTCAACCTCATCGAACAGCTAGATATATGTATGTTTGTTCATTTTTGAAGGGATTCTGTGGAAAGGGTGGCAACGCGAAAATATTTTCTCAGCTTTTGAACCCATAGCCTCTTGCTTACTAGTCTGAGAACTTATCCACTGCACTATTTTCTGTTTCAGAAAATGTCTACCCAACTTTTAGTTAGATTAAATGTATCCTTTGAGTAGCGGTACTTTCACCGGGCTCCAAAGAATTGTTTGTCTGTGTTGCTTGGGAGATTTTCATAACTGGTCAGAGCGTGCTCTAGAAGCATTGATGATCCTCCCTATCCTTGATATGATATTAATATGGACTGCTTTCTCAAGGGCCCTATTTCGTTTTAAAGAAGTCGTTTTGTGATACATTGAAATATTTATTGAGATGATACCAGAATTGTAAGGAGCAGGTGGATCAAGCGAAGCGTCTGCGTATAATGCGACAACCTAGCTGCGTTCTTGGTCTCATCTTTTCCAAAACAAATTTTGAGGGTTGTACCACTTAGGGGTTACTAGGAAATCAAACAAATGCTTGCAGACGTCTGTAGAAGTTTGTGTCCTTTCTGCTGTCGTCTATATGGAGCGTTCGGCTTTTGCTATTTCAGGAGACTTATCCCCATTTTTCTGACTAAGTCGGTGTATAGCTCGTGGAGTTATCTGTTTTATGTCAAATTTCTGTGAAATACAAGCAGTCGGATAGAATACGCACTGATGAACAGATTTTAGGACCCTGCGTCTAAAGACAAAATGAAAAGATTGTGAAGCAATAAGCCGTCAGAAAGAACTTATTAATATAAAGTCTAAGAACTGTCTGGGGAACTCAGCTTCGAAATCCAAACTGGTAAATTGTTTGTGCGACATGCGTACTGGGATATTCGATAAATTCAAACACGTTGTGGCATTGCATTGCTTCGAAATAGTACTCATATGCTCGAATTAAAGATAATTACAGTATTGGAATGAGATTGACACAAGAGCACGATATACTTTTAGCATTATTATACAAAACCTGCAGGCTTTAGAATCCTCGAAAGCGTTAGCAATTCAGGTCTCTCGGCAGAATACACCTTAGCACTGAAACATGGAATAATTAGCTTGGACTGGCAGACATGGAAGAACCTAAAGCAGTTCGATAAGTACAGAGTTGTTCAAAAATTGATTGCGTTTCTTAGCAATTGATGGCTTTGCCTATGTTTATTTGTTTCTGAGTGTAGTTGTGCTCGCAGTTGTTGTTCGGACATAGAGAATTTGGAAGAACATGTTGGCCATATTATGCTTTATTACTTCAAGAAAGGGAAGAAAGCAACTAAGGGAAGGAAAAATTGGAGAATTGGAAAATGCCAGTGTCAAAGCCTGTTCGCTCGATTAAAATCGAAGGACACGCTTCCTCTCTAAAAGTGTCCCTTGGAATCATTGATGGACATTTTAAATCTGTCGCATGAGTTGAAATTCATCTGACGGAGCGCTTAAACATCTGCGACCAATTCATCAAATGGGAGAAAAATGACCCATTTTTGAAATGTTTGAACACAACAGGCTTTCTTCTGCATACCCATAACGGGCCCCCACCCAAATATCAAGGCCTCTTCCATAAATGAAGTTGTCTAATAAAAAGCGGGGTGAACCCACTTGTGGATGGGTCACTGTGGCTGTATTTTAAACTCTAAACGCAGGGATGGTGACTCTACTAGGGCTCATACCCAGGGTGGAGTGGCTATAAGTGCTGAGTGCTGAGACCCTAAGATCAGTAAGAGGCTTTAGGTAGGCCTCGACTAATACCAAGGGCGGAGCTGTGCCCTCAACACAGCCATTAGGCGTTGTTAATAGCAACTCGTATAACTATTCTTTAAAATGCACCTAATACAATTAAGTGTATTGCTTCCTTTTGTAACATTTGTTTGTTTGCATCGCAGGATTAAGTAAGAATTTTCTTTTCAAACCTTTGGATCCTGTCCCGCATTAGATATTTCGGTGCCGCGAAATTGAAAACTATTATTAGACCAACTATTTATGTAAAACATGGTTAGTATACTGTTTAACACACATGATTGTTCAGGCTTATATTTTTAGTTGATCAAAGAAAAGTGTAAAGGAGGTGGAGGTGGTTCGCCAAATAACGAAAGACAACTTATACAGGCGAACAATCGGATACAATAAAATAAGTGTTTGATTATTTTTTTCTATCATAAGTGGACAATAGACAAATTCTAAAACATGAAGATTTTCCTTGCCACATGAAAGAAAGGTCCTCAAACAGCTAGAAAAAAGATTCATGCGATAGAAGAGCGAATAAAGATTACCAATCGGCAGCCCTCTACTTTACTTTTGTAAGACAGCTGATACATATCCACACTGCAGGTATGTAACAAGCAGACAAATATGCTTATACACAAGTACTTGTACAATACCGAGTCCGCGGACTTCGCCGAAATGCAAGTGCCGTTTTTGTTTGTAGCAGCTTCAGCTATAACTATAAGAAGAGAGAAACGACCCCACATTGCTTATCAGGAGGCTTCTAGAAACGGGTTAAAACTCTATTTCCGTAGCCTCACAGTAAAGAGATCTGAACTTAAATCCCATTATTGTCTGAAAAGAAAGGAACTACAGCATACATAATAAAGTATCGCTAAGAAAGCTTAGTTCTAGGCAGATTTTGTATGATGATCATCTCAGCATATACAGAGAGCTCAACAGTAGGGCCACGTTTCTAAATGTAAATAAATACATGGTACTTCCGAATTTTCACCGGTGCTGTTTTTCCAGCTGTAACCAACATAGCAGCAGACAATTCTGACCAGGTTTTAAGAATATCTGAATTAAACTTCCAAGACAGTCTTTAACAAGAATACAATAAGCTAAAATCCAAAGCAGAGTACGACGCTTCTTTTGGCAGTAAAAAAAGATATGTTGCAGAATCCAGTGAACAAACCGATTTTAATGTGACTAATTTTGAATTCAACAATATCAACAAATAAGGAAAAATAACGTAAAAGTCGAGAGAAGGTTGTCCTTATCTATGGACCATAATCTCAGTTAAAGACGTGCGAAATTTGATGTGACCAGCAGAATTTGAAAGGCAAAAATTTTGTTTGATACGTAAAATTGCAACCAAGCCGTGACCATTTTTGTTCAATCATTGAAAGACATTAATGCATCATCCTGGGAGTTTTCTAGTGCAAAATATTTTTAAAAGAACAGGGCAAGAGTCAGAACATTTCATGCACACCTGTTAAATTCCTGCTCATATTGGGATTTATTACTGCGAATTTTTAATCATCCTGGGGTTTCCTAATTCAGATCAGTATCAATTCGAAGTCATCTTGTAGGCTGGACTACCCCTTTAGTCGAGGGAGATCCTACCTAAAACCTCCGTCGGTCTTTGGGTCATGGCGCCCTGTAGCATATTGTATACATTTTGGGGTCTTCTAATAAAAGTCGGAAAATCCTCCCTGCGACTTTAGCTTTAAACCACATCCAACACAAAGCTTCCACAAGGTGGTTCACATCACATCAGGTCAGGCTGGAATCGAAGTTCCAGGAGCTCCTGTGGTATAGAATAAAGCTCGTCTGACTACAAAATAAACCATTCGTTATTAACGACGACAATAAAGCATTCAATCCTCCTAATGTAGGAGATACTAAAGAAGCGTTAAAATATAATAGAGCTGCTTGCGTAGACATGCTCACAGCTGAGATATCTGGAGTATCACTCGTTCAATTCACAATAGCGAAGACACTTTTGGCTGCTATAAGATCTTTTCCGCTGTATTATCTGGTTGGTCTACGAGTATATCGGTAGAACCTAGGCTTTCAGCTTTACATTCACCATCTATTTGTCGACTAAAAAGTTATACATGATAGCGTGCATAAATAGGGACGAGAATCCCAATGCTATGTCTAGTTTTTAGATCCCTGGCAAATATGTCAGGTTATACATGATCATTATGAAGTTTCGCTGCTGAATCTGGGACAGTAATGAGACATCATCAATGTTCAGAAAAGTTTACAACCCGATTAAAGGCAGTGCACGCAAATAAAAGTCGACCTAAACTAAAGCGGAGTGGTGCTTTACTGGAGGCTGCTTGTGCGATTCTGTAGAAACCTGTGTACTCGAACCCATGCTCACCTCGAAATATAGCGCCACCTAAATAAGTAGTAATGAAGGAAGCGCGAAAGCATTGATTGTGTAGTTATGAATGTTCTCAATTGCTTTTGTTGAGCTAATATCTGGCTTTAGGGCCCTCAAGCACTTCAAATGCGGTGGGTTTAAAGTCTGTTGAACATTATAAACATTAAATTAGAAAGACATCTTATGAAAATTGTAACTGACTTTGGCAGAGGAACTTTTCAGAGACATGAAAGTTAGCGAGAATCTCAAAAATATTAAACAAATTTTTTTTTCATTATAGGGGAGTGGTTGCAGTATCCATGGACATGCTCCAACTTGATATTAACCAATGTCCGGACTGGTATTACGAACCAAATGCCTTCAAGAATACTCACAAATGTGATGAAAAAACCTCATACGTAAGTTGTTCTTACACTCAAATCCTTGAAAATGAATTCAATTGTTTTTTTTTTTTTCTTTTTCAGTGCGTTCCTATTCTGGGTCGTGGCTACGAAACCGGCGGCTATAAATGCGAATGCCTACAAGGTTATGAATATCCCTTTGAAGATCTAATCACATACTACGATGGTCAGCTAGTCGAAGCCGAATATCAGAACATAGTTGCAGATAAGGAAACTCGCTACGATATGTTCAAATGTCGTCTGGCTGGTGCTTCGGCAATCCATGCAGCAACTACTTTAGTAATCTCCTTACTAGGATTTATAATTATTCTAGTGTATAAATTTAGATAAACCAAATTAGTTTAATCTAACCTCTCCATCCTTCAAGAATGGATAGGAGCTCAATTATCTCTTTAGTAAACCATATCCGTCCAAAAGATATTTAAAAACAAAAAAAAAGTGCAAACCAACGTAACGTTTAAGAACTTTAATATACAAACAAACCCCCCGAATCATGTCATATTATTCGTGATTACATGAATTCTAAGGAAACAAGTAACCAAAGCGAAAGAGCAAGATAAACTTATGCCATTGCCAATACCACCAATGCCATTGCCAACCAAGAGCAAGGAATATAATTCAAGGCGATTAAGTTGTAGACATAATCTATTACAGTGATTCTAGTTATTTGTCATTCTCTCCGAATGATATTCTCAAAACCGCCTCTGATCTCGAATTACTACGAAGATGAACAACGACGACAAGATGACGACACCAATCTTGGCGATAGGGGAGGTGAAAACCAAAATCAAGAACAAAAAATAAAAAATAAATTATAATAATGTGCATGAAGAGCACAACAGCTGGACCAACACAATCAACATTCAACAGCCACATTGCTACGATTTACTGGTTCACAGCAGCAAGCACAGCCATCGTAAAGAATGGAAAACCTGTTAACATTAAAATGCAAACCAAATTCAAATCGGGAACAAAGAGAAAGAAGAGAAAAGCGCACCCTTACAAGGATTTTTTCTTCGACTCTTCGTTGCCTTGCCATTTTTATATCTGCAGAACAGATACAGAAGGTGCTTCTCAGATGAAATTTATTTATTTTTTATTTTTTTTGTTGCATTTTTTGTTTCACGATCGAATCAAGTTGGTGGTTGATTTTCCTCGGTAATAACTGTATGATATATATTTTTTATATTCCTCTGAATTTTTTCAACGTTATCTTCTACTTGAAATTTGTATTATCTACCCTGAGAACTTTTTCGATCGATGTTGAGGCGAAGAAAAAATGTAAAAAAAACCGAAGAAAGAAATCTTCAGCATAGTACGAGTAATTGTGTTAAAACCAGTCGCCTGAAATACTTGATTACGCGAGATGTGTATACTTCTTCATAGGCGGTATACGTTTAAAAAAAAAAAAACGAATCAAAGCAAGGGATATAGGGTTGGGGTACCATTATTCTTTCGGTCCCGTCATTTTCACACATTTTTCATTGATATCCTAAAAAATCCTAGGTGTACGAGTTGGATTTTTTTGTTGTTTCGTTGCTCTTGGTGTTTTGGTTACCATTTTTTCCCCCCGAATTCTTGCGATCTTGAGTTGTTTATGTTTTTTTTTTAACTAATAATTCTCTAGGCGACACATTCCGTCCGCTAGCTTTAAGTCAGTGTCCCAAATCTATTTGGTTAAGTGTATCTGTTTGTTTGTTTTTTTTTTTTTTTAATATCTCGTTTGTTTGTGTACCACAATGTGCCTTTAGATGTGTTTTTTTTTATATACGAACTTAGTCGCAGAGACGAGATAGATTTTGATACAAACTTTTTGTATTTGTTTTGTAGATAATTATTTCACAAAAGGAAAAGACAAAAGTGTAATTTAAATTTAAAATAAACTTTTTAACAGAGGAAAGACAGATTGATAAGAAGATTTAATTGTTTCATTTCTCGAATGCGTTAATTCATTGTTTCCCACTTGATCATCACAATTAAGCTGATTTGGGACTGGTAAGTAGTGGTCGTTTTTATTTTGAATTAGTAAAACCGATCATTTTGACATTAGCACTGAAATCGGACTACTCTTGCTAATCGCTGTTGCTCTTCGTAGATCTACTTTGTATTGACGAAGAATGAAGCAAATAAGAATTATGTCGGTTGTACAGCGATATTGGTCTGGTCAGGTCTACAGACCAAGCGTTTGAGATGACCGGGTAATGTTAAACGAGTGGACACCACAGCTCCGGGCTCTCCGGGCTCTACTTTGGATCAATTATTCACACTGATAAATATTGCCGATAATTTAAAAAAAAAAAGGAAAAAAACACTGTTTGCATTTCGTTGACTTCCGTGCTGCTTTTGACTCGATCGCACGTGAAGCTCTTTTTTTACAAGCTATACAAGTTAGGAATCTCATGCAAAGGCTATGTATGAAAACAATGTAGCTTACAGTGACTCAACTTTTTGATCATATGATTAGCAGAATAAGACTTGTTCGTAACTTTTTTATTTGTGCTTATAATTCAACGACATTTTTAACGAAGAAATAAAATAATATTATAATTCAGTATAAAAAATAATGAGAGACAAATTCATTCTTTTACATAATTTAATACAACAAAAGTAAAAATAGGGCATTTGATCAGTTTGTTGACTTTGCGAAACTGTTCCTACTTACTACTTCGTATGGCCTCCTTTTGCTTTGAGAACCGCTATTGATTTGCGGTGATATTTTGCCCAGCAGTTTGAGTGCGGTTTTATTATTCATACAAATCCGGACAATCGTCAGGCAAATCCGAAATAGCACTTTTAACCACAACCGAAAGATGTTCATTCGGATTGAGGTCTGGAGATTGTGGTGGTCAATAAATTATGTGAAATTGCTGATTTTGCAGCCACGCTTTTGTTATGTTGGCTATGTGTTTCGGATCATTATCTTGCTGAAAGATAATTTCCGATACATCTTTATGCCACATTTCCAAACTTGTAAGTAGTCCGTCTTCTAGGATGGTTATGTATTGAGTGGCATTCATGCGATGCATTCACCAACCCCTTCCATGCACATGCATCCCCAAACATAAGATTTCCTCTACCAAATTTTAATGTTGGTTTGATATGGCGATCGCTGATTGACTCACCTTCACGGTTTATTTTTGTTTCATCCGACCAAATTACCCTTGCCCAGCCATTAACATAGTAATGCTTATATTTTTGGGCAAATTGTAGTCTTAATTTCTTATGGCGGTTTCTTAGGGGCTTTTTATTCTAGCGCGACCGTGAAAACCGTTTCTGCGCAAAATTTTTCGTAAAGTTTCATTTGTTACATTAATCCCATCTTTTTGGTATAATCCCTTATCAATCTCGACCGCATTTTCATATACTCCATATTTAATCTACTGCTTTATACGCCTTTGTATATTTGAGTTCAAAATTTCAGCGTCAGGCTTCAAATTTTTGCGTATTTTGGATACAACTCCCACTGAAACTCCAAGTTACGAGAAATTTTTCGATGAGATGTCTTGGAAACAATTAGCCTTTCTACTTTTTTAATTTTGGAGATACCAAATTCTTTCATTTACCATCAAATTTAAAACAATTAAAATGCTTGTTTAAACTGAAATTTAAATTTAACTTAGGTAGGATTCTTATTTTAATACTTTAAATATTCTATATTTTTAACAAAGAAACACAGAGAAAACTCCACACTTGGCCAAACTTTGTATTCACAATACGCAACTGCGACAGTGTCAACAATTTTGTCATATGCGTTGCCTAGGAACTTTTACAAATTCTCACAAGATTACAGTCCATTTTCGTTTGCTTTTGCTGTGCTGATTCATAATCACTCTACTTATTTTGAGTGAAAATTTGGTTGCTCTAACTGTTTAACTTGAAGAGTTACAACTAAAAATTATATTTTGCTCCGATCATGTGATCAAAGAGTCACTGTATGTGTGGGATGATGAGTTTCTATCAGGGGAATTCACAACGCAAATGGGAGTGAAACAAGGATGTGTTTTAAGTACACTACTTTTCATTCTGTTTATAAATGATATTGTGGAGGAAATCGAAGGAGGAATCCTGTTTGGAAAAATACGAATACCTGCTCTAATTTTTGCGAATCATAAAGTATTTCTATTTGAAACTGATGAAGGAATGCAGCTTATGATGAACCGTCTTGAAAAATACTGTAGACTCTGGAATTTCTCTGTAAATTTAGAAAAATCTAAAATGATTATCTTCAGGGATGGTATATATTCACGTATCGAAAAATGGAAGTACCAACGAGAAAATGTTGCAATAGTTAGGGAGTACAAATACTTAGGGGTTTTAGTCACTGCGAACCTTAATATGAATACGTACCAAAGCCGCTTTCCATTAAATATGATAAACGTACGAGGGCGGGTCAATAAGTCCGTGACTTTTGGATTAAAACACAGATTTTTTGATTAAAAAAATAATTTTATTTTTCAACGTAGTCTCCCTTGAGCTCTATACACTTTGTCCAACGCTTCTCCAATTTTTTTATGATTTGTCGAGGTCCTCAAAATAGGCCTTTGTTTGCGAGATGACTTCATCATTGGAGTCAAATCTTTTTCCACCAAGCCATTTCTTCAGGTTTGGGAACAAGAAGTAGTCGCTCGGTGCCAAATCTGGAGAATAGGGTGGATGAGCATTTCATAGCCCAAATCATGGATTTTTGCCATGGCAACTGCACATGTGTTTGTGGTCGACTGTGAGCAAACGCGGCACCCATCTTGCGGAAAGCTTTCTCATGCCCTAGTGATCATTCAAAATTGAAACCACTGAGCCATGCGAGATCTCTACGGCTTCCACAGTCTCTCGCACTTTCAATCTTCGGTCGGCCAACACCATATCGTGAATTTTTTCGATTGTTTCGGGTGTAGAGACCTCAACTGGGCGTCCAGGACGTTCGGCATCTTCAGTGCTTGTACGGCCACAACGAAATTCAGTAAACCACTTTTTTACCATTGAAATCGATGGTGCAGAGTCCCCATAGTATTTATCAAGCTTAGCCTTGGTCTCGGTAATGGTTTTTTTTCGCAAGAAATAATGCTTAATAAGCACACGAAATTCACTTTTTTCCATTTTCTCCTCAAATTAGTGAGTAGTCTGATAAAAATAGCTGTCAAACACAAACTAACTGACGCAGCAAGTTTAAATTTTGACAGGAGTCAACTAACAGATGCCTGTTGACAGGAGCAGTGTTGCTGTTTCAGTAAAGAGGTCAGAAATTCAAAAAGTCACGGACTTATTGACCCGCCCTCGTATGATGTACTGAATTATAGAAAGCAGATAATAGATGGGGACTTTTAATGAAATACAAATTGTTAAGTAGTTAAACTTATAAATTGTCAATCTGGTAGACGGCCTTTAGCCAAACCATATTAAACTTAGATTATTCAATTATAAATGTAAAATTATGTTTTGATCAATAAAGTTTGCAACTAACTACTAATACTGGAAGTGAAGATAAAACTTTTTGATTTCCCAACTATGTGAAGGGCGATTCAAATTCAGGTGATCAGGTGACTATGGTGCCCAATCCAATACACCTACTTTTCGGTCCCTGAACTACGTTTGAATGCGTGTTTAGAGTTATTATCTTGCTGATAAACCCAGCAGGTTCTCCAAGATAATTTTCTAAATAAGGTAAACTCGTATTTCCACCACCATGCATAACCTTTTTTATACAGTAACGAGGCTGATATCTTTAACCACGTGATCTCCCTACGTGGGGCATGCCCTCACTACCAAGAATGTTGAAATGGATTTGTCGCTGAAAAGAACGGGCATCCAATTCTCTTCGGGACAGGCTTTTTTTTGGTTCCGATGAGAAATAAGGCGATAAGATTTCATTGCAGCTACAACCAAGCGTCGATAAACAGTTCTTGCACTATTTGGTAGCTGTAATTCTTTTACTAATTTCGCGACCGACTTAACGGGATTTTGTTTTTACATGTCTTATTGCAGTAAAGACTCGAAAAAGTTAGGTATACTGACAAGTTAACTAGATTTCAGTCCCTACGGATGTCTCTAAAAAGTTAAGATTTATCTTAAATGACTTATTTTTGTAATCACAAGCGAACAACTATTGTACTCGTATATAACGCTGACGATTCTGGCCTCTTCTTCTGATGTCTTTCTGATAAAACCTACGTTGCTTCTTGTGAAAAGACTGCACCAGGCAGAAAATTACGTATAGAAAGAGTAACTTTTAAGTTGTGCGCCAATGTAGATGGATCACACAAACTTAAGACACTTGTGATCGGGAAGGCTGCCAGGCCGCGATGCTTTCTGAACCTCAAAAACTTTATTCTGCAAACTCAAGGATGACTGCCAACGTTTAAAAGATGTTTTCATACATCGTTTGTACTCATAAAAGAAGTAAGGACTGATTTCAATTATTCAGTTACGAGTATTTTAAATTAAATTTCATTTCGATTTCATGACTTGCCTCCAAAGGCAATTCTTGTATTAGATAATTCTACAGCGCACTAGGCTATCGAAGAAGTTCGCTCTGACGACGGGAACAGTTTTTATTTGCCTCTCCCACCAAAGGTCACATCAGCTATTCGATCAATGAACTAGAATCCAATAAGAGTGACGAAACTTTTGTTTTTGGCGGATATTGTGGCTCAAGAGGGCTTATCGGTTCACGAATTACTGCTGAGGCACAATCTCCGTGATGGAATTGTGCTACTAAAAATCCCTTAGGATGAGTTCCCTCGAAAGATGGCACACATTTCTGAATTGGGATAATGATGAGGAAGACAATACCCCTTTATCAGTACGGTTATTATCATATCTTATTTATAACCGAGGAGTCGAAGAGACACAACAGCTGTTGGCAAGACTTGTACCTGATTCTACTTTTTCAGCTGACGAAATTCTTGCATAGATTGCCAATTGACTTGATGCTCGTGAAATGGCCCCGAGCACGAATTCAGAGGATTCGAGTGTTTCCGAAACACCAGAAATTGTTTGTTAAAACGATGCGACAATATGCTCAGAGAATACGCTGATTCAATTACGAAGTTTGTTGATCAACATATCGCACAGTTCCTAGAGTTACGATCGGACATAGTAAAATCGCATTACAGAATATTTTTAAAATTGGATCACTGTCTTGGAAAAGTTAAGCACCCAAAGACAAAGTACTCAACCTTTTCGAGTTTACTGTACTCGATTTAGGGTTCAATTGTTTGTTATGAACATTATAGAAGTATAGAAGTACTCGTACATAATTGTTTTTACCGAAAAGAGCATTAAGAATTCAAACAATTTTATAAAGAGTCGAAAAGTTCCGTTATCATTTTTAAGAGAAAAGACAAGAACACTTTTTTTTTTATTTTCCATAACTTTATCACAACGAGCTGCCTGTGTGTGTAGTCGATAGTTAAAGAGGGAGAAAGGTCCAGAAATTTTTTCTTATTTAATTTTTTCAACATTTTTCTACTTATTCTACAACATCTCTAGAATGTCTCCTTAGAACTTGAAAGCAAAATCTTTATTCGTTTCGAAATGGCAGCGTATTTTCGGCTTCAGGTGCACACTAGATTTTAGAGCGCTCCGCATGAACAGGGGGCTGCTCCTTTTCTTAATCTTTTTCTTCTGTGTAGGTATAGTTTTGCTCATGAAGAAGAAGGGCAAGGTCAGATGCTTTAGAACGTGCCCAAGCAAGAAAAAAACCGTTAATTGGTAAGTCGAAAATTTGTTTTTTTTCTCGAAATTGCATTTTTCATAACGGCATGCAACATAACTCAAAAAAATAATTATCCGCTCATTCTAAAATAATGAGGAGATCTTCTTGACGCTCTTAGCTATATTCTTATCCTTTGAAACATGATTTTCAATGCAAATTGAATAAATTGTTTAAACAAATTGGTAAGAAAAAGTGCATTTTTTTCTACACTCAATAATTATTTTTTGTGTTTTAATGGCTTGGAGTAGGAGAAACTATGTTTTTAACAAGACCTATTTTGATTTTTTGTTACAGATGGCAAATAAAGTCTCCAGGTCGTTTTTAAAAATGATCGATTTCGACGCGTGCAGCCATTCCAATTTTTCACTGGCAAAAAAACCCTTAAAAATTTCCTTGTTTCGAGACCTTCCCCCCTTAAAGGTTTTTTCCAAATTGTTTACGGTTAAAATAAGAACTTTTTGGAGTTTTTTTTAACGAGATCGCGAGCGGAAAGTATTTATTGGAAGAAGAAAAAGGTAAAATTGGTAACAAAAAATGGACGTGATCACGTGACGGTTCAAATTTTTTGAAAAATCAAGACTCCTTTTACTTTAAAAAAACTGGTGGCCCGTAAAAAATTATCTTTAAGAAAAAAACGGTTTATCGCCAGGGTTGTAGCAACTCAACAAAAAGTTTAAAACAGCTGAAAACTGAACTTGATTTAAAAATGTGTCGTGTTCAACCATTAACCAAGTGATCAAAAACTGTAAGTACATGAATAGCCAAAAAACAAAGGCTATACCGAGATTGACAATCCGTTCATTGGTGCCATTGAAACCCAAATTTTGCCATTTTTGGTAAACAATTAAGACACGGAATGGGTTTTCCAGCAGGACAACGCCGCTATTCACTTCAGCAAAGCAACCAAATCGTGGTCGTGATCGATTTGAGATTAATTTGCTTGGCCTGCTTGCTCAATAGATCAAAACCCAATTGAAAATCTTTGGGGCATACTGGTGCGAAAGGTTTACGCTAATAACAGGCAGTTTAACAGCGTGGCTGACCTTAAAGAACAAGAAATTCTTTTTGGGCTACAATCCCGCAAGATATTTTGAAAAAACTTAATTGGCAGTATGCGAAGGAAAATTGGGGAGGAAAGAAACAAGAGGTACCGATGTACGTTGCTTTTAAATATTTGAACGTTGTAATGTCTAGGAAATAAAGAGCTCGGCAGGGCATTCCATGAGCGAGTTGTTCGGCTAAGGAAACAATCACGATACTTCAGGGTACGTCCGAAAGTGGACTTGATGAGCATTCGTAGCGAGACGGGTATAACGGTTGAAGGTTTGAAGGGGCGGAATAC
The DNA here is from genome assembly GCA_928272305.1 of Volucella inflata. NCBI lineage: Eukaryota > Metazoa > Arthropoda > Insecta > Diptera > Syrphidae > Volucella > Volucella inflata. The sequence goes on along the minus strand of OV743716.1, from coordinate 149,763,310 downwards.
AACTAACAATTTCTGAGGACCACTGGTGGTAAAAATGTCGATAGAACAGGGTGAGATTGGCATCTTCTACAAGTTTACTCGCACGGTTTTGAATCCTAACCAGCAAGTGCAAAGAAGTCTTAGGAGCACTGTCCTCCAATTTTATATTTAAAGCCAGAACAGAGGGGGTGAAATATTTCTTACATTGCTTGAGGAAATCTAGACATTTTGCAGCATTTTTGGCGACTTCGAATATGTAAGTTGTAATGTAAGTTGTCATTGACACACATACCGAGAATGGAAAGTTTTTGGTTTTCAACGATGCAAGTGCCGTTCATGGATAATGGCTGGGTATTTGAATTTCGCTTTAGCGACAGCAGACAGCCAATAAAAAAGTTTCGTTTCTCAGTTTCAAATTTATACCGGAAAAAGCGCGGCAAGTACTAAAAAGGGCTTGGTTCACATGTGGTTAAGGACCTTCCTCGAACATTAGTTGTAAAAGACACTTGTTCCATTTTGACATTTTTTTCCAGTTCGATCCAGCTACAAAATGACTTACAAGCTGATGTGATTTACTCCTGCGGAACTTTTCGGAGAGGAAGGAAAAATGCATCCACCGATCTACTTAATAACGAGGAGTTACTGCAGGGACTACCCGATTGGAGAATAAGTAAGGCTGGTCCTGCTTTCGTAAAATGCAAGGACAGAAAATCAGCCCATTTCTTGAGCAACTTCCCTGACCCAGCAGTTACTGAAACAGCAATGCGCATGCAAAAAGATGGACGCAAAAGGAAATTGCTTATCCAGAGATAGTTAGTGATTATAACAAACACACGGGGCTATGTTGACAAGGCGGATATGCCCAAATCTATTTACGAAATAGGCCGGAAATCAAAAAAAAATGTAGCATCGAATCATGTGACACATGCTAGATATATCTTTTTTGAATTCGTATATATTATTCAATGAAAAAGTAGATTCAACACCAATTGCCTTAAAATGTTCATACAATCTACGTGCAATGCCGCACAATTTCGCGAAATTTGTGATGATAAATGAAGTCGCTAGACTACGCCTATAAACCGGAAATGATGGATGGTTCTGAGTGAGAAGTGGCTGATTAGCCATCACGCACCCATCTTCCTTTGCCTTTTGTTTACCATTTTCTTAAATTAATCATATATAAAAAAGAATTGTAACAGATAAATAAAAAAGGGTATTGTACAGTTTCTTTATCTCATCTTTCCCTTTTTGTGTTTGGCAGGAGACTTCAATTATCAACACAATGTAATGAAAAACCCGCTGATGTGGGAACTAAATGAGCGATTGGATAAATTATTATATTTGTCGTAGGCATGTACGAAAATTTAATTTATCACATTGCAGTCATATGAAAATCCCTTAAATAGTAAATTTTAAGGGAAGTCATATTTGTCATACTAAAAGAAAAGCGGTTGTGACCCCTTTTGCTTGAAACTTGTTCAATTAATATTAACAGATTAGGAGTTACACCTTTTTCAGAAGATAAACAGTTTTTTTTTGGAATGGAACGAATTGTGACGAAAAATAGGTATTTCATAAAAAAAAAAACGAAGCACAGTAACGTTATAAACCCGAACCTTGCAATTCAACTTGCGCGGCTAGCTTTCTAAGACTACATTTGGTACATATATGGACAACTTATCAATTGAATGGCATCAAAACAAAAACGACAAAATCCAGAGAAGAGGAGAACCAAATTTCCATTTTTTGGAAATCAATCTTCATCAATCAATTTTTCATTGATGAAAGGAACAAAGGTCTCGGTTAGTGCAGTCTTTTAATCTCACGAAATGAATTTCCATTATGAGATGGGAATAAACGCACGCGATCCCTGCAAAAAAGGCTTATTTCAAATGAGTGCATTCCTACATATATGACCTATCCTCTTGCTTGCCAGACCATTGTGTCATATAAGGTAAATTCCCATTCATAGACCTCATAAAAAAAAAATCCCGTCGAAATCAAATAGAGTGGACTTATTATCTTCTTTAGAAATTCATATTTTCTCGACATCTACGATAATTGCGGGGGTGCTGCTGCTGATATGATTGGAAGAAAGCAGTGCGATGTCACTGTGCAACACCAAGTACGAGGGCGGGTCAATAAGTCCGTGACTTTTTGAATTTCTGACCTCTTTACTGAAACAGCAACACTGCTCCTGTCAACAGGCATCTGTCAGTTGACTCCTGTCAAAATTTAAACTTGCTGCGTCAGTTAGTTTGTGTTTGACAGCTATTTTTATCAGACTACTCACTAATTTGAGGAGAAAATGGAAAAAAGCGAATTTCGTGTGCTTATTAAGCATTATTTCTTGCGAAAAAAAACCATTACCGAGACCAAGGCTAAGCTTGATAAATACTATGGGGACTCTGCACGATCGATTTCAATGGTAAAAAAGTGGTTTACTGAATTTCGTTGTGGCCGTACAAGCACTGAAGATGCCGAACGTCCTGGACGCCCAGTTGAGGTCTCTACACCCGAAACAATCGAAAAAATACACGATATGGTGTTGGCCGACCGAAGATTGAAAGTGCGAGAGATTGTGGAAGCCGTAGGGATCTCGCATGACTCCGTGGTTTCAATTTTGCATGATCACTTGGGCATGAGAAAGCTTTCCGCAAGATGGGTGCCGCGTTTGCTCACAGTCGACCACAAACGCATGTGCAGTTGCCATGACAAAAATCCATGAATTGGGCTATGAATTGCTCCCTCATCCACCCTATTCTCTAGATTTGGCTCCGAGCGACTACTTCTTGTTCCCAAACCTGAAGAAATGGCTTGGTGGAAAAAGATTTGACTCTAATGATGAAGTCATCTCGCAAACAAAGGCCTATTTTGAGGACCTCGACAAATCATTTTTTTTGGAAGGGATAAAAAAATTGGAGAAGCGTTGGACAGAGTGTATAGAGCTCAAGGGAGACTACGTTGAAAAATAAAATTATTTTTTTATCAAAAAATCTGTGTTTTAATCCAAAAGTCATGGACTTATTGACCCGCCCTCGTATATGCTGTCAAGCAAAAAGGACACTCAACACCGACGTTTCGGACAGAACGTCACCTTACACAGGTATAACTTTTGGGTAGTTAAGAACTTTGACTAATTAGACGCCGCTATAAATTCAGACAACGACACCAGCGCTGAGATCACACGAAGAATAACTCTTGGCAATCGCTGCTTCTTTGGGCTAAGAAGGCACTTGACTAGCAAAGCCCTCTCTCGAACTACAAATGTTACCCTATATAAGATTTTAATAGTCCCAGTCCTGCTCTATAGTTTCTTTGAGACGCAAATTCTTCGTGTGATCTTCAGTCCCTTCTGCATTGACAGTGAGTGGAGGAGGAGATACAACGACGAACTATATGGACTGTACAGCGATATCGAGCTGAAGATGCAGCGACTGAGATGGCTGGGCCATGTAGAATATATGGACACCAACGCTCCGGTCCGAGCAAGTAAAAGGGCACCTTAGTGCGAAACTGGAGGCAGCTAGCAAAGAGTTGCGCTAGTTGGAGACGCTTGCTAACTAACACCACCTAAAGAAGAGCTACGAAGATCAACAAATCCAAGAACTTACCATTTTGGTGGACAATGCATTAGACATGCGACAAGAAAACTGTTCCATGAAGCCAAATACTCAAACTTGTGTTCTGACTGGAATAAATATACTAATCTGAACAAAAAATTAGGTACAATTTTAATTTGAAAGCACGCGAGCTCTTTGATTCTAGGAAATTCCGTAGTAACCGTCGTGTACTGGTCAATGTCCATCCGGACTGGACTTGCTTAACTTAATTTATAAGTTGTGCAAGTGAGTGCTGACGAACAGACAAAAATTGCAGCATTACAGACGATACAGCGGATGAATTCCCCAGATGGAATCAATGATGGAAAGAAATTCCCGAAGAATTAGAACCTTATCGGAGCTACTTCGACATATTTGGAGCTCAGACCTGTAAGGATTTCTGAGACTAAGTACGCGTTTTGGAAAAGAGACCAACGGCAGCACTCACATCCAAGAATGGGTTACTGGCTTCGATCTAAACGACTCCTCGTCCTAGGGGTAGCGAAAATGGAACTGGTCCTGCAGGTTGGGGGTTGTGCCGCCGAGGTAACTGCCCGGCCATGGAAAAATACAAAAGTTTTGAAACATAAACAAGAATCGGATAGGGATGGATCTACTGTTGACAACCCAAACGATTTAAGGTCAACAAACTTCGGATATGTTGAGGGACCTAACATTCAACGTGCAGCCGGACAACTACCGAAGGCTTTAGATTGCTGCAAAGCAGACATTGCCACCATCCAAGAAATGCGATAACATGAACCGGACAAAAGAGTATGAAAAACTGACATCTACTACGGCGATTGTTATTAACGGCAAAACCAGCGCCTATTTGGATGTGGATTTGTTGTTGGAGGCAGACTTAGGCAAAGAGTCTTGAGTTTCCAGCATGTAAACGAGCGGCTCGTAACAATCCGCATCAAGGCTAAATTTGCCAATTAGCCTGATATGCGTGCACGCCCCCATAGGGGAGAAAAATGACGATATCAAAGATACCCATATATAGATAGATAACAATGCCCTGGCTATGACATTAAAATTGTCCTCCTATTTTAATGCAAAGCTTGGAAGAGTGGGCATCTTTGGTAGAACTTTAAGAAGATATAGCCTGCACGATACCACTTCCGATAACGGATTCACGGATTCACAAGGGGACTTGCAGAACTCTTGATCAATAAACTCTCAACCTGATTGACTACGATTGGATGTGCTTTGGTTTTTGAAGCAGACTAATGGACATCGTTGGCTTTATAGCTTTAATCGAGCGACTGCTGACAATCCGTATAAAAACTAAATTCATAAGCAACAGTTTTATATGCGGATATGTAAAGGAAGGTCTTTACGAGCTCCTAAAAAGACCCTATGATCAGTATTGCACTGGTTGACTTTTATGCCAAAATACGAGGATGGGCACATTTGGCAACGTCGTTGGATATATACAGCCTGCACTATTCCGACCGTCACATTCTGCTGTCAAAAATCGAGCACAAATTTATAGGAAGTACTCGTAAAAACAACTTGTCCGAATAACGCAAGGTTTAAGATGTTGAAAATGCTGCTGTAAGAATTAGGCAAATTATAAAGCCGCCGAGAAATATACAGGTGTTAAAAGGCAAATAAGATTTGGAATAAGTACATTATGAGTGGCCGGCCCTATTGATTGGCATTAACAACTGGAAGTCCTATCGGGACTTAAAACTCGGTAGCATTAATTGTCAGAACCGTAAACGTTAAACACAAGAGACATTTAAGGATTACACTTCGGGGAATTGTACCAGAAAGTAAAGTCGAGGCATCAGGGTAACAAGACCACCACCCAAGCTTTGAAAGATGGCCAAGGGCATATCGTAGTTGAGACTCAGTCTGTGTCTGTAATATGGAAAACGAACCTTTGTAGAAGTTTTCCTTCCGCGAAGACGACGAAAATACCTCTTTTGGGCAGCATACACCATAAAATCGGGTCCACCTTATTAAACTGAAGTGAAGACGGCTGATACAATCGTAAAACAAAAAAAAAATTCTTGAGTTTGTCTGCCGAGCTCCTTAAAGCCGGGAGAAATTATCTGGTGGAAAACATTTATAAGCTCATGATCAGAGTAACGCATGTCCAGGATGGAATCTAGCTCTAACGAAAAATGAATTCGGAACTAGTCGAACTGCAGGGCAAAGTAGCACATTAATCAACAAATATTAATTGCAATTAATCAACTGATTAAGAAAATTGCATCAAGTTAATTGTAATGAATTTCAATTGAGATTAATTTTAGTATTTAAATTGCAATAAAACTTATCAATAATTAAATTAATTGCAAGTTGATTGTCAATTGTTAATTTTGAACTACATTCGCCATTAAAATTTTGTATATGTACACGTCTTCTCTCAACAACCAGTTGATATTTAATACTAGCGGTTTAATTAATTCCAAGAAAGTCCACACAATCCAAGTTCCATTTAGTTGTCAATTTTAATTGCTTTTAACAATTAACAATTAAATATTTCATTTTCCGAAACTACAATTAACAATTTAATTAACTAATTAACAATTAACAATTATTGTAAGTTAAATTAATAATTTGTAATTCAATTAATTAATTGTTAATTGGCAAAAATTAATTGGAATTAATTTTTTTCCAACACTGCGACAGGGGCATAAGTCTACTAAACGTCGTTAAAGAATCGTGCTGCCGTGTTATGATATATGAGTACAAATTAGTGCGGTTTGAGATCAATCAATCAATCAATTTTATTTCGTTCTTAAAATATTACTTAGGAGAATACCATCACACAATTAACAATTCAGAGATATGATATACATATAAGGAATTATATTTTTCGACTGAAATATATTTAGGTATAAATTACAAGATTTCGTAACTAATTTTGCCAAAGGGAAGCAACAACAAAACCCTTTATATAAAGGATGTGCGGTTTTTGATCTGTTAGATCCATTGTCGACCAAATCTTCACTCTGAGGCAGATCTGGGAGATACCCAGGGAATGCTAAATCTACACCCACCACACCATCATGGACTTTGAAGGTGCATTTGAGAGCATCCATAGAGACGAGATAAGAAGAGCCAACCATGCCTAGTCTAAGCATCCAAGCCAAAATCGTTTAGCTATGCAGAACGCCCAGAGAAGTCTAGCTGCTCTATTAAAATTGTTCTCAATCAGGTCGACCCACTATTATCCGACTTCTTCAACATCGTAAATGAAAGTATTGTATGCAACTTACAAGGCAACACCACAGGCATAATACATATTTCAAACATATGATATGTCAGTGTCAGTGTCACTGTCAGTCAATTTCAATGGCGTGGATCTGATCCTAAGGCTTTACTTACAGCGATTATGCTACAATCGGAAGAAACCATCGGGATGTCAGTGTCAGTGTCCATGTAAGCCAATTCCAATGGCGTGGATCTTATCTTAAAGTTTTACTTTCAGCAATTAAGATGGAAAAGTTATGTAGAACACATAGACACCAGTTCTTCAACCCGAAGGATCTTCGATTATACATCAGTGAGCCAACGCGGTATGCTGGTTAAAACACTGGACCGCCTCTGTTCGTACAATACAACCTGAAGACCGCTCGGATAAAACTGGGAAGAATATTCTAACTTACGAGTAGGCTTTGGGGAATATTTGTTGCATAAGTAAATTAGTAAGGGCCCTTAGCTCTTTATTAACAAGAGAAGCAAGAGAAAGAAAGATAATCGAAAAACAGGGTTCTCGATTTGAGTAAATTTTAAAAATTTTCATCGACAATTTTGTTGCAAGAAAATCTCAAGATATGTACTATTGAAATCATTTTTTTTTTTTAATTTTATATATTTCAAATTGTTTATTCTTTATGCATTTCAAGTTGCAACAAAATGGAACTCACCTTTAACTTGAGTCTTGCTGTGATAAAATGTAAAATTTAAAAAGCACCTTCGAACGTATGAGTGTCTAAACGAACCAAAATTTTCGAAAAATCTTAATTTTACGAAAAAAAAACCTCACAAAATTGAACAAAATCTTTATCGAACGAAACAATGAAAAAGTAATAACACGAACATAAAATTAGTTAAAATCACAAAACAGTAATATAGCACAATCCAACGACTATTTTCGGCTAGTTTTCAACATGCAAACAATTTTTCGCAATTTTTTTTTTCAGCTTTGTGCTTGTTTTTTGCAGAAAAAAATTTGAATTTGATCCTTTTTTGAATTTGCTTTTCTAGGAATGAGTGATTGGAATTTTTCGAATGGGAGATATCTTTGCAACTCGCTCACTGCGATTTTTGTATTTTGTTTCTTGTGAAAGTAGCGAGTTGAAAGAAATATTGTTTTCGACTGGGGTAGAGTGTTTTAGGTTGGCGAGCGGGAATCAAAACAAAACTGAATATTACCAAAAGGGAGGGTTGAAAATGAATCCGTTGTTGGGGTTTTGCTTTGAGTTTTAGTTGGAAAAGGGTAATTTTTTTTTCTTAAACATGTAAAGTTTCCAATCAGGAAGTGAAGAAGTCATACTTATCTTATTGGGATATGTTTTGATTAAAAAGCTTTTCGTACAATAAAACTTTTGAAAATCTGTTTTGAACCTAAGCAATTTACTCGTAAGGTACCTTTCATCTATAAACCTGAAAGATCTATTGTGGTGTGTAAAATAATGTCATGTAACCGATACATCTGACTGGATTTAAAAATGTGACTACTTTTTGCCGACATCTATCTTTGAATAGCGGCAGTTCTCTGAAACAGAAAACTTTAACTTTTACAGAATGCCAAAAGCTCGGATTTTAAATTGATGGAATACTTTGTGAAAAGCGTTTAATCTTTTGTTTTTTTTTGGATGCTGATGACACAACGAATTTTGGAATCAAAAGTAGGTATTCGGATCAACCTATTTAAACAATACAATCAATTCATATTTTCGACATCAGTCGTGAAAGAGCTTCTATTATTCCTATATTGGATGAGTCTTCTATTAATCGGCGCTGAAAAAAATTAAAAAAAAAAAAACACTATGGCGCTGGCCGCCCGGTATGGGCCATGGCCAAGCTTCTTGACACCCATTTGTGTTGCTCATGTTGTCATTTTTGTCACATCTGAGCGGGGCCTGCGGTTTATCGCCGAGTTCGAACGGCACTCCTAAGAAGCTTTTTCGTAGGTAATTTTACTTTCGGGAGTTTGCCATTGCCCGCCGAAAGGGTGCTGGCAATTTGAAAAATTGTTGGTGTATCCAGGAATCGAACGCAGCCTCTCTGCATGATAGTCCAATGAGCTAACCATCGCGCCATCGCCATCGCCATGCGAAAACTTTCTGGTATAGTTTATTCGGAATAAGCGTATGCATTTGTTGCTTGCTTCTGCAGCGTCCTCTAATAGTAGTCCTATTGGAAGAATGGCTTTTTAAATTACCTCGGATCCATGAATGAGCACCTTATCCATTGTGGGAGACATAGGGTAAAACTTATATAAGGAAACATACAGCTCAGCAGTTTCTTGGCAATATTTTTCGAACTCTTCAGTGTTAATTTTGAATCCAGAACATAATAGCTTTGTCCAGTGAGGTTGTTCAAAACTGTTCGGAACCCAAAAGTACAAGCTTTTCTGTCTGTCCGAATCTGTTCTGCTTTGTGTTCAGTGAGGTGGTTCTAATCTGTTCGGAATAGAAAATCTTGCACCTACTCTCGATGTAGAACACAATTGTGAAAAGTGTCAAAATCAGCTGTGATTTTAAATTGTATTATTTGTTGGCGGTTATTTCCTAAAATCAGGTGAAGTTTAAAATTACAAACGGATTAACTTTTGACAGCTCTCATATGGGCTGTACTTTTCTGTTCTCATTTGATTTGACGTTTTTCGCAAATTTGTGCTGTTCTGTTTTAGTTTTTTCTCAATGAGCAAAGCTACTGTGTCTAAAACTACTTTAAGGCTATATTATAAATTTTTATCAATTCCAGTTACAACTGCTGATACGAGTACTTGGTGTGCCTCAAAGAATCTTTTGCTGGTATTCCCATCATTCGTGTTTCCAAAATTTGATTTTGGGATGTCCCTTAACAGTCCAAATTGTTGCTTGAACTGATGCTGAATATCTTTTTTCCTATTTTCTATCACTTGTGTTTCCTTCGGAGTAAGTCGAACATTCCATTTTTTCACAGGCAACCTGCAAGCTGCATGTAGTACACTTTCGAAAAGTCGTATGCGAGCATGAAGCAGAGACAGGCCGAAGTTTAAATTTTCTTTCTTACACGATCTCTTTTTCGGTAAGTCATTAAATTCGGAAGAGTTTCTAGATTTGGTATGCGTTGCAGCATTGCATACCTTACCTGTGAATAACATTTTATGTTTTATCGACATGTCATTAACTTCTGTCGCGAAAAGTGCTGCAATTTGTGTTTTTATCTGTTCTATTTCCTTGTGTATATCATCATGTGTTTCTTTAATAAACCATATTCTTATTGGTCGGCAATAGCGAGATGATGATGGGGTTAGGTTTTGCCAAGGAATTTTCTTTTCGAGCTCGTAAACCATCAATTGAAGTGGAACTACAGAGCTTTGAAAAATATTGGCATCAGAATCAACTTCACTTTCAAATTTCATTGACTTTGCTGGGACCCGTCACAATCCCACGTACTTATTAAAATTGAAGATTTCTTATCTTCATCACTCAAATGCTTCCCAGCTGCTCGAGATGTAATATGAATCTACTTACAGTGTGATCCAACAGCTTTTGCACTTGCACTTCAGCACATGTCTCGGTTATGGAATGAATTTCTGGGTAGCATTCTATTTTAATCTTTTGAAGAACAGAATAACAGGGAAAGAAATGTTTGTTAGTTTCTCTAAATATCTCATATTGGTCTTTAGTAAGTCCTGCTTCTGGACAGAGCATGCAACGGAGATAATAAGCATGGCTGCGGTTGGTCTGCAGTATTTATTTTTATGGTCGCTGCACATTTCTTTGCTCTCCGAGGACTACTTACTATATAAGATCTTAAATAACTTTTGAAGCATCGGCATTGCCCGATTCAGGAAATTTCATTTGTGTAGCATAAGTCAGTTCTTTTACGTCTTTTGATCGAAGGTCTACGTTTCTTCGTCTTCTTCGAATTAAAAGTAAATTAAAGAACAAAACTGCAGAGCTTTCTAATAAATCACGATGTTTGAGCTTTTTACAAAAACGCACTGACACTTTACACAATTGTTTGCTTTTGACTGATCGCGCTGCACTTTGTTGCAAGCTCGAGCTTTGGCTGTTTTCTATTTTGGTGCACTTAAAGCTTAATAGTAGCTTTTCGGAAAATAACAAATCAAGGTTGGCATTTGGCAAAAAAATAGGGTTTTTGACCAGATTTAATACCCTAATACCACACAGTGCGCTGTCCACCAAAAGGGGTTAAAACCCTGCTCACTTCCTAAAGCTGTTCATTACGAATAAATTCGTTATTTAGTCGTTTTAGTCGTGTTTCCTTCTAAAATTCTTATTTTTGTGGAAAGGTTTAAGGTAGTATATCGAATCACTCAACTTGCTACTGGATATTCATTTTCCAGGTAGCTCCCAGGTAGAACTATTGCAGCCGCGACAAAAATTACTCGCCTTATAAGAAGAGATAATCTGCTCTGGGCACTGCATGGCTTCAAGCCATATAAGTCTGCTGGGCCGGATGGTATAATTCCAGTCGAGTTACAAAGATCCTCAGATATAATCTTGCCATCGCTTGAAAATATCATGAGGTACTGCGTAGAACTATCCCACATACCTCTGTCATAGAGAGAAGTAAAAGTAGTTTTCATTCCCAAAAGCGGTAAATGTTCTCATGTTGTCCCAAAGGACCTAAGACCTATTAGTCTATCATCTTTCCTTCTAAAAACTCTAGATAACGACTGATATCCATTTACGATCTAGCATTAATCCTAGACTCCTATCCACGGCACAATATGGCTAATGTAAAGGAAAGTCGGTGGAAACGGCTCTACGCTCACTAACAAGCCACATCAAACGCTGCAGTATAATCTTAACATATTAATAAGCTGAGCTGATCGCTGTGGACTGGGAATAAGCACCCATGAAACCGATCCTGTGCTCTTCTCCAGAGGACTTAGAAAAAGCAGTGAACTGCATGAACCTAAGTAAAATCCAAAGAACAGTATGTTTGGGCCTAAGCGGAGCCCTACGCACTACTCTCTCCGCTGCTTTGGACACTCTGTTTCACCTGAAACCCCTCGACATTTATAGCAGACAAGTAGCCGCCAACACAGCTATTCCCCTTAAGCGACTTCACAGTCGCAAATATTCTAGACTCAAGAACAGTCATGGACTGCGGATAATATCTAATGGAGATGGCTGAGCAGTTTAACATTCACCTTTGCTAGGTGTCGGGACATAGAGACATTCCAGGGAATTGCAGGGCCGACGAACTTGCCAAAATCGGAACCACTATACCTATCACACCTGAAAAGGATACCTATCGCTACGTGCAAACAAGAATTGGATGCTAATAGAAGAACAAACCACAAATGGACGGTTGGATCGACATGTTTGCCGACCAAACCAATCTTGCCAAAGCTAGATCTGAATCGCTCCACGAGTATAATTATTCTAAATAGAAAACATCTAAGGTGTCATCACTGGACACTGCCTCATAGGAAAACATGCAAGAAGGCTTGGCATGTTTACTCACGACTTTTGTATAAGTTGCATGGACGAGGAGGAAGAGGAGATAATCCCACCTTACCTCCTCTGTACATGTTCAGCTTTCTCCCAAAGAAGAAATCTTCACCTAGGGGCGTTCTTCCACAACGACTAAAGTGACTTAAGCAACACAGACATTTAAAGTCTCCTACGCTCTATTAAGAGCTCCAAATGGTTTTATGGAGAACGAGGATCACAGATACACGTTGCATCAAAATGGGCCAATAGGCCTAAGTGGGTTGGTTTTTTCAACAGCCACTTAAACCTAACCTAACCCTAGTATATCAAACCACTGTATTGTAAAATTTGCGGTAACAAGCCAAATGTAAACTGTTATACGTAAAAATAAATCTACTCGTATCTAACATTTTATTAATATGGACCGACTTGAATTTTGCTGTTTTACCACGCTGGATCCTAAAGACAACATTATTGATGTGTGTTATCTCCTTATAGGGTTGCAAATTTGTTGATTTGTCTTTTTTACGCAGAGGATATTTAGTCACATCCGGAAGTTTTGCCCATTTGACGTCGTACCTAGTCTTCATGCGGCTGGTCATTAGTTTCATCTAAGGCCGTAGGTGGGGGTCCGAATTTTATTTTATTTGGCAACCTAGCTGTTTGACCAAATAGGATCTTAGATGGTGTATGTCCTGTTGAGCTTAGGACCGCATTTCGATAAGCCTTTAAGAAGAAAGGTATGTGACGACTCCAATCCGCTTGTAGTTGCTTTCGACCTCAGGCAGGTGTTTATGAAACGTCCTATTCCATCTAAGTGTGGGTTGTTCTATTCCTTATTTAATGATGTTGGTGCCCTTCCTAGAAGTTTCTTCATTGATCAGAGTGAAGCTTCACTGAGAACCCAAATCTTCTCACCCATTTGTTGGTTCTTTGTTATACTACGGCCTTCGGCACTGGTTTCTTGTTTATTGTTGCTTTCTTCCCTGTGTCCTTACATTTGGCCCCTTTGGTAGACGCACACTTATGCACCTATTGCGCAAATTCCCAACAGCTTGTTCACTACTACTTCACTAATGACATGTGATCCTTTGAAACCCTGATTGGCTGGTCTAAAGTAAGTGCTTCAACACGGATTTTTTCCCCGGCTATTTTTACTGCTGAATGTAACTCCAAATCTAAGATTCTAAGACGCCAGTCTACTGACGCCTGTTTTGAGCTGTTGAAGTGTTTCCCCTTCTGATGTCTGTATGTGGTTATTGCAGTATTTTCCCTCGTTACTGCTTTCAGTAATAATTGACTCGTACAGTTCGGGGTGGACCTGGACCTTAGCCAACAAGCGTCTCCAGCCAGCTCGATACTCGTAGCTGCCTCCAATCTAGCATCTGGTTGAGGTCCCTTTCCACTTGCGTGGGCCACTTAAGTCGCGGTCATCTTCTGCTGCGCTGTTCCTCTGGGGCGAATTTGATGACTTTTCAGACCACAGCATTCGTGTTCATACGCTACACATATTCCAGCGATCTCAGTCGTTGGACCTTCACTCTTCTGGGAAAATCGATGTCGCTCCACAGGATGTACATTTCGGCGTTGCATCTTCTCCTCCACTCAAGCTGTACTGTCACTTTTGTTGTTCGTGAGAGGGCTTTTGGCAACAGCTATTCGTCGCTTCTGTCTCAATGGTCCCAAAACGCCACTGGTATCACGCTGATCTCTACCGATTATGTCAATATCATCGGCGTATACGAGTAATTAGATGGATTTTGAAATATTGTGCGTCTTGTGTTTGCGCGTTAGTTTTCCATTGCTGTTTTTTCAAGTATGATGTTGAAGAAATCGCACCAGAGTGCCGGTCACGGTTTTTTCCAAGATCTTCCATAGTGTGAATATTTGGTCGATGGTGGACTTGTTGGCCTGAAGAAACTCTGAACCAATCAGGTTGTTGACGAACGGCTTCAGGCGTTCACACAATACGACAGATAGGATGTTGTAAGCGATATTCAGAAGATTGATGTTTTTGTTATTGGCGCAGTTCAGAGGGTCTCCTTTTTTGAAAACCGAACAAATAATGCTGAGGTGGGAACTTTCAGCATACTTCCGTTCGACCACATTTAAGAGAAGAGTTGGTGTGTGCTCCTTACTAAGTGGTAAGACCGTGGTTTGCAGCACCTCTATTAGATTTTAGCTTAAACATTTTAACTATATAAACATCATTCAGGTCGAGTGGAAGGAAATGTTGGTGCACATTGCTTAGGCTAAGAAGTTCAGATTTTGGCACGGAGATGGGGAAGAACGACTTCGCGTGTTCGTCAGCATGGATACAGCGTTTTCTTCAACGTCATTGAATTGTTAGTGGCAAAATAGGAGGAGAGGCCAAAGGTGCAGTAGACAATTGGTTGAAGGTATCTTTAATATTGATGAAACCGGTCTATTTTTTTTAAAATGGCACCAACCAATATGCTAAAATTTAAAGGCGAAAAATGTATTGGATGCAAAATGGCTAAGGATCGAATTACTGTACTGGTAGGAGCAAATATGACTGGTGTTCGTTTGATGAGTGACTGCAAGTTGACGAGCACCTTTTAACGACCGTCTCTTTGACTGATAAAGAAACCGTTGATTTTGTGCAAAATGATACATCTCAAGAAAGCGACGAAGAAGAAGGTATGTAACTAAGTTTAATATTTTCTCGATCAAAACATAAAAAACTTCTTTTTAAAATTTTATTTCAGAAATAGGATTTGTTCAGCCAAACATCGAGGATACTCTGAATTCTGTACGCACTTTAAGAACATTCTTTTTATTAAATGATCTTGGTGGCAAAAATTTTAACAAAAATCTAATATTCATGGAAAAAAAAATTGAAAAGAAGTTTATAAAAACAAAAACTAAGCAGTTAGATATTTCCACTTTTTTTTATAAATAGAAAATGAATATTTGTAAATATATACTCGTATGTGTCTCAAGAATAAATAAATAAATAAAAAAAAAAAAGGATCTCTACTTGAAAACAGATTGATTTTCAAACAAACCTTGATATCGGTTACAGCGACCTATCGCTTATAACGACCAAATTCGTCAGTCCCTTGAAGGTCGTTATACTGATTTTGACTGTACTTTGGTTTGGGTTTTGTATCCGTGGTGTGTTTTTTCATCTTCTGGGAAATCTTTCGAATCTTATTCCATTCTCATGTTTCTTCTTTTTTCTGCTGTGAAGCTGATGTTCTTCTATCCCTAGAGCTCGTGAACAAAATTTTTTCAATTTTTTTTAGGTGAACCACTGTTTTTGACTACCACCGTATAAGGCTCCTGTCAAAAAAGCTCTCTTTTCGTATTCCTCTCAGTTTAAGTTCTCCTTAGATACTCCACATCTACAATATAAATTACTTACAGCTTTTCGTTATGGTCCCATTCATTATCGAACAGACTTACTCTCTTCAACAATATTATTGTAAATAAATCACCCCTCTCTCAAGAGGAAGTTTTCTTATTCCGTTTCCATCTAAGGGATGCTGTCAAAGCTCCATCTAAACCGAAAAACATCATCTCTTAACAATGGTTAATTTTATCATTCCTTTTCATCAAATTCACCCCGAATACACTCTTTTTGCATTTAACTCCATTGAAACGATGTTATGTAGATTGTAGAGTGAATTGAAAAGAGGATAACGAAACGAACAGAATAAATGAAGATGGGGCAAAAGCTCCCAAAAGTCCTTGCAAATTGTATTTCAGTGTGAAAATCGAGAGCACAGATGAAGGTTTTAACTTATTTTTCCTCCATATCTGTGTGAAATTTTCTTTTTGTTATTTCATATTCTTTTAATTCTTCCTTTACTTTCATCATCTCTGCTACATTCCATTAAAGCAAATTCAAATCGAAATTTCAAATTTTAAATCAAATCCGAATAAATCACAAAAAAATAAAAAAATAAAAATAAAATAAAAACGTTCCAACAATTTAACCAACAATATTCTGCCTTCATTCTGTTGTTGTGGAATTCATACAAGCAGTGTATATAACAAAACGTGAAATTAAAGTTTAAATTAAAAAAAAAAATAAAAAAATAAATAAATAAAAAAAAAAAAAATAAATCCAAATACAAAGTGTGGAAAATGAAAATAGGGTGCCGCTCCCAAAACTGAAATGGTACACGACAAGGGACATTAGAGTTGTTCAGGCATCATCATCATCGCCATCATCACAGTATTGAGGAGGAACAAAATATCCTCTTATTGGGCTTTTTGAGTGTGTATATATATGTGTGCTGTGTTGTTGTTGAGCTGTGGTTTTCGTGTTTCAGTGTTAGTGGTGTAACAAAAAAAAAAAAAAAAAAAACAAAAAAAGAAAAAAAAAGAAAGGATAAATCCTTAAATATTCTAAAAAGTCAACTTATATAAGAAGTAGAGTAGAAAAAATGAAATTGGAAAAAAAAAAATAAATTTTAAGCAAAGAAAAATTGTTTTCTTGTTGAAAGATATGCGAGTAGTGCCATAAGTTTGGAAAGAAAGAAGTGTGTACAAGGAAACGGAAGAAAGAAAAAGAAATTGCTTCAGCAAAAAGAAAAATAAAAAAGTCAGAAAGGAAACCAAAAGCCACATCATCCTCCCAATAAATATCATACAACGTGTGTCGCCTTCGTCTTTATCTTCATTTTTTTTTTCAGCATTCAGAATTCTGTAATTGACCTCCCATAAAGTATGTGAAGGTATTACTTATTTATCTATCCATCTATCTATCTATTTATCTGTATTATAAGTATTCCTACATCTATAGATACTATACTCTTGTTCTAGTCTAGTGTAAACGTATTACTTGCACGACCCATCTAGTGGTACTCGTACTCGTATCGTACACTCGTACGAGTATCTTGGAAAATTTATTTTATTAAGTTATCTCGTCTAAATGTGATGAATTGTGATTAATTCTATTTCTTATTATATAAACGCAATTTTTATGTTCCCTCTTCCGCAACCATCTTTTTCCCTTCACCTTCTTAGTATCTTACCCAATCGAGATGCCATTGGTCTACGAGTATCTATTGTCATTCGTCTGTTTGCTACTGAGCTCATTTTTCAAAACTCATTCACGAGCACTCTTGGTTAGAGTTAATTCTATAAACTATCTTCATCTATCTTTAAGTCAGTTTCAAATTCACATTCACATTGCAGGTACTAATACGAGTATATGTGTGCCTACTGCCTGCGCTCGTACTATAGTAAGAGAGTAGGTATTGTAGTTAATCATTTTGAAGAGAAGTGCTTTTGAACTATTTCATCGAAGCACTAAGTAATTGAGATGGATATTTCAATGCAAATTATTTTTATTTTTTATTTTTTGTATTTATATTTTCATTGTTGTTATTTAGGCTTTTATTCGTTTACTCCCCTATTCATTGTGGTGTTTGGTCTTGCAAGGAGGATGGTTACACTGAGGGATTTTTTCATTATCCTATTTTGGATTAAAAGTCTCTTTGTTTTTGGATGGCTAACTAGATGGCAAACTCTTTTTGTAATCTGTGTCATTTCACTCAAATTAAGCAGAATTGATTTTGTTTTTGAGAGAGTAGCTCGTTGATATCCATTTACTTGCTTGAAGTCTTGAAGTGGTTGTTAGTGGTTTTCGTTTTCATTCGCTTCTCGCTCTTAACAAATTTTACAATTTGTACCTTATGTGCAAGTGAATCAGCTTCTTCTTAGTCTTGGCTTGTACTACAATCAAAGATACGTCTTGCTCACTTGATATGGAACTAAAATTCGCGGTAGTTGGGTCTTAACCAAGACGCTTCACCGGCTAACACGATTTCTGGCCAACACCCTCCAGTGTTGCATTTAAGATGTGATTTAGCGCTTGGCTGCGCTGTCACTTTGGGTTCGACTAGAAGATTCTTTGAGTCAGAGTTATGGCATCTACATATATTAGAAGTTGAATCAGTAGAGGCCTGACTTGGCCTATTCCGCTGTACTGCTCGTACAGTTAAGGGTTACACATTTTACATTTCCTTTTTCCCGAAGCTTCCAAGCGCTTCTTTGTTCGCTTTCAATAAAATAAAGGCCGCATGGGGACTTTTCAAAGTCATCATCAAAGTAAAAAATTTGGTAGGGATGTAAAAAATAGACGTAGCTCATCCCTATTCTTTGTATCATATGCGAATTTCCTGGCCAGAAACTAAATTGTTCATGAATGGTTTCACACAGTACACCAGAGATGATTTTAAAGGCAATGTTTAGAAGACTTACTTTCTATAGCTGGTGCAGTCAGAAGGGATTGCTTTCTTGTAGATAGAACAAACGATCCTGTAATTCCATGCTTTGGCTATGCTTTTCTCTGATCATATCTTAAAGACTAGGTAGTGTACGTCATATCAGGTAAAATCTGTCTACGACATCAATATTGTTATCTTTCTTCAAGGTGCATGGTTCATAGTCGTTCCATATTCTCAGCGACTCTAATATCAAATAGTTGTCCGTATTCACCTTTGCTGATGTTCATTCAGTCGTTTTATTCTCTGATTAAACTTTCGAACGTCATGCCTGCAAAAACATCCCTTCGTATGGTTCTGGTGCACATTCTGTTTTTACCGAAAAGCCGGTGCACCTTCTCTTGCGCTCGTAGGGCTCACGATGGTAGCTCAGGTCTTATTAATTGATAGCTCAGCCTTATATGCTTCTGGTTTGGTTGCGTGCACCTTTCTATATTATAATATAAAACAGAGATTTCTTGGACATCTTGGCATCATATCAGAAGTAACTTCCCTGATGGGCCATTGATAACAGCGCGATCAGCACTGATTCCAGCTTCATACGATTGAAGCTTTCAACTTTGTCGCGATGAGTTTTGGCCGCCTCAAAAATACTCCACTATACGAGTATGTCTCTGTTCTGTGTGTGCTGAAACCATTTTGAAGAATTAAGCGCATTTACGGTGACTTGAGGTCTTGATAACGAAGACTAGGATTCCACTAGTAAAGGGTAGGCCATTTAGTGTTGATGTATAATTTGAAATATATGTTTTTTAACAATGACAGCTGCCGAAAGTGTGAGCCTAAACTTATGAACCTTAACGCCCTAAAGATTTTAGGAACTAGAAGGCTGTCACAGTAGTCTGTACAGAATTTTGCATTTTGGTGCTGCGATTTAATGCCATCAGATATTTGTTGTCAGGTGCCACTAAAGATTGATGCCGTTGCGAACAATACAGAGACGATTCAGGCATTTAAGAGCAATATTGGTCAAACTATTTTTGAAATAGGGGCCGAAACCATTGAAAACGTGTTGCAATATTAGGGTTATGGAATGGCCTACTGCCAAGTCTGCCGACTTAGTCGTTCGAATGCAATAATATACGTCATACTCGTATTTCAATACTTTTACATAGTCACACAGGAAGTAATCGATCAAGTGGCATAATGTGAATGTTGTCATTGAATCGATTTCCAATATTTCATGTTCTGGTGTATGCAATAAGGAATACAAGTTAGTTCACGAGTAGAGCGTTATTTTGTTCGTCAAAGAAAGGCCTTATTTTTTAGATGCCTATTGCACGGGAAGTATCCCAAATCCGATCTTAAAGCTGCAATTATTATTGTTATAATTGTACTATATATCGTAGTGGATGCAGTTCGCGAAATACCTTTGTTTTGTAAAAGGTAGAGCAACCTCAAACACTAAGGGCTGGTTGCTTTTTGTAAGTCATATTTTGCTTTGGATTACTGTGTTTCAATCATTTAGCAAAAAGTTGTATCCACTCAAAGTATCTCCGAGCCTCGTTCTTTTCAATAAAACTCTTTTCTGCTTTGCTCTTTTTGAGCCTGAATCTTCCCTTTCCCATCGTATGAGGATTTTTTATTTATCTACCTATTGCAGCTCTCAATGTAACTCAATGGCTACCTATGCTAAATAATTCGTTAAATACCTGCTGCAAAGCTCTTCCTCGTAACACTGATGACTCCGATGACATTAGAGGCCAATCAATTTAGCATATAGTCGAGCTTAGAGTATTTCTAATATATAAGAAGGTTAAGATTATGCCTTCGATAGACAACTTAGCAGGAGGAAAAGGTGAAGAGGAAAAGCTTTGGTACGCATCGGAATAGACCGCACTTCCGAGATCTACTCGAAAGTTATCTCTGCTTAATTAACTTTGACAAATTCAATCTAGAAAATGCCAGAAGGAGATATGTTCTTGGCACTTCAGATCGAGGATACTTCGAAAACACTGCGTGGGCTAAAATAAGGTTATGATTAAGTGCTTCGCTAATCGATTCAAGTTATTCATTCAACTATGTGTGAATACCTGCATAGTGTCGTAGTTTCGAGGTTATTCCTTCATTTGTGTTGAGCAAAAGACACTCAGGTTCCGGCCATCAGACATACGTTTCTCCGACAAAATCTCTGAAATGGTATATACTAAGTCATCTCCTATTAAGTTAAAGAGTTCGGCAGATAGTCAGATTTACTATACATAGGTATAGATACTGCTTCTCTATTTTATTTTGGTCGTGCGGACAGAAATTTGGGCTTTCGTCGCTTAAGTTGAATAGTTCGTATTGTCTGACAATGGAGTTTGTGTTGTCCGTGGCACTGACTATGACTATACTCATATTCCTCATTTCTTTGGCCCATCTCTCTGTTCGGGTTTCGTTGCCTTAATCATTTTTCTTACAGAGCTCTCTATTAAGCCGCCTGTCTCTTTAAACGTATGACGAAGATAAGCGACTAAACACATTCCAAAGATGTTAAATCACACGATTAGTCCACTCAACAATAATGAAATTTGAACAACAAGATTGCAGGATGGGATTGCCTAGCTTTCAAACAATTTAGACAAAGTGCAAGATGACTTGGTTGAGAGCAAGCACCAACTCATGTCCAAGATTTGGTCGTCAGAAAAAAGGCTTGAATGGGACCTTATCACCGTTTGCCCGATTTATGATGTACTTTTGCCAATCGATATTCGGCCTTGAAAGGCAAATAGGAGCAATATGTTTTTATTCGACAATAAACCGAGGCAGTGTGCACATGCACATACTCTTGCAATCAGACTCTAAAATTTGTGAAAAACCCGAGAGCGAAGCGTTGGTTCAATGGCAGCAAATTTAGCCCAGGGACTACCCGCAAATTCTCCATTAAAACTCTAGCTGTGTGCGGAGTGGCCCTGTGTTACTGAAATTGTGTTCTGTTGTTAAACCAGGGAAACAGCTACAGTTTTGGCACCAAAAACTCGTCATTCATTCCGCAGTACACGTCAGCAGTGGCTGTCTTTCGGTGTTAGAAAAAAAAAAGGGACAGTAATCCGTCTGGCAGAAATTGCAACCCACATGTCGTTTTTGGATAGTGTAAACGTTCTTGATGGCATATCCTAGGGTTGTCGTTCTAGCTAAGGTTTGTTGTGAAAAGTATTCATTTTCGTTGAAAAACTGCACTTTTTGCATTTTGTATGGTTGAAGCTTGGTGTCTTTTTTTCAAAATAACGTGCACTATTCAGTTTTTTATCTTCCTTAGCGATTTAACTTGATTGTGCATAATTTCGTGTCGATCTTGAGCCACATGTTCTGGCGTCGCATCTAATGTTGATGGTCCCGAAGGATATAGTTTAACCGTTGTGCATTCTTTTCTAAACTTGAACCCAAGATAAGATAAGTTGCGTTCTCGGCCTATCCGAATATTAAAGTGAGTACAAAACGCACGAGGCGCACAAAATATGTCACCTTACCTTAAACATTACTCAATTGCGCATAAGTGGTGCCCTCCCGTCTCATTACGACCGGCAAGTCGGAAAATTACGCGCATCGAACGCCGATCCAAGCCAGTTAGTTTACGAGTAATTACAATTTAAACTTGAACATTTTCCTCTCGACACCCTTTAAATTCAAAATTCACTTCGTTCTTAAGAACAACGGAGTAACCCTCCTTAGAAGTCACTTCATTAATATCTTTGCATTCTAGGAAGACCTCTTGCATTATGAACCTTACAATGTCGTTTTTTTTTTTCTAGCGCTTCCTTAGTTCTCTCTTTTTAGGCCGCTGTTGTTGAATTAACCAGTTCGTTAAGAGAGAATAGGAATCTTCGTCTCCGTTTTTCGGGATATGGCTTACATTCATCCCTACATTTCGAAGTATTGCACCCGCGTTAAATTTCTGAAGCATATTAGCATACGACAAATCTCTGGCCTTCTTAATTATAATATAATCGCGGTTGTTTTTAGGTTGATGTTGACGGCTTTTCCTTGACTGCATTCAGTCAAGATTGCGCCGGATTTCGATTCAGCTTAGGTCTTGGCTTCGGCGTACTCTACTTGCATCTTTGCTTAAATTGATCCATGAATTCATTTGCGCCCTTTTCCGAAAACAACATATGCTTAGAAGGATGGTTACCCTTCTGTTTGAAATCAGGCCGCGTCGAAACCCCTATTTCTCTTTGCGGTTCTACTAAATGTTGTGTCCTGTGGACTTCACTTACTGTTTCAGCATTGAGAACTGATGATCGGTTTCATACTATGGTTTCATATATTGTAAAATGACATCGATTCCGAATACGAGTGCATGAAAATATACACTTTACGGAAATCCCTTTAGTTGGAGAACATGCGCACTGTGTCTTCCTTCTCTTTCCTTTTGACAGGTTTACCAATGATGTCGCAGATGCATTTGTTAAATTATTCTTCTTCCTATTGCAGTCGTTGTATCTCGACATTCTTGAACCTAGTCTCACACAATACCCCTCCCGTACCGTACTGACTGCATCAAAACTTTGCTCCTGTTCTTACTGTTCATGTTGGAGTTTTTCAGAGTATTTACACCTGTCCGATTTGGTCCGCTGGTGGTATTTCCATCTTCCATCGACCCTAAAACTTTGCAAACAGCCCTATCGGAAGAGTGACAAAACTCCACACGGTACCATCTACTCGTTGAGGCCTACAATTATAGAATAACCATATTTGTGTCATTATATATCACGCATGCGTCGTGTCACACTAATATGGTATTGTTTGACACTTCATTGTGGGAAGACTTAGCCCGGCACAGCGTCCATAAAATGCTGTCCACATAATCGGCTTACCGAGCGCACAATTAGCCTTGCAATCGAGACTATTGAACCCAGTTTTCTTTTCTGGATAATATCGGGTTTTCCAATAGCGACTTGACAACTTTGACTTTAATTTGTGAACGTACTCTTTCACTAATCATCAAACTGTCACTGTCAATTTATTCAGTAAACTCAACGTTTTCATCATGGTAAAGTACATGAACGAGCAAGAGCAACGTCTGCCAATTATAAAAATTTTCTACCGAAATTTGGAGTTGGCGACTGCATCTTTGAGAGCGTTAATTCTAATTTTCGGTCGTAATTCTCGCCCTAGTAGACAGGCAATAACAAGTTTAGTCTACATATTCGTTGTGTGATGTTGGTGTGTCAGTGAGACAACGGGTTGGTCGAAGTGTTGAAAATATCGCTGCCGTTCAGGCGTCCGTAGCAAACGATCCAAATCAGTCAATTCCACGGCGTTCTCAAGAATTGGGCATCGCTCAGACCACATTATGGCGTATTTTTGGCCCGAATTGGAAGATATGGACTTGGACGACATGTGGTTTCAACAGGATCCTGCCACAAGCCACACAGCACATGTTACAATCGATTTATTGAAGAGTAAGTATGGTGAGAGCGTTATCTCAAGAGATGGGCCAGTCGATTGGCCGCCTCGGTCGTGCGATTTAACGCTGCTTCACAATTTTCTGTGGGGCTACGTTAAGTCATTGGCTTATGCTAACAAGCCGATGGCGTTGGAAGAGCTCAGAGCCAACATTGAACGCGAAATAGCGGCCGTTCCGGCCGAAATGTGTGGCCGGGTCACTGAAAATTGGGTCCAACGAATCGACCGCTGCAAACGTGCCCGCGGTGGCCATATGAACGAAGTCGAGTTGCATTTATAAATGTTTTGATTGTACTTCAAGCCGATATAAAGTTTTCGAAATATCTCAAATGGTTTGCGTTTTATTTAAAAAAAAACTTGTCAAGTCCTTATTGGAAAATCCTGTAGTAACGGAGAGCTTATGCGATGACCGTGATGAATTGACATTCCCAATAGCTTGGCTAGTTGTTTGCATCAACTTGGCGTCTTTAAATACGGATCAATGTTTAAAAGAATTCAAATTTTAGTTCGTGCAATAAATGAAGCCGGCCGATCTTCTGAATCGTTTGAGTGGTTGGCCTCTTGCACAGCTTCAAGAAAATCGACTCTTTTCGACCAAAATGCTTTTCATCTATGAGGCCCAGCAAAACAGCCGTGTTTGGGGTTGCGGCGCAAACCGAAGAAGTTTAAGATCCGCCATTTCATACAAATTAAACAACCGGTAGAATCATCGGTTTATATTTTTTAAAAACTGAGGTCGGTCAAAACGTGACTATGAATGGCTTCCATTATTGCGCTATGATGATGGTCTCTTTGATGCAGGAATTGAAGCCTGTGACCTCGACGAAATTTGGTTTCTGCAAGACGGCGTCACTTGCCACATAGCATATGAAAATATGGAGTGGTGAGTTGGCCGCCTAGATCATGTGGCAAAACACCTCTGGACTTTTTCCTTTGCTGCTACTTGATTGAGGAATTAAAGGTCAACATAACTTGGTCAAACCCCACTCGAGTCATCGATAATTGGAACTTCAAAATGGAGCATGTTGGTCGCAGTTGCGGACATCCTTTGAAACTGAATTTCTTGATTGTTTTTCATTTTTTGAAAAAAAAGTATCTATTAGAGAATCACCCTTCACATACATATGATATTACATTTCCTGACATGAATTAAAAATGAAAAAAAACAAATGCACTTGAGAAAATCATTCTTCTTAAATCCACTGAGTTTTTTTTTTTATTCTGTCATTACTAATAATAGTAGCTCGTGTACTTTACGAGTGCCGTACGCGTGATTTTTCGAGCAGTTAAAGTGTCCATCACATTAATAAGAATACTGTCCCACTTGTTAAGTTGTAAAGTATATTAAATTAGCAATTACCCATTTGATGTTCATTTGTCCAAAGAAGAAACAGTCTTGTCACAAAGATTCTGTTTACTTCAGTCGTGTTTTACATTGAACATTGATTTCTATAAATTCTTGGACATTTAAAACCAATTGTCATTGTCATGTGTCATTGTCTGCACTTCCTGAAATAATGCACTTTGCTTATCACCATCAACATAACGACTAACTTTAAGTTGTTCACTTATTTATAATTCAGAAAGTGGCTTAATAAAAACGTCACTCACTTTGCTGAAGTGATGCTAAATGGTATTGCTTACTGCTGGGGTTCAATGATAAAACTTTATTGCCGGTTCTACTTCGGTCACCCTGAGAGGATACAATTATCTATTAAAATAGCAATCGTATATATTCTTGACTTGATTCGAGATACTTGTACAAGACCGCTGCTGCGATACTTTATTTGTCTAGTGGAGCATCGTGAGCCATCCCTAATTTGGAAAGCATTCATCTGGTACTCAGTTTGAGAAAATTTCCTCCAACGAAAAGAGGTGTGTTCGGCAGATTCGATGACGGCAACGAAAAGCGAGCGAAAAATCCTTTCGACTCAGAACTGACAAGTTACGAAAATTCGAGTTTTTTTTTTTTTGTTTGTTTGGTGGTGTTTATTGTTCTTTGTGAGCGTCCTTACATTTTGCTTCCAGTGCTTACCTACTTAAGGACTTACTTTAAAAATTAAACGATTGTGTTAACAGTGATAGTGGTGATGGTAGTGTTGGGCCCTGCTGATGACCAGTACCAGTAATTTGCGGACCAAGTATCAAAAAGGATTTGTTTGGAGGAAAAAGCAGAAAATGTTAAACAAAAATTTCGGTATTTTGTTTGCATTGTAAATGACACGTAAAATTATCCCCTTTCAAACCAAAAAAAAAGAAGAAGAATAGCAGAAAAGCACAAAAGGGCGTGTTTGTGCATGTGTGTAAGTTAGACAAAAAAAGGGAAGAAATCTAAAAAGAAAAATAAAATAACGAAAATTACAAAAAAGAAAGTTTGAATAAACTTTCCACTCTCTTTACGGATTAATGTTCTCTTTAAGGAGTTGTTCTCTTTGTCGGTTTATTTGCTATCATGTGTATGCGATAAAACACAACACACAAATACCACAAACACCATGAAAGCTCTCAAGGACTGTGCGATGCGAATAAAGAAGATTTGCATGATAAACTGTGTGCGGTGGTAATGGGTGGTGCTCCATCTGCACCACGCATCCTTCTACGAAGGATAAAAACTACTCCACGGTGTTTTTTGTTGTTTTTTTTTGTTTGTTTGAAGAATTAAATTATTTTTCAATTGCTTTTGCTGTGGTCATTCGTAAAACCGAAATTACAGAAGCAACTATTGTTAACCGTTAAAATAATCCAAATTCCAGTGCGTTTTATTTATTTATTTATTTTTATTTTTAATTTCGGATTCTCTTTGAGGACATCGTTTGTAGGGTGGACTGTGTGAGTTGTTTACCTTCTGTTGTCCTTTTTGTGTTCAAATTTCGTATCCTGTAAAAGAAGGATACATAACAGATGGACTAGAACTAGGTGTATACAGTGAAAAGGAAGAAACGGAAGAAAAAAGGAAAAAGAAATAAAGAGAAGCCAAGAAAAGGATGTAAAGTTTCCACGTGAAAATTCGACATTTCGTTGTTGTTGCTCTGGTGTGGTTGTTTTTGTTGGTGTTGTTGTTGTTGTCCTGCATGCAATTTAAAAGTATCTTTAATGGCGCAACCAAGATACTGTTTAAGGATATATAAGGCCGTATGTATTTGCTCTAAGGTTTTTTAAGTTTTTAGTTTTGCGTCAGGTTTTCTGTTTATTTTTGTTGTTGTTTGTTTTATGTATGTTTAAGGCTGTTTAATGTTTGCATAGAACTTGTCATTTTGGACTGTGTGTTGTTGTTTTATTTTTTTTCTATTTTTTTGAGTGCACTTTTTGGTCTCTCTCATTAAGCTATGATGTGAACCGATGTATAAATATTTGGAATGCTGCCTACATTCGAAACAACTTGTGTAGTGGTACGTACGAATAGTAGCAATGAGTGGAGGACTTGGAGAGCTTCAGGTTTATTTTTTATTTTTTTTTTCGATACCCCGCTGACAGGACGAGGGAAGTCCATTAAAAATTAATAGTTCCTTTGGAAGTGGCTTTTAAAGTTTCACTCTTGAAATTTTAATGGTAAATTATTGGGAAGTTTGTTGAATGTCCTTATTAGGTTTTGGTGTGACGGTTTTCTGTTTTTTTTTTTTTTTCGTTTGTTTGTTATCCCCTGTTTTTGAATTGTTGTTTTCGCCTCTTGTACACAGCAGAAAGGATTATTCAAGGAAATGGAAGTAGATAGATGTTGCAGAGTTGAACTGTTTGCTTTTTGAGAGAAGTTGAGTTGTAGTGGCTTTTAGTTGACAGATGGAGGTGGAAGGCTTAATTATTATTCGAATCTGGGACCTAAAAAAATGACCCCTAATAAACAAATCTGTGTTAAGCCAATATGGATAAGTCATACCTCATTGATAGTGTTGTTTAAGAATGTGCCTTAGCTTAGTTATTGGTCCGAAGCGCATTTTTTCTCTGAACCTACTTACTTCTTTATAGGGATTGAATAGTGTTTTCAACACAAACTTGAAGCTATTATAAAGGGTAGTTTTTTAAGAGCTTGATAACTTTAAATAATAACACAAGACAGAAATATTGTTGGAATGAAAATTATATTACTGAACATTACTGGTAGATAATTTCATTTATTTTTTAAATATGATTTCCGGCATGATCC
Source organism: Volucella inflata (assembly GCA_928272305.1). Lineage (NCBI taxonomy): Eukaryota > Metazoa > Arthropoda > Insecta > Diptera > Syrphidae > Volucella > Volucella inflata. The sequence goes on along the minus strand of OV743716.1, from coordinate 149,735,289 downwards.
ATTCGATCAGTCCAATTTTTCACTACGTTTTCCAATAAATCTGGCTGTATGGCGTCAGTGGTGTCTTGAATATTGTCCTCCGATGCTTTAAGAGTTGCTGGTTTGTCGGCATAAACCAATGACTTAACATTGCCCCAGAAAAAGTAATCGAGAGGCGTTAAGTCGCATGAACTTGGGGGCCAGTTAACATGTCCAGAGTAACAGGGCAAGGGTACCAGCATCTTTCAAGCAGAAGTATGCGCCATAGAAAGATGCGTTCGAATCAATCTTGAAGAGAATTACAGAAACTCTAACATAGCAATAATGCCATATAGTCAAGCAGCTATCAAAGCACTGGACTCCTTTGTCATTAAATTCAAACTTGTATGGGAATGCCTACAAAGTCTCAGCAAATTGGGCAAGAAAAATAGAGTATCTGTCTGCTGGATACCAGGCCATGTGGGCATTACTGGCAATGAGGCGGCGGACTCTCTAGCGAAAAAAGAGACAGCAGAACCCCTCATAGGACCTGAACCATTCTGCGGGATAGGGGAACACAACCTACGCGAAGAATTCAAAGAATTCAGGAAATCGGAAACGGAGAAAAAGGCTAGAGCCTTTCGGGATCTCCAAGGTCAGGGACAAGCCAAAAATCTCTTAGGAGATTACAAACTCAAAAGATTTAACGCATTTTTCAGTCTTAGCAAAAATAACCGACGCATCCTAACTGGTTTCCTAACGGAGCATTGCAAACTCAAGGAACACCTAAGGGAATTAGGCATATCAGATGAAGGTCTCTGCAGATTCTGCAATGATTCCACAGGAACTCCAGAACACATACTGGAATCTTGTGGGTCCGCAAAAGGTTTAAATATCTGGGAAAACGCCAAATTCAAGGAAAGGATTTACTAACCACGGATCCACTGCTCATTCTCAGATTCGTAAAAGAAACTGGTCTGGATGAGAAGCTCTGAGTAGGTTTTTCCTTGCCAAGGCTAACGCCAGACCATAAACACTCCAGCATAATTCCTGGTGAATTAAGTTGTGAAGGGGCTCTTGAAAAAGGAGCAAACCTCTCCAAGGTATAAGTAGGGGGCACAATAGACCACAAGGTCGCAGTGCACTACACCCTATATGTTATTATTTTTATTAACAGGACCAGTTCTGGAAATAAAGTTGACACCACATTGATTTTGCAATAAATTGATGATTCAGCGCGCTGTATGGCAAGAAGCGGCGTCTTGTTGAAATCAAGATTTTTTTTTATAATTTACGCGCGCCTTAAGGGGTTTATGATACCCTTTACTGTCGCCAGGGCGCGGGCGGAAAGATAGAAGGAGGAGAAAGGAAAGCATTGTTGTAATGTAGTGGTTTGAAACTCAGATATATTTGGTTTCGATATTGACTCACCAGGGGTGGGAGTCCGAATAGGACGGAGAGTTTTTCTTCACTCGGAATGATTCAGGTTGTAAATTTTAACGGTTGTTTTTGTGCTTGAAACTCTACAACACTCAAATCTACATGTCAGTGTTATGCCTTCACACGCAGATTTTTCTGACTAAGTTCCAAGTACACAATGAAAAACTGGTCATGAGTAGGATTCGAACCTTGACCCTCCGAGTGAGAAGCGATGGCTAGTACCACTACACCACGGCCACCCACAATTTTTGGAAACAAAAAATCAGTCAGCATTGGTCGATAGCGCTCGCCATTCACCGTAACGGCAGCTCCTTCCCAATTTCGAAAGAAATAAGGTCCGATGATGCTGCCAGCGTGTAAACCGCACCAAACAGTCAATTTGAATGGATGTAATGCTGATTCGTTATGGTAAAATTAGTGCGAAAACGATCAATAACTGCACGAATTGCTTGCTCACTTGGTCGAATATATTGACCGTAAAATTAACGAAGTGCTCTATGAACTTCACGAACAGTTTTATTTTTTTCAAAGTAAATTTCCACAATTTGGAAGCGTTGTTCTGGCGTTAAACGATTTATGATGAATTGCCAAACCTTACTGAACAGAAATGTCAACACAGTTTGACATTGACAGCTGTCAAACCATAGACAACGACCATTGTTACACCTTTTATTTACTTTTAACATTCGAAGATATCTATAGAACCTTCACTCCACGAGAACTCTTTGAGATAAAATCCCTTTATCAAATTATTTATCATAATTTCCAAAACTACGGTTCTGTGTGACAAACCTATAGAGCACTTGCACCATAATACATCCGACATCCTCCAAGATCTTGTGATTTGATTCAAGAGGCATCAACTAACAGACCAACAACTATCGATGGCAACATTATTGGTGTTGTTTGTATAGTATAGGATCACAAATGCTTGAAAAAGTGGTGAACGATTTTTCTCAAACTTATCTTAGCTGCTACCCTGGTTTTGGGGTTGGCTGAATTTACGTACTTTAGAACCATTAAAATCATTAAAAAAAACAGTAAGTCTTTCTAACTAATTATGAAATATTATGCCATATAAGATACTGCCTGCCAACTCAAATTTCGAAGACATTTTTCGATAGTTTCGGCCCTTATTTCACGAAGGGCTTGACCAATATTGTCATTGAGTGCCTGGATCGTCTACGAATTGTTCGCATAGCATTGATCTTTAATAGAACCGAAAAAAATGCATTGATCCAACGGCGTCAAATTGCAGCTCCATGGTGGCCAAGCAACATCACCAAAACGACTGATGGCCGGCTTTTTTGGCATATCTTGCTGGAACCATTACTCGTCCAAGTCCAAATCCTCAATTTCTGGCTTTTTCTCATTGTCGTCTTGGAAGAAAAATGGGCTAATAAAGCTGCCACTCCAAAACTACACCAAACAGTCACATGTTGAGGATGCATTGCCTTATCTATGACTACATATGGCCCCAAATATGGCGATTTTTTGGTTTACGTGGGCGACGAGATGAAAACGGGTCTCATCTGTAAAAATGATTTTTAGAACAAATTTTTCGTCAACAGCGTGCTACTCTAAAGACCAAACAGAAAAGCGATAACGAAGAGCGTGGCCATTTCTGAGTCATTAGACCTTGTAAGCGAATAACCCGAGATTTTTATGCCTAATTTTCGGCTATCAATCAGCAAACGAGTCTCACAAACTTTCTCCTGCAGTTGGTGCATTATTTCGGCCGAAAGTTTTTTCCAAATTCGCAATATTTCAGCAACTTAACTTTGGAAGTCACTTTCCAATGTATCCCAACGTTGTTCAAACATAAATCGACCCATTTCGTACCGAAAAAATATAAAACATACTGGGCGTCTGTCTTCTTTTTTTTTTAACCGCATAAGAGCTGCAGTGTCATTTGATTTAACAAATAACAAACAGATGGCCCACTTAAAGGGTGCACTCTAAAATTAATCACTTCGTTGGGGTGACACTTGTGTCTTTATTGCTCTTTGAACTTGGGTTTCTGACGACCTCTATTTGACATGGCAAAACTGCCTGAATTTTCTAAATTGGTCTCGTTTTCTACTGTCAGGTTTTCGATGGTCGACTTCCGCCGATACGCACAAGTCTTGCAAGATCATATTTTGCAACATTTCCTAACATGATAAAATAAGTGAGCAATTTGTCTAAATGAGTTTTTCCCGCGTTTTTCAAGGACAAGATTCCATATCTAATGCGCGATTCTGGGAAGAAATAAAAAAACCACGGGTTCAAATTGTTTCTCAAAAATCACTCGAGCATTTTCTTAACCTTTAATTCGACAATTTTGACGATTAACAAAGCCATTAAGATCCAATGAGCCTCATCGTTTCTGAAGATGATTTTGTTTGAAAAATCGGACCCCACTTATTGTTGCTCCATAATCCACTCAGCGAATTCTTTTCGATGAGTTTGACCAGTTGTTTTCAGTTCTTGAGTAAATTGCACTTGAAGTGTCTATGATCACTAATTGATCGAGTTCCCTTGAATTTTTTTTTACAGTTGATCAAGTTAAATATTTTGTACGAAATTCGCAGACTGTAGCTGGTAAATCTTCTTTGTTTTTTAAATATATCTTAAATAAGTAATCTCCTTGTTGTTTTGTGTAGCGCTTTATTTTTAATAATCCTAAACGGTCAGCTGTCAATTTGTTGTTTTTTTTTTTATCATTAACAGTTTACCGCAAAATTCTTCTATGAATTTTGGTACACTCTCTACCTGCTTCTGCACCTCGAAATTGAAATATTTTTTTAAGAAATACATATTACAAAAATTATAGCAAACACTTTTAAATTAAAGGTGCAGGATATTAATGTAGATACTGTAATGAAAATTTTTGACGTTTATTATTCCGAGATACTTCATCTGGTGTACAACTTCTATCGCCTGGCAATAAACCTATTCTGTTCCGGTTATAGATGTTGATATCTCCATTCCCATTCGATGGAGTGCGTATGTGCATCATGACATCATTTCGAGACAGCATCTGACTCCGTCTGTAGTATCTCCTTGGCCAAGTTCAAATCCTTGTGGTTAATTACGACATCTATATTATTTTCATATGCATACGCAATATTACAATATTTTGAAAATCTCGTATAAGGTCCTTGTAATCAATATGTATAAGTTAATGAAATTGGGCCAAAAATGCAGCTTTGTGGAATGCCATTTTTTTTTTTTAAAACCTGATTCCCTAGCGGCAATTGAGAAGCACTTCGAGGTAAAAGATATTTTGTGCTGAATGAGTCAGAAAAGAAAATTAGGCTAGTGGGGTTTCTACCTTTCGAATGAAGTAAGCAACTTTACAGCAGGGGAGTCCATTATTTCAGAAATGTCGAGTTGTTCTCTGAGGAAGGTGTTCCGCCTGATTCCATTGAGGGCTGGACAGTCACATAAAATGTGTTCAGCTGTTTCTTTGTCTTCGAGACAGAGTCGACATTCTGCGGAGTCAGCAAGTTCTATTTTGCTGGGGTGATATCTTAAACCGTTGTGTCCTGTAAGGTATCCTACTAGGTTTCTGATATCCTGCCGATTTAGATTCAAACATCTGTTGGAATTTTTGTTAAAGGGTGGGATGACTCGTTTGACCTGCCTTAGGCCTGGACTCTCCTCCCAGTGTGAGATGTATTTTGATTGCTCAGAGCGCAGCCTAGACTTACTGCTGTTTTACATGTGCAGCAGAAGGGTTCAGGTCCGTTGAAGGGGGTTGCTGAACCTTTCCCGGACAGTTTGTGTGACTTCGTTTCCGTCAATGCCCTCATGCCATGGAACCAACCATATTTTGGTCTTGTTTCTTGAGCTGAGTTTTTGGAGGGTATTGAAGCAGTGCCTGACTGATTTGGTGTCAATAACGTGGGCATTTATAGCTGCTTAACTGTCCGGGAATATATGGATGTTTGCACCTTTGCTACCAAAGTTGTGTATCAGATTGGCGCATTCTTGAATGGCGTATTATTTTAGCTTGGAATGCACTTGGACTTTTGCCCATGGCAATTGATATGTTTGTGTTCGGTCCATGTATTCCAGCTTCCACTCCCGTTTCCATTTTAAAACCATCCGTATACCAGACTTGAAATCATCTACGAAAACTTGAATTCAGCGTTCCGAAAGGCGATTTCTAATCGATTGAAGAAGAGAGTCGTCAATCACAAATTTACGAATTTTCAACAAAAGAAATTGATGCCAAACTCAACTTTCGCAACTATCTTGCTTTCGCTAGATTAATATACAGTACGCTTTAGCTCTGTTTCAATGAAAACCGCACTGCCGGGATATTCCACGAGCTGACGGTTTAGCAGCGTTTCCATGAGCTTGCAAAAGGAACAGACGCAAGAACGGACCGGAGGGGAGAGAAGGAGTTTTTTTCGTAAAGATCGGACTGGAAAAGTCTTGTTTTCCATCTGCTAAGAAATAGTCCTAAGGAGTAGGATTGATGAAAAGCTAACGCAGTGGTCTTGCCAGCGTGGAAGAAAACCTCTTTAACCGTATGTACTATATATACTGATGGATTCGTCCTATCACATATTCGACGCACTCAAATTTAGATAGAGACAAAGCATGTTCTGTAAGTGTTAAGCTAGCCGCAATGTATGCAGCTAACAGATGTGCCTTGTCCAAAACAGTTGGAATGTCATTATAAATGAGCGTCAGGGTATTTTTGTCGAACGACCAACAATTTTTACTACCTTTGGGACATTGTAGTATGTTTGCCTCAATATTGAAGTTTCACACGCTTAAGTAAAACGTTGTAGGCATTCATAGATTCTCTTGTGTGGTACTGAAGAGACATTTTTCTTACCTTGACAGTTCGAGTCGTACCATGCCTTTTTTTTTGGTCTGATACTCTTAACACGGCGTTATCGAGCCAATATAACGACCAGTTAAAATTTCTAAAGAAGGTGTTAATTCCGCTCCAATTGGCTTTCTCCTTTTGCCAAAAGGTTCTTTTAGGAATCTCTTTTCTAACAACTCAATGTACGAAAAGTCAACTGATATATCAGTATAGTCGGAAGAGTCTAGAAGGAAGAGCACATCAACAGTGTACTTATCAGAGTAAGAACTCAGAAACAAGTCCGGGTTGTTTGTTTACCAGCTGGGTCAAGTTGTTTTTCGCAGCGAAGGTCTCAGAGTTGAAATCACCCGTAATAATGATTTCATAACGAGAATACAGAGAAACAATTCTTTGTATGGAGCCATAAAGCGCATCCAACTCGTTAAAGGTCTAATTGCTCCAGTTTCGGCTTCTGTGAATAAAGCAGGACTGAATAATTGGCTTACGGAGATAAAATTGTAACTAAAGGCTGATCAAATAGCTCATTTTCGTTTAATTAAAAATACTCGTACATACGAGTAAAACCCATAATCCGTATCATACAGTGACTTTTTTGGAATGCATTGGGTATTTCGTGAATCTCGTATGTATGGGTATTCCGGTCCCCAGAAACGACAATGGTCTTATCCATTCAAAAATGAGCTTCATCGGAAAAGATCAAATTCGATGACAAATTTTCGTGGCGATTCAACATCCAGTTAACATATCGGCGACGTAGTAGATGGTCCAAAGGCTTTAATTTTTGTATAATTTCGATTGTATAGGCCGTAAAGTATCATACTTAAGTGAGGCCTAATTATTGACTTCGGTGGCGAATTGAGGTGCCTGACTGATTTTGAATGCTTTCGCTCACAGTGGTGATGTTTTGGGGTGTACGTGCTGGCTGAGCATGTTGATATGGAGTTTGACCCGATGTCGATCCAATTTCTTCAAAACGTTACACCATTGCACGAATTCCGGACTCACTGGGGCGATTATGTTGATCGAAAAATTCAGGAATTTTACGAAATGTTACTCTTACAGATCGCTTATTTTCGTAATAAGATTGAATAACGAAACTGCATTTTTATGTGGTAAGCAACTCCATTATGAAAATTGTCAAAGATTGTATGACATTGGTCAAAGAGATCAACTACATTGACTTCAGTAAGTGACAGTTATTGATAGCCAACATCTTCACCATCTGTTGGCTCACCCTTTATAGAAAATTAAACGTCGTTTGGAACAGGGTAAACATTGCTGTGGAGGTTGGTAAACTACATCACTATGTACATAATTGGCGAGGCTGCGCTGAAAAAATAATAATAGCACTAGTTCGTAGCCAGGTAGCTTCATTTGAGTAGTGGCACCGTGCTGTTGTTGAAGAAGCAATCTGTTGTTATAACCGGGCAACAGCTGGAGTTGCGCCAACATAAATTCGCCAATTAATCAGTAATACACTTCAGCAAGCACTGTTTCCATTTCATTAGAATAATAAGGACTAACTATTACTTGGGTAGAAATCGTAATCAAGACTGTGGTTTTTGAACAATCTTAACTTTTTTTTAACGCGTTCTTCGTTATTGAACAGTGTGTTTTGCAACGATCTTTTGATATACACATGAATTTGACATCCTTATGGTTGAGAATCATGGAGCGTTGCACTTTCAAAGTTGCTCACTTACAAAGCGATACGAAATCATTCGACTGTTGTGTCACGGAACTCCAAAAGAATTTGCTACTCCTCTAAACTGAATTCCCATCTTCCTCTTAAAAAGATTTGGAGTTATCTGTGATCAATTGGTGTTTCCAGTACAAAAAGTAATTTAAAATGTGAAATTCATCCTGACGTGCTAAATAACTTCTTTCTCGATAAGAATACTGAGCAAATCAATTTTAATCTCTCCGATGATCCCAAAACTGCGCTTGCATCCAGAACGAGGTTTTGAAAACGTGTCGGTTAATGAAAATGATGTCATAAACTGTGTTGCAGCTATTAGATCAAATGCTATCGGCCAAGATGGAATACTATACTACTATTTCTAAAACTGATTTTATCTTGAACTATTTCTTACCTGACTCATACTATCAACCACTGCATTACCACGTCAACTTTCCTAAAATCTTGGAAAATAGCTCGAGTTGTACCTGTTGCAAAAAAAAAAAAAAAACACCCCGATATCTGCTGATAATTTCACACCAATAGGTATTTTACCGTGCTTGTCAAAAGTCTTTGAGAGCCTCAAAGTAAGAAAGGTTATTGAACACTTATTCCTTATTAGCCTTCTGTATGGGGGACAATTGGGTTTTAGGTCTAGCCACAGTTGTTCTTCTTTGATGGTTCATATTTTAGAAGACACAAGAAAAGAGTTTGATAACGGATGTGTAATGCTTCTTTGTCTGCTTGATTTCTCGAAGGCTCTTGATTCTTTGCTGCAAATCACAACATCTCTTTGGTTTTGGTAACAGTGCAGTGAAGCTTTTTGAAAACTTATATTCAAATAGGTTTCAGAAAGTTATAACTTTCGATTCTTCTTTCGCTCTTCTGCCAGTGAAGCAGGGTGTGCCACGAGGATCAATACTTGGCCCCATTATCTTTTGTATGTTTGTAAATGACCTGTCATCTGTCTGTAAATATACTTCTGCCCATCTCTACGCTGGTGATGTTCAGCTGTATTTGTCAAGGCCATTTAACAATACAGCTGAACTTGTACGCAACCTAAATGAGGACCTCTCCAGTATTTATTTGTGGTCGGTAACTAATGGATTACTTTTAAATCCAGAAAAGTCGCAAGTTATCCCCATATCTATAAATCCACTTTTGTACTTGATGTCGTGCTTTCTGATTTCAAATTAAAGGTTGTTTATACTCTTACTAGCCTGGGATTTATTATCGACTGAAACTTATGAGGATAGGACCATGTGAACTATGTAATAAGACGGATTTATGGATGCCTAAGGAATTTGTGGCTAGGTGCAGACTTTACTCCCACTGCCACTAGATGGAAACATGTAATAAGTCTCATCCTACCCTTAATTACATATGCTAAGGTTGTATATTGTTATGTCGATTCGGTTTCCTAGCGCAAGCTTCACATTGCATTCAATTAAACGGTAAGATATATTCATGGGCTACCAAGATAAAACCATATTTCACAGCAGGCAAACACCCTATGGGGTACAACCCTTCAACATTATATTGACGCTAGAAACTGTATATCCCTAACGCTTCTATGTATCTACCACTTTGATCAAAAAGTTCCCGGAATAACCACCGTTTGGCGCTCCCATTGTTCCGATTGTTAAGTTAGTACATCTTTTGTTGATATTCCTTCTAAATCTTAGCGTCATAGCTTGACATTTGCAAAGTTACGTAGCCAAGAGTACATCTATCTCAGTGTGTGCTAGCGATTTTATACAATTTTAGAAATGAATTTCAATTTGCATCAACGAGCGAACTTGTATTAAATTTTAGGCAAAAAACGGATTTAATGGTGCGCGAACGTTGGAAATGTTGGAAAAGTGTTGCGGCAACGATTCTTTAAAGAAAACGGTCGTTTACCAGTGGCACGAGCTGTTCAAAAGTGGTCGTGAGTCAATCGAAGATGATGAACGCAGTGGCAGACCATCGCCATCGAAAACCGACGAAAACATTGATTAAGTAAAAGAAATGTTGGTCAATAACCGCAAATTAACCATCAGAGAGACAGCGGAGGACTTGAACATTGCCTATGGATCCGTCCAAGGCATTTTGGTTAATGATTTGGGTTTCCGTCGTGTAGCAGCAAAGTTGGTGGCAAAAGATCCCAATTTCATGCAAAAAAGAGACCGTGTTGACGTTGCAAAAGAGATGATTTGCGAGACTGAATCCGATCCCACATTCATCAAAAGGATCATTACTGGAAACGAGACGTGGGTTTATGAGTACGACACGCAATCCAGACATCAGGCAAGTGAATGGCGTTCACCGAATGAGTCGAGACCAAAAAAACCACATCGTTTTCAGTCAATAAAAAATGCAATGCTCAGGGTTTTCATGAATTACAACAGTGTAGTGCATCATGAATTTTTGCCAGAAGGCCAGACAGTAAACAAAGAGTATTATTTGGGCCTTATGATACGTTTGCGTGAAACAATTCGCCGAAAGAGACCGGAATTGTGGGCAGAAAACTCGTGGATTTTGCACCATTATAACGCACCGTCGCGCAGTGATATCATTATTCGTAATTTGTTGACGAAAAATGCAACAAATACCATCCAACAGGAGAAGGAGAACAAATAATGGAAAAATCGCAGGAAGCACTGATGGACATACCGGAAACCTTTTCCTATCCTTTTATTAACCCTTTCCTCGTTATACGAACTTATGCGTAACGAGTTTCCCATTTTTACTGCATCGCTGCTGCTCCGCTTATGGGGTTGGCTAACGTCGCTGACCGCAGAACGCGTCTACATACTGCTCGGTCCTGGATCGCTTCAGAGTTTAGCCCCAGGCGTTGTTGTGCATTTGCCAACTGAGAAATCCAGGAATTCTTTTTCCGACCTCGTTTCCTTACAGTTGGAGTGACCGTACTTAATAGTGCCTTATTAACCGTATTTTCCGCAGATCTTCTTTGAACGTGGCAATACCAGCTTATTCTATTCGTCACAAAAGATTCCCGAATTTTCCCGCCATTTCATTCACCCCACACTAACTCTGTAGTTTACGTCGTTGTCACACTTTGCTTCCATGCTAACGATTGATCTTAAGTACTTAAAGATAGTGCTTTTCGGAAGAACTATTCCGTCTAACATTATATCCGGAACAGGTCGCAACGGATGCGCAAATGGGCACGTCAAATGCTCCGTCTTTGAACGACTTATTTTAAACCCGTTTCTCTCTAGCGCATTTCTCCATGAATCTAAGGCGTTCTGTAAATCTTCGACGTTATCGCTAAGTATAACTGCGTCGTCAGCGAAGAGAATTGGCGTTACATTTGCTTCGCGCATGCAGTTTTTTAAAAGATAGTCGAATACTACGTTAAAGAGGAAAGGGCTAAGTACGCTTCCTTGATGCCCTCCGACATTAGCTGGAAATTCTCTCGTTAGTCCAGCAGAGATTTTACCCGCAGTTTTCACGTTTCCGTATTTGTATTGTATTATTCTAATATACGTTTCCGGTACCTTTTGAGATCAATAGGCACTCGATCGAATGCTTTCTCGAGGTCGATAAATACCATGTGTAAATCCTTAGACGAATCTCGGTGCTTTTCCATTATTATTCGTAGGCCTTGGATAGCGTCCACCGTCGATCTTCCTTCAACAAATCCACACTGGCTATTATCGAGCTTTATTATTTGCCGAAGACGTTCGTTTAAGACTCTTCCGATGATTTTCATCGGCTTGATTGAACGGTAGTTGTTGCATTTTCGAGTGTCGCCTTTCCTTTGTATAATGGAACCAAGAAGCTACTTCTCCATTGATTCGGCATAGGTTGTCCACATTTTAATTTATTTAAAAGTTTCGATAGCCATTCGCTGCCGATTACCTCTATCTTCGACCGAAACTCTGATAGAATGCTATCTGGTCCCGCCGCTTTCCCCCGCTTCATTTTTCCGATTGCTATACTTATTTCTTCGATTGAAAAGTCCAAAACTTCCTCCTTGAATAGACCAGCTGTCGGCACGATATCACGTGGAAACTGTTGGTTAAGCAACTCCTTGCAGTATTCAAGCCACCGGTCACAAATTTCCTTTTCATTTGTTAATAAGCGACCGTCTGCATTTTTGATTTATTTCGGCGAGGTTATTTCCATCGAGTTTTTTCGCCTCTGCGCAGTGAGCCTAAAAATATTAGGCACTTTAGTATTGTACGATGTTTGAACTTCTTGTGCCGATCGTGAGTTCGAGCCAGGACTTTCTTTGCGATTTCTTGGGGGCTAGGTGAGTCTGTTATACCATTTATATTTTGAAGTACTTCTTTAGCCAGTGCGATAAATCTTGCGCCTCGTTCCTTCGATAGATTATACCACCGGCTTTTTGGCTTTCCAAACGATGCCCGTGTTTTCGGTGGTTCCGCTGTGAAACATTCTGTATTGAGCGTTGGTGTTGGCTTACCAGCGATTCTCCAAGTATTACTTTACAGTCCTTAACCCGGTTTCTCTTCGACATTTTGCAGAGGTGATAATCTATTTGCGTTTCGTGGCCTCCGCTGCAATGGGTGATAAGATGCCGTTGATGTTTAATAAACATTGTATTTAAGACTGTTAAGCCGTAAGCCCTACACGCTACAAGGATGTCTTCGCCAGCTGAATTTCTGGTTCCAAAGCCTTTACCGCCGTGGCAGTCCTCATAATCAACATTTGTTTCTCCGACGTGGCCATTTAAATCTCCGCCTATGAAGAGCATCTCATCGATAGGTATATTTCTAAGCAAATTACCGAACTCTGACCAAAATGTATCTTTCTCCGATTGGTCGCATCCATTTTGTCATACGCAATGAAACGTGGAACATTGTTAGCGCGTACGCTCTACAAAATGGATCCACTGCAACAACGATACCAACACCGTTTCGTCCATTGACCGTTCCATGGTAGAACATCTTTAATGCCTTAGTCTTTAAATCAAGAAAACGCGCTTTATTTCCTGTATTACACCACTTCGTTTCCTGTACGCACAGGATTTGTAGAGTTCTGCGACGCATAATCGCTTCCAGTTCTAAACGTCGTCGATACGAGGTTCCAACTTGCAAACCGAAGTTTGGGAAAATATTTTGGAAACTTCATTTTGCCCGCCCCCGGAATCCGTCGGGCTCTGATACAAGCACTTCTGCTTGCTCTGGGATCACCCGAGTGCGTTGCAAGCGTGGTGCCCAGCGGGGTAGTGCTATTAATTGCGATCATTTCCATGAAGTGTATCTTAAGTTTGAGTGGTTTGACACTTGTATGCTCATTTTAAATTGATTGACTGTTCTTTTACCCCACCGGTAGTCTCCAGACGTGGGAACCCACTGATTGCATACAAACTTGTGGGAAAGTTTTAAGGTGTTAAAGTGTCACAGGCTCATTTTTGGTGTCATAGTTGCCTGTATATGATTGGTGTCCCATTTAGTCGCCTCTTACGACAAGCTGGGACGCACTGCGGCACTATTATTTATCCGATGCCGCACGGATTATGGACATACCGAAAACCGAATATAAAAAATGTCTCGAGGATTTGATCAAGCGCTGGCATAAGTGTGTTGCAGTCGATGGGGATTATTTTGAAGGGGACAATATAGATTTAGATGAATAAACTTGTATTTTTAATTTTCTGAATAAATTCCAAGGTGGTATATGAAAAACTTAATTTTGCTCGCGTTATTACTATCTTTATTTACAAGGATTTAAAGTTATGTAAAAAAGCAAAAAGTAAAAAAAGGTATACTGATTTGATTGTTGTTTTGTTTTTTACAAAGTTAAAAGTTCTCAGTAATAATTTTACTACGGTAATTGGTTGCTGCTTTATAGAAGTAAAAAAGTTGTTTTACATCGCTTTCGCAGTTTAGATAGGCTATAATTTCTTCCTCAGATATTGTGTCGTTTCCTAGAAAATATCTTCTTATTTCTTTAAGGATGGGGTATCTTCCGATGAAATGTATAACGTCTTCTCTCTCAGATAAGTTGCAAAGACTACAATAAATTGGTAGATCTGGACGATGTAGGATATAATAAAGGCGAATTAGTTCGCCTCTCATTTTAAAAACAGTCGTTGTCATTGTGGAAATAATTTTTTTTCAGACAGATTGTGTTTTAAAACGCTGTATGTAGCTCGGTGAACGGACGATGAAGCCATATTAACGCAATCAGCTCTGTATTGTTCATTTACTCTGGCTAGTTTAGTAGTTTTAAGTGCATTTTGTTTTACTTATCATTACTTCTTACATTCTAACAAAAAATGCTTAAATGCTAGCTTAAAATTGCTTAACAATCTTATACTAACTTACTGACCCTACACAGGCACTCTAAGCTACTCTAAATTCTTATATCTATGTCTTTCGACTTAATTTACATTTTATTTATGTTTACTTATTTTCTATACTTAGGCTAAGAAAAAAATTGTTATGAAAAAACAACAGCATATGGACATTATTTTTTAATTTTTATAAAAACTTAGTATCTAACTTAAAATAAACCTTAGTCTAGCTAACCTACATACACAATACACACATATAAACACATAGACATTATACACAATAATATACATATATTAGCACATAACTATGTATATACTAATATATATATATATTTCTTAAATGCTAACCTAAACCTATGTAAGCTGGCCATCGCTATTCACAGAGCAAATAGATTGGTCAGCTTTTCCTCATTAGTGAGGCTGGTCCCTAATTGACGGAAACGACGACGAAACATCTTCCCCATCATTCAACCACCAGAAATGCTGGTGCTGCCGAACGACATCCCTCTTATCGCGATTCTGCACCGCCCTACTGAACCTGAGACGATCCACCCTGCCGTGTGCGACGTCTCTGTTGTAGTTGAGTCGCCTGTCCCCAGCTGTCCGAGCGACATGGAAGATTAACGGGATCGCTGATCTAACCTGGATCAACCCTATCTGATCAAAGTAGAGGAATGCTTCCGTTGGAACGAAGCCGTTAGAGCGCACACTCTCATGATAAATGTTATTGGGGTAGTAAGCCCCGGATATCAGGATATTCGTCGAGGCCATTGCTCTTGCAATGTGCCTTCGAGTCAGCTTAATTACAAAGTTGTCCACTCGTATTAGCTTCGCCCTGTTGTAAAGGACCTCATTAGGATAAAAATTTTTGTACTCCGACTCTGGTGTTCTGTACAAGCGAAGACAAGCCCTCTCAAACACCCGAATCTTTTCCATTAAGCTTGCTCGTACATTGAACCACACGGGACACCCAAATACCAGCATGGGCCTTATAAGGGCCATGTAGCAGATTATCTTTACCCTCACTTCGAGTTGGCTGCTATAAAACAGTCTCTTTGTGAGGGCAAAAGCGCCTTTAGCTCTGGATAGAGCAGCATCTACATTTTTGTTAAAATACAGAAACTGATCTAGCCAAATCCCAAGGTATCTGTCTACATTTCGACAGGCAAGAGGCTGTCTGTGTTGTCCAATAATCGAGAACTTTCGCCAATTTTTTCTGGTATCCCTAGAGGCTCCAGACAACGGCGTCCTAAAAAGAATGGTTTCCGACCTCTGAAAGTTGATTTTCAACTTCCAGTCATCGCAAAATCGTCTTATCTTATCGAAGTCACACTGTAAGAGAGTATTAATGACCTCGATTTTTGGACCTGTTCCGTACGCTATCAAGTCATCTGCGTACGCAATAGTATGGGGAAGTGAACCTATCAAGTCGCTTGTATAAATGTTGAATAGGATCGGCGAATTGACGGCGCCTTGCTGAAGACCATTTTTAATTTGTAATATTCCAACAGAAGTTACATCACCATTTTTCACGATGAACTGTCTGTTGGTTAGCATATTATAAAGAATGTACAAGAGTGGTTTACTGATCCCCAGCCCAGCCAGCTTGTAGAAAAGACCCTCTAACCATACAGTGTCGAAAGCCTTCTCCAAGTCAACTAGGCAGGCACCTGTACACTGTTTTTTGCCTTTATTCCATTGGATATCGGACACCAGTTTATACGCGGCATGTGAGATTGCATGTCCTGCCTTAAAACCGAATTGATTATCCGGAACTATATGTTTGTCCTCAACCCACTTAGTCAGAGCTCTATTGATTACTTTTTCGAAAACCTTACTGATATTCGGAAGGAGACTTATCGACCGGAGATTCGCCGGATTGGATATATCCTTTCCCTTTCTGGGGATAGGTTGAACCACCGCCGTTTTCCAATGCGCTGGATAATGTGCATTATTCATTGCATTTTTAAACAGGGTGGTATAAATGTCTACCGCTTCTAGAGGAAGATGTCGAAGCACGATGTTCGGAATACCATCAGTCCCCACTGATTTCTTACTTCTGATTGTGTCGAAGATCTCATGGAGATCTTCCTTCGAAATGAACGGGGGTAGCTCACCTTCTCTGGCAATGACATTATTTGCCATATTTTCGTCGCTGAACCTGGTGAAACCAGAGCCCTCGGATCGCCAGTTCTCTACTTCATTTCGAATATGGAAGTTTTGCACCAAGACGCGATTATCATTGGCCTTGTATACTTCCTGGAAAGTCGCCCCTATGGCCTCAACCTTCTCCTGTGGATCCTCGATCACAAAGAAGTCGTCATCATCAGCGGCCTCATTAGTATCAATGCCTGCTATTGTTAGTAACCGTTCGTTGTCTGTTGTCCGGGCTATTTTAAGACACTGAATGTCGTTTTGATTTTTTCTCCGAAAAAGTTTATTTATTTGTGGGAACATATTCGGGTTGCTGGTGTTTACAGCCCGTACCTTGTTGTTCCAATACAAACTTACAGCAATTCTGTAATTCTCTTTGATTAACATTTGAATATTTTTAATCGACGACTTCAGTGTCCTAATCTCTGGGTGTTGTGTGTCTGTAAACTGTCTGTACAAGTTTTTAAGTTTTGTCAGAAGTCTACTTTTCTGTCGCTGCAGTGCGTCAATAGTAGGATTTCATTTACTCTGGCTTTAAGATTGCCAAGCACATTATCTTTTGTTTCCATAAGGTAAATTGCATTCGAATCTGCAGTACGTTGCTAGCTCTTCGAGTTTTTTTTATACCAGAGCGTATTCCTTTCGATTACCTTCTTCGCAATCATTTTTGGAAGCTTATCGTCCGACAGTTCCAAAACTTTTATTACATAATCTACATGCATGAAAAGCGGTAACAGTCCTGTTTCGATATTGATCATATAGTTTGGTGTTGTACTTGGTAAGCTAAAGCATCGTTTTATGTACTATAGTACCTAAGGAGTTTCTCTACTATTTCATATTGGCAGTATCTCCAAGATTGCGCTGCGTACATCATAACTGATTCTGATACAGCTTGAAAAACCTTGTACTTTACGCTGTGGTTAATTATTTGATTTGAAAAACATTTTTTCCATGTAGCCGATATGGCACTATTCGCTTTTATTAGTCTTTCCTTTAAATGAGGTTCCATACGGAGATTACTAGCTATTGTCACCCCGAGATAGCTATAGGTTTTCACAATTTCAATGGGCTGTCCTACCAGCTCCATTCTTAAAGATCATTATATTTGATTTTGTAAGGTTAACCGTAAGATTCCATAATTGGCAGTACAAATCAAGACTGTTAATGATTAATTGTAAGTTCTCTGGTAAACATGTAAATAGAACCACATCGTCTGCAAATAAAAGTGTCTTTATTAAATGTCCTGCAATCTCTATTCCTCCAGGTAAAAAGTCGGTGAAGTCATCGATGTATAAAGCAAACAGATATGGGCTTACTCCCATAGTTGTTTCAAACCATTCTGATGTTTCGGTCCCGCTCGTATATATTTTCGATAACCCTCCCAAACTTTTGGCTTATTCCAGCGTTATAAAGTTTGAATATTAAAGCTTTTCGATCGATGTTATTGAAGGATGCCTTGAAATCAACGAAAAAGGCGAATAATATCTGTTTTTGTTCGAGGAGTGTCCCAGCAATGTTTTGCAGAACGAAAATGTTGTCTACGGTTGAATAACCATTCCGAAAACCTGCTTGGAATTCTTTGATCAAGTTGTTGTTTTCGATCCAAATTGACATACGCTCATTTAAAAGTTTTGTGAAAACCTTGTAAGATAAGTTAAGGAAAGATATTCCACGATAATTTGCGGGATCAGCTATTATGTATTTTTTGTGGATCGGATATATTATGGCTTGTTGAAAATCACTGCTATTTTGTCGATGATATTGCTTGTCGCATACTTAAAAAATTCAGTGGGTATCCGATAAGCTCCAGGTACCTTCCCATCTTGAAGTTTTTTCAAAACGTTACATATTTGAAAGTGGTTCATCAGTGTCCTTGCGTCTATCTGAATGCCAATTTGGGGTGCTCTTCAGTTGATTTTTTTAATCGCACACCAGAACTCCTTTGTATCTTTACAGTTCACTAATTTTAGAGCTTCGTTTTCAAACAATCTTTTCTTTTTCTTCATACATATTTGCTTAAAAGCTGTATTTGTTTGGTAGAACATTCTTCTAAAGAACTGATCTTCAAACTTTTGAGTCATCAAAAAGATATTCTTCTCGCTGCTTCACACTCACTTTCACTCACTACTTTTCTTTAAAAATGTATATTTTTTGATAAGCTTGTATTTTTGGCGGGTAAGAAATTTTTGTTAAATTGCCGTTGTCTGCAAGTTACGGTCAAGTTTCCGTTTACACTCAGATGCATTTGATTCTTTCCACAACAGCTGATATGGTAGGTGTAGTACCAATTACCAAACTCGACAACAATAGGCATATGGTCTGAGAACTGCTGCGTCAAAACTACAAGACCATTTACTAAGGATATCCATAATCCTCGTACCAAGCAGTAATAAACCGAAAATTATTAAAAAAATGCTGTAAAAACAGAACTTAATAAATTAAAAAAAAATTAAAAATATTTATTTCATGTCTCCAAATCTGTAAAAATTAACAAAAAAAAATAATCTTTATTTTTAACAAATTTTTTACTTTTTTCAGGAACACCTTCCATCATTGTTTTTATGGTCCCATTTGTCACCTTTTTAGAGCTTTTTTTCCAACATTTTTTGAATTCTTCCAGGGTGTTGACAGCTTTTTTGGTGGCCCTTAACTCTTTTTTGACCAGAGCCCAATATAGTATCTTTCAATTGGCCTAAATTCTGGCGAATTCGGAAGATTGGCCTCTCTGGGCACCATTGAAACGTTGTTTAGCTCATACCAATCCATTGCTCTCTATCCATAGTGACATGACGCAAGATCAGGCAAAAATAAGGGTAGTTCTCGATGATTGTTGTTAAAAGGCCTTAAGCGCTTCAGTAGGCATTTATTTACATAAATTTCGTCATTTATTGAGCCAGTCGTGACGAAAGTTTGGCTTCTGAGCTCACAAGAACAAATTGCTTGTCAAACAAGGAATTTTTTTTTGAAATTTCGCTTTAGGTTGGGTTCGAAACTTTTCTTCAACATTTCCTCTACCTTTGGCGGTATAGAAAGCCTGTCCCGGAAGCTGGTTCAAATCAGCAAAAAAATACTGAAATTTGGTAAAAAAATTTGATTGCAAGAGTTTTGCCCGTTGTTTCGCATCCAATTTTTTTTTGGCGAACCTTTTGGACTTTGTAGGTTTTCAAGCCTGAATTTCCCTTCACTTTATGAACTTAAAAATTTAAACATTCTGCTTTTTCTGCCAATTTTTTTCGATGGCACTCCTTATTGTAAACTAAATTGTAAGATAAAGATGTTGTACAATACTACTGAAATAATTTTCTTATTGTCCTAACTCTATGGAATATAAAAGATACTTATCTTAATGTGCCTTAGTATTGTAGAATACTAGTAAAATTGAAGTGAATTGAATTGAATTAATAAGGCGTAGTACGGCTTCGACAATGCAACGAGTGAATACGGATTATCACATCGCGTACTCCTAGACCTGTCTCCACTGGTTTTTAGTATGTTGATTGCCCTTCTGTTTGATATATATGCTCAAGAAAATAGAGATGATATAGCACTATTGTGTACAAAATATTATCGATATGATGCTCAGGCGGAACTAGAAGTAATCTGGTTTTCAATCAATGATCTTAAAACCGAGACATTGGATAACTGGTCTTACTTACCTGGTGCTAAAAGGCATCACAACTCTTTTTTCCACCCAGAGTTAAAGGGGTATAATTTTTTGTACTAGATGTGGCATTCGGTTGGTTTCGGCCAGCTTTCGGCAATGTATGAGGCTTATCACTATTAAGAGTCTTCTAGGCTAAGTTTAGCGATTAGGATATCTTATGTGTAAGTTGCGTGATTGAATGAGTTTCCATGCAAAAGGTCACTAGTATTACCCTCTCCATGCAAAAAGGTTTGCATTGATAACAAAAGAGCTTATCTCAGCTTGCCTGGTCCAGCTCTAAAAAAAACTGATGGCTTGAGAAAAAGTGGCTTCTGATAGTTGTGTTTGGCCTGACTTCGCCGGTTGCTATATTGCTCTTTACTACCTTACAGAAGGAGTATTTCTTTAGTTCTCTGATAGTATGCTATTTCTGAGACAGCTGTAATTGTATTATTTCTACTTTTACCATCCATACTCTCAAAAGCCCCAGTGATTTTTCCTGGTCATCTGCGTTTGCATGTTGTTGTACAGATGTTGACTTAAAAAGATGAAGGGGTACTACTAGGTGGGGTGAAAAGTAACCTCCTTGGAAATGAAAAAAAATTTGTTTTAGATTTTTTTTTTATTTTATTCAATATAGTCCTAGTGTATAGTTGATACACTTATTCCGGCGATTTTCTAACTTCCTGATCCCGTCCGAAAAGTAATTTTCCGGAAGGTTTGCAAAATAATCCTCTGTGGCGTCGATGATTTCCTCGCGTGAGCTGAATTTTTTATTAATGAGCCATCTTTTGATATAATAGTCCGAGGGAGCCAAATCGGGCGAATACGTTGGATGCGACAGCAATTGGAGCCGTAAGTCATTGATTTTAGCCGTGGTTGCGATGCTCTTGTGCGCCGGCGCATTGTCTTGCAAAAACAAGCAGTGATTTCGGCCTTCAATCGCTCCAATAATGCACATTAATACTCGCTGTTGATGGTCTTTCCTTTTTCAAGGTAGTCCACGAAGAGTATGCCATGACAATCCCAGAAAACCGACACCATAACCTTTCCGACCCATTGAGCCTCCCTCGGCCGCTTCGGAGCACTCGTGCCGGCTTCAGTCCATTGCCGGGCACTCATTCTGTTCTCTGGTGTGTAATAGTGGATCTAGGTTTCATCAGCAGTTACCAATCGACGCCAAAAGTCCGCCCGATTCTGCATCAGCAAGTCCAAACACTCTTTCGAAGTGCTTTGGTCAGGAGTGAGCATGCGCGGCACCCAGCGGCAGGATAACTTTTTCATATGCAGAATATTGCCCAAAATATGGCGTGCGCGCTTAGTACTAATCTTTGTGGTATCTGCTAGCTCGCGAACCCTCACTTTCCGGTCAGCCAACACTATTTCATGTATTTTATCGACATTGCCCTCTGTAACCGCAATGTAGGGCCTGCAGCTGTGGACTTGATCGGTAGTGGAGTTGCGGCCACCACGGAACTCTCGAAACCAATATTTGACGATGTAATCTGACGTAGCATTAGGCCCATAATATTTATCCAACTTTTCTTTTGTTTCCTTCACCGTTTTGCCTCTAAAAAAAATAATGTTTTATGAGAGAACGAAAATCGTTTTTGTCCATACTCAACATGGTGCCAAACACGTCAACAACAATCAGCTGTCAAAACAAAACTAAAGACAGTATCGCACTGAAATTTGGCATGTCTGCCTAAATATAAACGGACTTCAAGGCAGTAGCAGCGCATTCTGGCAGTCATGTTTCGATTTGAAATTTGTGGATTTTCTTTGAGATCTATTGCAGAGTGTAAATTGGTTATACATAGTTGGTCCACTATGGTCCATAGGGTCAGAAACTGTCTCTTTGTTTGTTGGATGTTTCAAAGATATGTATATGTCAGCGAGAATCTTGTA
Source organism: Volucella inflata (assembly GCA_928272305.1). Taxonomy (NCBI): domain Eukaryota; kingdom Metazoa; phylum Arthropoda; class Insecta; order Diptera; family Syrphidae; genus Volucella; species Volucella inflata. Next base: position 149,713,409 of record OV743716.1, on the reverse strand, counting down.
ATTGATAATAAGCAGATTGTTCAGCTGTGCAGTTCAAAAGGTCAGCTTGCTCTACAAATGGACATGTGTTTGCTGAGATGCCATTTATTGAGCTCCTACTGGAACCGGTGGATGTTCCCAACCAGTTTAAAAAAGATCTAAATCGATAGCTCCAGCCATTGGGTGATCGTTTTAAATGTTAAACATCGATGTAGAGTCGCTGGAATAATAATGCAATATTCGGTTTGCATTTTGTCGGTCGAAATTCTTTTTGTAAAATTTACGAACCATTTTGCCATAGCTCTATTCTTCGATCATTTCGATGCCGTGTTTTTTGAACTCCCTGTGTGTGGTTTGCTTGTTGGAGCGAGCGTTTTAGAAAATTTTTCATTGTCGCCTTTACCGGACTCTGAGGAATGGTCTTACTCACTGATGAATCTCTCTTTCCTTGATATTTATATTATGGGCGGCACTCTGAAAGCCATTCTCTGTTAAAAACGAATGTCTGCATCATGGAGGATGTGGCGCTGGTATGCCGTTAAAGAAAGACACCCAGAAATCTTATCCCGTCTTCAAAACGGAGTTTGACGCAATTTCCAAGCAGTGAACAACCGATCTGCACTCAAAGCTTTGCAACACCCTCTCAAAATTTAAAGATTCCGTTTCGAAGATAGAACTGCCTTCGTAAGGGCTCCATTGACAGTTGGTTTTCATATGATTATAACTGCAGATGGCATGATTCTCCAGTTTCCCGTAGGACAATTCTCCTCGACATCTCTTACTGGTCATTGATTTTCCTGTCGTCCTCAGTAGGAAAGACTGCCGGTTTCTTACTGGCGATATGATGGTTCACTTCGTCTTAACTAAGTACCTAAGAGTGCTGGACATAAGTGACACAACATTCTGTAACACTTTCTGTTTAAGGATCATCCACGTGCATTGCCTCTGTGAATATCTGTTCGCGGACGTGGTGAGTGCTGATACTGTAAGCACTTCATGACGAAAGCCCTAACTCATCTTTCGATGACAGATTGAGTAATGCCAGTTAAATGATCACACAAGGAATGCAACGAACTAATTCTTTAACTGAGACCTCTGTTTCGAATGAAAAAACAACTTTAAACAACTTTTAAGAAAAACATGTACAATAGTATTATTCAAAGTATTGCCCATCTGAAGCTATGACTTTTTCCCATCTTTCTGACAATTTGTGGATCCCATCCCAAAAGAACTGCGCCGGCTTGGCAGCCAAGAATGAATCAAGCCAATTTTTGATATTTGCTCTGATGTGAACCGTATTTCAGTGAGGGCGTTCTGCATCGACCGAAACAAATGGTAGTCAGAAGGGGCAAGGTCTGGGACAAAAGGCGGGTGGGGTAAGACTTCCCATCCACTGTTTTCCAAATAGTTCTTAGCCGGAATAGCAACGTGGGGCCGAGCGTTGTCATGATGGAAAATTATTGATTCGTGTCTGGTCGCATATTCCGGGCGTTTTTCGGCTACTGCTCTCTTCAAACGGATAATTGTGTTCGGTAGCGTTGTCCATTGATAGTTTCACCCGGTTTTAGCAGCTCATAATACAGCACACCCATCTGATCCCACCAAATAAAGAGCATTACCTTCGCGCCATGGATATTCGGCTTTGCCGTTGATTTTGCTGGTTGGCCGGGTTTCACATATGATTTTTTGCGCTTGGGGTTGTCGTAATGGATCCATTTTTCATCACCAGTAACAATCCGATGCAAAAATAACTTCATTTTGTGGCGTTCCAGCAGCATTTCGGACATGAAAAACCGCCTTTCGACGTCTCTTGGCTTGAGTTCATGTGGAACCCAATTTCCTTGCTTTTGAATATATCCAGCTGCTTTTAAACGTTTTGAAATGGCTGCTTGAGTGACACCCAAAGATTCTGCGAGCTCTTCTTGTGTTTGGCAACAATCATGATAGAGTAATGCTTCTAGTTCTTCATCTTCAAACTTTTTTGGCTGCCCAGGACGTTCATCGTCTTCCAAGCTAAAATCACCACTTTTGGCACGTTCGCTCAGCCAGCGCATGTTCCACCAAAATACTATGACTTTCGCCAGCAGTTTTCTTCATATAAAGTAATGAAGAAGAACTCCCCGTAAAAACACTTTTTCAGGCAAAAAGTTCGACATATTTGAGTGAAAAAAAATTATTGTTGTTTACGCTTCAAATGAATGACATATACTGAAATGACGAACAATGACAGTAGCTTTCCAACGCGTGTTCCAATGGAATAATACAAGTTAAGCCATCTCTTAGCAAACCGCTAAGTTATAGACCCAATACATTTTTTTTGCTGTAGCTTGTCGCTTAGAACAAATCCAAACTAAGTAGAGGCCGGTTCTCTCTATGCACCAGTCAACGTTTTATGTGTTATTTATCTTCTTTTTGCTTCTAGAGTTCCAATGAACTTGTCCCTGCTGGCGATATCTGCTTTAAAATAGTCAATGGCTTTCAATAATTCTCCCCTCGCATGTCGTCTTTTCAAGACAGTAAGCTTCCAGATACGGGCGTCGTCTATTTTTTATAACTCTATCGGACCCCCAGCAATCAGCCCGACCTTATCTGGCTTTGAAGTGCCTCGTAAGATTAGGATACTAGCTTGACTAAGGAGATACAAACGATACAAACTAGAGTGTCTTCAGTTTTGAGTTGTCCTTCAAACGAAAGTTTAATAATGCTATGTGTCCCTACACAATACTCGGCTACTACAAGCATTAGAGATATAGAGCTGTGGTTACAGCACCAGACATAGCCAGGATGACTTTTTTCAATGTATAAACTAGTTCTAATCCTAGCACTCCATGGCTAAAAAAAGTCCTTAAAACTTAATGCGATGTTGAATGACCTCCTAAAATTCCGTCTTTTCCTGTCCAACCCATAATATTGTATCCATAACTACTAGTCATGTAGAAGTGTAATAAAACCGCCGGCTGAGATGAATTGAATTATCCTACCTATACCATTTCATCAAACCAAATTCAGCATAAATTTGCACACTTCAACAATTTAGACATCCTTAAGTCAAATCCTCCAAATTATCCTTGCGATTGACAGGCCTTGCAGGCTTTTTGCATATCAGATCAATTAAAGCTCAACTGTGGGATGTGATAAAAATCTACTTAATACCCATAACCACATGATTCTAAGTGCTTCAGGAAGCCTAACTTAAATTGCAGCTTTGAATTATATAGCTCACATCCATCCTTGGCATCATCCCTTCTTAAAAAGTAGACTGGGTAACGTATTAACTCTTCATCCGACCAAAAACTCATTCCTTAATACTCTTCATGGTAATGACTCTCTAATTTAGATGGAAATTAACGGTGACATGGTTGGTAATGGATTAAAACTTTTCCACCCACAAATTTCTGCTTCCATTAATCAATAAATTCTCTCTAAAAAGGATAAAATGGCAAAACCGCCATTCTAAACACCGACCACCATCTTTTAATGTCTTACGGATACACTAAACCCCATTCATTCAAGAAAGAAAATAGGCACTTCCAGGAAGTAGTTACGGCAGAAGTGTCATAAATTATCTACACCAGCAAAGAATGCCTTTAAATGGTTTACAATTGCGAATCCTTTTCCTTAAGTTTTTCTTCTTTTTTTTCTGTTTTTTTTTTTTTCTGTGCTGCGAAAAAAAGGTGGGACACTGCACTGAGCTCTATAAAAGTTTGCAAAGCCGAACGCGAATAAGTAAATCCTCAAAAAGAAAGTAGGAAACCAACAAAATAAAATCGAATACAAAAAAAAAACTCCTTAAATAGGAAAAGAAACTAAAAAAGAAGAAGAACAAGAACAAGAGAGAAAAACAAAAAGAAAAAACCTTAAAGGACGATTAAGGAGAATTCAATTGAAAGGAAACTTCGAATACAGAGGAGCCTCGCCTAAATTCCCACGAGGAAATAAAGGGTGTAGGTCGGCAATGTGTTACGTCATAATACTTTTTACATTCCACTCGTAAAGAGAAACAGAAGACCAGCGAGCAGCGAAAATCACCCAAAGAGAGCCCAATACTCAAAGAATATCCTTTCAAAGCAAACCATGTGATATGTACTCGTAAAAAAAAAAAAACTCCTACTCCTCGAACAGAACACACAAAAAGACAGCGATGATTGGGAGTAAAGAAAGGACATTGCTACTTAAGAGTGGATCCTCTAAAAATTTCAATGAAACAAATACAAGAAGTAAAAACTGAAAACAGAAAATCAGAAGGACGAATGAGAGCAGGAGAGCAACTCGCATTTGAGACAATTATCCATTTCGTGAGAACTGAGTAGCCAAAAGCTCTACAATAGACCATAGAGCATGCGTCAAAAATTCACATGTGACAATGTCAATGTAACACTACACGCGAGTCGTCCTGTCCTGTGTCTTGTCCCTATGCTGTTGGTAGTTTTGTAGTGCACTGTAGTAGCAAAATACTTACAGTTATGTTTGTGTAGCAAACAGAATACTTCATACTATAGGTACACAACACTATGAACATCATAAGCCCTATGAGGCGCTTCACATGTTCACATGTACAACGAATATGAATTGATATGCGCGAGTGTTTGAGTGCAATTCAAATGTATGATATTACGTTTATTCTGATTTTTATTATCCTGATAAGGACGATGACGACAAACGAACACATTTACTCATATAGGATACCAGTGTAGTGTTGTTTAAGGGTAAATATGCGAATTTAAATTCAAGGGAGTGTACCGCATACCTCTTGTGTTTTTTTTTCGCCTGCTAAATAGGGTTGCCACTTTAGGACAACCAATTATATTGAAAAGGAAAGTAGGAAAGCCTAGTCAACCAAACTATTTCCATTTGGTTCTAATCTTTAGCCTCTTTGACCTGTCTTCTTTTAGTTAAATATGTATAGGGCGACTTATTCCTAAAAATTGATACAATTTAAGATTGTTGGCCTATTTCAGACAAGTGGCAACCCAGTTAATAGTCATTTTCAACACCGCTGTTATTGTCACTGCTGCGATAAATGACTTCTGCAGTTTTTCCACAATTTTTCAGCTCTCAACTGGAGTCGTTTTTTAAGAGTTGAAAACGAAATTATGGGTTTTACTGCAGTGGAAAAGTAAAAACAGTTTGCTTTATGGAATTTACAATTCAAAATTACTATAGTACGGAAGGGGTAAAACAATGCTGTTGGAGTTGTTAACGACCAACGCTGATTCCCTGAATTTATTTTTAAACGTATTTGCATGTTTTTAGAGTCAACATTGGATTACTGAATAGTTTTTCCTTTCTGCATTTACAGTGATTTTTTTTTATCAGTAATTTTTGAGTACAATGTGATACTAGAATCGCTGGTTAATTTTTTTTTAATAAGTGTAAATCTCAGAATTTAATTCTCTACTTCACCGGCACTAGACTGACAACGAAGCTGTGCCTGAGGCTTGCCACAATTTTGTCGATTTTTTTCCGTTTGTTCTATACATTATCCACAACCAAACCAATTTAACATCTCATATAATCCGATGCAGATGGTCACAATATCTGCTATGAGAAATCGTACAAGATGGAAAGGTACCTTTATATTGCATACGGGTACTTACACGTAAAATTTGATCCTATCTGCATTGATGGAAAAATCACATGAATAGTCCTAGTAACAAAACACAAAGAAGGACTTCCAACTAATACCTCATCCTGATTCGTCAACTGAGTAACATAAAACAACGTATTTGGTATGTGTCATTGGTTGTGGTGATGGATAAGGCTAACACGCTGTGGCGTTATATGCCGGTTTCTTCAAGTCTCCTTGCACCGATTGCATATATCCAGCTGCGCTGCAAAAAGGGTGTATTATAGATCATACTCCTATACATACTGAAACCGTGGCGTACAGTGATAGTACGAGTATATACTGAAAATTGGAAAAAAGCTTCAGATATAACAGTCTAACTTCGTTAAATTTCTTTGCGAATCCCTTCTCTGTCAAAGGCAGAATGCACAAAGACCAGTCAGATTTTGCTTCAAAACACCAGAACCCCTCCGAAATCGACTGGCAGGAATCTTAACTAGAAAACGCATGTAGTAAGTTCCAACGGACGCGTTAAATTTCATTCCTTGTAAGGTAGTCTTGTGTGAGTCGTTAAAGCTAAGAAATACGCCATTCTGATGCCATTGATCCATATTGTGGAGAATCGGTAGAGGGGCGAAACCACTGTAACAACCAAAGCATTATTGAACGCTTTTACGACTTCTTAACTAGTTCGGGAATAAAAGGCTTCACTGGATGCAGTTGGAGGTTTGACTTCATTAAGTCTTGTTTGGGTCCCAGATCACAATGGGATCACGCAAAAAAGATCGCCGTTGCCACCTAAGAAGATAGCAACTTTCTTGCTTCGTTTGATCTCAGAGCTGTTGTCGTTCTCTAAAATGATAGTGGGGCAGGCTGAAGCCCTGTCCTTTCGGGTTGACAACATATACTTGGTCTTACCCTTGTTGATTGTTCAACGCATCTTGACGGTGGCCGTGGCTCGAGTGGTAGTAAACTGGCTTCCAAATCGGAAGGTTCGGTGTACGAATCCCAGCCGTGCCCGAAAGAAATCATTTTTTCCGGCAACAAATATCAAGTATAATGTGTAGTTGAATATAAAACAAACAACAAAAAGCCAGCTCCCACTAACAATTTAGTCTCCCCATTAAATGTTGGATGCCACCCATGGAGCAAAATAACCACTGAGCACAAACATCTTTCTTCACTCTCTGCCTAATTTTCCAAAAAACTTAACACATGCTGAGGCATTATAAGTGTACTCATACCCATTTGAGTGTTAAGTAGCTTTACGCTAATTTCTTCCGATAGGATCTTGTAGACGATGTTAAGAAGGCTCATGTCCCTGTATTTAACGCAGTTAAGAGAGTCTTCTTTTCTAAGGATCGGACAAGCAATGCTTAGGTTCTATTCATCGGGCATACTTTCATCTGACCAGATGAGTTTGTGTATGCTCCTTATAAAGTGATCGCCTGAAGCTGGCAATCAGGCCGTTCACTCCAGCAATTCTTTCGGATTAAAGCTTATATATAGCTGTCTTAACTTCATCGAGGTCGGGTGGACGAATCTGTTGGTCTACATCGTCCAGGTTGGAAGGTTCACTCTGCCTGTCAGGGACATTTCGTTCGTCATCGCCGTTATACCTATATAGTCTACAGAAAAGCTCCTCCCAACCCTGTGGCACTATGATAATTCCTTATTTGTCTTAACAAGCTTCGGTTCGAAGAGTTTGTATCCGTGGCTTGTTGTTTTTAACTTTTGGTTTCATTTCTGAATTTTATTTCTGTAGTAGTACCTCTCAATTTCCCCAACCGGGCTCTTCTTATGCTCTTTCTTTTTCCTCCTGAGCAGCCTTTGTTAAGCTCTTTTCTTCTGCTCGTAGAGCTCGTATATATTTTTAGTCTTTTTATTAGGCATGAGAGCCTCCATTCACATGCAACCCTTTATAATTTCAAGGTGGTTTGGCAGAAAAGAAGTGTGCAATCTTATCACCGATTAAGTTGTGCCTGGCAGGTAGAAAAATCCCTGAGAAAGCCAATAGAAGAGGCAGTATTTTTTTTTTTAAATGCATTTTATTTTATTCATCAATAACTCTTACACACTAACAAAAAAAGCTTAAATGCTAGCTTAAAATTACTAACAATCTTATACTATTGTTACTTACTGGGGCAGTATTAAGAATGTACTCAGGTTCAGATCGCAAGATCGCATTCCTGTAAGACAGTAAAAAAAAGACCCGCTAAGTACCCTTCCTTTTGAATCCAGAGATTTCTAGTTTAGTTTATTTAAAGGTTGAACTAGAAAATCATCCCAGGATGACTATTATATTTTGTCCACATGATATGTTATGATCGTTTGGGTTGTGATGTCAGTTGATGCGGTTTGGAAGGTTTACTTTCTTGTGGATGATTCTGAGGTTCCATTCTTTACAGTTAGGGTATGGTATGGTGTCCCCTGCCGATTCTTATCATGCTGTTTTAAATAGCTCGCTAGGTAGACCGTCCTACAGTTTTGTTGAGATTATGATTAGGTTTTTATCTTGTCTTAAATTTGGTCATGTAGAACGAAATCTACACTTTTATAAGAAGAAGCACGGGAGCCGTTCAATGTCAAACATACTTATGGTATTTTTTTTTTATTGATGTAGTGTCTGATAAGTTTGTACATGTAGCTCGACTGCAACTATATGGCGATAGGTTCTCTACTTTTTGTAGGATGTTTTCCTTGAGAGTTGTCAGAGTTTGCGGCTTCTTTACAAAAATCCGTGACCTTAAAAAGAAAGAATTTTAGGGCAATCAAATAGGGTGATCTTGCGGCCCAATGAAAAGTACCAAAACGCAATATCAGACTACCCCGACTCGCAGCTGTTGTGGCTTGTGCAACTTGCGCAGTTGTTCTGTTCTGCTCGTACCATATGCTCTCCAGTCCCAATTAATCCAATTGAGGAATAAGGAATTTATTGATTATCTGTAGCGCTCACCATACACAGTGATCGGTTGGCCTGCACTGTTCTCAAATGAAAAAAAATATGCTCGAATGATTCCTTTAGTGTAAATAGCACACCTTACAGTTACTTTGAGTGGGTGTAATGCTTCTTCGTGCATTACTCGCGGATTTTAAGTCCCCAGAACTGAAAATTTTGTTTGTTCAAGTATGCACGCAAGTGTAAATGGTCTTCGTTACGCACGAATATTTTTGACGCCAAATTGTTCATTTCGTTGTTCAGACTCAGGAGGATCACCCATCAGCTGATAGACTGTCTTTTTGTAAGAAAATATCTTCAAGTCTTTCACCAATAGCCAAGCGGCCAAAAAATCAGCTATGACATGCACATTGCACCAAAATCACTGACGAATTGTTCATTAGTAACATCGCGACTATTATTCTGCGTTCTTTAAGAGTATAGCATTCCATTGGTTATTCACAAAAATTCGAACTCAGTTTGCTTTACAAATGTCAAAACTGAATTGGTATTCGGTGAAATTCGTAAAGTCTGTAGCACTTTCTGACCGGGTCGTACATTATGGCCTATGCCACTAGGTATAGCTTTATTTATTGAGCAGGTCATCTATGACTAGGGACCATAGGAAGGGTGAGAGTACATTTCCCTGTGGACAGCCTCTTACGGCTGATACTGATGAGGAGGTCGGTCCTGATGAAGTAGTTATTGAACGGCTCTCTAGCACTGCTTTGATCCAGTTTATGGTGGGTTGATCGATCTTTCTGTGGAACAAGAGCTATTAACCTATTTAATTGATCGGAATACTCGTTATGGCAAACAATTCAGCGAAGTTTTACTTCTTCAACCTACATACGTAAATCTCTTTGTTTTGACGGCAAAACGGCTATCTGTCTATGGGGGCCTCTATTTGCAATAATTTAGCTGTAGGGAGTCGGGTGTTTAAGGTCGGTTAACACTTCATTAATTTGAAGTTTGTCAGGACCTTTACGAATACTGATGTGCACAAACCAGGCAAATAAGTCTATAAGACATAAATAAATACGAAATACGAACATCTTTTTCCCCCCTATCCAATTTTGTAAAAAAAAGTTTTTAGAGACATTCATACTACCTTGAATTCTCTTTCTCTCACTCTGTGCAATATACTACATAGCATGATCCTTGCATAATCATTTGCCGTCCAGTTCTTAGTTCTAACCCTGTGCGTTATAGTTTTTACGTAGTAGTAGTCGATTCAATATTAGAGCTTTCCGACTACTTCGTGACTTGTCAATCGCAAACCCTTTTTTTAATAAAAGATATCCGCCTCTAAAAAACGATTGAAATATTTGTGAATCCAAATGATTAACTATATACATAGTTAATCATAACTGAGTACGAGTATATACGAGTATCAAACGAGTTGATACACACACGTCATTCGTATCTTTAGTTACTGTTTTCTAGTGCTCTTTCCATTAGTACGAGTATGACAATTACTTTTTCGAAAGTTTTTAATTGAACGTCGTATCTATTAAAATTCAGTAAAAAAAACGATGTGGTGTGGATATTTTTCTAAGGACACATCTATACATATAGTATAATAAAGAAATGCAACCCCGATACTTAAGTTTGCGGATAAGTGCTGTAAGGGTAAAGTTTTCCCTTCATTGTTTACTTAATAGTGAAAGCGGAGGATAAGAAATGATCAGCTACTCGATAGTAGATTTCTTTTCTATCTGTTTAAATTAAAAGTTAAAATGGATTTTCGATTTCTGCAGTTCAAAAACATGATAAGGAGTACACTGTTTTGAATCGATTTCTTTAAACAATGTGTTGATTTGTTAAGGCCCTTGCCAACTTTTGGGCTAACCACACCGCCTACCGCCTTATGTGTTGGTTTATCATCACTTTCTAATAGCCCGCTCATGCATTAATATACTCGAAAAAAAACAGATGTTAGACCTAATATAACAAATTCATCATCGGTTGGATATGATATGCTTGCACGTACAATGTCAAGCATCTTTGAGATCATAGTAATTTGTCCACTTACTAATTGTTTTTTACATCTTCAAATATGCTTTCCGCATTTTACCTTTTGGACGCTTTAGTGCCAATCCGCGGTCTTGTTATTAAGTGCATTTAGCTTACAAAATTCAGCCGGGCTACTCAGACATATTTGGAGCTCAGGCCGGTAAGGATTTCCGAGACTAAGTTAATGTCTTGGAAAGGAGATGATGGCGGAAGAGCCCTTATTTCACCAATAGCAACACTCACTCAGTGGTATCAAAAATAAAATTGGCCCTCCCGGTTGGCGGTTGCGCTTCCAAGGCTGCCCCCCGGCCATTGAAAAAGTACAAAGGTTCCGCAACATAAACAAGCCTCTCATACGGGGGTATCTACGGTTGACAACCCACACAAATGATTTAAGGACAACGAATTTCGGATATGCGCGTGAAATGTAAGGTCCCTTAACAGGCCACTTCCAGTCGAACAACTAGCGGAGGCCCTAGACTCCTGCAAAGCAGACATTACCGCCATAGAAGAAATAGGATGAGATGCGCCGGACGAAAAGAGGGTGAAAACTGAGACATCTATTACGGCGATTATTATCGCCGCAAAAGGAGCACCTTTTTAGATTCGGATTTATTGTTGGAGGCAGATTTAGCCAAGAAGTCTTGAGTTTCCGCCATGTGAAAGAACGCCTCGTAGCCATCCTCATCAAGGATAGATTTGCCAACATTATTTCATATGCACACACACCACAACAAAGGTCGACACCAAAGATAGCTTCCACGAGCCTTTAACCAAGACCTACGAGCATAGCCATAGCTATGACATTAAAATTGTCCTAGGCGACAATTCATCTTTGGTAGTATTGCCGGAAGGTATAGTCTGCACAACCTAAGCTCCGATAACAGATTCATACTACTCGACCCTGGGGCAGGGCGAAACATCGTCGTAGCTAGCACATGGTTGCTATATTCACAAGGTGACTTGGAAAACTCCTGATCAATCAACAGTCAACCAGATTGACCACGAACGACTTGAGACCCTCCTCCTATATTATAGATGTCCGAACGTTTCAAGGAGCCAACATCGACTCGGACCACTATCTTGTTGTAGCCAAGGTACGGAGCTTATATTGTGAAGAAATTCGTCGTCAGATGTCTACAATAGCAAGAGATCACCGGATCCTTTTCCGATCGAGTCTCTCTTAATCTCTTAAGAGGTCCACCGTCGCCAGCATCAAGCACCGAAGACCATTGGAAACACTGCCAAAAAGCCATCAGAGATGCCGCTGCTGATGTGTTGGGTTTCACTCGACCGCCACAATGAAACTCCTGGTTTGATGATGAATGCCGGCAAGTACATGCACCAAGCAAGATGCATATAACGCGGCGCTGCTTAGAAAGACCAGAGCTGCTTATGAGCTCTATGAGCGGAAGATGTGAGACGAGCACCGGCTTCTCAGGAGGAAGAAGAAAGAGCATGAGAAGCGCGCGGTCGAGAAAATTGAGAGTGCTATTCCAGGAATGAGGTTCAGGAGTTTTACCAAAAGATAAAAATAACATGCCACGGAAACAAACTCCGAACCGAAGCCTGTAGAGATGAACAAGGGAACATCGTAGTAGAATCGCAGTCGATGCTGAGGATTTGGAAAGACCATTTCTGCAAATTGTATAACGCCGACGACGGACCAAATACCGCTGTCCGGCAGAATCAACCTTTCAATCTGGACGATGATGACCAACAATTCCGTCGACCCGACTTGGATGAAGTGAAGATAGCTATATCTAAGCTTAAGTCCAACAAAGCTGCTGGAGCGGACGGCCTGGCTGCCGAGCTCTTCAAAGCGGCAGGCGATGACTTGGTAAGGAGCATACACCAACTCATCTGTAAAATATGGTCGGACGAAAGTATGCCCGATGAATGGAACCTCAGCATTATTTGTCCGATCCTCAAGAAAGGAGACCCTCTGAACTGCGACAACTACAGAGTCATCAGTCTTCTTAGCATCGCATACAAGGTCTTATCTGCCATATTATGTGAATGCTTGAAGCTGTTTGCCAACAACCTGATATGTCCATATCAGTGTGGTTTCAGGCCACGAAAGTCCACCATCGACCAGATATTCACACTACGGCAGATCTTGGAGAATACCCATGAGCTTCAGATCGATACACACCACCTATTCATCGATTTTAAGGCCAACTACTTGCATACGTCGACGATATTGACATAATCGGGAGAAAGCAGCGTGATGTCAGTGGCGCTTTCACGAGTATTGAGACGAAAGCGGTCAATGAGGGCAAGACTAAGTATATGCTGTCAAGCAAAAAGGACAACCAACACCGTCGTCTCGGGCAGAACGTCACCCTCGACGGATATAACTTTCAGGTAGTTAAGGGGACAGACAACGACATCAGCGCTGAGATCAAGCGAAGAATAACTCTTGCCAACAGCTGTTTATTTGGGATAAGAAGGCAATTGACTAGCAAAGCCCTCTCTCGGACAATAAAAGTTACCCTTTATAAGACCTTAATAGTCGCGGTCCTGCTCTATGGCGCAGAGGCATGGACATTATCAAAAATGGATGAGGGTGCTCTTTGCTCCTTCGAGAGGAAAATTCTTCGAGTGATTTTCGTTCCCGTCTGAATTGATGGCGAGTAGAGGAGGAGATACAACGACGAAGTGTTTGGCCTGTACTGCGACATCGACCTAGCCAGAAGAGTGAAGATCCAAAGACTGAGATGCCTGGGTCATGTAGAGCGGATGGACACCAATGCTCCGGTCCCAAAAGTCTTCGAATCCGCTCACGAGGGACAGCGCAGTAGAGGAAGGCCAAGACTGAGGTGGTGCACGCAAGTGGAAGGGTACCTTCCGCCTACTTATCGTGTGAAACTGGAGGCAGCTAGCAAAAGATGGACCTAGCTGGATAAGCTTTTTGAGTCTGAGGCCCAGGTCCAACCCGGAGGAATCGAATTTTGGAAGAGTGAAGCAGGTGTACCATGATCGGGTTTTCGCTACAGTTAACCAATGCAAACTTCGGAATTTGGTTTAGTGGACATAGTCGTGAGAAATCGGAAATTGCTACCAAATCTTGATGGCTCAAGTTACAAATACAAAAAGTTTTCAAAAATGGAAGTTTGGCTTGTAAATGAGAAGATCCCAAAAGAGTTGTACTGATCAGTAATTACCACACTGTCACCGTAGCAACCGTACAAAGAACCAGTAAAACAGGAGCCGCTATGGAATTTCAATGTCCTGAGGCCTTTGCATTTTGCAACAATTATATGGGTAAAGTGGATCTTTCAGATCGATTTTCATCTTTCTATAACCTTGACAGGAGATCGGGAAAATGGTGGAAGATAATAAGAAGTTTTTCAAAAGCTGCTCATGTTGTGCATATCTATGAATCTTGCATTCTTTATCAAGAAACAAGGCGTACGAAGATACCGTTGATTGTTTTCGAAAAGAGCAAGCAAAAGTTAAGCATCGTAGACCAAGCGGGGGTCCTTTCCAGCGGCCAAAAACGTTGTCTACAGCTGGAGAACATCTTCCGGTTGAGGGAGCTACACGCCGTCATTGTAAAAGTTGTGCGGATAAGAAAATAGAGCAACGCACCAAAACAAATTGCACTTCTTGCAACATTTCTTTATGCATACACATGTATCCCACTAACATTTACTGATGGGACATACGAATGTGGCTGTCGCAGGAAAGTTTCCCCATCCTAAGATAGGGATTAAATGTGCAATATTATTTGGACCACAATCAACCAATATACATTGAAGAAGAACTTGTATCTGTAAAAAATAAATTCGTATTGAAAGGCTTAAGTTCAGCGTTGCTGCTGCTACGTCAGTTCTAAGAAGACCTATTAAGTCCTTTCCATTTAACCTGATTTTCAAAAGCTCAAAAGGGACTACATAGCTGCTTCAAAGTTTTCTCTAATTAATTAAATTAATACACATACTCGTAACTGCAAAAGATTGCACCATTACAATTAAATGTAAAAACACTGCTCTAACATGCAATACTATATACGAGTATGTATTAAAATAAATGAGCTCAAGGAAATAAGCGGAGCATTTAAAACTCGTACCAACCAAAGAGCACTTGCTAGTGGTGTATCCGTAGATGTGCCTTTCCACTATTTATAGAACTAACCGGCTGAACCGCAACAAATTCAAAAGAATTTTGCAGTTAAACTTTTCAAACAGAAATTACCACAATTCCGGTGTAAGTTGTTTAAAGAAAAGCACGCACTTGATGTTCTAGAGAAAAACCATTTCTATATCTAAAATTTAGATTAAGTGACACAATTTGCACATTTACTTCGTCAAATTTCAAAGTATTCAATATAAAATAAAAGGAAAACGCCACAATGCAATTAACATGATTTTAAGTGTCATAGGCATAATATGAAGTAGTACTTGGATACAGGTGAAGGGTCCTTAAGTGGGATTATGTTGCAAAAAAAAAAATAAAATAAATTATGTTCAACACTAAGTAAGTACAGCAAAAGTCTTTGAAGGGTTCTTAAGCTCCATAGGTTCACACGAAGCTTACATTACGTAGAGTTTTAAAAAATATGCGCTTACAAATTTTAGCAAAGAGCGTTTGTGGATCAAGGCCTAGTATCTCCATTCACTAATATGTCTTGTTATTTTGTTATTTTTCTAAATGACCAGAAAAAGAGATTTCACCATTACTTGCCGGAACGATGGTGACTTCTTAAACTATTTTGTCTATTTTTCAATGTATGGACTGAGAATCGAACCCAGGACTTTCGGCCTAATACATGGCAAACATTACACCACTTTGAAGACCTTAGTTGACTGAAATATATATAAAATGATTAATAGATATCAGGGAAGCAATATAGCAATCAATTGGGGAGTTTACGATTCTTGGTAGAGAACCTAAACTCCGTGACGGTCCTTTTTTTTGGTTTTTTTAGGGCTTCCACTCGGCATCTCCATCTCACTCGATTGATTGCAGTTATCTTTACACTGTTCCAAGTGAGGTTGAGTTTTCATAGTTCCAGGAGTATCGATCATCTGCAGGTGCTCTTGGGACGGGCCTTTGGATCTTTTGCCTTGAGGGTTCCACTCTAACGTCATTCTGGTAATGCTGTCGGCTTTTTTCCTGATGGTATGTCCGATCCATTTCCATTTGTGTCTCTTAATCTTAATCGCAATTGGTTACTCTCTTGTCATTTCCAACAGATCCACGTTCCTGAGGATTTTTGGCCAGAATATTCGACATATGGTACGGAGACATTTGTTGATGAACAATTTTTTTTATTTTTTTATAATTTACGCGCGCTTCAAGGGGTTTATGATACCCTTATACTGTTGCCTAGGCGCGGGCGAAAAGATAGAAGGAGGAGAAAGGAAAGCATTGTTTGTGATGTATGTGATGTGGTTTGAAACTCAGATATATTTGGTTTCGATATTGACTCCCCAGGGGTGGGAGCCCGAATAGGACGGAGAGTTTTTCTTCACTCGGAATGATTCAGGTTGTAAATTTTAACGGTTGTTTTTGTGCTTGAAACTCTACAACACCCAAATCTACATGCCAGTTATGCCTTCACACACAGATTTTTCTGGCTGAGTTCCAATTACACAAATGAAAAACTTGTCATGAGTAGAATTCGAACCTTGACCCTCCGAGTGAGAAGCGATGGTTAGTACCACTACACGACGGCCACCCCATTACCTTAGATATTGTTGGGAATCAACCCGGTTTCGCTGCCATATATCAGTACTGACTTGACACATGAGTTGAATATTCTGATTCGTGTTTCTGGAAATCTGGGAACTCCTCCATATAGGTCGTAATTGGCCGAATGCTGCTCTTGCTTGTCGAAGTCTGTTATCAACGTCTGCTTCTGCGCCGCCGTCTTTTGTTATTATACTTCCTAGATAGCAGAAGCTACTCGTATCTACATATCAACACAGTGTAGGTGTTGATCCTCATGGCCTCAGTCTTCTGAGTATTTATCTCCAATCCGGCGCATCGTGTTCATCTTGCGAGGTGTTTAAATTTAGCTTGAATGTTACTGATTTTGTGTGATAGAAGACAAATATTGTCCGCATAGTCTATGTCCTCGAGTTGTCGTGTGAGACTCCAAGTTATTCCCCGTCTCTGGGTGAAAAATTCCTTACATTGTCTAGGGCTTGCGGAAATTTATCACTGTGCATTGCTGCCTCTTTTCAGTATCAATAGCGACGAGATAATGCGATCTGCATATGTTTTACCTCTGGCTTAAAAATTCTCAGACATTTTGCCATCTTTGTATGTAGATAGATAGATGGTGATCCTCTTAGAAGCACTTTTTCCAGTTTGAAATCCGTAATACGAGTAGATCACGCATCCGTTGTGTCACACTGATATGAAACTTTTATTCAATATTGTTTGATATTTTATCATAAAAAAGTTTAGTCTGACACAGCGTCTACAAAGTATTGAGCTGTATTACGAAAGGTTGTACGGGGAATGTATTTCGTGCGCTTAGAAAAACTTATGATCTCCATAATCGACTTACCCCCAGTTTTCAATATTGGATAATACGCGACCACTTTAACCACATATAGTACGTAGTGAGGAAAATAAAGCAGCAGTAGCGAAAAGTGTACGTGATGACCGTGATGAATTCATTCACCGCTTTTCTAAATAGCCCGGTTTGTCGTATGCAACAACTTGGTGTACTTTACGTCAGGATCTTGGTTTAAAAAATTCAAAAAGTTTTACAACTGAAGCCGGCCGATCTTCTAAACTGCCTCTCTTTTAATTTTTGGACTCTTAAATAGCTTTAAGACAATTCACTGTTTTCGACCAACATTTTGTCCAGCGATGAAGCCTCTTTCTGGTTTAATGTTTTCGTCGATAAGGGAAATAGCCGTACTTGGGATGCGGAACAAACCGAAGAGCTTCAAAAGCTATCATAACATCTAAACAAAACAACGGTTTGTTGCCTAAAAATGAAACCCGTGGTTTCGACGACATTTCGAAGATGTAGCCACATGCCACATAGCCTGCGAAATCTAGATCTAGATCATGTGATATACAATAACTTTTATAGATATAGTGCGTTCCTTGCGAATACGTGTTCATTGTATCGGATTATGTAAAGTAGATGAATCGCAAACCTGTTGTAGATGCATTTTTCTTTGACAATATGTACTGTTTACCCAGTACTTAGTGCATACGCTCACTGCGATTGAGAAAACAAACACTCGTATCTAATTTTGCATTCCATCAGATTGCTCATCATTTGCAGCATATTAATTATAGCTCCCCTATTTCTTCCGAGACCAAACATTTCCCCCCAACCTTTGTTCAGAATTGAAAGTTACTAAAAAAGTTTGATAGCTTACAGCGCGTCACTGACTTTTAATATACGTCGGAGAGCTTGATCTGCTGACATCTCACTGAAGTGCTATGAACAAATTTGTCCAGGGGCACTTGCACATCGAATTCATTGGTCCGTATATCTCTATCGAACTTAGAGAATATGGATTCTAGTCCCCGAAATCTTATGTTTATAGTAAAACTCTAGATCTGGTGCCTAAGGATCTGACTTCAATCATAATTGACTACACGATACGTACATATACTCAATTTGAATAGTTCATAATTCGGAGAGAAATTAATGGAAAAATTATCTACCAATATCGAAGTGCCAAGTATCGGTCTTCACCGATGGCTCCAAGACAGAATACGGTGTTGGAGAAGTAGTCTTCTCAGCACAACTGAACATATCCAAAACATACTGCCTTCCTGTCTCTTCGAGTGTCTTCCGGGCAGAGGCACTAGCGTTTAGTCTTAATTTTATTACCATAAGCAACACAGGAATCGACCAGCAGAATTGTCCTCTAAGCTACGAAAGTAAAAAATTGAAAGAAAATTATCACGTGCTTGGTTTAATAGTACTCGCCTCTGAGTTACCGGTCCAGTAAGACAGTAAGAAAGAAGGGAATAACAGAGCCGACGCGCTAGCTGGATGTGGGCTAACCTTCGATGTCTCTCTTGCGGAGTCAGTTTGCTCCTCGATTGGACTCATCAAGGTCAGAATTCTCCAAGACTTTTTCTCTATTGCCAAGTCTTGGTGGAACGGTCTAGAAACCAGTACCATATCCAGGCAGATTTGTTTCGCCAACAATGAAAGGGGGACGATTGACTTAATCAGCAGAATTCACACCGAGACAGCAAAAGTTTTGCATTCCTTTTAACTCCCACAGCCGTAGAAGTGGTTGTTTGGCACTAGATGGAATCAGGTATCGCACACTAACCAAACTACTTTTGAAGGAATTATCACCGATTTCTGGCAACTACGCTGTGACCGTCAATTGAAGCGCCAATCAAGGATGCAGGCAGGTTTTGTCCGTGTCCTGAGACACTCTCCTCGAATCTTACCGAGTAGGCTTATGGGCCTTATGCCTTTTGTCTAGGTTCAGAGAATGCTTCCATTTTTGAAAGTGGTTAATCTACCCAGCTTAAGCATAAATAAGCTGACGTCTTACACGCAGATACAATTGCCATGATGATTGCGTTTATCTTCCTTCGACAACAGACTCAAGCTTTTCTACAAATAAGTAAAATATTATATAATCAACGCTGCACCCTACATCGAGGTTTGACTCATATTCTGGCTAAAACCATTCCTCAGCGCCGGCAAAGTACATTTCGATTTTTTCAGCAACCAGTTCTGATATCATTTCATCAGGCGGGAAGTCCAGTGCGTCTCCAGTAAGACTTGTACCAAAGATTACTTTTCTTTTTTTAACGGAAATTTGCTTTGAGAATGCCAGGCAATGCCATGCAATGGAAGGGGACTGTTCTTTGGAGTCAACACTGACGTATTTTTATTATTAAATAGTTCCACCAACCAAGCGACACATGGGATATAATTAGCCTTTTCATAGCGATGTAGATTAAAATGACTCTCCTCCTCATGTCTTGTGAAATTTTCTCTACGCTGCCAGAATCCAAGCATCAATGCAAGCTCTGCTTACTTCCGTCATTACACATTGTATGCAGTCAACACCGGAAATCAAAGTATTATTCACAAGTATTGCTGTGATTTATCTATAGCGTAAAGTCTGGCCGATAGGCATACGCAGTAAACAGTTATTTTATTGAAGGCACCCTTAATGTAAACGCCCAATCCGTAATCCTTAGTGCGGAGTGTGTCTTCAACTGTACCGTCAGAATTTGCACGACCGTCTGTGTTAGTAGGCATTAGTGAACTCATAAATACGGTTACACAGAAAAATTAGCGCCAAATGAAAACGAATTAATATTTAAACAATTTGTTTTTGTTTTTATCTTAGAACAACTTATTCGAAATTACTTCCATTTGCCTTTCAGCACGACTTAAGACGATGTGGCCACGCATCGATTGCGAGACACACTTCATGCATGGGGGAAAGGCTCGCTTCAACGACTCAATATTTGAGTGTCGAGTAGAGCAAGCCATGCCCTCTAATACGGACCAAAACTTGTAATCAAACGGGTTGAGGTCTGGACTACCAGCTGGCCAATCATCCGTTGATGTCCGGAACGTTGTTTTTGAGCCACAGTTGAGTGGTTTTTGCTCTGTGAGCTGGAGTAGAGTCTTACTGGAAAGTCCATGGCTTGTTGTTGAATATTGATTGGTTGAGAGACTTCACAATGGGTTTCAAAACTTTCGATTGATATACTTTGGCCGATGTTTTCACTCCTTTCTCCCAAAAATGGAGCTTGGTAACGCCATCGCAGCACACTCCCCACCCTTTGAACCCTCGGGATGATTTTCTGGATAACCGAGCATACACACGACCGTTCTGCTTATTGAACGATTCTTGAACGGTGAAGGTTTTCTCGCCAGTAAACAGAAATTGTCTGTGAGCGTTCTTCGGGTACCGGCTGAGTAACGCTTTTGATCTTCGCTTGCGTTTTTCCTTTAATGCGGCCGTGAGCAGGTGTCCAGTGTGTCGCTTGTACGCGCTAAGTCCTAAATCTTCTTTGGTAATGCGAGACATGGATTTTTGCGAAATTTGCGGTTTGCGGTTTTCTCACAGTGCGCGGACGGCCGGATCTTTGACAGTCTCTTACTCCACCAGTATCCGTCAAAAATTGTTTACGTCACAATGAAGCATAAATATCAACTGTCAACTCGCAATCAATACGAAATGGATGCGCCCAGTGTTGCATTCGTAATGAGTGAGTTCAGTTGTGTATCAGTAATTATGACATTCTAGACAAAGGATACATTCGAAAAGTCATCTTGGCTTGATCAAGTTCTTCAGAGGCTTATTGAACACCTCGCAACGTATGTTGTTCATTTTTCTGTTTTCTTCACTTCAACAAGGCAGAGACCTCGGACCCGTTTCTGATTCTGATCCAAATAAGACGTCCGATTTCCATTCAACAGTTTGCTGCTTACAGCTCGAGATTGTTGAAATGCCTTGAAGATGCCCTCCAGATGCCCTCCAGAGTGTATTCTAAAAGTGTTTTTCTTTGCGGTTCCGAGTGAAATTTCAGGCACTTGCGTTAGACGTTTAAAACATGTTTCCTTATTATCTTCAGATATACCTTAGACAGCAGTGTACCACTTCTGGATATCGTTTGAAAGATCATCGACGGATAACTATAATACTACTGCTAGTATTACTAGAAGTACGAGTATTGCAGTGGGGTCCCTTGGATACTGTTTACTCACTAGTCTAGACACCTTTGGCGCTTAGATTCTTTTGGTTAATTCCTCCTTAAACGCTTCTGTTTGGACAAGTCTGCCAAACATAGGAATAGAAAATTGTCGTACGATTATGTAACGATGACCTTATGTCATTCTCTGTTTGTTTTCGCAGCTCTACTTTTGAGACCCCTTATCATAGGGTGGTGTGAAAGCCTGCAAACATTTGCATTTGGCTTCTATATCTGATCTATAACATCGTTTTGCAATGGTACGCGAACTGCCATCAGATTTACTGACCATCTGCTTTCAAAACAGACCTAGTGCTTGCCAAGAATAGATATTACGATGTAGGTCATAAGCCTCTTAGATATTCCAGGGAACTGTTCGCAACCATTCAGTGCACTTGTTGGTGAGAGTCTACAAATTAAGCATTTTAATCATCTGAAAAACTACTTCAAAAACTATTTCCATCTCGTACGTAGTTCAAAAATAGAATCTGACAATACTCGTACATTTTATTAGTGCAAATATTGTTGAGGATGAAAACAAATCCAACTATCTGCACCCTTGCACTTAGTTATAAGCTTTTCTCTCTTCCTTTCTTAATGAAGTTTACTAAAAAAAACTTTTCATTTTCTATGTACTTTCAGAGCGCTTCAAAAGCAGAAGTCAACGCTAACGTCTTTGTTTCGAATTTCGTTTAAATAAAACAAAAAAGTAGAAGAAGGAAAACAAAGAAAAAAAAAACAAAATTTAAATTAAACTCTCAATCCTCATCTGTGGAGGGGGTGAATTCGTCCTCATAGATCCTTTTCATTGACGATTTTGCCAAGAGAATGAAATTAAATTTTCAATTGGATGATCTTATGACGGTAAGTGTGAAGAACGTTTTCTTTTCCCTTTTGTTTTCATTCGTCTTTATTTTGTTTTGTTTTTACTTTTCTATTACTCCCCCTGCAATCCTCTTTCAACTGACTTTTACTTTCATAAATTAATATATGCCACCCTTGTGTTATATACGAGTATCTTCATACATAAACGAAGGAGTACGTTCGTACATCATACAAATAAAACGTTAGGACTAAGTTTGCAGTGTTTAAATGAGGTGGAGGAATGAAGTCCTTCTGGTGTCCTTTGAAGTGTCTAACTCATACGTCGAAATGTGCTTAAGCTTGTAAGTTTTCTCAATTAAAACGAATAGAACAAGCAGATACTCGTATGTACCTCTAGTTGTGTTCAGAGTAAGCAGAGTTTCACATTTCATAGGATATGGTCAACTGTCCATTTGATTGGATTCGAATATGCCGAATCGAAGATTGTTATTTGTCATCAGTGTTGCCACTTAAAGAAAAACAATTGAAATTGATAAACTTCAAATAGGGGCGTACCACTGACCTACAGATATCCGAATCTGGAAAGCTTATTAGAGATGCCAAAAGCGGGCAGTATGTTAGTGGGAATAAAATGATGGTAATGACGAAGTGGTGTTCACGATGAGTTAGATTTTAACTTTGTTAGTTCACCGTTATTAGTTTTTAATTCATTCTAAATAACCAATAATTCAAATTCAGATACATTTATATCTTCTTCTTTCAATTTTTCTGATTATCTTCCTGTCGTGTTGATATTTGGATGGAAAAAACATTTCTCGATTCGATAAATCTTGTAAATAGTTTACTTTATCTCAGCAGAGCAACTCTGGATGCCATTTGCCATTGATGACTTCATCTGTTTCTTAAGTTTGATCAACAAAACTTTTAGGACACTAATTAGCGGAATTATTAGGTTTGATAAAGTTGTGTAATGGTACAATCCTTAACTATTTTTTCAGCATTTTCCGAATACCTACGCAATTATTTGTTTCGATAACACTCTCCGACTGTATTTTCAATCCCTACCCGGGCTTACGATAATTTTTTGTAAAAGTTCCCTTTGTCAAGTGATAGTGAAGGGTGCGCTACCTGTTGGTTTATTTTTAAATAAAATGTTCAATATTTTTCAAATTTTTTCGGCGATGGCGATGGCGTGATAGTTAGCTCATTGGACTATTACGCAGAGAGGCTGGGCTCGATTCCTGGCTGGGTCACAAAAAAATTTTCAAATCGCCATCACCCTTTCGGTGGGCAATGGCAAACTCCCGAAAGTAAAATTGCTTAGGAAAAAGATTCTAAGGAGTGTCGTTCGGACTCGGCGATAAACCGTAGGCCCCGCTCAGATGTGACAAAAATGAAAACGTTAGCAACACAAATTAGTGTCAAGAAGCTAGGCCATGGCACATACCGGGCTGCCAGCGCCACAGTGTTTTTGTTATTTTTTTGTTCAATATTTTTCAATGGTTGTTATTTACTAGACTCGCCCGTCGCCGAAATTCGACGATTCACAAGAGCAACAGTTGTCGTGTACACAACAAAAGTGTCTTCACTCGTCACTATGATTCTCTTTTTTTCATTTTGTTTAGTCTCTATCCCACTTGGAATAGGGAAACTCTTTTGCAATCGCAGTAGTGACTTCCACAGTCACAAGTTTACATAAAAAAACAAAACAATACATTTCATAAGTCAAAGCAGTCAAACAAATTCCTTATGTAGAACCACATGCACAAAAACGATTCAACTATATGCTTATCCCTTGCATCTTTCCTTTTCTTTACTATTGACTTTCAAAGGCAAGCAAACTTGAAAATGTTTTTTTTTCTCTCACTAAAGCTGGCATCACACGACGAACATGTTCGTGCGATGTGTTCGTGTTCATGGTTTTGTTTGACGTTTGTGGTGTTCTTGACGAACCGATCCAAAGTTTATGAAAAATTGCAAAATTTATGGATTTGTTCGCGAGCATGTTCGCCGTTTGTGGCGTTGTACGAAAACATTTTCTTTTTTAAATAAATTTTGTTGCGTGCACATCAGCGGAAGATAAAAAATGGAAAGTTTTAGCAAAACGTTGCTTTTGGAACTAAAACTTTAGTTCCTCGAAACTTTGTCCAGTTGCGAGGAATCTTAAAGTTGCTGACAGTCTCTCGTTTGCTGTTATTGCTTCTCGCATTCCTGTATTTTGTTTTCCATTAACTGGACTGACCAAACTCAGCAATTCAATATAAGTTTCTGAATCCATTCTAAGAAATTTAAAAAAATCTTCTGGTTCAGACATTTCTAATTTTCTCAACAATTTAGTATGAGTGCGATCGTTTTTACCATACAGCCACTCTTTCATCCTCTCTCGCCTTTCTTGTTTATTAACTTGTTCTTGCTTTCGCTTTTTGCATATATATAGATACATTGCAATGCAATTGCATCATCCGCGTGTACGTTCTGCATATTTTCTTGTTGAAAGTTACAGCAAAAGCGAAGTTCGGCAAATCGGTTCGTCATGTGTGGCCAAATGTCAATGAACAAATCGCACGAACATATTCGTCGTGTATGGGCAGCTTAAGCTACGTAAAATTCTAAATATTGTAATATTTCGGCTAGGGTTCTAAATTATAAAACGTTATTCTATTTCAAAACACTTAGTTTATTATTATTTAAAATATAAACCGATTTTACTACTATCTCACAATTGAAATCTCTTATCATTCACTATTAAGGGCTGAACAGAATGTGAATCTAAAGCTTGAATCTGTATCAGCCCTTTAGCTCCTTTTCTGTCGCTTTCCAAAAATCAACTTAACTCACGCTGTTTCTCATCCTGTATTTATACCACATTTGTCGGGTTCTAGTTCTTTCTCGTAACTTCTGGTTTGAAACTGGTGTAATAAATGAACTGAGTTTATTAATGATGTATGATCCTAAAGTTATGCAACACTGGATTCCTAATTTTATCACATCTATATCTATATCTATATGTAAAATAACCTAATCTCTTACATGTTTTACCAAGGTTTGGTAAGACCGGTAAGACATTGTGCACATCTACGCAAAATTACCTTTCCATTGGTGTAAGTATCATGCCATTCGGTTAAGTAGAACGGTGTATAAGCGTACACCGTACGTGGGCAGCACGTATTTATATATAGATTCAACTCTCAACCTAATTTTTCAATACATTTTCGATGGTGTCGGCCCCTATTTCACGAATAGCTTGACATATATTGTTCTTGAGGGCCTAAATCGTCTCAGTGTTTAACGGAGAGAAGAGGGCCATTAATGCCGCCACTCCAAAAACCACACCCAACGATCCTCAAAAACGTTTAAATTGTGTTCTTATGTAGCCGCCGAGATGAGAATGCACCATGTCTCAAAAGATTATTTTTCGAGCAAAATTTTCTTTTTCAATTTTGAGTTCTACTAAAACCCAGACAGAGAAGCGCTATTAAAGCGGGTTGTCATTTGTCTTTAATACGAGTACTTTTCAATTCCGTAAGCGAATAGTCCCAGATCTTTGTTCAATACTTCCTTCATATTAGTGCGACTGACGTTCAGTTGTTGAGAACTCTGACTCTATCAATCAGCAAACCAATCTCACGAGCTTGCGTGCACCGGCTGCTGTTGGTACATTTTTTCGACCGAAATTATTTTTCAAAATTTGGACAATTTCGGCAACACAGCATCCACTTTGGAGGTATGATTGCAATATTTCCCAATGTTACTCAAATTGCCAATTTTTTGAGCACATAGGAGCTGTCAAGGTTTAATTAACATATGACTAAAAATGAAACCAATAGATGGTCCATTCTGGAATGGAATTTGAACATCTGCATTGTTTGTATTATCCTCAAGAAAGGAGACCCTCAAAACTGCGCATGAGTCTTCTAAAAATCGCTTACAAGATTTTATTTATCGTATTATGTGAACTCCTAAAGCCGTTTGTTCATAACCTAATTAGCCTATATTAGGGTAGCTTTAGGTCAAGAAAGTCCATAATCGAGCAAACATTCACGGTACGGCAGATCTTGCAGAAAACTCTTGAGCTTGCGAATCGATACATGACATCTATTCATTGGTTTTTAAGCCGCGTATGACAGCTATCTATATAGACGAGCCTTAACAGCAATGTCTCGTTTTTGCAACCCTGTCAAACTGGTACGTCAAAAAAGGATGAAGACAAGGCATTGCGCCGTCATGCGATTCTTAACAGAATGGTTCCAAATTCACGCGCTAAGACAAGAGCCACGCGCAGAGGCATGGACATTATCAAAAATGGATAAGGGTGCTCTTGGCTGCTTTGAGAGCAAAATTATTTTAATTATTTTTAGTGGGTCCCATGCATTGAAGAACTGCACGGTCTTGTTTCGAGCTGCATTCTCAAGTCGAATCTGGCGGAAGATCCGGGATTATCAATTCGGCGTCGATTGCCTTGGGTTTTATTCGCCCACTTTTTTAAAAATTTTGCGAAAAGATCTCTGCCTAAACTTTTATAAGAACCAGGTAGTGCCAGAAATTAGTTACCATTTGTGTCTTGTGACAGAAATTCGTAGATTGGCCTCCCAAATTGCTTCAAATCACACCATTTTTATCCATAAGTCGTGTTTAGTGACGAGGCTCACCTGTGGCCTACCGGTGCTCGGACTGTGGTGAGCCGAATTAAATTTGAGTTTTAGGTCAAATACGGCCTCATTTCGTCCCCGAGTGTCTACTGATGCTGACTACCCATGTTCTGTGGTCTTTCTGATTCTTACAGTCAAATCAGTTTCTGTCAAATAACAGGCGCTATCGCGGTTCCACGCAGCAAGCTCTTGAATGGCCTAGAAATTAGAGAATCAGTCCTATCAGGAAACAAAGAATTTTAAAGACTTTCAAGCGGTCGAAATTGGCACGCGCTTGCTTCTTTATTTCAGGGTTAGTGGGGCAAAAATAGGACGAGATCATGCATCTTTGTACCCACAACCCTGTTCTCGATACTGAAAATGAAATAATTTATCGTCATAAAAGTATCGGGAAAACAAACACTGTTCTTCTCCCATTGTGGGCTTAGACTAAAATTTTTAGATCAATCTTTAACATTTTTAATCTCATATTAAGTCCATACAGGAACTGTTGCATGTTGTAGGGGTTTCACAGAATGAACAACGATCGCTTTGTCTGAGAACTTGCCTTTATGGGCCGAATTCACTTCTTCTAGCAGGGGCTACAAAATGAAGGGTATTTCGCCGATTTTATCAAAAAAAAGGCTAGGGCTACAAATCCAGAACGGAAGCCTGCAAGGACTAAAACGGAAACTTAATGGTAGAAACGCAGTCGGTGCTGAAAATTTGGAAAGAACGCATCTGCAGGCTGTATAACGGCGACAACGGCCATAATTCTCCTGTCAGGCAGAATAAACGATGATAGCAGAGAATTCCGTCCACCTTACCTAGCGGAAGTTGAGATAGCGATATCGAGACTTAAGTCAAACAAAGCTGCTGGTCCAGATGGCTATTCAAAACAGCTGGCGATATGATCAGAAGAAATCATACCCAATGAATGGAACCTCAGCATCGTTTGCCCAATCCACAAGAAAGGAGATCCTTTTGACTGCGCCAACTATAAGGGAATAAGTCTCCTGAACAACGCCTTCAAAATCTTCTCTGCAGTTTTGTTTAGTCGTTTGAAAATGATCATGAGTAGTCTAATAGGTCCATATCAAGGCGGTTTCAGGCCAGGGATGTCCACCACTCATCAAATATTCACACTATGGCAGATTTTGGAAAAGCCCTGAAATTTCATCGACACCCACCACCTGTTTGTCGGCTTTAAAGCCGCATATAGCAGCGTGCACAGAGACGAGCTGTATAATGTCATATCAGGTTGTGCAGGATGCGTAGGAGAATACTCGTTGCCTCATTATGGTCAGTAACGAATTAACCGAGAACTTCAGTGTCAAAAAAGGTTTAATGCAAGGCCACGTGACTTTTCCAACATCACTTTTGAGAGAATCGTGCAAAAATTCACTGGCCAATAGAATGGGAACGATTCTCTACAAGTCTTTCCAATTGTTTGCGTACGCTGATGACATAAACGTTATTGGACGAAGACAGCGAGACGTCAATGAGGCATTTGCAGCTACAAAGCGGAAGCGGCTAAAATTGGTCTCATGGTGAATGAGCCAAAAACCAAATAAAGGGTTTTCCAATAAAAACTTGACAACTTTTTTTTAAATAAAACGCAAACCATTTGAGATATTTCAACAACTTTATTATCGGCTTGAAGTACGATCAAAACATTTATGAATGGAACTCGATTTCGTTCATATGGCCACCGTGGGCACGTTTACAGCGATCGATTCGTTGGACCCAATTTTCAACGACTCGGCCACACATTTCGGCCGAATGTTGGCTCTGAGCTCTTCCAACGTCGTCGGCTTGTTGGCATAAACCAATGACTTAACGTAGCCCCACAGAAAATAGTGAAGCCGCATTAAATCTCACGAACGAGGCGGCTAATCGACTGGCCCATTTCTTGAGATAACACTCTCACCATACTTACTCTTCAATAAATCGATTGTAACGTGTGCTGTGTGGCTTGTGGCACCATCCTGTTGAATCCACATGCCATCCAAGTCCATATCTTCCGATTCGGGCCAAAAATAATCGGTGATCATGCCGCGATAACGCTGACCATTCACAGTAACGTTACGATCGTTGTCGTCGACGAAAAAATATAGCCCAATAACGCCGCCGGCATACAAACCGCCTGAACCCGTTGTCTCACCGACACGGCAACATCACACAACGAATATGTAGACTCAAATTTTTGCACTAAACTTCTTATTGCCTGTCTACTAGGGCGAGAACTACGACCGAAAATTGGAATTAACGCTCTTAAAGTTGCAGTCACCGACTCCGAATTTCGGTGGAAAATTTTTATAATTTGTAGACGTTGCTCGTTCATGTACTTTACCATGATGAAAATGTTGAGTTTACTGAATAAATTGACAGTAACAGGTTGATGATTAGTGAAAGAGTGCGTTCACAAATTAAAGTCAAAGTTGTCAAGTCCCTATTGGAAAACCCGATATATGCTGCGTCAAAAGGGACTCCCAACATCGTCAATTTGGTCAGAGTGTCACAATTGACAGCTATAGTTTTGAGGTAGTTAAAGACTTCGTCTACCTTGGCTCCGCAGTTACAAGTGACAACGATACTAGTACGGAAATGAGACGTAGAATAACGTCTTGTTCTATGGCGCAGGGACATGGTCACTATTGAAAAAAGTTGAAGAAGCCCTTGGCCGATTTGAGAGGAAAATACTACTTGTTATTTTTGATTCGATTTGTATTGACGGGGAATAGAGGAGCAGATTTGAGCACGAACTGTACGGGCTGCACAACGACATTGCCTTGGTCAGGAGTCTACGGATTTAACACCTAAAACGGCTGGGCCATGTAGAGCGAATGGGCTCCACAGCTTCGGCTTGAATAATCTTCAAATCCGAGACGCGGAGACGACGTAGCAGAGGATGGCCGAATCTACGGTGGTGTGAAAAACTGGAAGACGACCTCAACCAACTTGGAGTGCATCACCGTGTTAGCTGGAGAGGCTTGTTGTTGCGCCACTCAAGAAGAAGAAGTTTGCAACAGGACATCAAACAAAGTCGTACATCAGGCCAATTACTTTGGGTAAAAATCAGAAAATTTTTTATTTTTTTATCAGAATACGAGTATACTGCTGTCAAATGCGTGTAAGTGGCAGCACTGTGAAGATATTTCCTATTTCCGTCTGTCGAGCTTGTTCAATGTCCTTTGTGGAGTACCTATAGGTAGCGACTGGACGAACTCTTTTATATGCTGAGGTATTAGCCACATGTAATAAAAAATGTACATCACGATCCTAATATCAATTCACCAAACCATTTTCTACTTTGCTATCCTGGGGTTAGAGTTCTTCTTGGGATGATTGTATTTTTTTTTCTTTTACTCTCTGTTTGTCCTTTGGTATCTTTTCGTTTCTGCGCCACTATTATCCTTTGAATCAAATCCTATTTTGATAACTAGATTTCGGTTTCCTATTGCAGAGCTCTCTGTATAGGTACGAGTAAAAGAAAGAATAAGAAAAAAAAGTATAAAAATAGAACGTTGATGAGCATGTGAAGTTTTTCTGGTTCGTCCTTGATGCTGTTGGTTGTGTTGTTTGTGCGCGCTCGTTCATCCTGATACGTTCGTTCTCGTCATCGACTTCGATGATAATAGAAAATTCCAATCGTTAAAAGTTTTCCTCTAATTTGTCCTTTTCTCTAATTTTCCCTCGTCCTGATGTTGATTTTAGTTGGGCGTTTCATATATACATACATACGAGTACATATGAGCGAATATATCAACGAGTATAGATATCATGCTGGTGCTGGTTCTCAATCTGGTTCTGGCCGTGGTTTTGCTACACAAAAGTGTATTTGAATATTAATGGCCCGATAGAGTTGAGTAATATTTGAAGCAAAGGAGCCATTGTGGCTCGAGTTATAACGCTTGTCTAGGTTAGGATCGTAGTTCATGATTGGAAAATCAGTTTTCCAGGAGGGTTTATTGCTAAAGTTGGTGTATTGTCTTTTTTTTTTTCTGGGCGGTGGTGTTTTGTTTTTTTTGATTCTATTTTGGTGGTACACCCCTGTTGTGTGGTATTTTTTGAGAATTTTCCATTTTCTGGTGAAAGTTTTTGAAATGATTTGCCTAGGTGTGGCACGCGGCGGACAGAAAGTAGAAGCTGAAGTGATGATGATGTTAGAATGCGTGCCAACATGCACATTACATTACATATCACACATCACACATCAAAAATCGATATATCAGGATATCAGCTGGATCAGGAGGATGCGAATGCTTGTATCTTCTGGGATAAGTATGATGTATCGGTGTTTCGGTTCTCTTTGAAAAGATGGAAGTTTTATGTTGTGCTGTTTTGTTTCTTGAAGTTGATGCTATTGTAATCGTGTTTAGGGCTAGGTAATAGAATTTGAATAAATCTCTCTCAACGGTTTTGTAGAGTAAAGTGGTTCCTTAATTGAATTTAAGGGATATTCCACTGAAGCGAAAGTGCTTTGAGTGTTTTTTTTGTTCTCAAATAATAAATAGAGGGAGAAGAGGGCCAAGAAACTTTCTTATAAAAGGCTTGATTATGAGGAATGTAATAGATTCAAATTGACGAAAGAGGACACTATGGGGGAAGAGGAACGAGCAATGTAAAAAGCCTGTGAGTAGGATGTTCTTGTGTTAAAATGAATCAAATTACTGATGAAACTGGAGTTGGAGTTGGAGTGCTGTCTATTCTTCGACTGTTCTGTCTTTTGTTTTACTTTTGTCTTTCTCGTGAATTGAGTTTTGCCATTAGCAGAGCATAGAATCGGTTTGAAGTCTACATTTGACAATTGTAAATGACAGGAAGCGCTTATACTCGTATGTAGAACAATATAAATTAAAATCCGATCGTTCGTTGTCGGTATTCAGTTGGTATGTTCTTGTATCTGAATGTCGTACTCTGCATTTATCTGTCATTAAGTAGTGTGTGCGGAAGTTACTAAAACAAACTAATCATCAACCTGTCACTGTCAATTTATTCAGTAAACTCAACATTCTCATCATGGTAAAGTACACGAACGAGCAATGTCTGCAAATTATAAAAATTTTCTACCGAAATTCAGAGCGTTAATTCCAATTTTCGGTCATAATTCTCGCCCTAGTAGACAGGCAATAAAAAGTTTAGTGCAAAAATTTGAGTCTACATATTCGTTGTGTGATGTTGCCGTGCCAGTGAGACAACTGGTTGGTCGAAGTGTCGATAATATCGCTGCCGATATTTCAGGCATCCGTAGCAAACGATCCAAATCAGTCAATTCCACGGCGTTCTCAAGAATTGGGCATCGCTCAGACCAGACTTCAGGCCGGAATTGGAAGATATGGACTTGGACGACATGTGGTTTCAACAGGATGGTGCCACAAGCCATACAGCACACGTTACAACCGATTTATTGAAGAGTAAGTATGGTGAACGTGTTATCTCAAGAAATGGGCCAGTGGATTGGCCGCCTCGTTCGTGCGATTTAACGCCGCTTGACTATTTTTTGTGGGGCTACGTTGTCATTGGTTTATGCCAATAAGCCAACAAGCCGACGACGTAGGAAGAGCTCAGTTCCAACATTGAACGCGAAATAGCGGCCGTTTCGGCCGAAATGTGTGTCTAATTGGGTATAACGAATAGACCGCTGCAAACGTGCCCGCGGTGGCCATATGAACGAAGTCGAGTTCCATTCATAAATGTTTTGATTGTACTTCAAGCCGATAATAAAGTTTTTGAAATATCTCAAATGGTTTGCGTTTTATTTAAAAAAAAAGTTGTCAAGTCCTTTTTGGAAAACCCTTTAGTTGTGTGCACCACCAAAGGTGAGGTCTTCCTCTTCAAGCCCTTCCCGGAGGGACAAGGGTAAGATTCGCAGGCTCTGCAGGTCGAGGCATTAGTGTCTATTTGCTCAACATATCGTAGCTATCTCAGGCGATTGATGCACAGTTTTCTGAGTACAGTTCTTATAGTTCGCTGTTGAATCTTCTTTTGCAAAGCCCGTCAACATAAACGGGACCGAATATTTTTCGAAGTATTTTTCTCTCGAAACAACTGAGAATATCTTCATCTGCTTTCGATAGAGTTCATGCAGCGCCATAAACTAGGACTGGGATGATGAAGGTCTTACAGCTAGTTGTTCCTGATACAATATGTTGGATAGCTATCGACTTTTGTCGAATATGCGAATGTTGTATAGTTGTTGATAGCATTTACTTGGTTTCATTTACATTTACATTTTAAACCTATTTTGGAAGCTTCTATTTTGATATTAGTAAACGCATCCGTCACAGACCGCAGTTTTCTTCCAATTATGTCGAGTTCCGCATGATTCTTTCGAGTTTAAGCAGCCACCCGATTAGTATAAGGCTTCGTAGAAGTAGCATTTTCAGACAGGTGCTGGTTCTTTAAATAACGTGAATGAGCCCCTGCAGCCGAACATCTTTCAGCTCTGCTAATAAGCCCTACTTCACGCCTCTCCGTGGTGCCATCTGGGAATCTCACTGGAGATTGCGAAGTGATGGGGACAAATGGCGAGTTTCCTGCGCCTTAAATCAAGATTAGTGCCAGAAAAACAAAACAACACCTTATCTGGGCTAATCCGACATATTTGGAACCCAGGCCGGTAAGGATTTCCAAGACTTAGTCAGGGTCTTACGAAAGAGTTGGTGGCGGACGATCTCTGTATGAGCCAACGGCAGCGCTCACATCCCGGAACGGGTTACAGTGTCAGTGGCACTTTGAGACGGAAGCTGCGAAAATGGGTTTAGCGGTCAATGATTCGAAGACCAAGTATATGCTGTTAAGCAAAACGCGCAACTAATACCGGCGTCTCCCTCGACAGATATTAGCTTGAGGTAGTTAAGGACTTTGTCTACCTAGGCTCCGCTGTAAATACCGACAATGACACCAGCGCAACCGCCATTTCTTTTATAATCCCGTTCCTGCTCCATGGCGCAGAGGCATGGACATTATCAAAACTGGATGAGGGTGTGCTTGGTTGCTCCGTGAGAAAAATTCTTCGGGCGATCCCGTCTGCAATGACGCCGAATGGGGGAGGAGATACAACAATGAACCGTACAGACTGCACAGCGACATCGACTTAACCAGGAGAGTGAAGATCCAAAGACTGAGATGCCTGGGTCATATAGAGCGTATAGACACCAATGCTCCGGTCCGAAAGGTCTTCGAATCCGTTCCCGAGAGACAGCGCAGTAGAAGAAGGCCAAGACTCAGGTGACACACACAAGTGGAAGGGGACCTCATCCAACTTAGCGTGCGAAACAGAGATCGAGCTGGCTGGAGAAGCTTGTTGACTGAGGATCAGGTCCACCCCGACCTTGACAGAGAAACGAGCGTTCTTATAATCATTCTGCACAAACGGACCGGTTTGGCAAGGATGTTAAATCTAGAGATGGCTCTATATAGCTCGTCTCCATAAATAGTGTCATATGCGGAGTTAAAATTTATCATGGGTGTAGATTTGGACTATTTTCAATTTCTGCCGGAGTGTGAAGATTTGGGCGAGTGTGGATTTTCTTAGTCTGAAACCTCACCAACAGGAGTTTTTGTATGCGATTCTGAGGTGTCTGATAAGTCTTTACTTGGCGTAGTATTCTTACTTCATTTTGGTCAGATGGACGGAAGATTTGGTTATCATTGTCTAGGTTGAATGATCTATTCTGCTTGCCGACATTCCTCATCAAACCAGGGATCAAGTGAAACCCAGCACATGAGATGGCACGTTGGTATTGATGCAATTGGTCTTCTGCACTTGATGGTGGCGGTTTACGAGATGATGGGAGATTTCGAGATACGCGTTCGGGAGAGATTTTGGCATTTTATTACGATTGCAACGTTTTTACGTTGCGCGCTTTCTTCGTGATTCGGAAGCTCGAAACTTAAGCAATCCATATATACAACAGTAGATGTCACAGTTTGTCATCCTCTTTACATCCGGCCTCTCACATCTCTTTCATATAAAGTTGTAAGTCGTATGACGACGTTACCCAGTATACTGCCGAGCACGCACTTGCCATTTAAGCTTGCGTGATTAAGGGTTTGCTGTTGCAGTTATTAGTGGACGAAAGGCGCATTTCGCTACGAATTTCTATATTTTGCTACCCAATCCTAGTTATAGGACAGTCAACAGCTTCTCGATTAATTGCTGCAGAAATCTCTGACAAGTGTGACATGTTTCACCGGTCCTTTTTCACGGTTTGATGAAGAAGAACGCAAGAAAAACAAATCCGAAGTGGCACTATATAGGTAGAAGCTCAAATGCGGTTGGAGCGTCTTACAGTCAAATGAGAATATTGGCTTTTGTAGGAAGAAAAAAGAACGAGACGTACGGAATCGCTATAATTACGAAGCGCTACTCAAATGAAGCCAACAAGGCATCGTTCGGTCTCTCCTTCGCAGCCGTCTTGAATGCCTTATTCAAGATGCCATCCGGGCCAGGTACTTTGATGGCCTTGACGTGATTGTGTGGTTGTGTCACATGATGTTAATGATGTTATACCTCTCGGTGGATCACATAGCAGTAGGTCTACGTACTATAGTAACATATGGTTTGCTATTGTCGATAGTATTTCTGTAAGACTTTGAAGCATTTAATGAACTTTTCTAGGTCGAGTTTCGCCAATTTGAAGATTTCAGGAATTTTGCTGTACTTATGGATCACTGAGATCTGCGTCTCACTTGGAGCCATAATGCTCGGAGCGTTTTTATCCTGCAGCACAACCTGTAGCAGTGCTACTTTCTTTCATTAAAAGTATCATAGTTCAGGGCCATCTTATGTCACACGATGTGGGGATGAAATGCTTTAGTTTTGCTGCTAGTATTCAACATCGGTTTGAATATATCTTCGAAGTGTGTCTTTCCTCTTTGTCCGTGTTAGAAGGGTGTTTAGATTTATGCATGAGTGATGTCAATAATTGACCCTCTTTCCCTCTGCATTCCGTCTGCCAAAGCTTTGTTGGCCAGCCTTATTAACAGAGCTTGCGTCCCACCACAATTGGTAGAGCCGGCTTTAAAATCCTCAACAATAATCCAGGGGTAATTTCCCCGTCCATTAGTGACGATGTCATCTAGAACCTTGAAGTAGATAGCCAGTGGTAAAATGAGAAGCGCATAACAAACACAGAAATACACAGATTTCATCTAAGCGGATATTGGAGTAGGTTATGAGTTCTCTAATTGTATGCAGGGCGGGGTTCTCTCATATCCAAATCGTTGATTTTTTCCGTGATGTCGTTTATCTATCTATTTCCAATTATAAATTTGTATTTTTCGCTTTTTAAAAAAGTGACTTACTGCGCGGTTGCGCAGTGGTAATGCTTTCTTAAACACTTTCAAGCGAAACACAAGTGTTCGTTGTTGTCTGACTTAACGGTTTTACACGAGAAGCATCCATTTTGCACTTGAAAATAGCAGTTTTGATTTTGCCAGGCTGCAGCAGTTTGTTTGACTTTATTGCTGATAGCACTATTTTCGTTAGCCACAGTAGGCCTAAGGATATTCTTCCGGGCATTGGAAGTTTCGCAAACGTCCCTTCTAGTGAAGTTTTCGTCATCTAAGAGACGTTACATGTTCGGATGACTTCCGTGGGTTTATTATTGTACATTTCATAGATTGCTTTGATGTCTTTGTGCTAAGTAAAGTCAACCAAAAAAACCATTTCAACAGGACTGCATTAACAGAGCCTTGAAGGCGTCAACACTCATGTCAATAGCTCGGAGTCGTTATTTCCACTATTTCTTACCTACGGTCCAACTGGGCTAAGTCGCTATCAAATATGAGCGGAGATATGATTTCTTTCGCTCAAGGGCTAAGAGGGGGGGTAGATGTTTATTGTAGAATAAATGCCTTCGAGAGATTTTTATTCTTGTAGGCAATCCAAGGGCTCTGGCTCCTTTGAGGGAAATCTGCATTTTAAGTTTGAAAATGAAACTTCATTTGTGGCGAAAAATTTTAACAATTTTCCACCCGAAAAGTATCATTAATCTCGTTAAGGATTCGAAAGCATTTCAATTATCCTTTCCTTTAACTGTTTCGACCCGAAAGCTGTCAATACAATACAAATTTCTTTTAACACTATACGAGTAGTCAATTACCACTTAAAAGCCACTTCGAGAGCGCAATAAACCTGCTCCTCTCACTCTTTATCAATTTAGTGCACTCAAAAAATTATCACAGTTTCCATTATCGCTCCTCAGTCTTGTTCCTGTGTCATAGATTGTAGTGGATAGTGGGCTATGGATGGAGAGTAATGCTAATGGTATGGGCAGTGGTAGTAGTGACAAAAACGATTATTACCAAGTAAACTGGAGTAATCGAGTTAAAGGACAATAATATGTTGCATATCCATGAAGTGATGCATTTATGGCCAACACAGACTGCACTTCAATTTGGAATCTATTATAACATATCCACCGGACAAGGACGCTACTTGATGAGGGTATGTAAATACTTGTTGGTTTGAGGAGTCGGAAAGTTATGTATACCATGTCGCCCTTGCCTCAGGCTGCTGTCTATGATGACAGCGATACCAAAACCAAAGCAGACAGAAGCCTTACGTGTCCTTTGAAAAGGCGAGCGAAGGAAGAAGAGAGAAACAAATTGATCCGTCGCCAAGAGTTTGTGACATATGCATCTACTGCATCATGTTCTGCACTGCATAAGACAAATTATGCAGGTATACAGATATACATACATACATACATTTGCATAACCGTATGCATTAGAGTAGAGAATTTTATGCTATGGATACGGATATATAGCATATGGTATGTGTGAAAATTTCAAGGAGCCACGTCTCCTTTTTCCCTTTTCCATGCAAAACAACACAGAGATGGATGTACTCGTAGATGCAGGATAAGCCTGAATATGACCGAATGAATTCCATATTCCGGTCTGATGAATAAATTATGCCCAAGAAGACGAAGTGGAAACTTGGTTGTTTCTGGGGTTTTAGGATGGAAATTGAGATTCTTGCCTTGTCACACAATGCACTTTAGAATTTGCCAAAAGTTTCTTGCTCCCTCAGAGATCTTAGTTCAACAACATACGAGTACAACAATGTGTGCGCCTTTAATTATTTCAGATATTTACATTTTTAACAAAACAGTAAGTAACATATGTTAATGTATGATATATTAGCTTTATTTTCCGTCTAAAGAGTTGGCAGAGGACAATGTATATGGAGCTTATTGGAGTTGAAAAGGGTTCAAGACATGAGGCACCTACGACGCTGTCATTAAAGTGAAAATGACTATTATTTTTTAAAGAGAAAATACCTTTTGGCGTTTTCGCCACAAATTTTCTCTGTGTTTTTCGGGGGTCCATAGTAGGAAGACTCGGCACGTTCGTATACGTTCAAAGTAAAATTCTCGGTCAATGTGTTCGGGATTGCCACGTTGAGAGTAATTAAGGTTCTGTTTTCGACGATATACGAGTATGTATGTAGATCATCATAAAGGTTAGAAATTGCATGATCAGCCAAATTCTAAAAGATTTTTCCATATTAGCAAATTTTACAGTAGAGCATTAAAACCTCACAGTTTTGAAGTTTTTGGCATTATATGCTTGAAATTTTCAGAAATGGCGTTTTGTAATATTATTTACAATATTTCGATATGATTCAAAATCAAAATGTTGCATAGTATTTCATTTTTTTGAGAGACACACTTTTCATTAGAAATTGTTACAGGTGATAAGGAGTTTTAAGGAGGAGAATTTTTCACAGCGGAACCATCCAAAACACGGGCATCGTTTGAAAAGCCAAAAATCCGGTGGTACTCGTATAATCTATCGAAGGAACGAAGCGCAAGATTTATCGCACTGGCTAAAGAAGTACTTCAAGATATAAATGGTATAGCAGACTCACTTAGCCCGCAAGAAATGTGAACGAGGGATGCATAACACACGCAAAGTCCCATCTGGGGACTATATATATGGGACAAACATGTCGGCAAAAAAACATGGTGGTGGACGATACCAAACGAGCTGTGGCCGACAAGAAGAATGCATTTCAAGCGTGGACAAAATGCGATCGGAGCGACGATATCGAAAAAGCTCGACTGGCTCTTGAATATGAGCGTGTTAAGAAGATCGCAAAGAAAGTCCTGGCTCGAACTCGAGCGGCAGAAGCGGAAAACCTGTACCAGGAGTTGGAACAAATATCCTCACGATCGGCAGATAGAAGACAAGCTATACAAGAAGTTCAAACCTCGTACAATACTAAAGTGCCAAATATTTTTAAGCTTGTGCACAGAGGCGAAAAAATTCAATGAAAATAATCTCGCCGAAATACATTAAAAATGTAGACGGTCGCTTACTAACAAATGAAAAGGAAATTTGTGACCGCTGGCTTGAATACTGCAAGGAGTTGCTTAACAAACAGTTCCCACGTGATATCGTGCCGACAGCTAGTCTATTCAAGGAGGAAGTTTTGGACTTTTCAATCGAAGAAATAAGTATAGCAATTGGAAAAATGAAGCGGGGGAAAGCGGCTGCACCAGACAGCATTCCATCAGAGTTTTGGTCGAAGATAGAGGTAGTCGGCAGCGAATGGCTATCGAAACTTTTAAATAAATTAAAATGTGGACAACCTATGCCGAATCAATGGAGAAGTAGGTTCTTAGTTCCATTATACAAAGGAAAAGGCGACACTCGAAAATGCAACAACTACCGTTCAATCAAGCATATGTCACACACAATGAAAATCGTCGAAAGAGTCTTAAACGAACGTCTTCGGCAAATAATAAAGTTCGATAATAGCCACTGTGGATTTGTTGAAGGAAGATCGACGGTGGACGCTATCCAAAGCCTACGAATAATAATGGAAAAGCACCGAGATTCGTCTAAGGATTTACACATGGTATTTATCGACCTCGAGAAAGCATTCGATCGAGTGCCTAGGGATCTCATATGGGCCGCGCTGAGGTCTCAAAACGTACCGGAAACGTATGTTAGAATAATAAAAGACATGTACGGAAACGTGAAAACTGCGGTTAAAAGCTCTGCTGGACTAACGAGAGAATTTCCAGTTAATGTCGGAGTGCATCAAGGAAGCGTACTTAGCCCTTTCCTCTTTAACGTAGTATTCGATTATCTTTAAAAGACTGCATGCGCGAAGCAAATGTAACGCCTATTCTCTTCGCTGACGACGCAGTTATACTTAGCGATAACGTCGAAGACTTACAGAACGCCTTAGATTCGTGGAGAAATGCGCTAGAGAGAAACGGGTTTAAAATACGTCGTTCAAAGACGGAGCATTTGACGTGCCCATTTGCGCATCCGTTGCGACCTGTTCCGGATATAATGTTAGACGGAATAGTTCTTCCGAAAAGCACTATCTTAAAGTACTTAGGATCAACCATTAACATGGAAGCGAAATGTGACGACGACGTAAACCACAGACTGAGTGTGGGATGGATGAAATGGCGGGAAAATTCGGGAATCTTTTGCGACCGAAAATTTCCACTTAAATTAAAGGGGGAACACTACACCACGGTTGTTAGACCAGTTAGTTAGTTAGTTTTAAATGCATTTTATTTTCTTAATCATTAATTCTTACATACTAACAAAAAATGTTTAAATGCTAGCTTAAAATTACTAAACAATCTTATATTAACTTACTGGCCCTACACAGGCACTCTAAGCTACTCTAAATTCTTATATCTATGTCTTTCGACTTAATTTACATTTTATTTATGTTTACTTATTTTCTATACTTAGGCTAAGAAAAAAATTGTTATGAAAAAACAACAGCATATGGACATAATTTTTTAATTTTTATAAAAACTTAGTGTCTAACTTAAAATAAACCTTAGTCTAGCTAACCTACATACACAATACACACATATAAACACATAGACATTTTACACAATAATATACATATATTAGCATATAACTTTGTATATACTAATATATATATATATTTCTTAAATGCTAACCTAAACCTATGTAAGCTGGCCATCGCTATTTACAGAGCAAATAGATTGGTCAGCTCTTCCTCATTAGTGAGGCTGGTCCCTAATTGACGGAAACGACGACGAAACATCTTCCCCATCATTCAACCACCAGAAATGCTGGTGCTGCCGAACGACATCCCTCTTATCGCGATTCCCCACCGCCCTACTGAACCTGAGACGATCCACCCTGCCGTGTGCGACGTCTCTGTTGTAGTTGAGTCGCCTATCCCCAGCTGTCCGAGCGACATGGAAATTTAACGGGACCGCTGATCTATCCTGGATCAACCCTATTTGATCAAGGTAGAGGAATGCTTCCGGTGGAACGAAGCCGTTAGAGCGCACACTCTCATGATAAAGGTAATTGGGGTAGTAAGCCCCAGATATCAGGTTATTCGTTGAGGCCATTGATCTTGCAATGTGCCTTCGAGTCAGCTTAATTACGAAGTTGTCCACTCGTATTAGGTTCGCCCTGTTGTAAAGGACCTCATTAGGATAAAATTTTTTGTACTCCGACTCTGGTGTTCTGTACAAGCGAAGACAAGCCCTCTCAAACACCCGAATCTTTTCCATTAAGCTTGTTCGTACATTGAACCACACGGGACACGCAAATACCAGCATGGGCCTGATAAGGCCCATGTAGCAGATTATCTTTACCCTAGGTCGAGTTGGCTGCTATAAAACAGTCTCTTTGTGAGGGCAAAAGCGCCTTTAGCTCTGGCTAGAGCAGCATCCACATTTTTGTTAAAATACAGAAATTGATCTAGCCAGATCCCAAGGTATCTGACTACATTTCGACAGGCAAGAGGCTGTCCGTATTGTCCAATGATCGAGAACTTTCGCCAATTTTTTCTGGTATCCCTAGAGGCTGCAGACAACGGCGTCCTAAAAAGAATGGTTTCCGACTTCTGAAGGTTGATTTTCAACTTCCAGTCATCGCAAAATCGTCTTATCTTATCGAAGTCATGCTGTAAGAGAGTATTAATGACCTCGATTTTTGGACCTGTTCTGTACGCTATCAAGTCATCTGCGTACGCAATAGTATGGGGAAGTGAACCTATCAAGTTGCTTGTATAAATGTTGAATAGGATCGGCGAATTGACCGCGCCTTGCTGAAGACCATTTTTGATTTGAAATATTCCAACAGAAGTCACATCACCATTTTTCACGATGAACTGTCTGTTGGTTAGCATATTATAAAGAATGTACAAGAGTGGTTTACTGATCCCCAGACTTGCCAGCTTGTAGAAAAACCATACAGTGTCGAAAGCCTTCTCCAAGTCAACTAGGCAGATACCAGTACACTGTTTTTTGCCTTTATTCCATTGGATATCGGACACCAGTTTAGACGCGGCATGTGAGATAGCAT
This sequence comes from Volucella inflata, assembly GCA_928272305.1. NCBI lineage: Eukaryota > Metazoa > Arthropoda > Insecta > Diptera > Syrphidae > Volucella > Volucella inflata. Next base: position 149,671,453 of record OV743716.1, on the reverse strand, counting down.
GTCCTGCCTTAAAAACGAATTGATTATCCGGAATTATATGTTTGTCCTCAACCCACCTAGTCAAAGCTCTATTGATTGCTTTTTCGAACACCTTACTGATATTCGGAAGGAGACTTATCGACCGAAGATTCGCCGGATTGGATATATCCTTTTCCTTTTTGGGGATAGGTTGAACCACCGCCGTTTTCCAATGCGTGGGTATAATGTGCATTATTCATTGCATTATTAAACAGGGTGGTATAAATGTCCCCGCTTCCAGAGGAAGATGTCAAAGCACGATGTTCGGAATACCATCAATCCCCACTGATTTCTTACTTCTGATTGGTTCGAAGATCTCATGGAGTTCTTCCTTCGAAATGAACGGGGGTAGCTCACCTTCTCTGGCAATGACATTATTTGCCATATTTTCGTCGCTGAACCGGGTGAAACCAGAGCCCTCGGATCGCCAGTTCTCTACTTCATTTCGAATATGGAAGTTTTGCACCAAGACGCGATTATCATTGGCCTTGTATACTTCCTGGAAATTCGCCCCTATGGCCTCAACCTTCTCCTGTGGATCCTCGATCACAAAGAAGTCGTCATCAACAGCGGCCTCATTTGTATCAATGCCTGCTATTGTTAGTAACCGTTCGTTGTCTGTAGTCCGGGCTATTTTAAGACACTGAAGGTCGTTTTGATTTTTCCTCCGAAATAGTTTATTTATTTGCGGGAACATATTCGGGTTGCTGGTGTTTACAGCCCGAACCTTGTTGTTCCAATACAAACTTACAGCAATTCTGTAATTCTCTTTGATTAACATTTGAATATTTTTAATCGACGACTTCGGTGTCCTAATCTCTGGGTCTTGTCTGTCTGTAAACTGTCTGTATAAGTTTTTAAGTCTTGTCAGAAGTCTACTTTTCTGTCGGTGCAGTGCGTCAATAAGGATTGCGGAACAGATCTTCGTTAGTCGTTTGTTTATATCGCGGTATTATAGTGTCCATAGGTTGTTTAATTGTCTCGTCCATTCGTTTTAGGTATTTGTCGATCTCCTTCTTTGACAGATTCCTATTGGGTGGTGGGTGGAGCGTGTTCGAGGAGAGTGCTCTTGACAAGGTTGCGGAGAAACGTGTCCATCGAGTCTTACTGTAGTTGTAAGAATATCTTTGGACAAACTCCTCCAATTCCGCAATTTCGTTGGGAACTGTGATTTCGGTGCTAAAACCGCAATGGTCGCTGTCATACACGAATGTGCGCAGACAGTTAAGCGTTTGTGAATTCGTACCAGTCAGTCGTATACGTTCGTCGTACAGTAATAGATCCAAATAAGACCCGCCTCTGGGAAACTACGGGTTATCCGTCGCTTTAAGACCGAGTCTATACATGGCATCGTGCTGACCCCACCAATCGAGTAGTAGGTTCCCTCTAGTATTTGGCAAATTATTTCCTCAATCTCTGTGTCTAGCGTTAAAGTCCCCGCCGATTATAAATTATAATTCTCCCCCGATTCCAGCCTCAGAAGTCGAAAAAGTGTGTCGAGCTCTGTAATGAATAAGGTGGATTGTGAAGCCGCAGATGCATAAACAGAGGCCAAGTACAGCCGCTTTCCACTGCGGAGCGGGATGTAAATGATGACTGCCTCTAACACCCGGAACCTGCGTAACACTCCCTTTTACACTCTGTGGAATTCTATGCCTTCTTTAATGAAGATCGCGACACCGCCTCCACGTTGGGAGTTAGGCCGGTTGTTAGACCAGCTCTTATATACGGTTCACATTGCTGGACAATGTACGAAGCGTTTAAAAACAAAATGACGGCAGCGGAAATGAAAATGTTAAGGATGTCTAGTGGAGTCACTAAACGCGATTGCATTAGATCTACGCGTATAAGAGGAAGTCTACATATAAAGAATTCGGTAACCGAACAGCTTGAGGCGAATAGAATAAGCTGGTATTGCCACGTTCAAAGAAGATCTGCGGAAAATTCGGTTAAAAAGGCACTATCAACTACGGTCACTCCAGCTGTAAGAAAACGATGTCGGGAAAAGAATTCCTGGATTTCTCAGATGGCAAATGCACAACAACACCTGGGGCTAACCACTGAAGCGATGCAGGACCGAGCAGTATGTAGACGCGTTCTGCGGTCTGCGACATTAGCCAACCCCATAAGCGGAGCAGCAGCGATGCAGTACAAATGGGAAACTCGTTACGCATAAGTTCGTATAACGATGAAAGGGTTAATAAAAGGATAAGAAGAAGAAGAAAAAGGAGCGTAAGAACTCTAACATATATTTTATTCATAAGTAACAATAAATGAAAAGGAATTAAATTGTAATAACGAATGAAAAACAATTTTATAATAATGAAGCGATCTACTCAGAAGTCTTCGCTCAATAGCTGAGTGCAATGAATCTGCTTCCATTTGTGTGTGGCCCTTGTAAAGGTACTCGTATATTTGAATGATTGTTATGTTGTGAATTACAGATGTATTCAGCAATGCATTGGACAAACCGGCGTTTCTAATTTGGCCTGTACCATCATCGCTTCAAAATATCTGTTTTATCTGTCATGTGAGGAAGAATATTGAATTCAATGAAATTAACAATAATTGAAGAGAACTCAATCGCAGTAAAAGCACCTTCAGTCTCATTCCACAGGAAATAATAAGCTTCATGGGTCTTTTTATTGTAAATTGTGAAATTATGAACAGCTCCTACTTTGTTATTAGGAGCTAGCAACACAGATTGCATGTCCATTGCCAATACAATGTTTGATGTTTCAGCAATTTTGTCATGGCTCTTTGCAACCCTTGCTTCCTCTTTCAGTACAATATGTTGTTGATATGCTTCTTCAGTTAAATTTTCAGTTTTGTCGGCGACACATGTAACAGACTGGTCTTTTCTCGGTCGAAATAGTGATAAGTTCATTTTAAAGAACTCATCACTTAATGTCGTTTTTGAAACAGGGGCCCTCTTATCTTGTTCCTTTCAAAAGGTATTTGAATAAAACCAATAAAGATCTTGTTTCGTTTGCCAGATCGGTTCCATCGGTTTGGTTTTCCATCTGAGTTCCCTCTTTTAAAGATATTTCTCAAGTTACAGGATTATTTGATCACAGATGGATACGCTTCAAGGTGAATTTCCAAAATAGGGCATGTATCTTTCAAAGGAATCCCAACCACCTGCGATAACATTGATAACTTAGACAGGGCGGTAGGAAATCTTAATAGGGCACTAAAAATGGCGTTCGAGAAAGCTTGTCCAGCTAACCGAGCACCCAAAAGGGCCCAGCCGAGATGGTGGAATACGGAAATAGGTCTTAAAAGGAAAGAGGTAAGGCAGCTCTATAATTGGGCGAAGCTTTTCAAATGTGACACTCCGTGGAATGAGTACTACGATTGCAAAAGGCAATTTAAGTAGTTAGGAAATCGAAAAGGGCGTCATGGCAGAGGTACAGACGAAGTTGCAAGGTTACGCAAAATGCTTTCAAAAGAAGCGTGCGTCCCTAGCTTCCTCAGGAAAAACGACGGAACATGGGCTGAAAGCAGCCAGGAAGTTCTGGTAACGCTAATGGAAACCCATTTCCCTGGATCCACATTATCAGCTGACTCCCGCTTGCCACGGCACACTGATGACATCAATTCTTCCCTCTCCGAAGGACAGATTGGTGTTCTTATAAACCAGGAAAAAATACGGTGGGCTAATCAATCCTTTAAACCGTATAAATCCCCCGGCCCGGATGGCATTCTACCCATTATGCTGCAGAAAGCGCCGGAGGTAGTCATCCAAAACATTGTGGAAATTCTGAGATACAGTTTGAAAACGGGCTATATTCCAAATGCATGGAGAGAAGTTAAGGTAGTTTTCATACCTAAGGCCGGCAAGGAAATCTTCATTCTTGTTCTTTTCTAATGTGATGTTCAAGATATTGAGCATTTTCAACCCCCATTTTGACGAGGAAATACAAAAAATTGTTTTCATGTTAAAATCCAACGGTTATTTTAGACGAATAATGTGCATCTCCTTTTCTTATTGAAAAGTGATGAGAATGCAGACTGTGTAACTCCTTTTTTATTTTTGCACAGATTTGTGGGAAAACAATACAGGCATGGAGTTAAAAAATGATTTGCACTGCACTTACCGTAAATTCTATCGATATATTCATTTTGTTCCCTTCAAAGTAACCTCCATTGCAAGCAATACAGATATTCCAACGCTTCCTCCAATCTTCGAAACAATTTTCATAAGCCGATGACGAAACCACGAGTTGTTTCTCCACAATTCTGGCCTCTTGCAATGAACATTTTCTTCAAACGACTTAATGCGCTCACGTAAGACTCATTATTTACTGACTGGCAGGAAAGAAAATCGGAAGTGGACCAAAACACGACAATTAAAAAAAAAACGGGCAACAAAGCCTTGATTTAGGATCGACTCTCTCGTTGTGTTTTGAGTTTAGGCTCGTCTGAGAAGCGCCATTCCAATGATAGGTGGTTTGTTTCGATGTTATATTCATAGCCCCATATCTCGTCACCGGTAACGATGCGAAAAATTCAGCACTCTCGGCACTAGCCGCGCTTCAACTCGTTTCATGCCAAAAGCATCATGCCAACATCAGCTGATATCTTCTTTATGCTCATACGATGATCTGCGAGGGGAATTGCCTTTTTTTAAACCCAGTACTTACTTCAGACATTTTTATCTGTCAAATCAATTGTCAGATTGGAAACTGTCAACTTATTTTTATTCAGAAGTCTTTGCAATTTTGTCTTGATGACATCCCCGACGACTTAATCGAATATCAGAGACAGCTATTTGCCATATTGTTCACCCTTTTCGCACAACATTTTCTTTTGCTGATGCGTGGCACCGAGACGCATAAGAAGAGTGCGTACTAAAGAGAATACTGCATTCGTTCAAAAGAGTGTCGAGTTTACAACAGCAAAGATCTTAGTTTGAAGTCTTACAAGATTGATCTATAAAGATCTTGTTTCGTTTGCCAGATCGATTGAGCTCGTGTAAGATGCCTGTAGATTAGTTTCTTTGAGCATGCGTAAAGTCGCTACTTTACGCTGACCAATTAAGGACAATTAATGCATTGGAGGCCAACATTATTCGTGTTGGCTTAAAAAGTGATCCAAAACTTTATCTTTCGGATAACATTCTTGGTCACAGCTTCGTGGTTGTTAAGGACTTCATCGACCTTGGCCCCAATCACTTCCTCGCTAGACGAAACTGGTCCTACAATAAGATTTTATCATATTGCCAAAAAAACAAGGCGCAGAGGCTTCAACTTTATAGACAGCGGATGAAGAAGTAATTGACTGTCCCGACTGATCTTCGATCCAGTTTATATTGACGGGAATGTAAAAAGATGTCCGATAACTAACTCTACGTCCTGTACACAGACATAAGTAAAGTCAGCCGTCTACACATCCAACGTCTGAGGTTACATGTTGAGCGAATGAATGCTATAGTTCTAGCCTAAAGAGGCTTCGGGTCTAAGCGTGAGGGACGGCGCGGTACAAGTACATCTAATGTGTCTCACGAAATTATAAGGAGACTTCAACTTACTTAGATCGCGGCGCTGGAGGGAGCTGGCGGGAGATCGTGTTAGAAGGAGAGGCTGGGTGGTTAAGCCCCACTTTCATCCGGGAATTCACAGTTCACTTAAAGTAATTAAGTATCAGCCTCACTTTTTTAGGCGACTGATGGACAATTTTTTCCAATCAAGTTGATGTCACTGAACAACTTCTAAAATTTGTCATGGTATCTCTCTCTTCTAAAAATACACAGTGTGGTAAATAATATCCCGGACTGGCTCTAGAAAACAATATTAAAACACGATTTCTGTTTATTTTTCGGTGTTTTTATAAGAAATATTCTTCTCCCAACTCAATACTTGTAACAGCGATTAAATAGTGATTCATTTTGCGGAATTGCCACCAGTTTCCGAGTCGAAGCTGCTTTAATGATCGGAATGTCGTCAAAAAGCATCCTTTCAACTTCAATTTCAATTTCGGGAACAAAGAGAAGTCGCGCGGTGCTAAATCAGGCGAATACGTCGGATGATTTAACACACATACTTGACCTCGAGCCAGAAATCTCTGGTGCAACAGAGACCAACTTTGTTCTGCCCGTGTATATGGTTCGTATAGCCTCCTTGTTGATGTCTTAGGCCCATTCCATCATTCTCAGTAAAGCATGACTTGATGTATGTGTTCTCCCCAAATCTATTCTCCTTCTGCTTCATATAGCACAGCATGAATACTATCCAATTCGGGAGAGTTGTCATACTGATGTTTAGACGTGACTTACTGAATTTTCTGCCCCTACCAACACGTTGTTTGGTAGAACTTCCGAAATTGATTTTAGGAGTAAAATTTCTCCATCTTCATGTACACTAAACTTTTCGACCATAGGATTCCTTTCAAGTTTTGAGATTTAAAACGTCGTGTAGATTTGGACGAAATACTCCTAGTTAAAGCTGATGGTTTTGCCGAGCAGTTCTTCTCTGGCCTGTATCTTTTGTATGCATGTGAACGCATACCGGGCTAAAGAGTGCTGCTGACTGAGCGAACAGCAGCTTTAAACGTGATCCAGGATTTCAGCACTAGAAATGGGTTTCAAAACGATCCACTTCAAATTGAAGTTGTTTCCTTAACTATGAGGAGAAAGCTGACTATTCGAACTCACCTAGGCAAATGGTCTAAATAAATGGTTGTCTTCCTGTATAAGAAATTTACAATCGAAAAATTCGATGCCAACAGCGCTTTCTGGCAAGACATGAGCCTTTGCCCCAGGAAGGGGCTTTTAAGTCAACATTAGACTGCAAGTCCATTACTTTTTTTTACCAGACTATATTGTCTGTCTCAATGAATGTCTTTAATTCCGTTCTCATGTATATGCCATCTGATGTAACGCCATAAAAAATACAGTGTGAAATCGACTTTCTTTCCTTCTGCAAAAGACTAGTTGTGGCTAGAATCTGAGTCAGGAAAGGAATGTAGTTGGGTATTCACCGTGGCTTCAAAATTTTGCACGCGGTGCCTTAGTCATAGGAACACGACAACATTTTCTATATTAGCTATAAAAACTTGCATTAAGCTGAGATATACGTAATCCTAATGGCAACGAAGAATATCTATAGCGATAGTTGCACTATAGTCCTTCTGTCTCTCAATCGAGCTTAAGAATGCAAGACTTCACTGCATATTGCTTAAATTCAAAGTCACAATTGGACCACGGGATATGAAGTCGCAGATGAGCTGGTTAGCCATGGTTGAAGACCAGAACCTTCGTTAGGACTTCAGTATCTTGAGTTAGGTCTTGCTACCAGAAATGAAGTAGGTGAAGATCTTTTGGAACTCTTCATTTAACAAGAGTGCTACCGAGCTACAATACATGGCGCTAAGATAACTCCTTTGCGAAAGCTGTTTAGGAGGCCAAATGAATCAACATAATAAAGCGCTGTACAGAATACCTATAGCTGAAGAAGAGCAGAGTGGAATCATAGAAGTGGGAATAAAAGCGAATGTTGCCATTCATATCCGCATTTTTGTAGAAATTGGTAAAACATGGGGCTGCCCTGTGTCAGCTAGAAACTCACTTATTTGGTTAATATTTTGAATATCTCGGCGTCTTTTTTGAGCATAATCTACAGACTATTTACCAGTATGTAGACCAAACTGACTTAAACACTTAAATTTGATTTTAAGAATCTGTCTTAGGTCACACAATAAGTTAATCCAACCAACTGACATGTTGACACACAGAACAGCACCATACTGTCTTTTGTTGTATTAATAACAAAAAGAAAACAGAACTTACAAAGTGACAATAAAAATAAACAATAAAGCTTGAAAAAAACACTTCCCTTAGAGCACACCAATTTGATTTGGTTTTTCCATAAAGGATGACACTCTGCTTAAAGTACGTCATCGTATTGAACACAACTTCTCGAAGACAAGCAATCCTCTTGGAAGTGCTTCAATTATTGATTCCGCTTTCAGTCGAGTGTATCTTTTAGGTTAAAAGTGAAAATCAATAAAAACCCAATTGTCATTGGCATACACAACTGAGCCCGAGGCAGTGACACTGTGAAGGGATGAATGGATAGATAGATGAATCTGCATAAGGCTTTTGCACTTGTGCTCTCAGATTGTTCTTATACTTGTGCTTGCGTATAACCCCACATGTATCTACTTCAGAAAAGAAAAAGCACACAAAAAACTGAAGAACAGACGTCAGCTTCAGACGATTAAGTGACATTGTTTCATTCACCTTGACGTGTGATGATGCACACACATTGATGAACAACTTAACAGAGAACTATGGCTATATACAGACTTTGGCTCTCAAAGAAAAAAAAAAAAATTATTCCGCTCATATTTCCGTGCAAAGTAGATACATATGTGTGATGGATCTACCTATTGGATTGACCTTAACATTTTAATTAGAAGCTCCTTTCAATGCAAGCAAACAAATACAATGTTTTACATGCTGATGTTGTTTCTATTTTACATATGACTCATATCATAGCTACACACGTCACACTTTGACGTCACTTATGGTATTCCATAAGATAGCGCCACTCAACTCTAGAGAATACGGTTGTGAAAGTCGTTTTTTCAGAGGAACTTTACATGGCCCACAATTTGAAGGAAGCCTAAATTTGTAAGTCTACAGCGAAATAGTTCCCAAAACTCCAACAAAGTATATCAGTTTTCTAGGAGGCGACTGTTCGTCGGGTATGTTCTTTACAATTAACATTAACTAGCAACATTATTCAAAACAAAAACTACCTATTTGAAACTATGAAAAACGTCCTAAGGACAAAGATCTCCAACTGGGAAATGGCGATCTTCGGATCAGCAAACCGTCAATGATGTGTCTTACACTGCTTCCAACTGCATAAAGCAACTGAAGTCAGTAGAGTGTACTGTACATGTAACGAGACCATCTAGAGTTGAAACCTACACAAATTTATGTAAGAATTGCCTTAAAGCAACAAGTCCTCCTGGTAATATTGTATCCTTGGGTATTCTAGAAACTATTGAGCTATATCCCTGATGATCTATCTAACGAAACGCTTATCTTTTTTATCACCATTGTGCCGAGAGCAAAGAAATGATCCAGGAATATAAGCAGGTGTAAGTACTAAACAAAAAAAACATCACTCTCAGCACGTCCAAATAGCTGTAGCTACACAGTGACACTCGATCCCTACCAGTATATTTTGTGGGAACTGAAATATAAGTACGAGTAATATAAGCCGGTTGACATTCTATAACCTAGATTGGTTCAACAGTGCTCAATTACTCGACAATAACAGGATAGACAAATCGTTTAAGGCAATTTATATGCCAAGCTACGGAAGGAATACATCTTTTGAAGTACAGCCTCCAAGATGTCATGTCCGAAAACTGACATAGGCTAATTAATTTTGCGGCGTAATGTGATAGAATTAAAGCCAGCATATAGTTTCTAGACCTTGATATCTATAAAGCAATCTGGTTACTGATCAACAAACTGATCATATTCCGACGCAAGATACTTTTTCAAGTATTTTGGATGTTCATTATCTTGTTCTAGCCAAGATATAAGGTCTAACGAGGGTTATCTGAAAAGTTTCCGACCGAACAATGATACAAGACATTTTTTCTAAAAATAGTCTCCTTGTACACACTTCTCCCAGCGATGCTTCCATGTCTCTAACCCGTCCAAATAGTAATTGGCGTTTTTCTCTGCAAAATAATTGTACACGAAGGTGAGTGCCTCCTCATTAGACGAAAATCTCTGCCCTCCGAGCGCAGTTTTTAGATGAGGGGACAAAAAGAAGTCGCTTGGGGCTAGATCTGGTGAATAAGGCGGATGGTCAAGCAGTTCAAACCGTAATTCATGGATTTTCGCCATGGCAACCCCTGAGGTGTGAGACGGCGTTTTGTCTTGGTGAAAGAGGATTTTTTTTTCTGCAAATGTGGCCGTTTTTCCGCAATTTCTGCCTTCAGCTTGGCAAGTAATAATGCGTAGTATGCTCCTCTAATGGTTTTTTCCTGTTTGAAGATAATCGATTAAGATAACTACTTTACTATTCCAAAAAACAGTCGCTATCACTTTCCCAGCCGAAAAAAACAGTTTTTGCTTTTTTTTGAGCCAGCTTGTCCACTGTTTTGACTGAATTTTTATTTCGGGCGTATAAGGGTGTATCCAAGTTTCATCTACAGTAATTAATTGGCGCCAAACTTGCCAACAGAGCGTTGGAAATGTTGGACTAACGTAAGCAAACGCGGCACCAAACGCACAGACAGCTTTTTCATGCCTAAATCCGGATATAATATGTAACAAACACGTTCTTCGGACATTTTCATAACTTCTACTATGTATCTCTCTCACTTTAATTCGGCGGTCGTCTAACACCATTTGGTGAACTTATCGTCAGTGGTTGCAGTTTTTGGACGTCCCGAACGTTTATCATCTCCCAAGCTCTTACGGCCACGTCTAAATTGAGCTGCCCAAAATTTCACTGTGGTAAATGATGGTGCAGAGTCGCCATACAGAGAGTCCAACTCATTTTTGATTTGATTAGGCGTATTGCTTTTCAAAAACAAAAATTTACTATAAAAAACGCTCGATACTCAATTTTTTCCATTTTCACAAAAAACACTCACATCGACTCACTCAAATGACTGTCAACTAAAAACTGCGCGTCCAAAATGACTGAAACTCCGGTAAGTAACTGTCAAATGATGCACAACTAGCATTCACTAGCTTTTATTGACGAGTGCCGCCATCTTTACGTTGCGGTCGGAAACTCTTCAGACAACCCTCTTATATACGAGTGCATGATAATGAAGAGTTGACACAGTTCAAAGCGTTTCCTTTGTTGACCAACATTGCACAGATTCCATTCATCGGGTATGATTTCGTCCGAACATATTTTATAGACAAGTTGGTTGATGCTTCTTACTCTACTACCGCAACTCTACTAAGATATATCCTTGTTCGTCTCTACAGCCCTCGGTTTGGTGTTTGTTTCTGTGGCATGTTTCTTACCTTTTCCTAAATTGGGCAAGCATCTCTCAATTTCCTCGACCGCACGCTCCTCGTGCTCTTTCTGTTTCCTCCTGAGAAACCCAAATTCGTTTTCCCTCATTTGCACATAGAGCTCGTAAGCAGCTCTAGTCTCGTTATGCAGCGCCGTCTTGTATGCATCTTGCATAGTGCTCGCATTCATTCGTGGTCCAACCATGGGTTTCATTGTGGTTGTCAAATGAAACTCAGCACACCAGAATGGTGTCTTCAATACTTTATAATGGCGGCAGTGGACTTCTTCAGAGATTAGGAGAGACTCATTCGGAAAAGGATTTGGCGATCTCTTGCGATTGAAATTGTGCACAGCATTAACTTGCCTAAACGTTGCTTAGAGTGCCCGCAACTGTACCATGGCTACAACGTGGTAATGGTTCGATTCGATGTTGACTAATTGGAAAGTTCGGACCTCCACAATACTGGGGGAGAGTCTTCCATCGATCACCAATGTGGTCACGATTCACGGTTAATTGATCACGAGTTCTCATGGTCATCTTGAGTATATCGAGATTTAGGAACCGAGTGTTAGCTACCACAACGTTCCGCCTCGTCGCAAGGATGCCAACCAAAGATACCGGGTCTTTGCATTAAGATCGCCGAAAAAAAATGTTTGTGTCATAGCTAAGGCATACCTTGAAGGTCTTGCTCACGAGCTCGTAGAGTTCGTCGTCATCTTTGTCCTCTGTGAGGGCGGGAGCACATATAAGGCAAATGTTTGCAAATTTAGCCTTGATACGGATTGCTACTAGGCGCTCGTTTACATGCCGGAAACCCAAGACCGTTTGCTTAATTCTGCCTCCATAAACAAAATCCGCATCCAAATAGGCATTGCTTCCGCCGTCAATAACAATCGCCGAAGAAGATATCGCAGTTATTCATTCTCTTTCTGTCCCTCACATCCCATCGCATTTCTTGGATTGCGATAATGTCTGCATTGCAGCAGTCTAGGGCTTCCACTAGTTGTTCGGCGGGACGTAGCCTGTTAAGGGACTTTAAATTACACGTGCATATCCGAAGTTCGTTGTCCTTAAGTCGTTTGCATGGGTTGTCAACAGTAGATCCATCCCTATCCGAGGCTTGTTTACGTTTCGGAACTTTTGTATTTTTTTCATTGCCGGGCAGATACCCCACCCGCACAACCCTCAACCTGGAGGGCGAGTTCTATTTAAGATACCCCTACGGCGAGACTTTGGTTAGATCGGAGCTAGTAACCCGTTCTGGGTTGTCAGTGCTGCCGGTGGTTCACCATCTTTTTTCAAGATCCTGACATAGTCTCCGAATTTTTTACTGGCCTGAGGTCCAAATGCGAGTATGTTGGAGTAAAGTCTCATTTCGGTTATTCTAGAATTTTCATCATTGCTTCCATATATTATGGGAATATTATCATCTGTCCAGTTTAAAGCGCTGCTATTTTTATCTGCTGGTCAGCACTCTCGCTTATGAGTTTGACAAGTCGAGTCTGGATGAACATCGACCAGTACCCGATGGATGACAGTTGCAATAGTGGGTATTTCCAGAGTGACATCTCTCAGCGCCTAATAAACACATACACTCGATTAACTTTAATTTTGACACACTAATCCAACAAATCGCGTCAAAACTATCGAATTCCATCATCTGAACACATTTTTATTTTCATAAATAAAATTCATATAAAATCAGAAACTTTAATTACATTTCACTGCCCTTGGGTCAGTGGTATGAAAACCCTCGTAATCCTCTGAAACTATGAGAATGCACAAAAAAAAAAAAAACATTTCCTGGATCTGAGAACGAGTGCATCATTCCATTGCAGATATGAATACCCCTAGCCGCAAACTCGTACCCGTTTCAACCTCGATTTAAAGTCGGTGGTTTTCACTGTAATTTCTTTTTTTCAAAATGAGGTGGTTTTGTGTTATTTTTTTGTTTTTTTGGTTTTCTGTCACTTTTTATTTGCCAATGATTTGAGGTTGCTATGCTCGTACAAAATGGAAATTCCACCAGATGAACGAGTATTTGGAATGAGCACCCGTATCTATGCCACAGCAGTATACAAAAGTGTGCACTCGAAATGTAGCTGCCGCATATTAGACTATATAACTACTCGTGGATACGAGTACGAGTAGTATGTTTAGTTTAGTTTTATTTCTGCACAATCAGTTTTTGGCAGCCGGTTACTCGTACTGCGCTATTGTTACCGCAAGTAATCACACTATGTATGTAGTTCGTTTATTGGATTCTCATTTGTTGGTATTTTTCATGACCTGTTTTGAAGACTTGTAATAATGTCTAAAGGATTTGAAATTAGGATTTGTCGCTGATATAAATAGAAACAATGAAAAAGGATTGGAAATTTGGTAATGAGACATACCGGACTGGGGTTTTAATCGGCCTCGCTTTTCTGCAGGATAAGTTTCCAGGCAATGAACTAGCCCATTGTAGTTTTTATATGTTTCTTTTAAGGACTTTTTCTTACCTTCGTAGAGAGATGAGTAGGTGCGTTGGGGATACCTGCTGGTATTTTGCACGATGTAGTGTCCTGTAGCTCCTCTTTACACTCGCAATCACATGCTGGTCTCAATCAGCATTTGTAATCCGAATCCTATTCATCAGCATTGCTCTATCCATTAACTAAGGATTCCTTTATGCCGTGTTGTCTGGTCGAGTTGCACATGCCGTCAAAAGTTGCCCCTTATGTCAAGAAAATACCCAGGGTGTGCTCTTTGTCAAATGTGTCTTCTATTTTGTCCAATCGATTTTAAAACGCACTGCAGTATTAGCTACCAAGCATGTTGCACCTTAGAAAGGATGCACCCGCAGAGCTATTAACAAGTTCCTGCGCGTAACTATTCTGGATGCAATTCTCCGGACGGCAGTGTCCGGTGATGTGACAATGCTGCAGCAATCCCTTCATTCGATACATCACACTAAGACAAGAAGTCCTGAGCTTCCGGCATGTCAGCGAGCGCCTCGTAGCAATCCGCATCAAGGCTAAATTCGCCAATATTAGCCTGATATGCGCGCACGCCCCCACAGAGGACGCAGATGGTGACACCAAAGATAGCTTCTACGAGCTCTTAACAAAACCTACGAGTAATGCCCTAGCTATGACATTAAAATTGACACGACTCACCTTCGACAACAGATTTTTGCTAATCGACCTTGGGGCGGGGGAAAACATCGTCGTACCTAGTACAAGCCCTGAATCGAAGTTTGTAAAGACAAACAAGGGAACGTCGTAGTAGAGTCGCACTCGATGCCGAGAATGTGGAAAGGTTACTATATTTCTGTAGATTGTATGATGATGATAAGTGATGATAGCAATATCTAAGCTGAAGTCTAACAAAGCTGCTGGAGAGAACGGCCTAACTACCGAGCTTTTCAAAGCGGCAAGCGATGATATGATCGGACGAAAGTATGCCCGATAAATGTAACTCCAGCATTGTTTGTCCGGATCTGAATAAAAGAGACACTCTAAACTGCGCCAACTACAGCTACAAAAAAGGATTTAGACAAGGCGACGCGCTGTCATTTTTCAACATCGTACTTGAAAGAATAGTGCAAAACTCACAAGAAAACACCAGAGGCACAATCTTTCAAAATTCCGTTCAATCGGAAGAAAGCACGTGATGTCAGTGGCGCTTTCGCTAGTACTGAGGCGGAAATGGCGAAAATGAGTTTAGCGGTCAATGAGGGCAAGACTAAGTATATGCTGTCAAGCAAAAAGGACAACCAACACCGACGCCTCGGGCAGAACGTCAACTTAGACAGATATAACTTTGAGGTAGTTAAGGACTTTGTCTACCTAGGCTCCGCTATAAACATAGACAACAACACCAGCGCTGAGATTAAGCGAGAAATAACTCTTGCCAACCGCTGTTTCTTTGGACTAAGAAGGCAATTGAGTAGCAAAGCCCTCTCTCGGACCGAAGTCACCCTTAATAATCGCGGTCCTGCTCTATGTCGCAGAGGCATGGACATTATCAAAAATGGATGAGAGTGTCCTTGGTTGCTTCGAGAGAAAAATTCTTCGGGCGATCGAGTGGAGGAAGAGATACAACGACAAACTGTATGGACTGTACAGCGACATGGGCCAAGCCAGAAGAGTGAGGATCCAAAGACTGAGATGGCTGCGTCATGTAGAGCGCATGGACACTAATGCTCCGGTCCGAAAAGTCTTCGAATCCGCCCCCGAGGGACAGCGCAGTAGAGGAAGGCCAAGATTCAGGTAGCGCACGCAAGTGGTAGGGGACCTCAGCCAATTTAGCGTGCGAAACTGGAGGCAGTTAGCCAGGGATCGAGCTGGCTGAAGACGTTTGTTGACTGAGGCCCATGTCCACCCCGGACTGTAGCGCCATTTAAAGAAGAAGAAGAAGACTGTAAGCTTAAGTGGAAGCAGACGGCAATCAATTTGGAGTGCCTATCCGAATGCAAATCACAAATAACTTCGTAAAATATGGAGGATCAAGTTCACACTGTAACTTACGTAGGGAAAGACTGAATTATTTTTTGTAAGCCTGTTGTAGAGTTTTAAAATCATTCTTAACAGCGAATTCCCTTTTTGTTTTAAACAAAATCAGACCTTTTCATTCTTAAAGCATTGGCGACCGAGAATTTAACATTGATTCTGTTTAGGAGAATGTTCTCCATATCTGAATGGAGTTCTGCTGAAAAATGCCAAAACAGTCAGTAAGAAATATTGTATCTCAACTGTCAAGAATAAAACAATAAATCAAATAAATTCGAAGAATCCCAAATCAAATCTTTTTATTTAAATCTAACAAACTGCATCCGCAATTTATGCTTCCGTTCGCATGTTTCAGTTCACTTTCCTCTCTCATATAAATAAGTCAAATTGCTTAAAGGAAAATTAAACATCAACTGCTCGTATAACAACAACAGAAGGAGGAGGAGGCAGCAGCAGCAGTAACCGAAGAAAGAGCGGGAGAGAGGGAGAGATGGAGAGAGCTCACTGATTACTTAATATTTGAGCGAAGCAAACAAGCTTTATATTTTGCGTCGTGAGTGTTTGCTTTGCATTGCTTTCTATACCTTGAATCATAGAACATCTACAGTTAAGTTAATCGAGATGGAAAAATCTACAATTTATCTACTTCAATTGAGTTGATTTTACTTATATATATATATGTACTCGTATGTACGGTAATACCCGCACATCTGTATGTACAGAGATATTTTATTGAATTGATTTTACTTGTCAAGCTAACTTATGAGAAAACTATGAAACCTAAAATGTACCCTCTAACCTCAAAACTCCTATTCCCACTCACTCCTAGATGTACATTCTGCAACCTCAACCCCCAGCCCGAATACAGAGATAAATGATTTTAATGATTTTGCCGTTCTTGTTTATTGCAGATTACCGACAAATGTAATTAGGACGTGTTGTACCCTAACGCTCTAATGCAGACGATATGGTAAGTGTGGATGCAGATACGAGTATGTTCGTACTTTGTACCTACTCTCGTATTCGTATCTATGTATGTGTTGTGAAACTTTATCCATAAGTTTGTTGACGGATTTATTTGAAAATTGTGAGCATGAATAGTGTGAAAGATTGATGGGGAAACTACGAAATGAAGTTGTGGAGAAATTTCCATTCAAGTGGGAGGATTTGATCTTTATTTAAGGAAGTGAAATGAATACAGGGTTTGGTTGTGATGTGGGGGACTTGTCGGGCTTTAGATTTTCCAAATTTACGCAGTGGTTTCTTTGGTGAGAGTATCTATGCACAGCTAGTTGACGAACACTTTTTGGATTTGATTGTGTAAGATGCGGCACTGATTACCACTGTCTGGTATTTTAGATTCCACGATAATTATTTTGCACATCTAAATATATAAAAGAGAGTGACGTTAGTTACTACGCTTATAACTCAAGAACGCCTTGACCGATTTCGATGATTCGCACCAATTCGGACTGGTCTCCGGCCAAACAAGAAGAATACTCAAGAAAATTCCCGAAAAATCCCCGAAAAAAAAAGTTATGAAGAAAATTAATTTGCCCATACATTTATGTTTACGTTACGTTGTGACAATTTTTTGTTTTTGTAGCAATTTTTTGTGTCGAATGCTGGTTCCGGTATTGCCAGTAGATGGCGTTGGGTGCATCAACTTTTGACAGCTGATTTATTTGCACCAAACTACTTACGGAGGAGTACATTCATTTACGCGATGCAATTTGCATCGAAGGAGATGCAGCTGATATTGTTGGGTTGACCATTTTGCCTGCGACGTGCGTTGGCAGCCCACGTCATATGCATGAATATGCGCAAGATGCAATGACATATGTACGTCATTACGGCCGTCCAGACCTGTTCATCTACTTCACGTGCAATCCAAAGTGGATAGAGATTGTTCAACTGCTGCTTCCTAGCCAAACATCAAGTGATCGGCACGTTATAACCGCACGTGTATTCAGGCAAAAAATCCGGTCGCTGATGGACTATTTTGTTAAGCATCGTGTCTTTGGGGACACTCGCTGTTGGATGTATTCGATTGAATGGCAAAAAAGAGGCTTGTCGCATGCGCACATTTTCATTTGGTAAGTCGAAAGAATGCAACCAGACCAAACTGATGACATCATATGTGCCGAGATTCCTGATCCCGAAATCGATCCAGACCTGCATGATGGCGTAATTACAAACATGATTCATGGACCGTGGGGCGCCATTAACCCACAATCACCGTGCATGGTCGACGGCGAGTGTTCCAAGCGTTATCCACGAAATTTGACTGATGAAACCATCACTGGCAACGATGGTTATCCACTGTATCGGCGTCGATCATCTGATGATTGTGGTAGAACAGTCAAAGTGAAAAGAAATGATTTTGCTGTCGACAACTCTTGGGTTGTTCCATATTGGCTACTTCTTTCCAAAACATTCAAGGCGCATTGTTACGTGGAGTATTACAATTCAGTGAAGTCCATCAAGTACACCTGCAAATATGTCAGGAAAGGCAGTGAAATGGCTGTTCAAGCTCCTGATCCCAATGATGAAATAACGCGCTATCAAGTTGGTCGATACGTAAGCTTCAATGAGGCGATTTGGCGTATGTTCTCATTTCCCATTCACGAAAACTATCCGACTGTGACACATTTGGCAGTGCATCTGGAGAACGGTCAACGGGTTTATTTCACTTTATTTCAAAACACACCAGCAACCACATTGACCAGTTTCTTCTCGATTAGCCAAAGTGATCCGTTAGCACCTACGACACTTTACTCAGAGATGCCGCGTTATTACACTTGAAATGCTTCATCGAAGAAATTTCAACGTCGAAAGCAAGGCGAAGTAGTTCCTGGTCATCCGGATGTGCGTTCTACTGAAGCTCTTTACCGTATTTATACAGTACATCCGATGAATGATGAATGCTTTTACTTGCAACTATTGCTGGTGAATGTTCGTGGGCCGACATCATTTGAATCACTTCGAACTGTCAATGGTGTAGTGTTGCCGACATTTCATCCTGCATGTAAGGAGCTCAATTTGCTTGAAAACGATACGAATTGGGACACGACAATCGCTGAAGCAACTGTATCCGCATCTCCAAGTCAGATACGCACATTATTTGCGATCATTATTCCAACATGTTTTCCATCGAATCCACGTGAATTGTGGGATAAGTACAAGGATGACATGTCAGAAGACATTTTGCATCGAGTGCGTGTGCGGCAGTTTGTTAGTCGGGGTAGGAATGCCATCGCCAGATCGTGGAAATAACGACGCTTTCGAACAAGAATTGCAGCATGAACGTAAAAGCGACACAAATGCATTAAGCCAATTGGTTCGAACGAATGTACCTTTGTTGGAGTGTACGATACGATGGTGAAGCCCGGTGGCACTGGCAAGACATTCCTCATAGCGGAGTAGCGGAATAGCGGTTACGCTGCTGGAAGGTTGTCGAACCGCACATTTGGCATTGAAATTGCCATTAAACCTTCAAGCGGTTGAAGAACCAACATGTATCATAGCGAAACATTCAAAAATGGCCAAAGTTTTGGTAGCAGCAAGCAAAATCATTATCTGGAAAATACCACGATCGACCGCGAGATCATTGCTTGCCTCAAACATGCGAGTTACATTGCTAAACGATCCATCTGCCGAAGTGTTCTCTAATCAACTGCTTACTATCTGTAATGATCGTGTTCCTGTCGACGCATCGAATGGATTGATTTCGATCCCGCCGAATTTTTGCAATTTCGTCTCAACGAAAGAGGAGCTCATCAACAAAGTGTTTCCGAACATCATTGCTAATCACAAAAACTACGATTGGTTGAGTGAAAGAGCAATTTTAGCGGCAAAGAACAAGGATGTGGATCATTTAATTCAAAATCAAATCGTTGGTTCCCCGCATTCCTTCAAATCTATCGACTGTGTAACAAACGAAGACGAAGCAACAAACTATCCAACAAAGTTTTTGAATTCATTGGATGTGCCTGGCTTGCCACCGCACAATTCACAATTGAAGGTTTGGTCAGTCGTTATCATGCATCGCAATCTCAATCAACTAAAATTATACAACGGAACGCGTTTAGCGGTCACAAAACTCATGAGTAATGTGATTCACGCGAGAGTACTAAAAGGAAAGTCCAAAGGTGAGGAACTTCTCATTCCGAGAATTCCAGTGATCGCAACCGATATGCCATTCGAGTTTAAGCGAATCCAATTTCCAATTCGTCTCGCATTCGCCATGACGATCAAAAAATCACAAGGCCAATCATTGAGTGTTTGTGGACTGAATCTGGAAAATGAATGTTTTCCATACGGTCAACTGTATGTCGCATGTTCCCGTGTCGGAAAACCATCCGCTTTGATCGTTTTCGCACTTGTTTATCGTTTATCACAGAGTGCTTCAATGAGGGGAAATACAATGCAAAATCGACCCGACCGCAACCCATCCAGCAAATATTTCAACGCAAAGCATCAATTGCAATGGACATTTGACCACAGATTTTCTGCAATTTGAAATGACGCAGGGCGACACCTGCGGGTTCAGCTAGTTGTGTCATAAATAGCATCGATACATGTCGTTAGATCGTGCCAGTTTGCTTGCCACTTGAAGACTACTCAAACCCGTACTCGTATCTTTCTAACTCCCGCATTCTCTGGACAGAGAACTACTCCATTGTACACAACATTAGAGCCAAGTATATGCGGAGATTAGACAGTGAGAGAGGAAATGCTCCGCAGTTTTCACACAGCAGGTGTCTTGTTGGATGTTAGCGCATTTTAAGTGGGAAGCACTCGTTTGCTATGACGAACTGCCAATGGAAGTAACAACCGAGTGTGAAAATTCCGGTCCGGAGGACTTCTCCTAGAGTCTTGCCTTACAAATTCATCATCGATCTCATATCCGGCGATCTTTTTTTTTAACGCATACAAAATTCAGTGATTAAGCCGATCCGATTGTGTTTAAGGAAGCTTTGCATTAAAACTAACTTGAAAACGGCAGCTTGGCTGGCGCTATATATCTTGTTTCATCTAGCCATCAGGTTACCCTCTCACTTTTTATTTCCTTTCAATCTGCGTTTGTTCTTAGTTTGGGTCTTTTTACTATTCGAACTATGGAAAACCGAACATTCATTTAAGAAGTTTCGCTATTCGTGTTCGAGTGTCTTCGAAGTTGAGTTACCGAGTAACTGATGAATTTTTAATAGTGGTCTGGGTTCTGCATGCAGGTTGCGATAGGTTTTGATGTACGAGTAATTTGCATTCTCGTTTAGGATAGTTCGAATTGTAGTTGATCTGATTGTTGAGGACTGACTGAGGCCATTGTAACAGAAAATTACATCAGGCCTTTTTGGTTGGAGCATCAATCGTACTATAATAATTGGTGCACATTTTGGACGTTCTCCTTTAAAGCGTCCAAGATTTTTGGTTTGTTTGTACAGACTCGTGACATCATTAAATTAAAACAAAAAGAAGCCTGGAACGGTCATATCAACTGACTTTCCGACCCAACGCACAGCTCCCAAAAAACGATTAGAGCCGAACGATTAATGCTTTTTACAGAATGTTCACTTTAACTCATGCTGCGCGTGTGCTCTATCCTACTTGCCGCTGACGTGTTCGAAAAATTCAATCGCCAACCCGTAAACGGCTCGGAATAGGAAAACTTTTCACTGTCCTGTAACAATCAAGTCCGTAGCGAACTACTTAAATGTTTTCCTTACCAACCCGTGTTGGAACTTGGTAACTGCAAGAGTAAACACTTACTCATTCAGTCTGAGATGGCAAATGTGTGCTGCGGCAGTACTGCTTTACACTGTCATATGGCTCACAACCCTATACGGAAAAGATTCTCATTTTAATGAATCCACTAATGGCCTTGGATACTCGTATAATGAAATTCACTGGTGACAACCATTGAGAGGAATATGTCATTTGGAACTGCCGAGGAGTGCTCGGATCCCTAATAGGTCGCGGACAGCCGAGCAATAATAACGCAGATACCCTTACCTTCTTACTTTACTTACTTTAGGTGGCGCTACAGTCCGGGGTGGACCTGGGCCTCAGTCAACAAGCTTTTCCAGCCAGCTCGATCCCTGGCTAGCTGCCTCTAGTTTCGCACGCTAAGTTGGCTGAGGTCCTCTTCCACTTGCGTGCGCCACCTGAGTCTTGGCCTTCCTCTACTGCGTTGTCCCTCGGGGGCGGATTCGAAGACTTTTCGATCCGGAGCATTGGTGTCCATGCGCTCTACATGACCCAGCCATCTCAGTCTTTGGATCCTCACTCTTCTGGCTTGGCCCATGTCGCTGTACAGTCCATACAGTTTGTCGTTGTATCTCTTCCTCCACTCGATCGCCCGAAGAATTTTTCTCTCGAAGCAACCAAGGACAAGTACGATGTTGAAAAAATCGCATGACAGCGCATTGCCTTGTCTAAATCCTTTCTGGACATCAAAAGTCTCGGTGAGACCTTGATGGAGCAGTGTGCATTCTACATCGGCATCCTGCACAGACGGACGAGTTTGGCAGGAATGCCAAAACTAGACATTGCTCTGTATAGCTCGTCTCTATAAATGCTGTCATAAGCGGCCTTAAAATCGATGAATAGGTGGTGGGTATCGATCTGAAGCTCATGGGTCTTCTCCAAGATCTGCCGTATTGTGAATATCTGGTCGATGGTGGACTTTCCTGGCCTGAAGCCACACTGATATGGACCTATCAGGTTGTTGACGAACGGCTTCAGGCGTTCACACAATACGGCAGATAAGATCTTATATGCGATGTTAAGGAGACTGATGCCTCTGTAGGTGGCGCAGTTCAGAGGGTCTCCTTTTTTGAGAATCGGACAAACAATGCTGATGTTCCATTCATCGGGCATACTTTCGTCCGACCATATTTTACAGATGAGTTGGTGTATGCTCCTTACCAAGTCATCGCCAGCCGCCACCCGCTCCCGCAGCTTTTTTGGACTTAAGCTTCGATATAGCTATCTTCACCTGATCCAGGTCGGGTGGACGGAATTGTTGGTCATCATCGTCCAAGTTGAAAGGTTGATTCTACCTGACAGCGGTATTTTGTGCGTCATCGCCGTTAAACGGTCTGCAGAAATGGTCTTTCCAAATCCTCAGCATTGACTGCGATTCTACTACGATGTTCCCTTGTTCATCTCTACAGGCTTCGGTTCGGGGTTTGTTTCCGTGGCATGTTATTTTGGTAAAACTTCCGAACCTCATTCCTGGAGTAGCATCTCTCAATTTCCTCGCCCTCGCGCTTCTCATGCTCTTTCTTTTTCTTTCTGAGAAGCCGGTCTTCGTCTCTCCTCTTCTGCTCATAGAGCTCGTGTAGTTTGGGATATCCGCAGGCGTACCGTGGCTACAACAAGGTACTGGTCAGAGTCGATGTTGACTCCTCGGAACGTACGGACATCCATAATACTGGAGGAGTGTCTTGCGTCGATCGCAATGTGATCAATCTGGTTGACTGTTGATTGATCAGGAGTTCTCCAAGTCCGCTTGTGTATATCGAGATATGGGAACCGCGTGCTAGCCACGACAAAGTTTCGCCCCGCCGCAAAGTCGATTAGCCTGAATCCGTTATCGGAGGTAGCCTGCACAACAGGCTATATTTTCCGATGGTTCCACCAAAGATACCCTCTCTTGCTAGCTTTGCATAGGAGCATAAAAAACTATGATATCCACTATAGTGATTGCTGGAGGGAATAGAAACAGCCCTTATTCAGATGCAGTAGAGTTACACAAGAGGTCTTGAGCTTTTGACACATTGCCCCGGCTTACAAGCTTGTTGCAGCCGCAGAGAACAATGGTGATAAGGTAAAACGTGGGAAAGTTGCAATCGTAATAGATCGCCAGAATCTTCGCCAAACGCGTATCCCGAAATCACTTTATAACTACTATGCCATCAGCATCAAGTAACAAACCCCAGTGGCATCACTGCCAACGTGCCAACTGATGTACTGGGTTTCGCTCGAACACCACAGAGAAATTCTTGGTTTAACGAAGGATACCGGCAACTGGATGTAGCTAAACATGAAGCAGATACAGGGGTCCTACAACGAAGAACGGGGGCTGCTCATGAGCTCTACGAGCAGAAGAGATAGAAAGAATCCGCTCGGATTTATAGCGAAACAGCAGTCAGCTGCCAATGCCGCTTCTTTAAGACCCAGTACTTCATATTAGCCATCCCGTCGTTTCTAGAATGCTCTGTATTCCTGTTGTATTTGTTTTTTTCGCATCCTTAATTTACACTAACTTCAGCTTCTGGGTTGCAGTTCAAAATCAGTATCAGTTGATAGCACTCCAAATTTCAAAGTAAAATGAATGGGCCCAAATGGGTAACGCTTTCGTAATTCCTGTCTAAATCGTATTGGCTCCAAGCATTTGAATTCGATGAAAGATCGTGTACTCGAATTTCATTCAGCATTTTTCCCCAACAACCAAAGTTTAAAGAAGTACATCCTGCGGCTCCAGTAAACATTCGAGGACACCAATCTGCTTTGAAACGTTACAACTTCTGTCGTTTGCTCGTTACAATAGAAAGTTGCCAGTATTTGCTCAGTTGTTATTTGTTTGTGTTGAATGTTTAAATGTTTCGCATTGTTATTTGCGTTTTTCTACAAAAAAAAAAGAAAAGAAAAAAAAACCACAAAAGGATATAATACTCAGCTGGAATGTGTAAAAGAATTTACAAAAACGGGGGCAGAAAAACACCAACAAAGCCGCCCCCGTCCACTGTACTCGTACTCGTACTCATACTCGTACTTGTATACCGCCCGCCCGTGACCCAACTTCAAACGACAAACTATGAGACTAGAGAAAATGGCGAAGTTAAGTTTGTTTTGGATTTTTACTCGCTATTCGTTTTTGCATAGAAAACTTTTACACACGCATACACTTGCCCAAACAAACACGCATGCAATGTTTGCAGCGCAAGGACATGCCAGGAAGTTAAAAGCAGAATTTCGGTCCTTTGTGACGGAGGATTCTTGGCTGCTAGAATGTCGTTCAGGCGAGCGAGCGTTTCGCCAATTGTCGGTTGGTTGGTTGTCGTTTCATGAGTAGTGGAAATTGTCAACTTTTGTTTGTTACATTTCATTCAATGTTGGTGTTTGTGTTGTACTCGTAGGAGGAGGTGGTGCTGTTTGCCAGAGCCTTGTTAAATTCTTACTTTCGTCGGAGAGGATGCTGTCACAATGCCGAAGTTGTAGTGACTAGTTGGTAACATCTTTTGGCATCGTTTATGCTGGGCGGGACAGGAGTCCTTTGAGTTAAACGTTGTAGAGCCAAAAAAACATCTTAAGTGGATTCGTCTGCGGGATTACTGCTTGGCATCGTACAGTTCAGGATATCATTTTCGTTTTTTCGTCCTTTTTTTCCCCTGTGAATATCGCTTTTAAATGCCATTTCTGTGACAATGAAGTGGGAGGCGGGCGTTAACAAATTGCATCTTTCCTTGCGGAATTTGCTATGTGAAAATACTGCACTTACGAGTAGATGCGGGTCTGCGGATTTAACAGTTACGCGATTTTTATTTTTATTTTTGATGTCATTTGGAATTGTTATTATGCGGGGAAGGGGATGGTGGGAATATTTTTAACCGTTCATGCTACTGACCTCAATGGGAAATTGTTTTCAGTCACCGAACATTAAGGAGTGAGTGTAAAATGTAAACGTTTCTCAGAACAACTTATGCAAATGTTAAGGAGCTAGGCAAGGATATACTTGTACCTTAACAAAGGACGGTAATTGACCTTAGATTCTTGATCTTGCTAGTAAATGGAGAAGACTTTGCTGGCCTTTATGTTACAGTTGGGAATTAATTATGGGAAAAGAAGAAGGATCAAGTTTGAGTTGGTTTTTTTTGGATTCTAAGCAGGCTTGAGCGACGTGGTTGCAATAAATCAGCTTGGGGTGACTGACAAGAATATCAGGATGAAATCAAATCAGTTTAGTTCCTCAACAACGGGTCACCTGAAATGATATAGAGAATCAGTTTACTGACTATAAAGGGAACCAGCAAGCCAACTTCCACAAGATCAGTTCAATCCCCACTCATAGACAGCGAACTCAAACCAGATCGATCAACCGGTGCTTTAGAAATGGCATCGAATTAGTCCGTTTACCACCTTCGCTAAAAGATAAAAAAAAGGCCAGATACCCGGACGGATTGGTTCCCAAACCTTGGATTGTTGTGACCTAAGCAGTAGATCGCCCTGAACTGGAAGCTCAATCTCATTCAGGTTTAATGTACGAGTAAGACGAGAAGAGTGTAGTAGAGTATAAAAGCAAGTTGGTGCGATAGTAGGAACGTCTTCTATATCGTGAAGGAACCTACTTTCATCTTGAAAAAGACTTAACTAGATCGAGGGATAATTTTGTTAGCAAACTTAATCATTTAGCATTTACGTAACGAACCACTCTCAGAAACTGATGAAGGTTTCTCTGAAATAAATTTCCAAATACGTTATCTGTTTCCAGTTACACAGCATTTCTACCGACTATCAGGGTATAGATTGCATAAGAGCGGAACTGTCCCAAGTGGCATAATTACAGGAAAGATTGAAACAGAGAATTTATTGTCATGGATGGATCTCCCTGCATCGATCACATGACTAGACTGGGGATCATTACTGAACAGTGCGCTACACTTGTTGTTCCTCGACTTCAAAAGAGAACGGAGGATGCTCCGTTCAGAATTACTCGTATCAGGAACAAATATGGAACTAAGGTGGACGACGACATAATATCTGAAAAATCTGGAATACTCGGATGATGTGCGCCTGCTCTTACATAAGATAATGACGGACATAAACGAGTACAAATTGATCCCTAACTTAGAAATAGAGCCGTTTAAAGCTGAGGTTTAATTTGGCAACAACTAAGGTAGTAGGCATTTCGTTTCCAATTTCGGAAGGATGATGAACAGCTGGAGAAATTACGCTTTGAGTCCTAAAACTAAGCTGAGACTGTTCTGATTCAATAAAACTACTTTATGGATGCACTACGTGGATGTCTATGCAATAGTCTTTTGGCCGAATGATACGAGGGCGGGTCAATAAGTCCGTGACTTTTTGAATTTCTGACCTCTTTACTGAAACAGCAACACTGCTCCTGTCAACAGGCATCTGTCAGTTGACTCCTGTCAAAATTTAAACTTGCTGCGTCAGTTAGTTTGTGTTTGACAGCTATTTTTATCAGACTACTCACTAATTTGAGGAGAAAATGGAAAAAAGTGAATTTCGTGTGCTTATTAAGCATTATTTCTTGCGAAAAAAAACCATTACCGAGACCAAGGCTAAGCTTGATAAATACTATGGGGACTCTGCACCATCGATTTCAATGGTGAAAAGTGGTTTACTGAATTTCGTTGTGGCCGTACAAGCACTGAAGATGCCGAACGTCCTAGATGCCCAGTTGAGGTCTCTACACTCGAAACAATCGAAAAAATTCACGATATGGTGTTGGCCGACCGAAGATTGAAAGTGCGAGAGATTGTGGAAGCCGTAGGGATCTCGCATGGCTCAGTGGTTTCAATTTTGAATGATCACTTGGGCATGAGAAAGCTTTCCGCAAGATGGGTGCCGCGTTTGCTCACAGTCGACCACAAACGCAATCGTGTAACAACTTCACAGGAAGGTTTGGCGTTGTTTAATCGCAATATGGAGGAGTTTTTGCGCCGTTTTGTAACCGTGGACGAAACATGGATCCATCACAACACACCAGAGAACAAAGAACAGTCAAAACAGTGTGTTTCTAAGGGTGAATCGGCGCCAAAGAAGGCCAAGGTGGGTTTGTCAGCCAATAAAGTTATGGCGACTGTTTTTTGGGATGCACGCGGGATAATCCACATTGACTACCTTCAAAAGGGAAGAACAATCAATGGGGAATATTATGCCAACTTATTGGACCGATTCAATGACGATTTGAAAAAAAACGACCTCATTTGGCCAAGAAAAAAGTTATTTTCCACCAAGACAATGCAAGGGTGCACACATGTGCAGTTGCTATGGCAAAAATCCATGAATTGGGCTATGAATTGCTCCCTCATCCACCCTATTCTCCAGATTTGGCTCCGAGCGACTACTTCTTGTTCCCAAACCTGAAGAAATGGCTTGGTGGAAAAATATTTGACTCCAATGATGAAGTCATCTCGCAAACAAAGGCCTATTTTGAGGACCTCGACAAATCATTTTTATTGGAAGGGATAAAAAAATTGGAGAAGCGTTGGACAAAGTGTATACAGCTCAAGGGAGACTACGTTGAAAAATAAAATTATTTTTTTATAAAAAATCTGTGTTTTAATCCAAAAGTCACGGACTTATTGACCCGCACTCGTATATTGAAATGCAATTGCGGGCCATGAACCTAAAGACATCCAAATACGAAGGACAAATTGACAGTCACGTCTTGCAGTGCCAAGACTATTTTTTCCTGAAATATGCCATGTGACGGAATCCACTAACTCTTAGTACCTCAAATTCGCGCTGATCGGGAAATTGTGATAGTCCTATAACAATACTTAGATTAGCCCAGCAGCGCAACAGTAGTAGTCCCTGATAATTTCATGAGTAAATCTTTACTCATTCAGCTCACAACCATATACGGGAGAAACCTCCGGATCTTCTCAAGGAATGTTGAGACCTTTAATAAGCCACGTGATTAGATATTCAAGTCAAAGAAAGCTGCTGGACCTGACGGTTTGCAGACCGAGGTATTAATAGAAACTGGAAATGACTTTGTTAAAGCATACACCAACATTTAAGTCAAAATAGTGTGTACTTGGCGAATTGAATCTCAAGATCGTTTGCTCTACCCAAAAGATAGAAGACACCCCCAACTGCGCCAACTATAAAGCTTTAAGTCTTCTTAACATCGCCTACAAGATCATGTCTGCTCTTTTGGGCGAACGCCTGAAATACCTCGTCAGCAACGTGATTGGCTCCTTTGAATGCTGTTTCAGATCAGGAAAATCCATAATCGACCAAATCTTCCTACTCTAGCAGATCCTAAAAAACTCAAGAAGTTCAAATCGATACTCAGTATGCTTACGTCGCTTTTAAGACCGAATTGATAGAGACGATCATTGTAGAGCCATGCCTAGTTTTGTCATCCTTGCCAAGATCGTCCGACTGTGCAGAATGACGATTGAAAACGTTTGCTGCTCTGTTAAAGTCGGTATATAAAACCTTGCTCATCCAATACCTACTTTATGGTAGCAAAAAATAGATGAACGTACCCACACTCGTCTTGGGATAAAGAAAACCTTCAATAATTATTCGCTTTATTCTGCTTTCGCACAAGATTCAACGCGGAACTATACGCGGATATTGAGGGCTTCAAGAGTGACATAGACTTGTGATTTCAAAAAAAAGCCCACAAAAATGAGTCTGGAACGGTTAAATCAGGCGATCTTGCTGGCCAGTGCAAATCGCAAAAACGAGAGATTAGGCGACCCAGAAATGCAGCCCTCCGAATTTCGGTTATGGCTCGTGTAGTATGCGCCGTTGCTCCATCCTGTTGGAACTACATATTCTTCAATCCCAGTTCATTTAATTGAGGAAGGAGAAAGGTGTTGAGCATGGCTCTGTAGCACTCGCTGTCCACAGTAGTCGTTTGGCCCGCCTCCAGCGTAAACAGTACCCTATTGCAGAAACTTAAGTGGGTTATACTTGGATTTTCGATGCCCAGATGCGATAATTTTGCTTATTCACATATCCACAGAGACGGAAATGGGCCTCGTCGCTTATGATGATAAGTTGTCTCTTTCGTGGTCGAGATTCACGATGGCTTCCGTGTAGGTTACACATCGTCTGCACTTTGTAAGGGAACATTTTATATTCTTTCACCAAAATTCTCTGTAAAGACCGCCGACTGATCCCCAATTGCGTGGCACGTCGTCTGGTTGATACTCCAGGGTCCTCTGTGATACTTCAACCACAGCTGAGTTATTCTCAGCAGAATGCTCAGAGGCCGGCTAGACCTGGCAGCAGCTCGTGTTGTCCCATACAGCTAAAGGTCATTGTGTTTGCCCAATTGGTATCCGGCGACCACCGATGAATTGATCGTAACAATTATTCCGCGTTCCTTAGGAGTATAGCGATTCATGTCTTGTTGACGTGTTTTTTTGTATCTGTTTACTTGACAAATGTCAAAGTAGAATTGACATTTGCAGTCATTTGCAAAAATTATAGCATCTTCCGATAGGGTGATGACTTTTGCACACCTAGCAGTTTGTTGATAAGAAATGTCGCGTGGAATTCGTGATTTTAGAACAGAAGAAGAGCTTTCCGGGTTTGTCAATTCGGTCGCGTGGTCGGAAAGTGAAGATGATGGTGATTATGACCCAGATTTCGATTTTGATGCTGCTTTCCAAAATGAAAATTTTGAAGATGACGAGCAAATAGGCCATTTACATGGTGAAAACGAAGCGATGGATGTAGTAGATGCTCAGAACAATAAACCAGCCGATGTAAGCTATGTCGAAATGGGTAATGCCGAAGACCCATTTATTGTTGGTGATCGTTCCCGATGGGGAGAATATGCGAATATGTATTAAATTTCATGGCGATGGTGCTTTGTACACCGGAAATATTGGCGTTTAACTCACCGCTTTAATTTTTTTTTGTTTTTCATGTCAGACGATGTTATTTCAAATATTGTCGAACAGAGCAACTTGTACGCAGTGCAACAAAAAGTTGAAAAACCACTGAATACCACACCAGGTGAAATCAAACGAATCATGGGAATCAATTACTACATGTCGGTGTTCAAGTATCCGAGCGTTCCATCATATTGGAGTGACTATGATTTCAAAGCAATAATGGATTGCATGACTCGAAATGGTCATAACAAGATTCGCTAATTCTTGCACTTCAACACCAACCAGACAATGCCGCACCGATATCCCGTTCAGGAGCCATCGACATCAGATCATCAGCAATCGACATCTGATCAACAGACATCAACATCGTCCAAAGATGCGCGCAGTCGCAGACGTAATCGTGCCAGCGAAGCAGTTCGAATGTATGGACCCAAATCACAATACGATCCAGGTTACGATCGTCTGTACAAAATACGCCCGATTATCACCTTATTGAACCTGAATTTTTAAAAAGTACCAAAGCGAGCAAGATTATGTGTTGATGAGCAAATTTGTGCGGCAAATATTAAACACTATATGAAACAATACATGCCAGACAAACCGCACCCGTGGGGTGACAAATTGTTACTTATGTACGATGATTCCGGATTTTGCTATTCGTTTGAAATTTATTCCGGCGAGGACGACCATCGTGAGGAGAATGAACCGGATTTAGGTGCGTCTGGGAATGTTGTGGTACGGTGGGCTCGCTCTGTTCCTCGATTCATAAATCATGTAATATATTTTGATAATTACTATACACTGATTCCCTTGATGGTATATTTGCGAACACTAGGCATCTATTAGCTTGGAATTGTTCGCCGCCCACGACTTCCATTATGCAAATTACCACAGAAATACAGAAATCCGCCAATAGAGGTGATTGCGAAGAATATGTGGGAACCTTTCATGGAATCGACGTCACAACAGTAGCATGGAATGACAATAAGATTGTTAATATGGCATCAACAATGGTTGGAATGAAGCTATATATTTCGGCCGATGGTCAAACGCCTGAGAACGCACCAACCATTCAGCGATATAATAAAAAGAATAAGGTAATGGAATGGATTCCGTGTCCTAATATTGTTCATGAGTATAACAAATACATGGACGGTGTTAACCTTGTAGATTCGTCACTCGGCCGTAGTCATATCCGCCATATGGCCATAATCAATGCCTGGATTTCATACAAGCGACATCATGCAGTAACTTACCAAACGGAGCCGAAGAAAGTGTTGCATAAATTTGTGTGTGAAGTTGCCCATTGCTTGACAAAATCTGGTACTGAAATGAGAGTGGGAAAAGGTCGACGAAGCATTCTCGAAGTTAAAATTGTTGCTAAACGTCATCGCTAAAATAATCCGGAAAAAACATAACCCAATATCCAGCTTGGTAGATAATGGTCTATTGATTATTGACGGTGCGGGAAAATCTGAGCTTCTTGCCGACGTCTTCCTAAAAAATCACTTAGTAAGTCGAAATATTACCTCTCGAAAACAATCCAATTTCTCCAATTCATTTACAATGCTTGTTTTAAATTAAGTTATTTTCCCATAAACTGGAAAAAAGTCAAAGTATTTCCCTTGCTCAAGCCCGCAAAAGATCCACGCGATTCTAACAGCTATAGACCCATTAGCTTACTCAACGGATGCAGCAAAATATTAGAAAAACTTATAAAACTCAAATTGGACGTTTTTCTAAAAAAATAGCAACATTGTACCTGAGGCGCTATTTGGTTTCCGTACAGGTCATAGTACTTCTCATCAGGTATTAAGAATTTGCAGGGAAGTAAAACAAAGCTTTGAAGGAAAGAATTCGACTGGTCTTGTATTACTAGACTTAGAAAAAGCTTTTGACTCTGTTTGGCATGAAGGTCTAATCTACAAACTTATTAACTTTGATTGTCCTGTGTACCTTACAAAAATTATACAAAATTTTCTAAGCGATCGAACTTTTTCAGTTCCATTAGCCGGTTCCGTCTCTTCCCCTAAGAGTCCGTCAGCTGGTGTTCCCCAAGGATCAGTTCTGGCACCAACTCCATTTAATATATTTACATCTGACTTTCCTGTCATTCCCAACTGCCACGTAGCTTTGTATGCTGATGATTTTAATCATTGGAAAGTAAAAAATCAATGCGGATAAATGTCAATCAATCTTTTTTACAAGAAAAAGATCACTTTGCCATTTTCCTCATAATTCCTTAAAAATTAATAACCTCGATATACCATGGGCTAGTTCTATCAAGTACCTCGTGGTTTACTTGGATCAGAAACTAACTTTTGGTATAGATATCAAAAACACTTTAAATAAGTTAAACATCGCCACAAAAATGCTGTATCCATTGATCAATCGGAAATCGATGCTAAATCATAAAAACAAAATGATAATGTTTAAGGTAATCTTTCAAGCTTTGATTACTTATGGATCTCCTGTATGGGGTAACTGTGCCAAAACACACATAAAAAACTGCAAATAGCACAGAACAAAATTGTGAAATTTGATTTTGAATTTGCCCTGGGACTTTTCAACAGTGATATCACACGAAAAAGCTGACGTTATTAAAGTTGCCAGAAGAATCGAAATTCACAATGAGAAGTTTTTAACGAAATGTCCACTCGTCAAAAATACACTAGTTACTGAGCTTGCACCACTCTAACTTGAATATTTTTTTAATTATCTACTTATCTGACACATTAATTAATTCTGTTTGTCTATTTGGTAACCTACTTATTTACTCATTTTTCATATTTGTATTCATTTATTTAATTATTATTTTGCATATGTATTTGTTTATTCATCGATATCATTATTTATTTATTTATATTGTCTTTTCTTGTTAATTATTTTGTACCTATCCGTTTATTAATTTAAACATTCCTCAACTTATTTAATTATTTATTATTTATTATTTATTATTTATTTTACCTATTTTTCCTGTGATAATGAGGCTTTTGAAATTTAAAAATTTCATATATTTTGGTCCATTACATGGAGGTTTTTTCTATAGTTTTTCCTCCGAATATATTTGTTAATAGATAAAGCATTTCAAAACCAACTGTATCTTTCAGTTGTAAGATTTTAGTAATCATATCTCTGTGCAAGCTGTGCTTAATCAATAGAAAATGAATGTAAATGTTTAACTATGAAAATAAAATAAATATCTATCAATCTTCTTATCCGTTTATTAACCCTTTCCTTGTTATACGAACTTATGCGTAACGAGTTTCCCATTTTTACTGCATCGCTGCTGCTCCGCTTATGGGGTTGGCTAATGTCGTAGACAGCAATACGCGTCTACATAATGCTCGGTCCTGGATCGCTTCAGTGGTAAGCCCCAGGCGTTGTTGCGCATTTGCCATCTGAGAAATCCAGGAATTCTTTTTCCGACCTCGTTTTCTTACAGTTGGAGTGACCGTAGTTGATAGTGCCTTTTTAACCGGATTTTCCGCAGATTTTCTTTGAACGTGGCAATACCAACTTATTCTATTCGCCTCAAGCTGTTCGGTTACCGAATACTTTATATGTAGATTTCCTCTTATACGCGTAGATCTAATACAATCGCGTTTAGTGACTCCACTAGACATCCTTAACATTTTCATTTCCGCTGCCGTCATTTTGTTTTTAAACGCTTCGTACATTGTCCAGCACTGTGAACCGTATATAAGAGCTGGTCTAACAACCGGCCTAACTCCCAACGTGGAAGCGGTGTCGCGATCTTCATTAAAGAAGGCATAGAATTCCACAGAGTGTACAAGGGAGTGTTACGCAGGTTCCGGGTGTTAGAGGCAGTCGTCATTTACATCCGGCTCCGCAGTGGAAAGCGGCTGTACTTGGCCTCTGTTTATGCATCTGGGGCTTCACAATCCACCTTATTCATTACAGAGCTCGACACACTTTTTCGACTTCTGAGGCTGGAATCGGGGGAGAATTATAATTTATAATCGGCGGGGACTTTAACGCTAGACACAGAGATTGGGGAAATAATTTGCCAAATACTAGAGGGAACCTACTACTCGATTGGTGGGGTCAGCACGATGCCATGTATTAAAGCGACGGATAACCCGTAGTTTCCCAGAGGCGGGTCTTATTTGGATCTATTACTGTACGACGAACGTATACGACTGACTGGTACGAATTCACAAACGCTTAACTGTCTGCGCACATTCGTGTATGACAGCGACCATTGCGGTTTTAGCACCGAAATCACAGTTCCCAACGAAATTGCGGAATTGGAGGAGTTTGTCCAAAGATATTCTTACAACTACAGTAAGACTCGATGGACACGTTTCTCCGCAACCTTGTCAAGAGCACTCTCCTCGAACAAGCTCCACCCACCACCCAATAGGAATCTGTCAAAGAAGGAGATCGACAAATACCTAAAACGAATGGACGAGACAATTAAACAACCTATGGACACTATAATACCGCGATATAAACAAACGACTAACGAAGATCTGTTCCGCAATCCTTATTGACGCACTGCACCGACAGAAAAGTAGGCTTCTGACAAGACTTAAAAACTTATACAGACAGTTTACAGACAGACAAGACCCAGAGATTAGGACACCGAAGTCGTCGATTAAAAATATTCAAATGTTAATCAAAGAGAATTACAGAATTGCTGTAAGTTTGTATTGGAACAACAAGGTTCGGGCTGTAAACACCAGCAACCCGAATATGTTCCCGCAAATAAATAAACTATTTCGGAGGAAAAATCAAAACGACCTTCAGTGTCTTAAAATAGCCCGGACTACAGACAACGAACGGTTACTAACAATAGCAGGCATTGATACAAATGAGGCCGCTGTTGATGACGACTTCTTTGTGATCGAGGATCCACAGGAGAAGGTTGAGGCCATAGGGGCGACTTTCCAGGAAGTATACAAGGCCAATGATAATCGCGTCTTGGTGCAAAACTTCCATATTCGAAATGAAGTAGAGAACTGGCGATCCGAGGGCTCTGGTTTCACCCGGTTCAGCGACGAAAATATGGCAAATAATGTCATTGCCAGAGAAGGTGAGCTACCCCCGTTCATTTCGAAGGAAGAACTCCATGAGATCTTCGACAAAATCAGAAGTAAGAAATCAGTGGGGATCGATGGTATTGCGAACATCGTGCTTCGACATCTTCCTCTGGAAGCGGTGGACATTTATAGCACCCTGTTTAATAATGCAATGAATAGTGCACATTATCCAGCGCATTGGAAAACGGCGGTGGTTCAACCTATCCCCAAAAAGGGAAAGGATATATCCAATCCGGCGAATCTCCGGTCGATAAGTCTCCTTCCGAATATCAGTAAGGTTTTCGAAAAAGTAATCAATAGAGCTCTGACTAAGTGGGTTGAGGACAAACATATAGTTCCGGATAATCAATTCGGTTTTATGGCAGGACATGCTATCTCACATGCCGCGTCTAAACTGGTGTCCGATATCCAATGGAATAAAGGCAAAAAACAGTGTACTGGTACCTGCCTAGTTGACTTAGGTTAGAAGGTCTTTTCTACAAGCTGGCAAGTCTGGGGATCAGTAAACCACTCTTGTACATTCTTTATAATATGCTAACCAACAGACAGTTCATCGTGAAAAATGGTGATGTGACTTCTGTTGGAATATTTCAAATCAAAAATGGTCTTCAGCAAGGCGCGGTCAATTCGCCGATCCTATTCAACATTTATACAAGCAACTTGATAGGTTCACTTCCCCATACTATTGCGTACGCAGATGACTTGATAGCGTACAGAACAAGTCCAAAAATCGAGGTCATTAATACTCTCTTACAGCATGACTTCGATAAGATAAGACGATTTTGCGATGACTGGAAGTTGAAAATCAACTTTCAGAGGTCGGAAACCATTCTTTTTAGGACGCCGTTGTCTGGAGCCTCTAGGGATACCAGAAAAAATTGGCGAAAGTTCTCGATTATTGGACAACACAGACAGCCTCTTGCCTGTCGAAATGTAGACAGATACCTTGGGATTTGGCTAGATCAGTTTCTGTATTTTAACAAAAATGTAGATGCTGCTCTATCCAGAGCTAAAGGCGCTTTTGCCCTCACAAAGAGACTGTTTTATAGCAGCCAACTCGATGCGAGGGTAAAGATAATCTGCTACATGGCCCTTATAAGGCCCATGCTGGTATTTGGGTGTCCCGTGTGGTTCAATGTACGAGCAAGCTTAATGGAAAAGATTCGGGTGTTTGAGAGGGCTTGTCTTCGCTTGTACAGAACACCAGAGTCGGAGTACAAAAATTTTTATCCTAATGAGGTCCTTTACAACAGGGCGAAGCTAATACGAGTGGACAACTTCGTAATTAAGCTGACTCGAAGGCACATTGCAAGAGCAATGGCCTCAACGAATAACCTGATATCTGGGGCTTACTACCCCAATAACCTTTATCATGAGAGTGTGCGCTCTAACGGCTTCGTTCCACCGGAAGCATTCCTCTACCTTGATCAAATAGGGTTGATCCAGGATAGATCAGCGGTCCCGTTAAACTTCCATGTCGCTCGGACAGCTGGGGATAAGCGACTCAACTACAACAGAGACGTCGCACACGGCAGGGTGGATCGTCTCAGGTTCAGTAGGGCGGTGGGGAATCGCGATAAGAGGGATGTCGTTCGGCAGCACCAGCATTTCTGGTGGTTGAATGATGGGGAAGATGTTTCGTCGTCGTTTCCGTCAATTACGGACCAGCCTCACTAATGAGGCAGAGCTGACCAATCTATTTGCTCTGTAAATAGCGATGGCCAGCTTACATAGGTTTAGGTTAGCATTTAAGTAATATATATATATATAAGTATATATGAAGGTATATACTAATGTATGTATATAATTGTGTATAATGTCTATGTGTGTGTATGTACGTATTGTATGTAGGTTAGGTAGATTAAGGTTTATTTTAAGTTAGATATTAAGCTTTTATAAAAATAAAAAATAATGTCCATATGCTAAGTTTTTTGTTAATAATTCTTTTCTTAGCCTAAGTACAAGAAATAAATATATATTAATAAAATGCAAATAAAGTCGAAAGACATAGATATAAGAATTTAGAGTAGCTTAGAGTACCTGTGTAGGGCCAGTAAGTTAATATAAGATTGTTTAGTAATTTTAAGCTAGCATTTAAACATTTTTTGTTAGTATGTAAGAATTAATGATTAAGAAAATAAAATGCATTTAAAACTAACTAACTAACTGGTCTAACAACCGTGGTGTAGAGTTCCCCCTTTAATTTAAGTGGAAATTTTCGGTCGCAAAAGATTCCCGAATTTTCCCGCCATTTCATCCATCCTACATCCTCTGTGGTTTACGTCGTCGTCACATTTCGCTTCCATGTTAACGATTGATCCTAAGTACGTTAAGATAGTGCTTTTCGGAAGAACTACTCCGTCTAACATTATATCCGGAACAGGTCGCAACGGATGCGGATCTTTGAACGACGTATTTTAAACCCGTTTCTCTCTAGCGCATTTCTCCACGAATCTAAGGCGTTCTGTAAGTCTTCGACGTTATCGCTAAGTATAACTGCGTCGTCAGCGAAGAGAATTGGCGTTACATTTGCTTCGCGCATGCAGTCTTTTAAAAGATAATCGAATACTACGTTAAAGAGGAAAGGGCTAAGTACGCTTCCTTGATGCACTCCGACATTAACTGGAAATTCTCTCGTTAGTCCAGCAGAGCTTTTAACCGCAGTTTTCACGTTTCCGTACATGTCTTGAATTATTCTAACATACGTTTCCGGTACGTTTTGAGACCTCAGCGCGGCACATATGAGATCCCTAGGCACTCGATCGAATGCTTTCTCGAGGTCGATAAATACCATGTGTAAATCCTTAGACGAATCTCGGTGCTTTTCATTTATTATTCGTAGGCCTTGAGTAGCGTCCACCGTCGATCTTCCTTTTACAAATCCACACTGGCTATTATCGAGCTTTATTATTTGCCGAAGACGTTAGTTTAAGACTCTTTCGACGATTTTCATTGTGTGTGACATATGCTTCATTGAACGGTAGTTGTTGCATTCTCGAGTGTCGCCTTTTCCTTTGTACTCGTATAATGGAACCAAGAAGCTACTTCTCCATTGATTCAGCATAGGTTGTCCACATTTTAATTTATTTAAAAGTTTCGATAGCCATTCGCTGCCGATTCCCTCCATCTTCGACCAAAACTCTGATGGAATGCTGTCGGTGCCGCCGCTTTCCTCCGTCTCATTTTTCCGAATATTTCTTCGATTGAAAAGTCCAAAACTTCCTCCTCGAATAGACCAGCTGTCGGCACGATATCACGTGGAAACTGTTTGTTAAACAACTCCTTGCAGTATTCAAGCCACCGGTCACAAATTTCCTTTTCATTTGTTAGTAAACGACCATCTGCGTTTTTGATGTATTTCGGCGAGGTTATTTCCATTGAATTTTTTCTCCTCTGTGCAGCGATATCTATCAATATCTAATGTTATTACTTCTTTAACTTTTTTTGAATTATCTGAATTAAATATGTTGATCTTTGTTAAAAAAAAAATTCGTTGATGGAAAATACACCTTTAAAATGTTTGATCTCCGGGTGCGTAGTGGTTCCTCAAGGGCCACTTACCTAGCTCCACCTATGAACAAAGTCGTAGAACAAAAGTTTTTCAGAAACGAGAGTTTTATAACATTAATTTCTTTCAGCTCAAAAAAAAATAAGTCAGGCTATTAAGGGTTAAATTTATTTGAATAGCGGCGTTCACATTGTAAATCCTTCGACCGGGTCGGACGACCAAAAACTGCCTTCCGTTCACATTGTACAACATCGACGTCAGACTTCGTTTGTGAGGGTAATTTCGAAGCATGAACATGGAAGGGCGATAGATTGAAATCGTAAACGAAAATAAAAAAATGCTCTGAAGTCGTTCGACTATGCCATTTGCGTCGTTCCCATCGTACGACCAAATTGTGGTCTATCCGACGAAGTCGAAAGACCCGGCCGAAGGAATTGTCTTACAATGTGAACGTCGCTAATGGCATAATTATCCTTTATTCTAAGCAAGCTCTTAAAGTTGAACTTTCCTATAAAGCTTATGAGGATTATAAAAAGTTTCTTTGACCAAAACTATTATTCGTGTCGCCAGTGGCAGTTCTAACGCACTCCAAGCTTTTCCAATACTCTGAGGGTTTGTGTATCAAATAAAGCTCTTGGGAGTATCTCAAACACTTAGTATCAATGTTTATCTATAAAAATGTTCTATCCTTCTCATGTATGCAACTTAATAGTTTAACTTTTAATCCGACAGGTGGTGAATCGTTTTGTTGCCACTTCATTTGATTCCTATTAACGAAGTACCGAATACATAAAATATTTTATTTTCATAAACATGAAGCTTTAGGTTCATGCAATCTATTCTAGTGTTTAGGTCTCCTTAAGGTAAAATGATGATGAGAGAAAAATAATAAGAATAAAGGTACCAAGACGCAGATTCTCGTGTTTTGCTTGGTCGATTTTGTATCTAAAGTAGCATGTGAGTCGTAGATTAGCTTAGGAACAAGTGTTAGGTATACCATTAGTACAACAGGACCCACAGGTGGGTAAAAAAATGCAATCTTAAATATTGAAGAAAAAAACTGAAATACCAAAAACTGGTTTCCTCCAATTGGGCCTGCATTCCAAGGTTTTAAGTGAACTACCGTAGCCTGATTTGTCAGAAATGAATGAATCTTAGAAAGAGGACTTGTAGCGGCTGATTTCTTTTGTAAGATATTTCATCATATCTGAGAGCTGAGACCAATAAAAATTGTACCTTTTTATGTGGTCGAACAATTAGGCATTTGGATGAGCGTTTCGTGCAAACCGGGTCCACTAGAGATTTCGATAAAAGTGGCCGGCTCTGTACTGCTCGTTCGACCGAGAATATCACTGCTGTGCCCGAGGACGTCCGGGTGAATCCACAAACATCGACAAGATAACGATGCATACAATTTGGAAGAAGACGTTCGTAACGTCAAATATTGGTCAAAGACCTGCAGATGTTTTCTTACAAAGTGCGAACCGTTCTGCCGATCGTCAAGTAAGTTTAACTTACATCCATGTTCTGCTAAACCTGGTGCAGGTTAGGTTAAGAAAAATAGGGTGTGCCATAAGACACTAGGCACCAAACCGGGTCCACCGCGATCCCCTTTGGGTCCAGTTAAAACCAACTCCAATTTGCAAAAACCTAAACAGTCTCCCTATTATATTATATCCACGCAGAATCTACAAGTGTCTGTATTTGTCAGTTTTATTCTCTTTGCGTGTTTCAGCAGTAGACAGTGTCCTGTTAGTATTCCTATTACTTTCCTAAGCTCATCCCTATTCAGGATAATAAGCTTCATAGATCTGTTACCATCGAGAAGTGGCCAAAGAGCCTTTGATACCCTATGTCTTTCCAGGTTCAATCACCTTATGTTGGCAGCATTTATGATTTTTTTCTCAATAGTGCCCCTTACTGTGCAGAGGGGTGGTTTGACATCAGCAACCTCACTATTGTCGAGTAGCCCTCCTCTTCTTGCAAGCTCGTCTGCTTGTTCATTTCCTTCTATACCGCAGTGTCCACCTGTCTCACGCTGTTTTGAATGCATAATGCTTTGAGCATTGTGCGAGAGCCTCTGACTGTGTCAGAGTTGATGTTGGTTGACTCCATTGCCTTAAGAGCGGCCTGGATGTCGATGTAGATAGCAATATCTCTGCCGGATATCGATCTCATCTGCATCAGCTCAGCCGCCCTGAGTACAGCTACAACCTCTGATTGGAAGACTCTTCTAGTGTCCGGTAGCCTTATGGACACTCTAAGTTCCGGGTCCTCCGGGTCCTCACCCAGATTAGTGAGTCGAATCGCACTGTAAACCTGCCAGTAAACCTATAATGGGCAACGAAGCCCATTTCCACTTAAGTGATTATGTTAACGTAGAATCCACATAAGAAGAGCCGATGTATCCCCTCAAAGTGACTGTTTGGTGCGGCATTTGCAGTGAGAAAGCGATTGACCTTAATTTTTTTGAGGACGCCGACAGCACTATTGTTCAAGTAGTTTTTTCTGGCACAAGTTGCTGAATTGATTCTCAAACATTATTGGTTCCAGCAGGACGGAGTAATCGCTCATACAGCTCGGGCAACGATGGATATTCTGAATCACTAATTTTAACGCCGTGTTTCGACGGCGATGGCGCGATAGTTAGCTCATTGGACTATCTCGCAGAGAGTTTGGGTTCGATTCCTGGCTGGGTCATCAACAATTTTTCAAATCGCCATCACCCTTTCGGCGGGCAATGGCAAACTCCCGAAAGTAAAAAAAATTGCTTACAAAAAAAGCTTCTAAGGAGTGCCGTTCGGACTGGGCGATAAACCGTAGGCCCCGCTCAGATGTGTCAAAAATGAAAACATGAGCAACACAAATGAGTGTCAAGAAGCTAGGCCATGGCCCATACGGGGCTGCCAGCGCCACAGTGTTTTTTTTAGATTAGCTTTGATCGGGCATAGAGGAGGTGGTCACTTGATCGATATCATTTTTTCAACTTACCTATAATGTTACTAATTCTACACCTTCTACTTTTGCCGCACATGGCATGTATTGGGTTAAATCAACGCTCTTTCCGGTGGAATGAATTCCGATAATTGATCAAAGTGATAACTATTAAGTCACGATCTCAAGCCGGATTTGTTTACATCAATAAGTTGTCCGCTCTCACTTATAACTAGATTTGGTAAATGTCTATCTGCGCAGAGGGTGTATTATCCAGATCATAGAGTGCCCAACTCTTTGATCTTTACAGAGTCCTAGGCAGTCCGCAAGTGTCATCCTGTCCAGTGCTTTCTTTGCTCTTTTCATGTAATTTGTCCACTCGTCCGCTTCCCTGGTGTATCACCGTTTAATTAGGTGCTCTTCTTTCCGCTCTATAGTACCTGTTTCTATTGTACTCGTATATAAGAATAAGATACTGCCATCGATTGATTATATGAGCATGACTGTTTATAACTCCCCTAGTGTCTTGAGGAACAACTAGCTCAAAAAACGTTGTGCATGCATCTGTATAGTTGCTCATTAGGATCACATATTTTTCTGCCAGAACAAAGGCACAAAAATCTTTTTGAAGCGATTAAAAAAAATTGATCCATGCGATCATGTCATTTAACTTTACAGCTGAACCCAAACTGGCAAAATCTCTAAGCTGTAGTTGTCCTTTGTGTCGTATTGTCTGTTAATGGAAGGTATCCTGTTTTGTTGACAGCATACTTTTGTGTTTCTTCCTCATTTCCTACTTTCTACCAAATCCATCTTGTGCTATAGTGGGCGAAAACACTTTAGCGACATCTCGCCGATCTATCAGTTGTATCTCGATCTCGTGGAATCAATTTCGAAATCTTGTGCTAGCTTGTGCTAGACCCTTAAAATATCGTATTAGCCTCTGATATTGATATCCATGGCAGAGTATTACACTTTCGAAATTTGACTGTGTTTATCGGCTGTGTTATTACCGGCTTTTCTGGAACAGCGAACATTAACATTTTACTCGGGTGTACAAGTTTGGAAGGAATGCTCATTCTTTCACAACAGACCTTCAAAAACCAGCTTGTTTGTCATGAAGTGTTGAATCCACATATTCCGTGGCCAAGTTTATGATTGTAGTCGTTTCTATTTTGCTCACAGTCGGTTCTTTTTCAACAACTCAATGAACATTTTACCCTTGCACTTACCCAATTCCGTGAATCGATAAAACGTTCAATCACTTTACATTCACATTAAGCGAAAGACGACATCTACTCGGATCTTACTGATATTTCGACTAAAGTAAAACAAGGAGAGGTTGCTCTAAGCGGTATTGAATCAAAGCCTATGGTGTTGCCTCCAGTTTAATCAGGATACTGTCTATTCTCTCTCCGTATTATTCTCCGTGGTTGTAAACTTTTTTACAACAAATGGGGTGTCTCTGAACTACGAGGACGTTTGATGCTTTTTGATTAATGGATTTTTTCACTTTGTCCTTGGGAACTGAATTCAGAACCTCTACTGATCTTCGATTCTGATCTGTGCCCGATCAAAGCTACTGCATAAGCCACTTGGGAAGTGATCCCACATTATCGTTCGTATAGATGTTGAATAGGATCCGAATATTTACCGCATCTTTTTGCAGACCATTTTTAATTTGAAACATTAGAACAGCAGCTGGCGACTTTATCTTAGTCAATGAGGCAATAGTGCATGTTTCTTCCTTGCATTGAAGCCAAATCGATTTTTCGGATCAACATTTTTGCCCTCAATCTACTTTGTCAGGATCCTATTGATCATCTTTTCGAACATCTTGCCGGATTTCGGGGAGATACTCATCGACCGAAGATTCGCCGGTGTTTTCGAAGCACAATATTCGGTATGTCATCGGCTTCTACCACTTTGAAGCTCTTTTTTTTTTAAATTAACGGCAGGACATAGTTCCTTTGCGTCACCTATGAATATTTATGTTATATTTTCGTCATTTGACTGTCTGAGTCTGAGTCTGAGTTATCGAATCGCCATCTACTCTATATCATCGTCCGTATCTCGAGCAGATCGGAAGTAGAAAAATCGTTTAGATCTTTTCGGTGAAATATTTTATTTATTTGTTGAACATACTCGTATGCCATATGAACGATTGCCTCTATTTCTATACAAATGAACAGGACTCCTGTAACTTCCGTTCATTAATATTTGGAAACTTTAATCGATGACTTCAATGTTATGACCTCCTAGCTGCGGCTGTCAGGAACCGGCTTGTACAAGTTCCTTAGTCTTGATGGAAGACTACTCTTGAGTTGTTGCAGTACTGCAATAGTTGTATCGAGGAATGTGTTGCCGTTGGCTGATATTGTACTGATAACCTTTCGTTTTACAAATTTTGTCCATGACGAAGCGATGACGTACTATTTGTAGCTTTTAGTCTGTGTCAGTTCGTAATATTGCTCTAACACCACCAATTGAATAGTAGGTGAACACTTGTGCATTGTGTATGATTTTCGCCATCTTCGCGTTTTCTGTTGAAATATGGGCTAGGTATGATGGAATCCTCTGTGATACCAGCCTTCAGAATCAAGTGCATGGACAGAGGACACGTATGATCGCTTTTCACTACGTAGTGGAGTAGAAACGATGTATATTTCCAGCACTATTATTTAAGTTCCACCTTTTCTGCTAAGCCAGATTTACTTTCCATAAGTAATGGAGCTTAAGACGATCCCGAAAGTCCGCTGTATGTTCCACATTATTACGTAATTCGTACGAATGTTAACTTTTGTTGTTGTTTCTTTTTTTACGTATTCAACGAATCGAGCTTTCATTTTGCAATACCGGCATGGATTATCCGAACTTCTGGCAGCAA
The DNA here is from genome assembly GCA_928272305.1 of Volucella inflata. Lineage (NCBI taxonomy): Eukaryota > Metazoa > Arthropoda > Insecta > Diptera > Syrphidae > Volucella > Volucella inflata. The sequence goes on along the minus strand of OV743716.1, from coordinate 149,626,919 downwards.
ACACTTTGTTTTCAGTAATGTAGAATAGGCCATACAGTTAGAGTTGGGACGTAGGTGAAAGTATTGATAAGCAACCATAACATTTGCTTCCATAACATTCTGCTGTTGCTTCTGCTATTTTACTATTGTTATTTTTGCTGCTGCTGTTGATGGTTTTTAGGGAGTTGTTGCTCCAATTGCTGTTTTGTTTCCAACTTCTATTGCTATGGATGCTGGATAGTTTTGAGGTTCTTCCTGTTCTCCCATGGCTGACACCTTTTGTTGCAGCTATATAATGCTGTTGTTGGACGACTTGACTTTTTTGTCCTCGTTAGATTCCATTAGGGGATACGTTTCTATTATCTCATCACTTGTAGTGAGAAAGGCCTTAGAGACCAATGGGCAATGGTGACTTAGTGGCTTAGATCAGAATCCGAACCTTAGAAACACAATATGTAGGAAATGCAGTAGAAAGTACAGAGAAGATTATGTGTCATTCATCAAAGACTTCGCCTTGTCATTTAATTTTTATGGAAACTCAATTCAAATCTTGTCTGTTATTTCTGTTGTCGTGAGTCATATCAATACTTGAAGGATTTTCAAGGGGAATTAATACCTAAGAGCTACTTCAGCTTTTTATCCTTCCGCCAAACTCTTTTAAAGTACCTTCCACTCATCCGACGATCAATTTATTTTCTCCTCAGCTCTCGTTTCAATTGATGTTTAAAACTTTTGTAACATAATCCTCTAATGGTGTATTTTTCTTACTATACATACATTTTTTATTTTTTTTATTTTCAGGGCACAACATGGCCTCAGCACAGATACTACAATTGTATTATACAAAGGACAACAAAAGTCAACAAGGAAACCTATCGAAATACCATCAGCAACGTAGTAAACCTTTCCCACACGGGTGGCAGACGATTACCATCCCTCGCAAGCAATTTCAAACGCTACCACAAAATAAAAACACATTTTCTAAACTTACCGACTACTTCTATAGCTTTCAGTCCACGCGCACCAATAAAAGCAACATTAGCGCCAACACTAACGACAACAAGGACGAAAGTAAATCGAACAACACCATCACAGATACTCGGCACCAGCTGCAACGTCACAAAAGTATACTTGTATCTACGGAAAATACCATCGAAGAGAGTGGTGTACCGAAGAAAACGACAAGTCAGCAATCAACTTCCTCCATCATCATCGTCGACGCGGAGGACTATAATAAAGACGACGAAGACATCGAAGGAGAAGATATCAGCACACAAAAATACCGAAGTATTTCGACGGAGCAACAAATATGGTGGAAGGACATTTTCAATTTTCCAAAAGACGAAAATCTTACGTCAGAAGATGATACTACTATTGATGCCATTGTTGCCGATACTTTCGATGATTGTGAATTTTCACTTCTCGCCGATCCTGGAGGTGTTCACTTGTACCATGGATGCAATTCTATCACGATGTCGGCAAGATGTTCAGATGTGGCAAAATCAGCAAAATGGCCTCTACAGCACCACAATCAGTTGGGCTACAGTGGCAAGGCCACCAATCACTTTCAACCTAAAATGTGCTCACCTCTTCCGTCGCAGTCGCAGTCGAAGTCGTCACTATGTCCATCATCATCATCATCATCATCAACATCGAAGTCACTTTTGTCGCCATCGTTTCATTCTAAATTTCATTCTAATGACGAAATTGGTAGAGATGCTGGTTATGAATTTGCGGCAGAACAAGTTGCAATTACTCCCCAAAAAATTGACTCCTACTTTACAGGGGGCTTTAAGCAAGGCAAAGAAGCAAATGGGTTGGAAACAATTGGGGATAAGGCACATCAAATCTGGACAACAAGGGAATCTATTGATCTATTTAATGGTGACAGTCAGACAGCTTTTGTCAATTTTGTTGCTATCAAAAAGGTTGAAGGTCAAATCGAAAACGAGGAAGGAATGGGGGAAAAGAATAATCACGCTACACCAACACCAAAACCAATGCTACAAACAAAACCAAAATCAACATCAACTACGACTAAAACAAAATCAACAACAACAGGAAAAACAACCGCTACTACCACAACTAAAAAAACGAAAAACTGTGCTATATGCTGCCAAAACAATGCCCCCAGCAACACGAGCGTCGCCGTTGCGGGTGTTGATAAAACGTGTTTCCTTCAAAAGCGAATTGATTTCTATAGGAATGACAGCCCTAACGAGGCTAACGGATGCTGTCTACTCTGCAAATTTAAGCCAAATACCTGCCAAAAATCAAAATCGCCAGAATGTTGCGAAAAATGTTGCCAACATTATGTTAAATCAGAACTACTTAAACTATCGTCAGAAGCAACATTGGGCAACACCTACGAGTATGAGTATGATCAAGAAAATTGGAAATTTACCAATCAAGCGAAGCGCCAACAATCATCAAATCACATCACATCAACCAGTGAGTGCTCATCGTCCTTATTGTTACAATCAACTACATCAGGGTCAACAACATCAACAACAAAAACCACAACCACAACTAGAACAACATTATCACGATTATCTTCCAAACAACCATGTTGCTGCAACGAAACTAAACGAGGATATGAATCAGATAGTAAGCAATTTCAACAAATCCATCATCATCAACAACAACAGCAACAGCAACAGCAACAGCAAAATCTTCGACAACAACGAACAGCACAACTCTGCAATTTCGACTGTCAAAAATGGGACAGCGGAAAATCTCCACTATGCATCACTAACAACGTTGCCACAAACAACAGTAACACGAGTAAGAGCATTTCCAACATCACAAATCACAATGTTAATTCCAATGTCATTGGAAAACCGAAGTTGTTCGGCACATCGAAACCATACGACACCAATAACAACAGTCATAACAACAGTCACAACACCAGCAACAGCAAAAAGTTCTGTCGAAAACTTAGCGAGAATGCGCTCAACACTTTTGCTGATGTCCAGAGGTTTACTCGTGCTATTCTTCCACTTATTATCATCTTTAACATACTGCCATTACTCTATGCAGGTAAGTGGGCATTATTTTACTTTTTACTGTATCTATCTATAATCCTAAAGTTTGCAATGGTGATGCATATTAGATTACCCTTAAAACTTCTTAATCAAATTTTGTTTTTGTAGCAGGCAAAAATGTATCTTTTACCACATGTTTTGGCGAATTCATTATAAGAATACGAGTATGTTAGTTTTTTTTGAAATGACATATTATCCTTTTGATGAAGGACATGTCATACCTACTCCTCTCTATAGAAGAAGTAGATACTAAGCATGTTCATCTATACTCGTATCGTACTTAACTACTCGTATACACTCTGAGGATACCATTGGAAAGAAGAATAAATACACGACAGGTACTGTGGGCCCTTCCACGGTCGACCTAGACGAGAAACAAATCGGGCGAGGTAAAATCTAAATGTAACCGACCAAAATGTTGGAACTGACCCTGTATCCTCTTCTTCCGACTCAGGCCAACAGCGAGATAGATTGTGACACTCAAACTGTCGAAAGACTTTTTCACGCACGATAACAACCTCCACGAAGCCCTTACAATCAAGGGGGGCCTTACCGGCGTACGTATAGGGATACTTCTTATTTCGGATTGGACTGATAAAAATATAAATCTAAACCACGCTTCCGTCTGGTGGAGCAAGCTAGAGCAGAGAATGTTTGGGTTAAAGAAGAGCGATATAAAAACTCTTAGAGTGAGGTCAATCTTCTAAAACTGAGGTCGTTCTTCTCTGAACAAGAATGAAAAGGCTGGCGAGGTTTAGTGCTTGAAAGCTTGATGATATGTTTTTTCAACGAAGTTAAAACCAAGCCAATTTCAATGTGAAGAATCGTGAACAAGCTGCACTTAAGGACTGTCAAAACCCTTTCGCAACTTTTAAGCTGGTTTGTGTTATTTGTGTCCTAGGTCACAATGGGATCACATGCTAGGAAAGGCTCAGAGGAGGGTTTTTTAAGAATGAACGAACTGGCGATAGAACAATCTGCGTCGGCTTTAATTGATAGTTGGGGTTTTTATGACCATAATTGCAGATGTCATGATTGTCTAGGTTTGCTGGCAGATTTATGCTTCCTGAAAGTCTCTTAGAGGTCAGCGAATTTCCTTCTGTCCCACTTATAGTCTGAATGATAGAACTCGTGCGAGTGTCTTACTATAGATCTTCATAGGCATCGCCTATGGCTGAGCAAAACCGAAATCATCTTAACTCCATTGAAGGTTGTTGTTGAGTGGCAAGACCACCGGTCATCCAAAAGTCGGGAGGTGCGAGTAGGCCCATTTTTGGAACCTTCACGGTGGTTGTGGTTAAAACCCAAAGGGCCGGAGGGTGGACCTGCTGGTTTCACCCGTTGAAGAGTTGCAAAATACTGGGTGCTGAGACCCTAAGATAAGCAAGAATTTTACGTTGGACCTCGACTCATACCCCAGATGGAACCTCTTTCCGCAACACGAAATTGGAAATGGTATCAAAAGGAAGGCGTCTCCCTGCTCCCATGAATGTTTGGGCATCCCGTGAAATTAAGTCAACATTGACGGTTGTTCACGTAATCTCAGTAGATGCGTTCTGTCTTTAATCTGTCCATTGTTTAAAGGCGCTGATGCAGTAAGTTAGTCAAAGTTCGTAATACACCAGTAGATACTTTCGCTTCCTGAACTTTTCATAGAAACCGAACTGGATTCATGCTTACCAACTTCGACAGGGCTACAATTCGAGGTGAACCTGAGTCTGCAGATGTTAAGCAGGTTTCGCACTTTTCCTCCAGTGCATTGTCTCCAGTTTTTAATTGGAAGGTCGGAATAATAATTTCCATTCGAAATACATGTTACACTGTGGTAGCTGTTAGCTGTTACATTTCAACTTTTCTGCCCAATTTGATTTCGATAGAGCTTATAGTTGAATCTGTGTCTCCTGCCAATGTAAATGGGACTAAAGTTGTGTTATCTAATTTGTCCATAGATGGGACTGGGTGATCAAAGTCTTATACAATTTCATAAGGACTTTTTGGTTGTTCGAGATGCGGCCATGTGGCCAATTGGCTTCTAGGCATAGGAAATAGAGATTGGCAAGAGTTATATTTTGTTGGATCTCTGGGTTGATTTCATTACTAATATGTCGCTTTTGTGCATTGTGCTTCGTTGTTCTTTTGACAGATTGTGCCTCCGAAGTCAGCATGTCTCAGATGTGTCTTCAATAATGAAGCTTGACAGTGCGATCATACTAGTATTTGCGAGTTTTTGTAGACTTATTTCTCTGAAGTGGTTGTGGTTCTATTCATGGGACACGCTTTCCTTCGACCACATCCTTGAAATAAGTTGATGCTTGCTCTTACAAAGTAATCATCGGCTGCATATGAGCAGTCAGTCCCTCAACTATTTCCCTTCGTAAGCTCAGGTTAGATATAGCCAGCTTAACTTCAACAAGATAGGGTAGACACGAAATTATTCCAATTGAATAGCGTATTTATTAGTGCAAGTATAATATCTTACAGCAGATACACGCATTCATAATCATACCACGGGCTCTTTCTCTGGGGTATCCTACAGTGGTTTCGGCTACCTCCTTGATGATGTCCCGATACTGGCACCACTGAATGTTAGCGTTTGTAGTAGATGAGTGCACAGAGGAGAGTTTCATAGTCAGGCCCCCCCTGTAGACTCTGGCTACTCCAGGTGTGCTAATGCGTCCAACGTCGAATTTCTCCTTCTGAGCAGTTCGCAGCTTCTTCTCGTTGGAATGTCGAGCTCTGAATTTAGCCGTGAAAACAAAATAGTCAGACTCGACGTTTGCCCCTCGGAATGTGTGCACGTCGAGGATGTTGGATGCGTGCCTCGCATCGATTAGCACTTTTTCGGGGAGTCCCGAAAAAGGTGTCAAAATCTTAAAGAATGTTACAGAGCTCCTCAACAAAGCGATTTTCGTGGCTCCCAACAAGACTCCATTCAGACAAGATTAACCATCACGTACTGAATTTCAGAAGCAACGGACGGTAGCCAAGCAACTACCATCATCAATGAGACTACTTCAAACTATGGCCCGTTCTGGGGGTTATGGCTTGCGCTACTCGATATACAGAGTCAGACCGACTCTGCCGTTGATGGAAGGCAAAATACCAAAATAATTGCTAGTACTAGGTATACACATACTGATCATGTTCTGATGGCATACAAACGTATAAGTTAAAGAGACCATCATTTTTTTATTAACATGGGTTGCATTGAAGCTACTCCTTAAATATTTCAAATCAAAGCAACTAATCTGAACAGTGTTCTCCAAGTTCCTCATAACCATGACTTATGTCAGCATACATAATCGTATACCGTCAGTGATTCTCCTCGACTTGGATTAAATTTTTATACTGCAAACATCCGCATCAAAGTCATGGAAAGACGGTCTATATAAACTTTAATTAAACCGTCACTGATATTGCATTTTCTTTCTCCTTTTTTTTATTCTCTAACACTCCTCGGGCATGCGAGGAGTCCTTAGGAATATACCCCCTTTGAAGGAGATACGGATAGACGTTGAACTTGTAGTTTTTTTTTCTTTTTAGGGGAAAAATGAAAACATCTCGATCAATAAATTTTTTTCTCAATCTACTACCATATGCAGCAGGTATTATAGATAGCGGCACCAGAAAATAAAATCAAAAATAAGTAAAATTGGGTACGAGTACCATGGTGCCAGTCCCAGTACAGTTTATTTGAATTTATTTTTGGATTTTTGGTTTTTTTTTTGCGGAAGGAATTCAACTGCAAATAAGTATATAGAAAGTGTATAATGTTGATGTCCTGTGCATATTTCTTATGGACTTGAACATAAGCATCCATGGCCAGGTCCTGCCAGGGAGTAAAGTATGTCATGACAAGCAATTCACAAGTATTTTAGTTTTTTCTTCTTTTTTTCTTACTTTTTGTCGTATTTTCTTTGTTGTGCTCCTGTCCATCATCGTCATCATTCTCTACACGGACATAGAAAGGCAATTTCCACATAATCGTTTGCATATCTAGTAGAGGAGCACATCCGAATACTTGTACTCGTACTCGTATGTTCGCAGATATGTACTTGCTTTTAAAGACGACCGACTTTGCTCGTTCAATCTGTATCTTTTGTGTCACGTTGACATGTTGAACATGCAACGTGAAATGAAAAATCTCTGTCGTTGTCGTCTTAAATGCTCAAAATGTGTATTTTCATGAAAACTAAGACAAAAATTCGCAAATTATGTCATTGCAACGGGGTAGTGGACTTAACAAGGTGTTTGTCCACAAACAGTTGACCTCTTTAAGTAGAAAATTTTTCTATTGCGGTCAAAAAAATAATTTTGAATTGGTTTTTCTTGCTGAAATGTTGAAATACAGAACGACTTAGAGGCTGGGCTGAACTATGGAAGTATATCTGTGGTGATAGCCAACCAGCCTAATGAAGCTAGAGTTTCATTAAAATTGCACTACAGTGCGAGTTGGACATGAGTCTAAATCAACAAAGTTTTTTTGGTTAAGCGGTCTTCGGCCAACTAACTCGCCAGTTGCGCATTTCAAGATGATTGAGGTCTGGCACTTATGCGCGCCATCTGAGACCAAGTTTTCCTTAACTGAATGTTCGTCAGTATAGAAACCGAAGAATTTTCGGCCTAGAGCGTCAATCCTATCTATCCACTTTGCATGTTCCAGCCATCGTATGCAACAGATGACCCCTTTAACGCAAGTGTAATCAAAAATCGCTCAAAAAGTCTTTCCTTCGGGATACGCCTTTGCTAACGTGCTGTAGGCTGCACGACACCACTTCCGATTACTGTTTTATGGTTATTGACTTTGGCGCGGGGTGAAAAATTATCATAGCTATCACGCGGTCCCCACATTTCTATCGCCACATCATATCCGATCGAATCTCCCTTAAGAGGTCTTCTGTCGCACAACTAAACAAGACGCACACAAAGCGTTGCCGCAAAGAAACACTAGCGCTGCTCACGCGCTCTATGAGCAAAAAGGAAGACACGAACACCATCTTCTCAGGTGAAACAAGAAGGAGCAAGAGAAGCGCGCGGTCGAGGAAATTGAGAGATGCCACTCCAGCAATGAGAATCAGAATTTTATGATAAGGTAGAAAAAACATGCCACAGACACAATCCCCGAACCGAAGCCTGCAAAGACGAACTCGGGAACATAGTAGTAAAGTCGCAGTCGATGCTGAGGGTTTCGAAAGATCATTTCTGCAGACTATAACGGCGATGACGAACCAAATACCGCTGTCAGGCAGAATGAGCCTTTCAACCTGGACGATGTAGACCAACAATTCTGTCCACCTGACCTGGATGAAGTGAAGACAGCTATATCGAAGCTCAAGTCCAACAAAGCTGCTGGAGCGGACGGTCTGACTGCCGAGCGCTTGAAGACGGCAGGCGATGACTTGGTAAGGAGCATACACCAACTCATCTGTAAAATATGGTCAGACGAAAGTATGCCCGAGGAATGGAACCTCAGCATTGTTTGTCCGATCCTCAAGAAAGAAGACCCTCTGAACTGCGCCAACTACAGAGGCATCAGTCTCCTTAACATCGCATATAAGATCTTATCGGGCGTATTTCTGAACACCTGAAGCCGTTCGCCAACAACCTGATAGGTCCATATCAGTGTGGCTTCAGGCCAGGAAAGCCCACCATCGACCAGATATTCACACTATGGCAGATCTTGGCTTCAGATCGATAAACACCACCTTTTCATCGATTTTAAGGCCGCGTATGACAGCATCTATAGAGACAAGCTATACAGAGCAATGTCTAGTTTTGGCATCCCTGCCAAACTCGTCCGTCTGTGCAGGTTGACAATGGAGAATGCACGCTGCTTCATCAAGGTCGGTAAAGACCGTGACCTTTGAGGTCCAGAAAGGATTTAGACAAGGCGATGCTTTGTCATGCGATTTTTTCAACATCGTACTTGAAAGAATAGTGCAAAACTCACAAGCAAACACAAGAGGCACTATCTTTCGAAAGTCCGTCCAACTACTCGCATACGCCGACGACATGGACATAATCGGGAGAAAGCCGCGTGATGTCAGTGGCGCTTTCGCGAGTATTGAGACGGAAGCAGCGAAAATGGGTTTAGCGGTCAATGAGGGCAAGAGCAAGTATATGCTGTCAAGCAAAAAGGACAACCAACACCGACGTCTCGGGAAGAATGCCACCCTGTTTGTTTGGGTAAAGAAGGCAATTGAGTAGCAAAGCTCTCTCTCGGACAACAAAAGTCACCCTTTATAAGACCTTAATAATCCCGGTCCTGCTCTGTGGCGCAGAGGCATGGACATTAGCAAAAATAGATGAGGGCGTTCTTGGTTGTTTCGGGAGAAAAATTCTTCGGGCGATCTTCGGTCCCGTCTGCATTGACGGTGAGTGGAGGAGGAGATACAACGACGAACTGTATGGACTGTACAGCGACATGGGCCTAGCCAGAAGAGTGAAGATCCAAAGACTGAGATGGCTGGGTCATGTAGAGCGCATGCTTGTTGACTGAGGCCCAGGTCTAACCCGGACTGTAGCGCCACCTAAAGTAAGTAAGTAAGTGCATAACTACTTCAATAACTACCTACTTCCGTTGGCCTATCTTATATTAAGTTGTTGGGAAGCAAACTCCCAAGCGTTCTATTGCAAAGCTTTCAATTTTTCCGGTACGTTTTCGGAGCTTCTCTGGTGGATATTAAAATAAATCTTTCCTTCCAGAAGTCTTTCACTTGTTTATTGATGTCCCCATGTGCGGTAGATATTAAACCTTGACATTCACGTTCCTCATATTTATGTATTAATCAAGTACGTTTCACCTTTTCTTCCATGCTAATATAATTTCAGTTCATGTTTCTCAAAGCCCACTATTAACCTAGTCGCCTTAGTAAGAATACGTTCTCCCTCCAAGAGCATTGTTTTCAATGAATTGCTCGAAGGTTGTATCTAAAAATTTCTACAAATCCACGCCTCTTTATACAGTCCCACATATTCCTACCACAATCGTAGTCGGGTATTCAATAAAAAAAAAAAAAAAACACCAAGTACGGCTTGTTAAAGAGACCGCGATGGGTGTTTTCCCCAAAATACTATGCCAGACGAGTATCCGAAATTTTACATTTTATCCCAACATCACAGTTGAAAATCTTCCACGGAATCCAATTTAAAATGTAAAGTTTCATTTCGACATGAACACTAGGTACTAATGTGGGAAGGAGTAGGATTAAGGTGGTCGGATCGTATTTGTGTTTACATGTGCCGTACTCTTAGCACCTGAAGCTTATGTAAGTATGCATAGATATACCCTCGAATTTCCGCATATCCCTTGTGTGTATGAGTTTATGTGATTTTTAACAGTTCGTTTCACTATCTTACCACTAGAAATTCCTGACATTCTTGGTACTTAAGTAGTAAACATTTAGTCATCAAGACTTTAACGTGAGCTACCACTTCCTTGGGGGTAATCGAGTAAAACAGCACAAAATTTGGCATCCGGTTACCTTTGTTTTTTTTTTTTTTTTTTCTTGTAAAGGGTAGATATTTTTGGTGTTATTTTCGTATCTTTTCTGCGTATATTTGACACAGTAAAGCTGGTTAAAATAAGGGAAGTTTCAGCCAAGAAAAGGAGATGGTATTGAAGTACTTGGGCGGGGTTCAGATTATACTGGTGTGTCCAAAACAAATTCGCGATTTAAACGTTCTGGCGCTGAGCTCGTCAGAATCAATTTTGATCTCGGAGGAGACATTTTGTGAGTTGTGGTGTGGACGGGAAATATGAGGGGAGCTCTTGTCACTTCAACAAACATTCACGGTATACGATTATTGCTGCTTTGCGTACCTTTGTGTAATTTGAATACTGAAAATTTAGTATCGTTAATGTTTTAATAATTTTTGGCTGTTTCTCTGAAGAGGAGATATCGATTTTCTATTTTCGTAGGAGAACTCTGCAGTTCTGGCTGAAAAGTAAGGTTAGCTCCATTGGGAAGTGTACGCAAGACCATTTCTGTGACTTTTAAAAGGTTGTTAGAGCTGATGTTATTAACAAAGCAAGTTGGGACAGACTTCAGGACATTTTTTAAGGACATGCACGTTACACAATTAATTTAAGCCTATTTTCATTGGGAGTAATTCCATATAGATCAGCCCAACGTACTCGTAGACTACGAAGTGCGAAATGAAATAGGCTCATCGCAGATGAAGTTTTTGAATTAATTAGTTGCTCAGTCATTTCATTTGCCTGATTTTTCTCAGGCGGGATATAGCATCTGGATTTGAAATTTTTTGACCTTTCTTATACCTTATCTTGTACTCAAAATCCGACAATAACAAAGAACATCTCTAAAGGCGACTTGCTGCAGTGAATTTTATTTATTTTCTGATATCAAAGATTACTTTCGGAAGCTGATGATCTAAATATATTTTCAAACCAAATTTTCGTATCCCAAAAACGATGTTATCTGCTGCTTTTTCTACTTGAGACTAGTTTTTCTCAGCTGAGTTTAAAGTTGCAGGCGCCCTCCTTATTAGTATCACAAGATAGAATCAGACGACAGATAGTAATCAGAATGCGCAGGGTCTGGAGAGTACAGTGGGTGCCGCATTATTTTCCAGCCAAATGTGTGTGATGTGGTGTTGTCATGATGGAAAGCAACGCCCTTCCTGTTCGCCAACTCTGGCCGTTTTCCTTTCACTGCCTGTTTTAAAGTATCGCACTTAGAGGAATATTTAATAGCATTTATTGTCTGATTGCGTGGAAGCAACTTGAAGTAAAGGACACCTCTTCTATCCCACCAAATACTCAACATGACCTTTTTGGGATTCAAATCCTGTTTACCGACCGATTGCGGTGTTTCACCAGGAGCGCACTATGACCACCCATGTAAACCACCCATCTTCGTCTCTCACTACTTTTTTCAAGAAAGAATTAAGCGATTTTCATCTCAACAAATATTTCTTTCACTGAATTCGTGAGAAACCCAAACATTAAACTTTTTCGACAATCCAAACCTTTTCAATCTCTGCGAAACGGTTGTATGGGCGATGTTAGGTCGCTGAGCTATCTTCCGTGTCGTCTTATGCCTGTCAATGCTAATTGCAGGAAAGATTTGATCGTCGTCTGTGGAGGACGTCCAGAGCTAACACCATCAGCAAGGTCCGTATTTCTTGAATATTGTAAAGGATAACCCTCTCTATAGGAAAAAATAACAAAGTTTCAGCTGGTGAAACTCTCCAGTAAGGTCAAGAGTACAAAATACTGAGCCTTTCTCCTCTCGGCTTCTGAAACACGTTCACCGTGGTGGTTTTTTTTTAGCTCGATTGAACAGAAAGAAGTCATAGGGAGCCAAATTGGTGGCTGTTGGATGGTATTTGTTGCATTTTTCGTCAAAATATTACGAATAATGATGGCACTGTGCGATGGTGCGTTATCATGGTGCAAAATCCACGAGTTTTCTGCCCACAATTCCGATCTCTTTCGGCGAATTGTTTCAAGCAAACGTCTCATAAGGCCCAAATAATGCTCTTTGTTTACTGTCTGGCCTTCTGGCAAAAATTCATGATGCACTACACCGTTGTAATCCATGAAAACCGTGGGCATTGCCTTCTTTTTTGACTGAAAACGACGTGGTTTTTTTGGTCTCGGCTCATTTGGTGAACGCCATTCACTTGCCTGATGTTTTGATTGCGTGTCGTACCCATGCACGCACGTCTCGTCTCCAGTAATGATCCTTTTGATGAATGTGGGATCGCATTCAGCCTCGCAAGTCATCTCTATTGCGACGTCAACACGGGTCTCTTTTTTGCATGAAATTGGGATCTTTTTGGCACCAACTTTGCTGCTACACGACGGAAACCCAAATCATTAACCAAAATGTCTTGAACGGATCCATAGGCAATGTTCAAGTCCTCCGGTATCTCTCTGATGGTTAATTTGCGGTTATTGACCAACATTTCTTTCACTTAATCAATGTTTTCGTCGGTTTTCGATGTCGATGGTCTGCCACTGCGTTCATCATCTTCGATTGACTTTTGAACAGCTCGTGCCACTGGTAAACGACCGTTTTCTTTAGAGAATCGGTGCCGAAACACTTCTCCAACATTTCCAACGTTCGCGCACCATTAAATCCGTTTTTTACGCAGAATTTAATACAAGTTCGTTGTTGCAAATTTAAATTCATTTCTAAAATTGTAAAACATCGCCAACACACACAGAGATAGATGTACTCTTGGGTACGTAACTTTTGCAAATATCAAGCTATGACGCTAAGATTTAGAGGAAATATCAACAACAGATGTACCAACTTAACAAAAAAACAGAACTCAAATCGGAACAACGGGAGCGCCACACGGTGGTATATCCCAGTTCTTTTGATTGCCATGGCGAGTGGATTGGCCAATTTGCTTAACTTTATTAGGTGGAGAATACAATTTAACTGAAGATCACGAAGCTATCATTCTAAACTGATCCAAAACCTTGGATTTTTCCCTCATACGACTCTGACGGTAGACTCTCTCTTGTCACAGAACTCTTTTTTTCTATAAACGGTGAAGTGACTGTGGCACATGCCTCTGTGTCGATTTCCATCTCAAAAGAACTATCATCTGTAATTGCGCTCAACAACAAGGAACGTATTTTGCTGATTTGTAGCAACTTTGACGGCACTCTGTACTTACGTGCTCCAACTCAGGAGTGTGTTATCCCTCGGTCGTTGATTCGAGGACTTCCGAGCTGGAATGTCTAATAGATGAAGCGAATCAGAAGAGATAGCATTCTCCATAAATCTATGCGGCATAAAATTTAGATGCAGCTGTTCACCTCTGTCGTTGAAGATCGTTGACATATTGTCGAAGCCGGTATGGTCGTGACCTCAGGTTATGATCTAGCATTCGATCTCTATTCCTCACTTCACCTTACAGGGCTTTAACTCTTAAAGTAGCATGACTTGACCCCTCGTAAGCAATCAGAAAGTTGTGCAGTGTACTCTTTCAAACTTTTGCATGTTAATCTGGTAAAGGGACATTGCTGGCTTAGTTTGGACAATTCATTGAAAAATTGCAACCATCGGTGTGTTAAGTGCTTTCCATGGAAAGATGGAAGGCGATGATTGAAAAGTGCCATTACTTTCAAGATATAAAGGAAGTGCTGTCAAGCGTGAAGATGTAAAAGGCGGCAGTGCAGTTTCTCAGTGTAACTCGGGTAAATGACACATTTTCTTAAAAAAGTATCTGAGTAATTTTTTCACCTCTTCATATTGTACGACAACCCGAGCCCCCGCCCAATTATTAAGGCTTCGCCTATCAATGACGTTGTCTAATAAAAAGCAGAGTAAATACTGGACTTATCATAAACACTATCAGACCTTTCCCCTCTGATGGTTGCTATGATTTGTCCAGTAACAAGCTGCCGGTCATAGGTCTTGTCGAGTGGCAAGACCACCGGTAGTCCATACCAGGACTTAAAACACTGTACCGTGGGAGTTAGAAGCCCCCCGGACTTCGGTCCGGGCCTAACTTGTTGAGGTTGGCCCCCTTGTGGGAGCGTCACGGTGGCTGTGGCTTAAACCTAAATCACAGGGAGGGTGGCCCTGCTAGGGCTCAATACCCGGATTGGAGTGGCTATAAGTGCTGGGTGCTGAGACCCTAAGATCAGTAAGAGGTTTTGGGTAGGCCTCGACTCATACCAAGGGTGGATTTGTGCCCTCAACATGTTTCTGCATTGGTATTAATTTGTTAAGTAGCAAATAAGCGATGGCAAGGCGTATCTCTGCTCCTATGGATGTATGGGCATCCCGTGAGTTTAAGTCTCCACGACAGGTACTCACGATAATCATAAGACATTCTGTATGACAACCCATAACAATATATTCGGAGCCCATAGAGCTACAATTCAAAGACATCTGGGAACCTGACTTCGAGCCTATATTCGCCCTTCTAAACATTCGAAAACATCCATCAGATTGCTAAAGTGCTTTACTCTTTTGGAAAAATGACAAATCAGGTAAACAGTAATCGGGGGACTTCCAGGTATCGTTTTAAATTATATATAATTCAACTGTACAACTCACGACAATGTATCGGCCCGAATCCGTATCCATAAATGTAGGTTTCCTACGAGTATAACCGTGGCTTTGAGTTTAAATCAACCAGGCAATATTTGTGGCCTACCTAGCTCACCAGGAGCTCGTAGAAGTAGCGTATTCACAAGGTTGATAGTGATAAGAATAATCATTAGCTTCTCGTTTACATGTGAGAAACTCAAATCTTTTTGCTAAAGTTTGGTTCAAATGGAAGATTCATACACGAATAAGATTTTACTATACGAAGCTCCAACCATCGTCGGATTTGTTTAAGTTTGGTTCCTTTATTGTGACCACAAGTGGATAGGTAAAAAAACCGATATGAAAGTCTTTTCCTTGTGGTGCTATAGTTGGTTCGTTTGGAACAAATCGGTTCCTGCTTTAACTGTAGTGTGATGCCCATTCAAGTAAATGTGAAAAGGGCGTATCCATCATCGAAATGCACGCTCTATAGAAAATATGGCTACATTTCGTGAAAGTGTTGAAAAGGGTCCAAGTGTATCGATTTCAGGGCGAGCACTGCATTTGGGCTTGTCTTACGGCACATTATTGGGTAGTTTGCATCTGGATTAGAATCTACACGTCTATAAAGTTCTTCTTACTCAAGAATTGAAGCCAGCTGACCACAGAATGCGTAGAAGATACACCGAATTTGTGCTTGAACATCAACGTTTGGATGACCAATTTTCGTACAAGATTTTCTCAGCGATGTGGATCATTTTTCAGTCGATTTATAGGTTAATTGTCGCATTTAGGGAAGTGCAAATCCATATGTTACTGTCAAAGGACTGTTGCATCCGTAAAAAGTCGCTCTATGGTGTGCAATTTGGTCTGCTGGTGTCATTGGTCTATACTTCTTCGGCAACGAGGAAGGTGTAACCGTCACCGCCAATTCTCATCGCTATAGCCAATTGTTCTCCGAATTTTTTCTGCCTTAAATAGAAAAAATTAATGTGGAAGACATGTGATTTCGGCTTGATTTCAAGAAAAATTTCCTGGACGAGCTAGTACGCGATTCGGTGGTGTGAACTAGCCACCAAGATTGTGTGATTTATCGCCGTTGGATTGTGTTTTGTGGAGTTATGCATACAATCTGCAAACTCTTGACGTTATAAAAACGAATATTCGTTGTGCTATGACCAAGTTATTGCCCGATATGTGTCGAAAAGTTGTCGAAAATTACCTCGTCAGAATCAAGTCCTGCAAGAACTTCCATGAGGGACTATCGGGACCGATTTGGTCCCGTTTTGTTCTTCAAAATGTCCCAAGTATTTTACCGGGCAAGCAATCGATTCTCGGTTTAGATTTCAATCTACGATTTGAGCTAAACAAACTACGAGTGCTTCTAATGAAATTCTTCGTATTTGTCTGTGACTTACCTAATTAAGTGGATGGACGGCGGTCGTTTCTATAAAAAGACCATTTCATCCAAATATTTAGTAGAAGGTTTCTTCGCAAACATTTTGCTGACTCAATTCAAGATCACTCATCTGTCTCACATTTCTAATTGTATCTTATTGAATGATTCTGAGTTTCGAAAGTACCACATCATCCTCAAACAAAAGAAAAGAAACACGTCAGCAGGAAAATTATTAACACATTTCGTCTGTATGTGTGTAGTGTATCTGATTTATGCCTCCATACGAATTTCCGCCACAAAAAGCCCCATAAACTTAAGATGCAAACTTTTCCTAAAACAACACAAATTGAATTCATAACAAATACTCCAAGGAACACCGTGAAAGACAATGAAAATCGATAGATTTAAACGTATGGATGCGGATATCCAGTGCAAAACAAATCAGTTTTAAAAGCGCCTTTTGCAAGAAAGTAGAGGGGGCTTGATGGAGATCAACGGTTCTCGGTTCTTTATTTTTTTTTTTTATACTTTCACTTTAAATGTCCCACTGTGCAGTATCATTTCCATCGTACAATCGTAGTCGCAAACCACCATGGGCACAATTAAAACACGAATACTGGCTTTCCATGAGATACCATGCAAGTAAAAGTAGTCGTATAATAAATGCGAATTTCACGGGCAAGCAGATGACACATTATGTACTGCCAGTGACAAGGTGGGATGTGCCACCGCATGATACAAACGTAATTGCCTCTTGCGTGTGATGTGACACCATAAAATTGCCAAGCAACACCCCCATATTAACCAGTCTCATATCAGAGATAGTAGTTCTACCACCCAGCCGTTAAATATCTGCAGGATTTTTTTTTTTTGATTGCCAGCGATTTGTTGAGTCTCTTTGGGTCGTAAGGTCTTATCCGTATCCGTACAGTCAGCAGGTGGTGCGAGTATTTGTCTCTTTTTGGATATTTCTTCTTTTTTTTATTATTTCCAATACCGGTAACATCATTGCCAAAGATACAAGTCTCTATAGTGCTTGGGCTTAATCCACACCATTTTGCCAGGTATAAATCCATGGAATTCAGAATTCTTTGTTGCGATATGAGTACGAATACGAGTACATATACAATGTCATGACATCACGACGTCTTTCTGTCATTCGTAAACGATAACGGCTGCCATTCAATTGTTTGTGAATAAATTGAAGGTAGCCAGGGAAGTCGTATTTTCCCTCAAACTGCAAGTCCTTCTCACAACCCGTTTACGGCAAATTAAGACATTTCTACCTTTCGTCCCTTCGCCAGACTCAACCATTTTTTTTTTTCCTTTTTTGATTTTCCTTCCAAATCAACACTAATTCGTTTTGACTTCCTTTCACATTTTGTTATACACTGCCCTCCATCTCCGCTTGGTCTTATTTCCATGTGAACTTTCATGGTAGTGACATACCATCAGGACATCGCTCTCCACCAGGACACATGGAACTCCCAGGAAAAAAAAGGAAAAGTAATCAACTTTCGGTAGAACTATGGGGTGTTCCAAAGACTTTGGTGGAGGATAAAAGATCTAAAACGTTCCGATAACGTCGGTTAAATAAAAATTTATTTCCCAGGATACAAATGGGTTGAGTGGAGGCAGGTCTTTAAGGTACCTTGAATATAGTATTTACAATATATGTACGAGTTTGTATGTACAGTGATTTTGAACGATGTTAGTTCGGGTGCAAGTGTCCTTTGATAGCGACAAATTCATCCTTATCAGCCCTGGCAGAGGTGAATGAATGAATTTCCAGTTTTCCAATTCCAATGGGCTGAGCTTTCCATTTCGGAAAGAAGCTCATACGAGTACTTGAGTCGAGTCACCTTCAATGACGAGAGAGAGAGAGCTTTTTCACTTCAGTCTTACGAGGCAAGTACATGTTGTCGGTTGTTTGCTGTTTCTTAGTGCTCACATCTCAATAGTGAAAGATGTATCTCATCAAATCTCATTTCCATAATATTGTACTAAATCCTTGCCAAATGTAAAGCAAAAAAAAAAAAAAAAAACTGTAGGACGATGGCAAGATTGAAGACGGGACAATTTCGAAAGGACAAACTGAAGTACAATTAGGTTTCACCAAGAATGTGAAGGATATTGGTTGGGTGACTGTTGTTAGAGCTCCAACAGAATTTCTGAGAATAATTGAAATGTTCATTCAGACGAATCGGAATTCATGGAACCCTTACGATACGAATACATTCATCCATTCACACAATGGATTTCCATCTCTTGGTGTAATGGATAAAAGCTAATGCGGGAATAATTTGAATAAAATTTTTTGCATGAACCAAACATCAGGACAGTTAACAGCACAATGCTCTAATGACGATGTCGCCTTTACAAAGAAGGAAGTTTGGTACGAAATTTGCATCCCTCCCACTAGATTCATCCCTTGACTGTCTCGGCTTTATGATATGGAATATGTATAGAGAATTGACTTACAAAGGCAGAGACCGAAAAGGGAAGATCTGTTTTTTTTTTTTGCTGGAAATTTTCTTCTTGAGCACTTTTGAGAAAGGTGAATAATAGGTTAAAGCTGTGGTAAAAGTGGTGAAGCAGTAGGTGGCACAGAACAACACCAGCAAGTTTTTGATCCAACCAAAATGGAGGATTATCTGTTTTATTTCTCTTCTTCTTTTTAATGGTTCTAGTTTATGTGCCAACGACTTTCTATAGAGAGATGTGTGTTTGAGAATATAAAACGCAAATTTGTACTCTGAAGCAAGCAATAAAGGTAGATTTTTCTCCGTATCTAGGTTGTTGTTAGGTTATTTGAAGTCTTGTTATTGGACAAACAAATCACAGTTGGCGTTCCAAAAAGTGTTCATAAATTCTAGAATATAACCTCCTCGCAAGTCGACCAGATACACTCGTACATGATTTTTATGTACATCACAAATGGAGGCATTTAGTGAAACAGTCGTAACCTAGCATCCTGCCTAGCGATTGAGTTGACATGAAGGTTTGACTGGAATTTGAGTTTGTTTCACTAAAAATGATGACTTTAGAACCACCTGAACCTTGCTTGGAGTTTTTATTAATTGACTCCGGCGGGAGATCTTAGGAAGAACTATGGATAAACTTGTCGACCTATTCGGTTTTTTTTTTTTTTAAAAAGACATGCTTTCTTCAGTAATGCTGACACGAAACCCAACTGTCACTGGAGGGTCCAACGCACGTTAAGTTCCTGAGAAACTTACCTCTGAAACTCATTGGGCCCGAGACTAAAACAACAGTCAGTTTTAAATAAGCCTTGCATTCTCAAAATATCTCTGATGTGGTAAGAGGGTAAGAGGGTTTATTAAAATAATAATACGAGTAATAATAATAAATAGGGTTTACTGCACTGCGACCTTGTGGTCTATTGTGCTCCCTACTTATGCCTTAGAGAGACTTGCACCCTATTGCAGAGCCCTCTCACAGCTTAAGTCCCCAGGAATTAAGTTGGAGTGTTTATGCTTTGGCGTTGGCCTTGGCAAGGAAAACCTACTCTGAGTACGTCCTCCAGACCAGTTTCTTTTATGAATCTGAGAATGAGCAGTGGATCCGTGGTTGATAAATCCTTTCCTTGAATTTGGTGTTTCCCAAATATTTAAACCTTTTTTGAGTCAGGGCCCGTCAAGATTCCAGTATGTGTTCTGGAGTTCTGGAGACCCTCATCTGATATCCCTATTTTTCTTAGGTGTTCCCTGAGTTTGCAATGCTCCGTTAGGAAACCAGTTAGGATGCGTAGGTTATTTTTGCTAAGACTGAAAAATGCGTTAAATCTTTTGAGATTGTAATCTCCTAAGAGTTCTTTGGCTTGTCTCAGACCTTGGAGATCCTGAAAGGTTCTAGCCCTTTTCTCCGTTTTCGATTTCCTGAATTCTTCGCGTAGGTTATGTTCCCCTATCCCGCAGAATGGTTCAGGTCCTATGAAGGGTTCTGCTGCCCCTTTTCTCGCTAGAGAGTCCGCCGCCTCATTACCAGTGATGCCCACATGACCTAGTATCCAGCAGACATATACTTTATTTTTCTTGCCTAATTTGCTGAGACTTTGTAGGAATTCCCATACAAGTTTGGATTTAATGACACAGGAGTCCAGTGCTTTCATAGCTGCTTGACTATCTGACATTATTGCTATGCTATAGTTTCTGTAATTCTTTTCGAGATTGATTCGAACGCATCTTTCTATGGCGCATACTTCTGCTTGAAGGATGCTGGTAATCTTGACCATGGATTCATGGTGTTTCGTTCGTGGCCCAAACACTCCTGCACCTGTATACCATTTTATCGTGTGGTTGCTCAGTCCATAGATAGTGGATTCATCGCTCCATTCTTTCTTGTTGCTGAGCTTCGTTAAGAAATTCTTTTCAAAGTTAAACTTCTTAATGCTGTCATCTCTTGGAATAGCCAAGAGTGGAAGTTTTCCGAGTAGCGCATGCTATATTTTTCTTACGAACTACTGCATTTCCCCTTTCCAGTTCCTTTTATTCTTTCTATTCTTAGAACGGTTTTATTCGCCGCCTTTGAGACAATGAGGTGTAGGGGAGTTAATTGCAATAGCACCTCCATTGCAGCAGTTGGGCATGTACGCATTGCTCTGGGATGTACAGGCACGCCAGTCTTTGCACCTTGTTGAGGGATTCTCTCGTTGTGACAAGACTGGTTCGTTTTGCCCATGCTACTGCACCATATGTGATCTTTGGTCTCACAATCGCTACGTACATCCATCACAGAATGTAAGGGGTACAGCCCCACGACTTACGTATCATAAGAGTACGGGTTGCTATTCTAGCGGCTTCCTTCCAGTGTGGTTCTTCCACAGCAGTTTGCTGTCTAGATGTAGTCCTAGATACTTCACCTCATTGATCGGTATCAGTGTCGTGCCTGACAATCGGATTTCTTTGAGTCCTTGGAGTTTCCTTTTCTTGGTGAATGGTACTATCACGGTCTTAGCGGGATTGATGTTCAGGTTCAGCCCGGCCGTGAGGCACCATTCCTAGGTTACTCTCAGACCTCGTTGTATGATGTCGCAGAGAGTTTCTTCGAACTTTCCTCTGGCAATAAATACTATGTCATCAGCGTACGCCTGACAGCTGATGCCAAGGGTGGTTAATTTTTCCAGTAGTTCATCTACAGCAAGGCACCACATTAAGGGTGATAATACCCCTCCTTGTGGACACCTTTTTGCTGTGTCTACTCTAATAGTTCCAGCTGTTGTCTGTGTCTCTGCTGATCTAGTGCTCAGCAGTTCGCACATCCATCTGGATACTGTGTTGTTGGCTCCTTCCCGTTGTAAGGCTCGTTTGATAGCCTCATGCGAGGTATTGTCAAACGCCCCCTCGATATGAAGAAAGGCATACAATGTTATCTCCTTTGAATTCAGAGCACTTTGGATAGTTTCTGTTAGTTCATACAGGGCCGTTTCTCTCGATCTGCCCGCCCTGTATGCATGTTGGCGATGATGCAGAGGGGACATACTTTGTGTTTCCTCGCTCAGGTAATTACCCACAGCCTTGTCTATTGTTTTCAGAAGAAACGAAGTGAAACTGATCGGTCTGTACGACTTTGGCTGTGTCGGGTCTTTTTCCCCACATTCGGTATGAACACAACCTTTGCCCTTCTCCATTGCTATGCGATGCTACTGTTCGCTAATTTTACCAGATGTGGTAGTAATGCATTTTGGCCTTTCTGTAGTAGAACTGACGTAATACCATTCACACCTGGGGACTTGAAGGGGTGAAAGGAACTTATTGCCCATTCCAGCCTTCCCCTAGAACAGATAGCTGAAGCGTTTCTAGTCATATTCCGAGGGCGAGCTGAAATTGTTCTGTTTTCAAAGCCAGTACTAGATGAGCTACCTGGAAAATGAGTTCGTAGAGGTAACAGTGCTCTATGTCATCATTTTCCGTGTAGCTGCCTGTCTGGCTGTCTACTTTCTTAAGCTTTAAACTTAGCTTAGTTGTCGCTTAGATGCAGACGCTTCGCCACCCAAAACGATTCCTTAAAAAACGGTTTCTTTCCATCAGCATGGCGTATACTTCTGCTTGAAAGCAGATGTCTCTGGTGTCTAATGTGAAATTCTGTCTATGTGAGACATAATTTAATGGGGTGCACATATGTACATCGATGGGGGCCAAGATATGCCTGGCCGGGGCTTTCCTACATTAGTAATGTGATTCGGAACTTGTGTTGAGGGCACAAGCTCCACTTATCTGCTCCTCCACAACGGTTCAACCTAATGTGGGAGAACCTTCCTGCAATTTTAGGGCCTACCTCTTTATTCAGTGCATCTAGTTCTGAGCTGAGCGTGCCAATGAAAATCTGCAGGCAGACCGTTTTTTTTGAGTCTGGTATTACTAAGAGTGAGCTCTCATCGGTGAGAAGCTCCATATCTTGCCGAAAGCTTGTTTACATTGCTAGAGTGCAAACAATTTCTCATCCGGAACGACACCCAAATATTTTCCTTCGAAGGAGGGATGGTGATGCCTTAAAGCACTAGGTGAATCAGATTCCTCCTTCTAGTAAGAGAAACCAGACTTCGTTTGGAGAGGATTAGGTCGCCTGCTTTAGGGTTACTGTTCCTTACCTTTTCGTTTTTTGTTAAACAATTGAATATGTGCCATTGTTGCAAGGCAATTTGATACCATTAAAGGCAGGATGACCTCATCTGTCATCACAACCGATGAGAGATACCAGCTACAGCTAGTAAAAAAAATGATTGTGAGCTAGTTCTAATGAAATTATTTGTTAAGTGAATCTTAGGAATGAAACAGATAGTTTTTTAGTTCAACTGATTGTACGCACCATCAAATCTTTTGAGTGTTTCCAGTCTGGCTTATAAGCCACTTTGGGGGACTTTGACCAGTTGGTGGCTTCAGTGTTTAACAAAAATTAAAAGACTTTGGGCACTCTTCGAAATCCGAATGATGTGTCCGGATCCATCATTCTACTACTGTAAGAATATATACCGCAAAAATCATATCCCGATATCTCCCGATGACTCCTAAGCCGCCAGCATCAAGTACCGAAGACAAGTGGCAGCGCTATTAACGCTGATGATGTTTAGGGTTTCGTCCAACCAGCATCCAAAAATGGTCTGTTTGGCAATGAATTTTGGTAGGTATATCCCGCCTAAATTTATAGGGCTGTGAGTACAAGAATGACAGCCTTTTAGTGAATAAAACAAACAAGCTAGTGCTAGAATAGAAGCCTACAAAGACGAACATGGAGTAGTGAAGCCTTAGTTAGTGCACTTTCATAGGGGAGGTTGCGGTCAAAACTGCTGCCAGGTAGAATGAAACTTCACTCTGCTTAAAAACGATAGAGACTTCCGCCCCCCTGATTAAGACAATTTAAGATAGCATAATCAAGCTAAAGTTTGGCTTTTAAAACAGCTTAAGATGACCTGTTTGACGTTACAGACCTACTCACTACAGGAAAGTATACCCTAAGTATGAAATCTCAAGATTGTTTGTCCGTTCTACAAGAAATGAGGCCCTTTCAATTGCTCCGATATGTCTCCTAAAGATCGCATTCAATATCTTTTCCGCCGTACGTGTCTGAAAACAATATGAACAATCTACGATTTCAGGCCTGGACAATCCACCCTAGATCAAATATTCATACAACGACAAATCTTGAAATTTCGGGTCGACACTCAAACTAAGCTCGTTTGTGTCGACTCTGAAGCTGTATGTGATAGTGCGCTCCAAGAAGAAGCTACTGTATACCTTGTTTTATTATCCCTGCCGAGCTCATTTAACACAAATGATTATAGAGCACTATCGCTGCTCCATCAAGGCAAGATGACCCGCTGTCCTGTGACTTTAGTTTTTACATTCCCTTAGAAAATCGTGCAAACAAAAAAATCACGTTCTTCTCTAGGTCTTCACAACAACTTGCGTACGGATATGACGTTTTTCGAGAAAGTACAGGCTTATGTCACCTAAATGGGTGTGTTGGTAAACGAGGATAAAACAAAGTCATCCGAAAAGGACGCACACGCCTTCGTCGGTCTTCGTCGACCTTAGCTCTACAATTACAAACAGTGAGGCCATTAGCGCAGCAATCAGTCGCAGAATTACTCTTGCCAATCGTTATTTTTGTGGGCTCAATGTGGCAACAATACCCCCTCTCATAACAAGAAACTCCAAGACTAGAGGCAAAGGCTTGGCCGTATGTATGAATAAGCCATTCGCAGGTTTGAGAGAAAAATACTGCGCGTGATTTTCGGTCCTCTTGGAATTGACGAGAAATGGTGGAGGAGGTTCACTCACGACTAACAGTGACATTAGTCTAATCAGACATCCAATTTCTTGCTAAACCATCATGAGCGAACAACTCGGGCCAGAAAGTATTGGAATTAAACTCTAAAGGACAGCGTAAGATATGAGAAATGAGTTGGCGAATTTTCAGTACCGACTGTGGTTAAACCTGTGGCTTCCTTCTCTATCTCTACAGGGATCTGTGCCGGTCTTCTTGCCTTGATACGTCCTTTTAATCTATTGCTAAACCTCCAGTTTGTTATTCTAAGAGTACAACTGCTCAATATCTTTCGATCGGCCTCTTCTTGTGCTTTTATTCTGCCCGTCTCTTCTGCTAGTATAGTTCACGATTCTCGTCTTGTCCTTCGTTGCGGCCCCACTTTATAACATGCTTGTTTAGCTGCATCTGCTTGGCGAAAAGCCTCAACAAACCAGGGATGTCTGTGTTATGGAGGTCGGGTGAGATCCGATACATCAGTCACGTCGTCTATTTGTAGCGTTGCGATTGATCTTCAAAACTTTATGCTGGCGGCACAAGAATTATCAAGAGAATAGTAGTTCTTTTTTGTTGTGGCGCTTGGGTGAAACCATCGGACGTTCAAAATAATGCGAGCGTATCTTACATCTATAAGTTTAAGTGTTTAATTATCCAGAGATCGTATATTGAGATGAGGAAATTGTGTGCTTGGAATGGTGATATTTTGGCCGCTGCATTGTTAAAATTCCTAAGTCCGTCGCCAGGCATGGTGTCCTGTATGCCATGCTTACAGTTGATACCTGTCATAGCAAAGGTGTCCTCTTCTATTCGAGGAGCTCGTCGATACATTCTTTGGTGACGTAGTCCTTGTGTTCCAACCATGATGCGGATTGTCATAAGACGCTCGCTCACGTGTTTTTATCTGATGCAAACGGCAAATCCGCTCACGAACAAGAGCTATTTCTTTTCTCTACAGCAATCACTTTAATATATTTCACAGTTTTTCATCCACCTTATTTCCGGAATATCTTATCGCATTCCTGCATGGCAGTGATATGTGTAGTATAGGGTCGGAGCATTCTACGTGCAAAACCGACCTTCTCTGACATTTAAACGTTTGCAAGGGTCGCGAACAGTGCGCGAACAGTGAATCCATTTATATCCGAGGCCATCAATTGGTTCGACAAATCATTTGATCGTGTTGTGAGACCTATGATGGCGCGGCGTAGGCCAGTATATGCTATTGGTCCACTATGCCATTGTTACTTTAGTCTGCATAAGAGTTTACTAATTTTCTTCATAATTGTGCAAACAAGTTAAGGCCGCGCCTTTGAACACAAATCCAAAAACGCTTAGGTTACAAACACAGACTGCTTAGCATCACATACAGATGGGCTTAACAGTGCTAGATGTCACTAGTGTTTTACGTAGGTACCTTCCGTGAAGGCTCAAGCCTACGGTGCGTCTTCCCACGAGATATCAAAACATTGTGTTCGGGTAGTACACACTTACCACCACCAGTACCAGATACGAAGTCGTGTGTTAGGCACGAACTTCCTCTTTGGTGAAGTGTCGAGGCCTATCTAATACCTCAGCCATTCGGTCGAAGTGCAACTTCACATCGAATAGACCAATCAGTTCCATAGCTATCAAATGGCTAAGCTCAGGTCGTAGCAGCCTAAGACATACATATTTTCAACCATAAGATGTCCAGGCACCATTTGGTCTACTCTCCTTGGTCTACTTACTCCCGTGGTACCAGAATATAGCTTCCCGGAGAGCTTCGCAAGCTTGCAGTCACTCACTGCCCAGGACTAGCGGCCTTTGGAACTTAAAGATTTCTCAACATGTTATGAAATTCCACCCGCTAACTGCCTACTGCCTCTTCTAATAAACACTTCCCTTGCAAAGCTAAAGGTGAAAACTCCACTGACATCGTAGGCCTCACCATTGAAGATGATACCTTTGTCCATGCAAGTCCCTAACATCTTAGTAATTTGGGCACTCGCACAGAAAATGCAGCCAATCCTCGTGGGTAACTCCACATGAGCAGCTCGCCGCCCCGTTAAGCTCTTTTTTATGCAAAAATGCATTACGAAAGCCGCTTGCCGTTCAAAAAAAAGGCCAGGCTGAGGGTAAAGCTCCGGCCTGTGATACAGTTGACTTTCAGTCGTATTGACTGCTTATAGTTCTTTATATCAGAAGCACAGCTTGCTTTCATCTTTGGTACTCTGTAGTTTATTTT
The DNA here is from genome assembly GCA_928272305.1 of Volucella inflata. Classification (NCBI taxonomy): domain Eukaryota; kingdom Metazoa; phylum Arthropoda; class Insecta; order Diptera; family Syrphidae; genus Volucella; species Volucella inflata. Next base: position 149,599,967 of record OV743716.1, on the reverse strand, counting down.
ATGGCTTAGATAGCGAGTATGCCAAAGGGATTCTAGGGAGCACTATCGCCTTTCTGGCCTATAGCCACTATCTTACCAAAAACGATTAAATGGCATAAGCTAGTCCACAATTTCCGCAAATAAATTTCTTTCAATTTTGGAAAAAAGGTGGGAGGACTTGTTGCTTTGGTTTGAGTCCTCGGGTCACTGTCAACCTCAACAGCTATTTGTGATGGCAAAGTTAAGTCCTGGGGCTATTTCTGTGTCTCACCAAAGCCCATAACACAGTGAAAATATAAAAATAAAATGAATTCCCACATGACTGCTTAACGACAATCCCTCAAAATCCCAGTAAAGTTTAGGACTCCCCCGAGGATTCCATTGATTTATTCCCACGACATTCCAAGTATTTATGGCTTGCCATAACCCTTATGTATTTATTGTTGTGCTGCACTTTACTGTTCATTACACCAGTCTCCAGTGCTGGTGCCCTTAAACACTGTTGAAACTGAACAAAGTCAATAGACTTGGTCAAATAACAGAAAAATCATTTGTGTTACTGTATGTCTTCGTAAATCAACATTGCTCCTGGCAAAAAAAAAGCCAGTAACTCATACATATATAGTATGAGAACGTATATCAGCATCCTCGCATTGCATCCTAATGAAGTACCAGGCTATTCGACCAAAAGAAACTCTCGCTGTACCCCTACAAAATGACTTTTGTTGCCCCAGAGTTCTGTTACGCTTAGCTTTTATCCATCCCTTGCAGTTGAATTGTGCATAACAGACATTTTCCTTTGCTTTGCAATTTTAGTTCACTATTTGGAATACGTGCTTATCCCATAAAAGGATACTCACTCGTAAATCCCTTTTAAGTTGACAAACGTGGGATGTCTCTTCATGCCCACATGGCGAAAAGTTTAAACTGCATGACTAAGTGCAAAGTTGACATTCACATTTACCCTCTTCATCAGTATTAATGACGCACGGGTGTTAGATACAGATATACAAGTACTTGTACTCGTATACCATACACAAACATACTCGTAGCTGCCGATTCATTATTGTGATTCATAGATAGGGTTTTCAAAAATGTCATCAGCTTCATCCATTTATCTGTGTCGTCGTGTGGAAGCTTTATTATCGGTGAAAGTTTTAACCGAAAAGATTTGGAAAACATTTGGACGGACTGTGAAGGGTTTCATGAAACTAGAGACACGTATTTCGGGGTGTAAGAGCGTGTGCTATCATTCGGCTCTCAGTCCGTTGAACATTATTTCTATATCCGGCTTCCAATGATTTCCTGCCGGCAGGGCGTCAGTTTATCTGTATTTAACCGGAGATGAGGGTTGCCATTTTGTTCTGCAAGGATCAGAGTTAATTTGACGAACTAAGTTGAATATTGGAGATACGATTTGTCTATGAGCAGTAATTTTTTTGATTCACACTTTTGGTCTCGATAATGAAGGATTTTGCATCTGGTCCTTGAGACAGGTCCTGGATAAGCCCAATAGGGCTTTTAATTGTCATCTCTTCCCCAGAGTCATTTTTCTAGCCTTGAAAGCAGGAAATAGCTACTGGGGACTTAGTCGGAACAATGTGGCTGTTAGGAGATCAATTTGTAACTGAATTCATTAAACCTCGCAATGGCACCCGCGCATTATCATGATGGATAAGCGCTTTATCCTTGCACAAATGCTGTAGTTTGTACCATAGTTGACATAATATCGCCGGCGATTCCTTTTTCTTTTATGATATCAAACTGTCGCTGTAAATTATGTAGTTGGCCGTCAGACCCACCTTAACATATTTCCACTCAGGCCAGTGTGGTATGGCAGATCCATGCTACTTTCACGTTTATGGAATGATGCAAAATATCATCCAGATTATTGTTGAGCAACGCCAAACATCCTTTCGAAGTTGTCACAAGTTGCATGCGTTTATCCATTTTTGCCTAAATTCGCGCGGTTATTTGATTTCAATGGCTACTGACAGATACGCTATTAGCCTCCAGTTGCGCGCATTAGATAAACCCAGTTTCCTTCCACTCGGGCGTGCCACTAAAAGAAAGACAGGATCTTCCAACATCACTATTTGTCTCTTAAACTTGACTTTGGCAACATCCTTTAAAAAAGACTCGATTGAACAAGGGGGTCCCAAAAATATCTTAAAATTAAGTTATACTGCTGTGTTAGCTCTTCGAAATTACAGCTTTGTATCTTATCGGCATCGATATAATTAAAATTTCGTAAGGGATAGCTAGGTCTTTATAAGTCTGATACCATTTTGAAGGGGGTCTAGTGTAATTTTTTCATCGAAGTGTCCTTCTTTTCTAACTTTGCTGGTTATCGAGAAGTTTGAAGAAGCAATTGCGCTTCTCTACTGTGGTGCCATAAGTCTTTAATGCCTAATATTCAAGGCCTCATGCCTACTTCTGAGTATTCACCATGACAAATGCAGATTGGTTCAAATGCAAGTTTCTTTTTAAAAATAAAATAAAAGTAACTAACGATATACTACTCTGGCTAACTTCGCAGTTGCGCACTCTGCCAACGCAATTCCTCAAGATCTTGTTAACTGTTTCTGGGCTTATCTCATGAATAGCTCAAACGATATTCGATTCTGGATTGTCGGCAAAGCATCGATATTTAAGGGCAATTTGCAAAAAAAGCCCAACTGGGTTCGCAGCTTCTAGACGGCCAGCTTACATTCCTAATGAGGCTGATGCCACTATTCCAAAATCCGCACCAAAATAACAATCTAAGCGGATGCATTGGCTTCTGGGCAATTACGATTTACAATTTTGTTTGTTCACAAAGCTGCCGAGATGAAAATGACCCTTGCTTGAAAAACCAGATTTTTCGGCCTAATTCGACGTCCAATTCGAGCTACTGTAAGGCTCAAGCTCTGAATTGGACTTTGTAAAGGAATAGTCCGAGATCTTTGTACAAAACTCTCATCAGACTGTCGAGTTGATGTTCCTGGATTGAATCAAACACTCTCGGCCACGACAGCCACATTCTCGTCGGTCGATACGTGACGTACGATGACAAAGATTTTGAGTGTTGTTCCCAAGCAATTCAGTTTCACGAACTTGTGTAAACCCGCCATGGTGGGTGCCTTCGTTTCGGCCAACACTTTCTTCTTTGGCAACACTGCACTCATTTTTGAAATATGTTTGCGATATTTTCCAAAATTGTCTGCGAAGATATGATACTGACTGACAGTCAAAATTTCGAGCAGGAAAAAGTTGTCAACGTCATAACAACAAATTTTTTTTTCTTCTCCGTGGGTAGGTAAAAACCTTCATAGGCAGCATAAGTACGCGCTCATAATAGCACCACGACAGCAGGCAGAATAAGCACGAGCACCTACTGCAGGGCCCACCATAAGCACAAGCTCATAGTAGTGTGAGATTCTTATTCACTAAAAAACCTCCCGTTTCCTATAAGACTACGACTAAGTTTCCTTAACAAGTAGCTCAAGCTTCTGTAGTTTATCGCGTTTGGTAGGTAGCTTTCCATCGAAGGCACCTACTATTACCGTTATTTCATACGGTTTCTCCGTCAGGCGCTGAGTCAAACGGTCTTTTTCTTTAAAGTCACCGCACAAGATTTGTCCCGTCCAATCTGCGGACTATTTCCTGGTTGCAAAGATGCACAAGACGAGTGGGAAGCTTGTGAGCAAAGCTTGTTACTTTGTCTTTCACGGTTGCGGTTTCCAGATCGCGATGATCAGGGCTCGTTGGAGTTTTGCAGTCGAGGATTCAACTGTTTGTCCTGTGGCGAGGATCGCCATGTCATCCGCGAACGTGGCTACCACAGTCTCTTCATCTAAAGGTATGTCTCTAGTGTGCAGTAAGAATAGGTATGGCCCCAGAACGCTTCCTTGTGGAAGGCCAGCTTGAATTTTTTGAATTCAGAGTATTCAATCCCATAGCTAACCCGAAATAGTCTATTTTCAAGATTAGATTTGAGTATTCTATTCGTTTCTTCCGGTAAAATTTGTTGTACTTCAAGCGCTCGTGCCATACCTTGTCGAAGGCTTGCGATACATCGAGAAAAACGCTTGAACATATTTTTTTCCCTCAAGCGCGTTTTCAATTACATTTGTTATCCGATGGACCTGATCGATTGTGGAATGTTTGACCCTAAAGCCGAACTGGTGATCCGGGATCAATCGTCTTTCCCCATTTATCGGTTTTAAACGCTTCAGCAGGAGAATTTTTGAAATCATCGGCAGGAGCGAAATGGGTCTGTACGGTTTTGGAACCGAATGCGACTTTGCATTGGCTTGAAACGTATAAAAGTCTCATGGAAGCATTTGTAATGTGGAGGAGCTTGACAAACGCTTTTCGAGGTAGCTCCCTTAGAATTTCACTTGTAATCAAATCATATCCTGGAGCCTTATTATTTTTTAGATTTTATTATTCTTTGCTTTAGCTAAAAGAGTGACACGGATTTTATATTGGAGTTGTCGGATCCTGTTCTGGGATTAAGTTCTTGGGCACATTGTCGTCCTTCGAACGGTTTGAATGTTTCTTCCAAGTGGTCGGCAAACAAGTGCATAACAGGTTTCTTAGTCGACTTCACGGCTTTCCAGAGCGAATAATTGGCAGTCTTGTCTGCAGTCAAGCCTTCGAGGTAGTTAGAAGTCTCACGGTTCTTATATTCTTGCAGTATTTGACTTAGCTTATTTGATTGGCGGTTTAAATAGGAATTATGTGGGGGCGCACGTGATTGTTGCCATCTTCTCCGTGCTTTCCGTTTTTCTCGTAGGAGGCCTTATATAAGAATCAACATATGAATCTTGGACCAATCTTTATATGTCATAGGTTCGCGGCATTTTTACAACACTTTTTGGATGACAATATGAGAAAGTCGATTGTAGCTTGCTTAAAAGCGACTGAAATAGATGCCGCTACTGTTTGTCGCGATAGAACTAAAGCTTTAAGGAAGCTGTCGGGATTAGAAAATTGTCTTACAAGACTAACTTGACAGAAGAAAACAGAAAAATGCTTAAATCATATAAGAACGACTGCAACCCCTTTCATAAGCGTGTGAAATTTCAAGACGATATAAAACTGTTGCAGAAAATTAACACAGAGTCCGATAGATGGCAAAAACTTTTGGTTGTTTGTTAAAAACATCATAAACTCTACCTTAACCTCCATTTTAGAGTTGGCTCATTAATACCGTCTACCGAATCGAAGAGCTCACTAATAATCTCAACCCACACAAACTTTTCAATGACAAACAGTAAGGTTACAGCATAAGGTCCGCAAGAGAAACTAAAGTCTATAACAATCTGGCGAAAGCCCAGTTTGGAATCAGGCTCCTTTATCGAAAATGGGGGCATTTGGGATCAACGAATCTCTTCTTCAATTTACTTGAAATTATCATTTGAAGTCGTTTTCGATAGTTTTAAGTTTGATACTCACAAAATAATTGCCGGAGTACCGCAGGGCTCTGTTCTATCTCCGACATTCTTATTAATTCTTAATAATGAAACCTTGTCTGTTGCTTCTTACTCAATAAATTGCTTTTCTGACGATACTCCTCCTGTTTTTCATATTCGTTCCCGGACTCGTCTTCGTTCCATTATGGATGCTCCTTAGGCCCCCTTCTGGGCGTACATTTTATGAAACATCACGATGTTTTTATAAACACTTAGAACCAATGTGTATCAGTACCTTTCATACGATTCCCTTAAATTTTCCTTGCCGATGGCGATGTACATCAATGTTGTAAGGGTCTCCATGAACGCACGTTTAGTGCAGGAAAAAAAAAGGCACAATGCAGTTAGTTATTCAGTGTTTCAAGATGCTAGCTCATTCTGGAATTGAAAATAGGTCAAAAGGTGTTTCAAAGGTAAATGCTATTGCTGAGCACTTGTAACGAACGACTTAAACAAGTTGTTTGGAAGAACTCGGCTTAATAATTGATCACTGACAAAACAACGAATGCGAGTCCTTGCCTGTGTTGAGCGACTATATCCATACACTTACTTTATAAGTCAACTTGTGCACAGTGTGGCAAATAATATCCCGGACTGGCTTTTTTTTTTTTTTCAATTTTTTTATTCGAAATATTCTCTTTCCGATTTAATACACTTGTTACAGCGATACAATAGTGATTCCTAAATCGTTTTGCGAAATAGCCTTCAGTGCTCGAACCGAAGCTGCTCAAAAAAGCATCCCTTTAACTTAAATTTGGATTTCGAGAACAAAGGGAAGTCGCACTGTGCCAAATAAGGTGAATACGGAGGATGTTTAAACACACATACTTGATTTCGAGCCAAAATTTGACTAACAATGAGTGCTGTGTGACTCGATGCGTTATCGTGCAACTGAAACTAACCTTTGTATTGCTCAAATCCTTGTGAAGAAAAGTTCGTTGATGCTGTTGATGTTTGAGACCTCTTTCATCATTTCAGTGAAGCATTGTGGCCTTCTGTAACAAAAACACGTATTTTTTGAAACGTTTCAGGCGTCCGATCATCCTTCAGCGTCTCTATGATGCCCAAAAAACGTTAATGCTACTCGAAACATCACGGCACTAAGTGTGCATCAGTCGAAATGTTTTTGGTGCATTTTTACTACACGAAATTTGACAGATAGTTGGGAAAGATTTAAGCTTTAAAACGTATGTGTGGACAAATAGATGGCGCTCTGGGTTGCTGAGATATGGCTCGAGGCCGGGATATTATTTGCCACACCGTGTACTTCTAACATGAAACTGGTGATACAAGTCATTTACCTCTTGCTGCAGAACTGGTGAGATGATTGGCTCACCATAAATGAAATGAATTCTTGTATTTAGGTAAAAGTGTTAGTGTGACTTTTTGAATTTCTGACCTCTTTACTGAAACAGCAACACTGCTCCTTTCAACAGGCATCTGTCAGTTGACTCCTGTCAAAATTTAAACTTGCTGCGTCAGTTAGTTTGTGTTTGACAGCTATTTTTATCAGACTACTCACTAATTTGAGGAGAAAATGGAAAAAAGTGAATTTCGTGTGCTTATTAAGCATTATTTCTTGCGAAAAAAAACCATTACCGAGACCAAGGCTAAGCTTGATAAATACTATGGGGACTCTGCACCATCGATTTCAATGGTAAAAAAGTGGTTTACTGAATTTCGTTGTGGCCGTACAAGCAGTGAAGATGCCGAACGTCCTGGACGCCCAGTTGAGGTCTCTACACCCGAAACAATCGAAAAAATTCACGATATGGTGTTGGCCGACCGAAGATTGAAAGTGCGAGAGATTGTGGAAGCCGTAGGGATCTCGCATGGCTCAGTGGTTTCAATTTTGAATGATCACTTGGGCATGAGAAAGCTTTCCGCAAGATGGGTGCCGCGTTTGCTCACAGTCGACCACAAACGCAATCGTGTAACAACTTCACAGGAAGGTTTGGCGTTGTTTAACCGCAATATGGAGGAGTTTTTGCGCCGTTTTGTAACCGTGGACGAAACATGGATCCATCACAATACACCAGAGAACAAACAACAGTCAAAACAGTGGGTTTCTTAGGGTGAATCGGCGCCAAAGAAGGCCAAGGTGGGTTTGTCAGCCAATAAAGTTATGGCGACTGTTTTTTGGGATGCACGCGGGATAATCCACATTGACTACCTTCAAAAGGGAAGAACAATCAATGGGGAATATTATGCCAACTTATTGGACCGATTCAATGACGATTTGAAAAAAAAACGACCTCATTTGGCCAAGAAAAAAGTTCTTCTCCACCAAGACAATGCAAGGGTGCACACATGTGCAGTTGCCATGGCAAAAATCCATGAATTGGGCTATGAATTGCTCCCTCATCCACCCTATTCCCCAGATTTGGCTCCGAGCGACTACTTCTTGTTCCCAAACCTGAAGAAATGGCTTGGTGGAAAAAGATTTGACTCCAATGATGAAGTCATCTCGCAAACAAAGGCCTATTTTGAGGACCTCGACAAATTTTTTTTTTTGGAAGGGGTAAAAAAATTGGAGAAGCGTTGGACAAAGTGTATAGAGCTCAAGGGAGACTACGTTGAAAAATAAAATTATTTTTTTATCAAAAAATCTGTGTTTTAATCTAAAAGTCACGGACTTATTGACCCGCCCTCGTATCTAGGTCTTCAAAGAATTTTACCATTATCCGTAAGCTAACGATTATCACTCCATTGAAAACTCGGGTTGGTCCATGGTATTGCTAGCAACATAGGTTTTACAGAATCCAGGACTTTTGAAAATGTTTTTCTCCTTATACTCGTAATAGCATCCATTCCTCTCCAATTCATCTGAATTTACACCTCACAATATCTTTCCGATGTGGCAACTCTGAAAGGAATCTGAATTTTCTCCAAAAGCTTTCAGTTGAGAAGAAAAGCTTCTGCACATCAATGAATTCACTCTCTCATCCACCCACCCATCAGCTGGTGTTGTTGGAAATTCACTGGAATTTTTCTACATTTTCAATATTTCATTCATCCACCCAGCGAAAAGGTTTAATGGAAAATTCACCTAACAAAGCGTTTAGTCGATTTGTGTCGGCCGAGATAGTAACTTAAAACGCGCGCGCGCTTGCACTATACACACTCTCTCACAAGCACTCTATTCAAAATAGTTCTTCTTCCTTTTTTTTTGAAAATTGAAAAAATAAAAAAAAAAATCAAAAGTCCTTTCTACTTTACTTGGTTACAAGTGCTGCTTTAGATTTTTTATATTTTTTTCTTTCGGTTGAAAATCTGCTATTTCAAAAATTTTCGAATTATTTCATCTTAATCGCCGTGTACCGCGAAAGTGTATGTGAAACGTACCGCAAATCCGTTGCATCTTGCTGGCTTCTTTTTGCATTTTATTTCACATCGATGATTACTTTTTGTTCGCTCGAGATAAATTTCGTTTTTCCGATATCCTTGGTTCGAATCTAAATACTCCGCAGAATATCAGTGATTAAAAAAGTATTTTTTTCAAATATTAAAAAAAAAAAAACAACAATCTAAAGAATACATGTAAAAGGAGATGGCAAAATCGAGTGATAAATCCAACTAGGGAGGAGAAAAAAAAAATCTCATAATATGTACATTAGATACTCGAAGTTGGTATCTTCATAAATAGCTTAGGGATAATGCACACACATACGAGTTTAGTATTATATCCGATTTTATGTGTATAAGCGAACTAATGAAACTGCCTTTTATGATCCATCTACCACCACCCCCCGCTCCGTTCACATTATCAAAAAATGGGGACCTTATTGTGGGTGGCTTGGTGATAGCATGTCGTATGTATTCCTATATTGAATGCAGAGAAACACAATAGTCTGCAGATCATCATCGATGCAAAGCTGAAGGATACTTCAATAAAAATCAAGTTTTCATATTTTTTTTTTTCGGTCTTCATCTGTTCATCTGCCATCTACAGTAATGTTTCATCATCGTTTGCGTTTGCATCTTACCGGCGCGGCACTGGGGGACATCGTCACTGGGGGTAGTGACGATGAGGTGGAAATCTTTACGACCCCCTAGTCCATTCGAATATTGAATAATTGTTTAGACAAGGAGAAAGTTTCTTTTTTTTTCGTTATCTTCCCTTCTCCATTTCAATCTTATTTCCCCACGTTTTCTTCTTTTTTTTTTCAGTTGTTTTATTTATCTTTTATTGTTCGATGGTGATGAGTTTCAGGGGCGTTTGTTCTGAAATTTCGCATCACATTATGCTTCTGAGTTGGAGTGTATAATGGACTGAGGGTTGGATGGGAGGAGTGAGGCCAGTTTGATTAGCAGGAGTGGAGCGCTTTCCACTTCATAATCTTGAGAAAAAAAATGAAGAGAAAAGCAATTTTGTGGGCGATTTGGAAGGAGAAAAACCGAAGAAAGAAATTTAATTTTATTTTTTCGCATCCATAGACAGGGGGTGTTTCGTCACCATGGTGTCAGGTTTGAAGCACTACCGAGCATAGTGTGAATTCAGTTGACACGTCGGAGGGAAGTAGTACCGTCGGAATGAGTATTAATTTCGGTAGGTGGAACATTTAGTTGGAATTGCTTCTATGCAAATTCGAATCACCGTAATGAACATTAACACTGAAACGTTATTTCCACCTCTATTAACCTACCTACACAGATGCCAACTAATTTCTTATCATTGTCCATCCATCAGAAACAGAACTCTCGACTGCTTTGTGTTCTCGGAACTGTTGGGTAAATACCAACTGTGTGGATACTCCAAAATTCTTCGAAATCATTGCATATCTCTTCGAATATCTGATATATGTTATATACTCGTATGTATCTCTGAAAGTCACCGTGTTGGAAATTGTTCTTTGTAATGCACATACTCTGTTGATTTGAGATTTACGAATTTCTAGGTTGTATGTTGATCTTCTTGTAAAGGATTTAATTGGCTTTCTGGAGATTCCATTCATGCGAATTTTTTGAAACAAAGAAAATAGATGTTTCAACTCTCTTCCAGTATCAGATAAGGTCAGTTGTCTTCCCTTGAGAGAGAAATTGAATTGTTTAGCAAGAAAATTGACAATTCTGATTAAACTGCATTTACCAACAATATTTGCATTTAGAGTTTTCCTGGAGAGCCTTGCATGTGTAGTTTAGTGATCCTGATAACGATATCATCCAAATATCGATGCGGTTTTATGTGGGTATTCCACTTTCTTGGGTTCTTCTTCTATTATGAGAATTTTTTGATAAAGGTCAACTACCAACATCGCCTTGGATACTGTCTTTTAGTGCACTGCACCGACGAGTTTTTATTCAGAATAACTGGTTCCCTTAAATATCGCCGAGAGTGGTTAAGGATAGTGCTAGCCATTACCTCACTAACCTCACATAACCTCATTGGGCTTTTGTCATGTAATAGATACTTATATGTATCTCATTTGAATAATTCACGTATAACCTTCACCTTCATCTGTACAGGCCCAGTGTATGATCATAGGGCCACCACCGACTGCAAATACTCATTGAAGTATCGCCGGTGACATATAAGAATCCATAGTCTCAACCAGTTAAGCGGACTATCTCGACAAACGTATTCAATATTTTCATTCAAGACAATTTAGCAAAATCTAGTATTTTTCTATCAAGGATATCTCTCCTACGACGCCGATCTGTTGGAATTTTAAAGAAATACCTGAAATGGCTTAGACAGTGGCAGTTTGTCATCTAAATTACTTACTTGCATGCTGCAGTCTAAGTTGCACCTAGACCTCATACAATAAACCTCTACCAGAACTGCGGTACTTCAGATCTCTAAGTTAGTTAAGATGCTCTTTCACTTGTCAGAAAGAGCCACAGGGGTTTTCCCCATTTATGTCATCCCTATGGCGGTAAACATTTATTCGCTTTCAATATTGAGTCTTAGCTATCTCAGGCTATTAAACTACTATGACCAGGTCGATATCGCTGCACATTTCGTAGGGTTCATGAAATTATATCTCTTGAAGTTGAGATTAATGGAAGGAATATTCGAAGGAAAAGCTATGTTAAAACCTTCGCTTGTATATATCACAGTTTGCTTAAGAAGCCTTTAAGATTGAGATTAACTTTATTGACTACATTGCTTATTTGTTGAGCAAATGTTAGTCTTTTGTCCAGAACAACTCCTAAATACTTAACTTGGGATTTCCAATCCATGTTATTGTTGTTAATTTTTAAAGAACTGCTCGGTAAAAAGCAAGCTTTTCTCTTACGAGTAAAAAAGATAGCTTGAGTTTTTTGAGCATTTATATTGATTTTCCAATTGTTGCAATATGCAATAAAGTCGTTCAAAGCTGATTGCAGGTTGGTTTCAATTGATAAACCAACTGAATCGGATGAGTAGATACACGTATCATCCGCGAAAATTGCAGAATGACGCCCAGGAAGAAATGGAAAATCGGATGTGTAAATGTTGTAAAGTATTGGAGCTAGGACTGAACCTTGAGGTACACCAGCAGAGATTATTTGTAAGTCTGATGTTGCGCTGTTCACAAGTAACTTAAAACTTCCGCCCATTAGAAACGATTGAACTATTTTGACTAGATGTAAGGGAAAGCCGAAATGAAATAGCTTATAAATTAAACCTTTGTGCCAAAAGGTGTCAAAAGCTTTTTCTACGTTCAAGTGAATCATACCAGTACTATGACCTAAATGAAAGGAATCAAGTTCATGTTTTTTAACCATGTAGAGCTGGTGGGATGTGTTATGACTTGGACGAAAACCAAACTGTTCAGACGCTAAGATATTAGATTCGTTAACGTGGTGCATTATTTTGTTTTTAAAAATGAATTGTTGTACACGTGTAACAGCTGGTAATGAAGCCACTCTCGCTCTCTCTAAGCTTTAGGTGTCTTTTGTGAGGTTTATAACTACGCCGTTCATAAAATTTACACAACACAATTTTAGCCTCCTGTGTTGGCTTACGATTTTAGTAAGAAATTTAGCAACATGACGTTTAATAAGTCGCATTACCGGCCCTTGCTTTGTCTTAACACTTTCCGACATCAAGAGTCTCGGTGAGATAGTTCTCCATTGTCATCTTGCACATCCAAATGATCACGGCAGGGATGTATGTATATGTAGACATGGCTCTGTGTATAGTTCGCGTCTATAGATATTGCCAATGAAGAGAAGAGGGACATTGTTTTGGAACGACTGAGTTTGCTCAAGGATCTGTTGGAATTTTTAGACTTAAACCCGTTTTTATAGGAGTCGATTAGACTGTCGATGTATGGTTGTTGAGGAGGTTCATTCCCTAGATTACAGACCGTGCGATTCAAGAGACCTATTTTGATTCGAATCGGACAAGCACTGCGCTCATACGTTCGGGACCCATGTTTTTAGAGCTAAGTTGAAACAGCTCGGAAGTTAAGTCATCGGGAATTGCTTTCCTGGCTTCATCTAACTCGGCTGGTTTGAAATTTTGTCTATTTTCGCCCGAGTTCTGCTAATGGTGAGATATTGTTCGTCATGATCGTTTAGGAATCTGCTGATTTATTTTCTCCAGATACTTGTAACTGATTGTGCTTGCAGAGTTCCATTTAATTCCAATCCATTCCTTAGGCAGCATCTTTCATATGCCTAAGCCTTCTTGAGCACTACCTTTCTTCTATTCAGGAGCCAGTGTTCTTCCAGTCCTTTGAGCTCGTAGAGAAGGCTAGCAACTCTCGTCCTTTTCTGTAAAGTGACGCTGTACATCCGCTGTTTTTGTTTGTACCAGCCGAAAAATAGGAAGCTGTAATTACGTACTGTATCACCAAAGATGCCACCTCGGCCTTGCTTGGAATTCAAATAGCAAAAAATGACTTTTAAGTCATATTAAGTCATTGCTTGTTGTTTTGTCACGAAGCTTCGAGAAGCAATCTTTGCTGAGGTTTTCCTTCTCTTCTCAATTTAAAGGGCTTATATCGGAAATTCGGCATTTGGAAGTAATTTTGTCAGGGGCTAGCTAACATATCTGCAGCTATAGGCTATTTTCGTAAATCTTCCTCTAGCAGCTAATCCAAGTCGGAATATATACGAGTAGTTTGTCTGTTGTACAGGGTCATCCATTTTGTTGTCCCGAAAATAAATTTAAATAAAATACATTTATAATTTGTATCTTGATCAAATCTTTATTTCAATATATTGATAAGATCTTGCCATTATGAATTGAATATAACATCATTCAATTGTCCTCCACTTGATTCTGACAAGGTTATTTTCAACGCCTTTGGACACGTATCGGGCAATAACTCAGCCATAATTTGAGAAATATTCATTTTCAAAGCGCCAAGAGTTAGCGGATTCTGTACATAAATACTATCTTTTGCGAAAACAATCCAACGGCAAAAAGGCACACAGTCTTGGTAAAACCAAAAAGGGTCGAATTATGTGATATGTGGCACCGTCTTATCGAAACCACAAGTCTTTCACATTCACATCTTCGATTTTAAGTAAAAGAAAATTCGGTTAGCATTTGGCTAAAACGATGAGAATTGAGGGTGATGATTACACCTTCCTCATTTCCCAAGAAATATGGACCAATGGCACCACCAGACCAAATTGTACACCATAGAGTGACTTGCTGTAGATGCAATGGTCTTTCGACAGTTTCATGAGGATTTTCACTTCCCCATATCTGATAGTTTCACCGTATCCACCGAGTGAGTCTTACTTCTGAAGAAAATGTTGTGTGGAAATTGGTCATCCATACGTCGATGTTCAAGTACCAAACAGCGTATATTCTACGAATTCCATGGTCAGCTGTCTTCAATTTTTGAACGAGTTAAGCTGTAGAAGGATGTATATGCAAATCTTAATCTAAAAAACTAAATAATGTGATTTTTAGACAAGACAATCTTCCTCTTCTTTAAGTGGTGCTACAGTCCGGGGTCGACCTGGGCCTCCGTCAACAAGCTTCTCCAGCCAGCTCAATCCCTGGCTAGCTGCCTGCAGTTTCGCACGCTAAGTTGGCTGAGGTCCCCTTCCACTTGCGTGCGGCACTTGAGTCTTGGCCTTCCTCTACTGCGCTGTCTCTCGGGAGCGGATTCGAGAACTTTTCGGACCGGAGCGTTGGTGTCCATTCGCTCTACATGACCCAGCCATATCAGTCTTTGGATCTTCCCTCTTCTGGCTAGGTCCATGTTTCTGTACAGTCCGTACAGTTCGTCGTTGTATCTCCTCCTCCACTCACCGTCAATGCAGACGGGACCAAAGATCGCCCGAAGAATTTTTCTCTCGAAGAAACCAAGAACACCCTCATCCATTTTTGATAATGTCCATGCCTCTGCGCCATAGAGCAGGACCGGGATTACTAAAGTCTTATAAAGGGTGACTTTTGTTGTCCGAGAGAAGGCTTTGCTACTCAATTGCCTTCTTAACCCAAAGAAACAGCGGTTGGCAAGAGTTATTCTTCGCTTGATCTCAGCGCTGGTGTCGTTGTCTGTATTTATAGCAGAGCCTAGGTAGACAAAGTCCTTAACTACCTCAAAGTTATATCTGTCGAGGGTGACGTTCTGCCCGAGACGTCGGTGTTGGTTGTCCTTTTTGCTTGACAGCATATACTTGATCTTGCCCTCATTGACCGCTAAACTCATTTTCGCCGCTTCTGTCTCAATACTCGCGAAAGCGCCACTGACATCACGCTGCTTTCTCCCGATTATGTCAATATCGTCGGCGTATGCGAGTAGTTGACGGACTTTTGAAAGATAGTGCCTCTTGTGTTTGCTCGTGAGTTTTGTACTATTCTTTCAAGTACGATGTTGAAAAAATCGCATGACAGCGCATCGCCTTGTCTAAAACCTTTCTGGACATCAAAGGTCTCAGTGGGATCTTTACCGACCTTGATGGAGCAGCGTGCATTCTCCATCGTCATCCTGCACAGACGGACGAGTTTGACAGGGATCCCGAAACTAGACATTGGTCTGTATAGCTCGTCTCTATAGATGCTATCATACGGCCTTAAAATCGATGAATAGGTGGTGTGTAGCGATCTTAAGCTCCATGGTCTTCTCCAAGATCTACCATAGTGTGAATATTTAATCGATGGTGGGCTTTCTGGGACACACACTGATATGGACCTATCAGGTTGTTGACGAACGGCTTCAGGCGTTTGCACAATACGGCGGATAAAATCTTATATGCGATGTGGAGGAGACAGATGCTTCTGTAGTTGGCGCAGTTCTGAGGGTCTCCCTTTTTGGGAATCGAACAAACAATGCTGAGGTTCCATTCATCGGGCATACTTTCGTCCGAGCATAGATAAGATAATAGATTCAAGAATTTCACTAGATAAGACATCTATAGCAAAGTCAGTCTCTTCGATTTGTTTTTCAAAATTTCTCCTATATTGTCAGATTGTTTCATCCTCTTTTTGTTTGATCCATAATACGCAGTCTTTTAAGGGTCTGAAAGCTGTGAAATCGTTCTATCCAGAGTCGCCAACTATGAATCTGTCGTCATCTGAGGCTTTTGGCTGATTCACCACATTACTATCTCTTGCGAATAGGATTCGAAGTCCTATGACAGTGTAGGCGAGTGTTATGTGCGCATAATGAGGTAGTCACATTGTTTTCGACGACCTCCACTGGGATGTAAAGGAAGCACTCCACTATGAACTTGATTGTTGCCCTTTAACAGAGTCAATTGCTCTTAGGACTCAACGGTTTGCTTCTAAAAGTTACTCTTGTTGCGGCACGTAGGTCAAGTAATTAATATCAGTTGTGCTTAGAAATTTTATCATAAATTTTTGCAACATGGCTAAAGCTACTGCTTTCGTAAAGGCGATGTGCGCGAAATACTCGTCAAAGTTAAGGTGTTGACCCCTCTTATTCGCCTAAATCACCTAAGGTTGTCAGCGAGTTGCTCCAAAGTTCGCTGCTTTTCTTATGAGCCGGTGCTAGTTCTCTAAATTCCACGTTCAAACCATTTGTTGACCTGTTTCTGGTTGAATAGCTTCATTTGCATTTTCCCAGTTTAGACTGAGTTTAGACGCAATTCTGGTTAATGTTGCTGTTGGAGTACAATCGGTGTTTATTTTTCAAATAAATACTCTTGACATCTATTCTTTATTCGTTGTATCAACGAAATGTCTACTCCTGATTAAGCGTTCCAACTGGTGTGCTTCTTTTCTTCTAAACTGTAACTCTGATCATAGTAACCAGAATAGCGTACTTTGAAAATAAGATCATTTCCAGATCACCATAAATAGGTATTTGCCTGAGTAGTTCAACATTCAGCATTTTCGATTGTGGCTACGGTTAAACTAGACAGGCCTATCATTTGGAGAGGGAAACCCCCTTGGTCTTATTTGAATTAATGTAGAAGTGGAATCAATGTATTTCTTTTTGATTGTTTCGAATCCTCTTTGTACAGCGGTGTGGAGTACTTGTATTTTTTTGAAATTTAGCTCAGCACTGCGTATTCAAATCAGCTCGTGACACAATCACTCCAAACAGGAGCAGAATTATCTCATTCATAATGCAAATTGACTTAAAATTCTTTGCAGATATGGATCCCGGCATTTCAAATCCACCGAGGGCATCAAGATATTTGAAGGAATATCTTCAATACTAAGAAGAATAAAGTTCCCAACACCTTATATGTATCTCTCACGTTCAGCTATGTGTCTTTAAGCAGCAACACCTTTCCATGGTCTTATCCCCAAAATTATGCTATCCCGGCATTTTACTGCTTCATAAAATATTTAAGAAGGATCAGAATCTTTTAATATACTCGTTATATCCTGTTTTAACTCCCAACTGTAATGAGATTTAAATAGTTGCGACGGAGTGCTTAAACTAAGATTGACGTATACATTTACGAACTATCTGAAGAGACCTAGACTTCGAGGCTAAAGTTTTAAAGTTAATTTAAAAGATCTTAAAAATCTTAAATGAGACACGTCCCACGACGAAGTCAGGAAGATTTCGCCTTTGTCTTCTTTGTATAGATACACGTAAAACCGTTTCTTAATTGTAGGTTTGAGGATTCCATATCCCGTTTATCTGTCACTGGGAAACAAGCACAAAAGCTTTTTAAGGTACACGACTGTTGCAAATCTGTGGGTTCCAGGAAATAGTCGGTGTAGTTCACTGAAATGGGTGTTTCCTTGGAACATAATACAAATGTAGTGATCGTACTACATACGAGTATGTGGTCACTGATTTTCTTACTTTAATTTCAACAAAAGTTGTTTTCTTCAATTAAAGATACAAAAATGACTTCATACATTTTGGAATTTATGATATGCCTTGTCAAGTGTCACATGTGTTGGTTTAAATTAATGAAGTAGCTGCAGCTAATTTGCGGTAAAGGGAGTGAGTTAATTACCTTAAAGCATGTCATCTCACTACTAGGTACACGTTTTTAAAGTGAATTACATTTTTGTGGTGAAAGTTTGAATTGACTTAATTAAATTAAGTCGAAACTAGTCAACTTAGGGGAATTCAAATATAAAAAGAATGCCTTGCACTCTTTGTAGTCAGAATATTGAAGTTTTTAACAGTGAGGAACTGGAGTTTTTTAATTCATCACTGTTGATCTTTGCCTTAAAGTCTACGAACTTTGAAAGTCCTTGTTTGGTGTCGCTCAAGACACAAATGTCCTGTGGTCTGAAATCCTAGAAAATTGTTAACAACCCTTTCATTCGAATAATTACATGAAATTCGACCCACGATTTTTGGGGCATGGGACTCAATAATGAAGTGATTTACACCCATCAGACGCATTTTCCAGATTACTTTGTCTTTTTTTTCTTTCTCTTCGAACAGAACACTTAAATACCAACTAGACTAAGTGTCTAAGTGATTAGGTGCCAATAGAACCAGCACTCACAACATCAGTGCTAATTATCACTTATGCTCAGCACAATTAGGTGCTTAGCAAAAGGGTAGTAGTAAGTAAGAAACCTGCAGTCTTTCATAGTAAGTTCCACTAGGTAAAAACGCTGACTTCATAGAAATGTTCGAAAGCATTCGTATGGTCTTCCGGAAGTTCATGTCCACTGCGATTATTTTCATATGGAACCGAAATGAAAATTGAACCGAGAATCCAAGAAGTCTCGACCCAAATTTATGTCGTGAAAAGCCTTTCCTAAATTTTGCAATTTTATCGGCGATTTCAAGTCACGCGATTCGATTGAGGTTCGAAACCCACCGAAGACTCATTGTAACCTAGAACACAAGCAAGTTTTGCATTCTCGAACTAGCTTGGAATTCATTGGACGACGTAGAGAGACTGTTGTCACAACTTGAGCATCGCTACAGATCCAGATGCCATTTGGATTGCCTTTATTTCTGTTTGCAAGGCAGGCACAAGTTTTTCTAACGTTTACGTTGTCGTTCTCCAGAAAGACACCAGACACCAGTATTCTTAATCGGTTTCGGATCCGTCCGTAAAAAGCGGAGTGGATTCCGTTTTAAACTCAGATTCTTGGTGAAATTATTCCTGGCCACTGGAGAAGCGGCTTCGTCCCGATGTCATTGCATCAGACAGTATATCCATTAGACAAAGGCAAAAAGCAGTCAGCGTCTAAGGTCACCAAAATTTAAGGACATGCTGTACCAAAGACTTTTTACCAAAAGATGGCTGTAAGAGTGCAGCCCATTATATGAATATTAAGGAGAGGATATTAACCAATTCATCTGTGCTGATGAAAGCCCCATTCCGGAGGCGATACAAACCGGTCTTTGGAATCTTATAAAAGCAGGAACGACGTAGTTTCGTGAAAGCTTACTCCTCCAAGTTCTTTGCTTTATTGAGGAAATGCATGGTGATGTCTTCCATTTCAGCCTTCTGGTTCATATAGAGAGAACAACCGTAGTTGTGATAGGAGCTGCCTGAGTTTTAGAGTCTGGGACTGCCTGAGTTTAATTTCTGATATTCGATATGCGTGATTCAGCAGACAGTACAGCTACATAATTTGCATATGCCTGAGTACAGAAGGCAGAACTCCATCACAACAAGTCGGACAGGACAATATCTTACAAGGAATCAGGGAAATGCGGAGGTAAATTCTGTCATGAGATATTGACTACAGTCAGCAGCTCTATCAAATTTGCCTACATCGTGTGGTCTGAGCGAGTTACACATGCCATCAAAAGTGTTATTGTCAAGAGCACCCATCAATCGCGATATGGGAGTGTATTTCAAAATCCGGTTGGTAGAATTGTTGAGAACAGATAGAGCTGAGCCAATTCACATAAATTCCTGAAACTAAAACAGATAGAGTTTCCAATTTGAATCCAACATTGTGCTCGTCAAGGAGCTTCTATCAAAAAAATGCGCCCAAATTTCCAGACACACCTGTCAAATTGTTTTGTTGTGACAGTCATCTGAAACAGACGCCTACGAGAATTTTCATAAAAATGGAAAAAGGGAATGTGAATGTGCTCATTCAACACCATCCTGAAAGTAATATGGAGACTCTGCACCATTGATTGGAGCCATCAACCACTAGTTTACTCAATTTTGGTGCTGTGCTATCAGCACAAGTGACATCGAACGTTTTGGTCGCCCTATTGAGGTCACCGCACCAGAAATAGTCGATAACATCCACGGTATGGTATTGGGCGACCGACAAGTGAAGATGTACGAACTTGAAGAGGTTACAGTCCTATCACATGAATCAGTGATATCAGTTTCTCAAAAATTTGGGGCGCATTTGCTTACAATTAAGAACAAACGTCAATCGTTTGATGATTTCAAAGGAGTCTGTTTAGCGTGGATACAACATGGATTCATCACAACACACCAGAGACCAAGGAACATTCGAGACAGCGGACTTCTTCTGCTTAATCAAAGCCAAAGAAGTCCTAGCTGCGTCTGTCGGCCAACAAGGTCACGGTAACAGTTTTCTGAGATGTGCAAGGTGACATTCACATCGATTACCCTAAATAATAGTAAAACTACGAGTATCTCCGACGCTTATAATGCAAAATTGTTGGATTAATTCGACGCTGATTGAAAGCAAGAATGTTCGCATTTAGCGAGGTAAACAGTTCTCTCTCAACGGCGTAAACTTCCGTAGTCGTAATGGCAAATTGCATGAATTACTCGTAGGTAACGAATTGTCCCCTCATCCAGCATATACTCCAGATTTAGCTCCCTATAACTACGAGTATGTGCTGTTTTCAAACATAAACAAGTGCCTGAGGGTTAGAGATTCGCGTCAAATAAGGAAGTCGTCGATGAAACTAACTCCTATTTTGGGGGCCTCGAGAAACTGTAGTGTTCAGAGGGCATCCAAAAATTAGAGAAACGTTGGACGATGTGTATCGAGCCACAAGAAGATGATGTTGGAAAACTAAAGGTTTTTTGCCGAAAAGTGTGTTTCTTTTTAAAATCCAGGATTTATCGTCCCATCCACATTATAGTTTCTCGAGTGAAGTCGAGTACTTCATTTCTACCCAACAGATCAGTTTTGCAAACATGCAGATCGCCCTAAAGGTTTTGGCGAGCGTTTCTGAATTTCGTTTCGCTCGGTTTTTAACAGGGTTTTCGCTATGTATGTATTCCAGATATGAAAACTATTCTCAGCACAACTAAATAGAACTATGCTATCTGTGGCAAGCTATTTATTTCCTCTTCACAACCGATGACAGATCCCATCAACGGCATGATGAGTTTCGGAGTGCATTTGCAACTTCTTTCGTGTATGCTGATGGTGAGCGCTGTGTTGTTAGCTGGGTTTGACTTAGAGTGGATACAAGTGATTCGAGTCTGGCTGATCTTCCCCTTTTGAGGACTTCTGCCAGGCCCATAGCTTCATGGAATGTTTCGATATTCGTTTTTTGAAACCAGAATTTGCTTCTTATATTTGTTATGCTTCAAACTATAGTTTAAGCTAGCTGATTAGTTTGAATCACATCAATGGGTTGAGGCTGAAGTTTCTCGACGTTAGTTGCTCCATGGTTCACCATTATCTTTTCCAATTGAATTTGTGTTCCGATTTCTGATCCTGTAAGTGAATTGGGAAAAATATGGAGAATAACTGGCAATGCTTGCCTTCCATCTAAAATAGATGTATCTTGTTATTTCTGTCTATAATGAGATACGTAAAGTAAGAGCGACACTGGCGATTTATTTATTTTAAGGTTAAGGCATCCCTCAACACTCACAAATTATTTTTGATCCGAAAATAGCCGACAACTATGATGTATATAAATTGTCTTCTTAAGGTCATTGCATGGACTTACATCGTTTTGCTTACTCGTCGAGATAATAACAATTTCTCATTTCCAGAGATAGTCCCAGTGCCAATGGTAGGCGATTCCATACCTCCTTGACCAAAAGAAATATTAACTGTGATTAATTTTGCTTAGTATACGAGTAGTATCAAATGAGATTTATCCAGATGATTAGCACAAATTATTTAAACATTACTCCATAGTCCTCCATTCCACCCCTAAAGTTACTCCCAAACAAATCCCCGTCTAAGACCCGACGAAATTTTCCTAGCTCCACTGTCTCGAAAAGGAAACCATAATGCTGAGTACTTACGAGTACTGTCAAGCTCTGCATTTTTATCGTTGTGGTAATTCCTTGTTGCCATTAGCATCCCTGTAAATGGCACAACTTTATCAACTAAATATGTACATCCCCGTGGTATCAACATTTAAGTATTATGGAGATATTATATATGTATATACTCGTAAGAATGTATAAATGTTGAAACGATATTTTTATGAAGAATGTAAATAAGATACTTGGTACGTGTTGTCAATAAAGCCTAAAATCCGAAGTAATTTATGCTGTCTGGAAGGTTGAACGCGACATTTTTCTTTAAGTAGCCCAGATAGAAATGATCTTAGCACTGAGGTGGTTGTTGGACACCCCAGGGGGAAGATTCATTTAATTCTTTTAGTTCTAAAGTGATAGAGAGGGAGGAACATGAACAAATGACCGAAGATGAGGTCAGCAAGAAATTGTATTTTTCGTCGTCCTGAAAACGTGTTCTAATGGTAGTATTCGATTCGATTGTGGTAATAGATACGAGTACTTCAGTTGTATTTTGAAATAATTTTCAGTGTACAGAGGTTCGGTGTCTTGATTGTGGTGTGTGGAAGTAATTTAATTAGATTTCAATTTTAAGTGTTTTTTTTTTTTTCTGTCATCATTGTTAGGTTTAACAAAGTATCTGACTCAATCAATTTTTTAGAAAGTCGAATTTTGGACACGAGCATCTATTGTTAGTGTGAAGAACTCACTAACTACTTTACATTTGTTCCATGGAACTTATTATTTCGCTTGTTTAGGACAGCGATACCATGGAGATACTTTATAGATTCAAGTACATATATATTTTGTTGATGGAAAACCTCTTTAATATGGTGCTTTGGTTGCCTATGTTAATGATAATAGAAGAAGATTTGTAAACAAATTTCTTCATTAGTTATGTTTATCTTAAGCTGTGGAAAGATCCGGTACCTCACTTCAACTACCCATATGTATTCATTGAATGTTAAAACGTTTTTAAGTATTTGTTGGATATTAGCTTAGCAAGCTATATGATACTAAAGGTTTCAAATGAGTTTTGTAGCTCAGCCTCTGTTGATAAGGTTTTTCCTTTTGCCCTATACTAGATGAAAAGTATGCCACTTACCACCCACTTTATTTTGGATCACGTCATTAGTGATGTCAGAAGTTTGCTGATGTGTTTGCCTTGGAGAGGACCAATTAGTTTTCTGTTGGCTTCCTGTGTGAACCTCAGCTGGACCTTGAGTCTTAATTGCTTTGCAGACGACCTTCGGTAGGCTTTTATTAACTTATTCGCTATTGGTCGGCTGAGATCCGTGTCATTTTTTTTATCTTATTTTGTTAACTTTAACACTTCTCGTAAATCATCCAGGACTACGTTGCATATGTTTTATTTGCCCGAGGGATTTGTCGTATATAACAGCCGGCGAATTTAGTGGCATTTTTGCAGTTGCCTTTTCTAAATCACCTCACGGTAACTCTAAGTGTGACACCATCAACCCAATTCCCTTTATGGGATATAAGAGGACTAACGTACGTCAATGTTTCGCACCTCGGTACGACAACTCTTTTTCACTAGATGTCAGGAGCTGGATTGGAGGTGGTGGGTTGAAAGAAGTGGCAATACAGGTATTTGTTTTTGAAACCACGGAATTGTAATCCATTATGTTCTAAGGCTTTTATGCAATTACAGAGAGTTATTCAAAGGGCAGACATCGATGCTTATCATAGTCCTGTCATAGGGGATGTCGTTGCAGATTCGTAAGAGTGCTTGCATGGCATTAAAAAGCAATGGACTTTAAAACTCCCTCTAACACACGCTCTAACTTTGACTGCAATGCCTCTTGTCACTACGACTGTACATCTTCGAAAATGGACTCCGGGTAAACGACTTCACGGCTGGGAAAACATTGCCATAACTAGAACACTTTAGCAGTTACGAAGAAAACCTGGCAGTTACTTGATCAATAATCCGTCAGAAAGTTTCATCGCATTTTAATTAACGCAAGACACAATTTTGGTAGTATTTTGGATTTCAGTTTACAGAAAACAACAACGAGTCAGGCCACTCACTTAATTAACAGGCTTTCGACCTAAGAAGAGTCTCAACTTGATTCTACTCTCTTCGATCACAGACACACTGTTTTCAGTTTCAGAGACCCACCGATAACTTGATTTAAATGACAAAAGTGCGAGGCCTTTTTGAATTGTCAATGAAGGTCTTTGTTTAAACAATATTGTTCATTCGCTCAATGTGGCCAAGAAAGTGTGGTAGACCTGTTTTGGTTATCTAAACCAACCTAAAGGGCAGGCCATCTGTCTGTTGTCTTATTGAAAATTTTTGTTTATGGCATACTATTTCATTCAAATGATTGCCTAGCAGACTGGCGTGGTCGGTGTTTTGTAGAGTATGCTTTTTGTCTTCGCGGTAAACTGTTTTGATAGCTTTTGTTTGGCCAAAGAAGCAGCGGTTTCCTGGGTAACGCATCATGGTAAGGTATCACTCGAGGAGTGGCTGCTTAACCACTTTAAAAATACCATTCCAAACAATGACATTTCGTTTTAGATGGCCCACAGATGCTCCTCTATTTTTTGACAACGTGTACTGGGCTAGTCTGCATCTGTATAAACGGACAGGAATGCACTTTAACATGCAGAGCATTTCAGACTTACCTTTTATAACCTATGCATGAATGCAAATCTTTCGGCTCCTAACGACAACTAAGGCCTTTCTTGATTGGGTTCCCTCACACTTTTGGAGGCGTTCTATGATTTATATTGGAACACGAGGACCATTGACTGAATTGTCAGCAAGTTATTCGGATCGCTGCCTCAATGAGTAAGCACAACTAATGAATTAAGAGGCATACAAAGCCATAGAAAAGGGCGATAGCTGCCCATGAGCTTTATCAGCAAAGGAGACTGAAGGAACCTCAACGTCTCAGAAAAGAAAACAAAGCGGAGAAACGTTCAATAGTGGATGTGCTTTTGGCAATTCTACAAAAATGTGAAAAGAACTTGCCTTGTGCCCGAATAGAACCATACAGACATACGAGTGCGCAAATACAATAACCGTCACCAGCATTGCTGAAAATTTAGAACGAGTACTTCCGCAGAATGTGTAACAGCAAATACGGCCTACATTTCGTTGTAAGTTGGGATGAATCACTCAACTTGAATGATGATGGACAGCAACTTCGTTCATCCGACTAAGAAGACGTCTGCGAAAGCGATATCGGAGCTGAAAAGCGAATAAGGGTGTAGGGGCAGGCGGATTACCTGCCGAATTTGATTTCGTTAAGAGCAGACACCGATTTGTGTATTGATTGTGTTGTATTCACGGTCATTGTAGTCAGTTCATTCTCATTGTTGTCTTGGCATTTGGATTATAACTTGGCTACTGGTGTAACCATTTTAGTGTTTTGTCTGCCACGGAGATGCCACAGTGTTCTCTCTTTAGGAACTGCGACATTGACATCCATCTGGTGTAATGAATTGGTAACCAGATTATGTTATTGCCAATGTTGTTGGCGGTATCATCTTTGCTGGCGTAAAGTTTGTTCTGCTTTTCACCGTCGCACTTATTCCCAAAAGAGTAATTGGCGACTGGTCAATCATCCGTTTGCCATGATAAAGACTTGATGTTTCGTCATAAATGGATTGAGATACACCGATATATGTATAAATGTTGAGCTGATCGACAGTGATCGAACAAGGTTAAATAGTATTGATATCCTCTGAGAAATTGTTGGGGAAAAGAATCTATGTGGTCGATGTTCACATGTTCAAAGCGCTGCGCTGGATCTTCATAGGATAGATTTGCAATAGAGAAAAACATAGGAGCTGGCGATGGGAAATAATTTATTATTAAGGAAATGTTTGGTTTTGTTTACCTTAAATAGCAGCCTGCTACCCTTAAGTTGTTCTTGTCCCATCTCCTCAAAATCGGGAACCTTCAATGGAACCAGGCTGCAACATTGTTGTACTTTCTTCGTGGAGGAATCTCAGTGCAAGACTGTCCGATATAGCCCAGTAGGGATAGTTGGCATGGCAGAGATTGCTTACATTCGCTTATAGATGAGAAAGGTCGAATTTATAGAGACAAGCTCTTGACAACTTTTAAAATTCTTGCTAAATTCCTCCGTTTGTGTAGAATGGCGATGAACAATGTGCGCAGCTACATAAAAGTTGAGAATAATACCATCTAGTCACTGTAAACTATTCGTGGTCCGTGCCCGGGCGCCAATTACGTTTGTAAAAGGTGTTTCTTGAAGAGCTTCAGAACTATAAATAATAATACAAGACAGAAGTGTTATTGAAATGAATTTTTATTATTATAATTTGGTAGATAATCTCTTGACATTTATTTTTTAAATATGATTTCCGACATATGCTCGCCTCAGCTATAAGTCCATTCGATCAGTCCAATTTTTCACTACTTTTTCCAATAAATCTGGCCGTTTGGTGTCAATAGTGGCTTGAATATTGGCTTCCAATGCTTCAAGAGTTGCTGGTTTGTCAGCATAAACTAATGACTTAGTTTATAAAATAAAAATTAATCGAGAGGCGTTAAGTCGCACTAACGAGGGGGCCAGTTAAAGGGACCACTTCTGGAAATGAAGTTGACACCAAATTGATTTTGCAATGAATTGATGGTTAAGCGTGCTGTATGGCAAGTTGCGCCGTCTTGTTGTAACCAAATGTCGTCGATGTTTAGCTGATTAATTTTTTGAAACAAAAAAATTTCAATGTCGTCGAAGAACTAACGTCAACAAGTTGAGAACGGCGACGAATCGACATTTCGGCGTCTTCTTCAACACGCGCTACAGAAGCAATATTCTCTTCGGTACGCACATTTCTCTGTCTCTGATTTTGAATCGAAAAGATTAAAATTAGTGCGAAAACGATCAATAACTGCACGAGTTGCTTGCTCACTAGGCCGACCATAAAATTGACTAAGTGCTCTATGAACTTTACGAACAGATTTATTTTTTCCGAAGTAAATTTCTACAATTTGGTAGCGTTGTTCTGGCCTAAACGATTCATGATGAATTTTCAAACCTTACTGAACAGAAATGTCATAACAGTTTGACATTTCACAGCTGTCAAACCATAGACAACAACCTTCGAAACCTTTATTATCAGACATGAGTAAATAAATAATAATTGATAGACTTGTTAGCTCGAGATACTTTAATTGAAGGTGATTTCTGCAGGTAGATGCTTTCAACAACGATACAATTCCTTTTATTACGTTATTCCAAACCTTAAAAACTCATCAGTGTATCCATGATGAACTTTTGGATTTAAATGGGAAAAGAGGAGAAAAAATTCAAAATAAATCTTTGATCCAATTGAAATGTACAATTCAGAACAATGTTTAGATACGAAATCAAATCAAACTTTTGTAGTTTCAATATCACAAAAGTTTATTTTTCTTTTGTTTGCACTAGATACTGTTGACACTCGGGCAAATAGACATTTTCAACGTCGATGCTTTGGAAAACGTTCTATTTCACTTGACTTCATGTATACGAACATTCCATTTTCTCTCTGTGGATTTCGTGCATTTTACCCTTCTTATTTTCCCTCTCTATAAACTTTTCTACAGATACATTCTTTTTTATTTACAATGTGGCACTTTAATATTCTTATGCACCGCAAAAAAGGACGAGACGCGAAATGAATCTGGTCATACAAGTTTGTCCCACAGTACCAATTCGTCATAGATATTATCGTGGTTAGCTTCCAGAGAATGTTCTGAAATATTTAAATAAGTAGAATATGTGCTGAGGGAAAAAAATAAGACCACTGTCAATGCAAAAGGGTAAAGGGAATTGCTGAAACTTTTAATGAACTTACGGATACCCCAAGTCGACCTCGCGTGCCATGGTCTACCCATACATTTGTGATTGCTACTTAACCACCTAATTAAATGTCTAACGTTTATTTGATGTGAGGGTGTAGTTGTGTTGTTTTATTGTGTAAGAATATTCAATCTAGCGGTTTTGAGATTGCTCTTTATGGAAAGATTTTTTCTTTTAATAAAATGAGATTTAAAAAAAAAAAACTTTAAAAGGGACTTGAAGCTATTAAGTGTGTCCTTATTTAGTTAGGAATGGAAGGAAGTATGCTCTTTGCAGTTCCTTTCTGTCGTTTTTCATTTAAAAAGGCGGAATTTTTGTTCATAATAGACATGAATATAATCTTTAAACAGGAACAGTGGAAAGGGCTCCTATACGAAAGGGCTAGGGAAACCTGCTGAGTTTCTAAAGTTATCGTTGACTACGTCGAAATGTTCACTTGCATAAGTTCATCTATAGTTCGTATAAATGCAGGTTGGCGTGGCGCTTTTCATTTGGTCATTCTCCGGCGTGAGCACGGGAAAGAGTATATCTTCAGTTCTGTATAATTGAATGTAAACTCTGTACTGACCTTGATGTATCGATTAGGGTTCCGAATTTCCTTTATATTCCCGGTATTCATTCTTGTTTTCTGGTACGATAAAACGTGTCCCTTGGAATATTAGACTGTTTCGGACTTTTGAATACTTGAGCTCACGGCATTGATATGATTGTCGTTTGTATAGATAGTGAGTACAAGCATTTGAGCTTAGAAAAATAAGTCGTCGCGTATCTAGAAACGTGTCTCTCTATTGTGCCAGTGCAAGTTAAAATAGTTGAACCAGAGCAGATATTGATAAGTTTCATAGACGTTCAATCTAAAAGTAGGGCGCCACCAACAACACTTAAAGATATAGTCTTCTTGAGCTTAAAGTTTTTCAAATAAATTTCAATTGTAAATAAAGCCTGCTTTCCTCTAAGACTAGAACAAGTGTCAAGATTTCTGGTCGAAAAGTGTTACCTGATTCCTGAAAGTTATAAGATGATTGCTTTCCGGCAATGAAGGCTTCTATTTTCTAAGGTGGCGAGTTTCGAATTAAGCCGATTATTTGCCGATTTTTAGTCCAAAGAAAGGGGGAAATCCTTTGATTTCTGCTAAGGTGTTGTTGGCACGGTTAATAGCTCTGGAGTGTGATAATCTTGCTGACAGCATAAAATTGGTGTTCCACTCATTTCCTGGTAAATCCATTTTGGCAGCTTCTGATCTATTCTAGCTACCGTCACCGGTGCTGACAGCACACTGTTCATCGCATCTTGTCAATATAATCGGCATACATTAGTAGTAGTTGCATTGAAAGATTGTGCCTCCAGCTTGTAAATTCGGCAACACTTTTTGTAGAAAGTTGCTTTGGAGGTCACATGACAGCGCGTCGTCTGTTATAACACCTTCTTTTACATCAAAGGTCTCGGTTAAGTCATCGTAGATCTTGACGCAGATCTAGAAGCAAGCGTTCTCCATCGTCGTTCTGCGCAGACGAGTAAGTTAGGTAAGCTGGGTGGTTAAATCTAGATATAACTCTATATAATCTGTTTCCATAAATGCTTTCGTATGTGGCCTTAAGATCGATGAGAATGAGGTTGATATCGAATCGAATATGATTTTTCGAATTTGGGCCTTGCTGGGCTGAGCCCCACTGATGGGGGCCAATCAGGTCATTGACGGGTCTTAGCATTCCCACAATATGGCAAACAAGACCTTGTATAAAAGTTGAGGACAGCTGTATAACTGCTGCAGTTGAGAGGTTCTTCGTTTGTGTAAATCGGCAAACAATGCAGAGATTCCACTCGGTTTTTCTGACCATGTTTTATAGATGTGCTGGTATATTTATTACAAGCGCACTTTCCGCAGTTTTAAATACCTCAGCTGGCAAGACGTCAGGTCCGGGAGCTATGGTCGACTTAAGCTTAGATTCTGCTTTCCTAAGTTGATTGGTCTATTCTGCCTTATTGCGAGGAGTTGATCTTCGAGTCCGTTACACATCCTGGATATTAAGTTTTTCTACATTACCGGCACCGACTGCGACTCTACTACAAGGTTTCCTTCTTTCTCTCTGTTTTTGCGTGGGAAGGTGGAAACTTTGCATAGGCACCAATGGTCCGACGTCCATTGGTAGTGTCAGATTCTAACTGACTAAAACCACCTCCTGGGGAATCTTTCCGTTTATTCCCCACGGATCTACCGCTAAGTATTACTTTGCGAATGACGGATTTGAGCTTTTTGCTTCGTCACGGGGTGCTAAGCGAATTCGCGTTCCGTTACTGTTCTAAATTCCTTAGATCGCACATTATTCGTACTGCTGCATGGTTCACAGCAGCCGAAAGATCTTCAAATTTCAACATATGTATATTGAACTATGTTTTCCGGTGTTGGCCGTTAACCAAATTCTTCACACAATATAGCTCTTTCGTTTGCATAACGCGCACATTCGAAGAAAATGTGTTCCACGTTCTCGACCGCGCTTACGCAGCGAGGACAGGACGGACCCGAATCACGGTTTCGGTTGAATAGATATTCCCAAAAACAACCGTGACCCATCAAGAACTGTGTAAAATAGTAATTCAGTTCGCCGTGTTTTCGTTTTATCCAACTTTCAATCCTTGGGATTAGTCGGTACGTCCATCTCCCTCTTTGCGACACGTTCCAATGTTGTTGTTGCCACTATATACTACTTTATACTATACTGCGGCCTCTTTCGAATTTCTTCGCTTGCTTTATTGATGGCCCGATTTGCACGCGATTTTCATAAAGTCGATATCGATTGGTACCATAGAGGATAGTACCAATATAGCGTCGTGGGATACCCTTTCAAATCTGTACACAGATTTGATTCCCTTCATGTGTGTCTTTTTATTTGCAACGGCGGACCATATCTGTGCCCCGTATGGATTCCCCAACTCTCGCAAGCATTAATCGTTTGCCTTGTTTCGGGCCGCTGATATTCGACATGAGTCTCGAAAGAACGCCTACCGCTTTCAACGATTTCTTGCAAGCGTATGCGAGGTAATGCTTGAAATTAAGCCGCACATCAATCATCACTCCCAGGTATTTTATAAATGGGCTGGCAATAATTGTGTGCTCTCCCACTTTTATAGTTATCGTCTGTAGCACCCTTCTACTCGTAATGAGAACGGATTCCGTTTTATGCTTGGTGAGGTCTAAACTTATATAGCATAGGCAGTTTTTTATCAGCGCTATTTCTTCGTTGCAATACAACTCGATTTCTTCAAGTTGTTTCGCCACGACTACAGCAGCAATATCGTCCACGAAACCTTTAATGGCGGCTTCCCTGGGGACTGGGAGTCGTAGAATGTCGTCATACATCACGTTCCACAGTAAGGGACCTTACACTGATCCTTGGGGCACGCCCCTGTAATTTTATATAATTTCGTCCCGTCGTCGGAGCCCTAAAGGAATAACCTATCGGTAATGTAGCTCCTGATCAATCTTAATATGTACTTCGGTAGATTTAATCTTTCGAGGCATTGTAAAACAAGCGACCAAGCCGCCGAATTAAAAGCATTTTTCACGTCAAGTGTAACCATGGCGCAGTACTTTTTACTTCTTCCTTTCCATCGTCTAGCTTCTATGGCCGATTGGGCTTGATCTATTACGACTTCTTTCTCTCTGTAGGTTTCTGTTTCTGTCTTGTTGCCTTCACATATCTGTTTGGTACAAATTCCGCTTCTCGTGCTATTTTTTCAACTTTTAGAGAGGCAGTGGCTCTTTCCGCCTCTTTAACTTTCAGAGTGTCTCATATTAAAACATAGTAGTGCTAAGTCCTGATGCGGTTTCGTTCGTTCGCGTTCATTTCCCAGTCGAAATCCCAAGACTATATACCTTATTATGTTGTTTGATACAAGTCCGTTGTCCAATAGATGTTTCTTTTGCCCTCTGTAACAGCCAGCGTACTATCGTACAGTTTACATTTTGTATCCTTTTTTTTATCTGACTCACTTCAACACACTTCTTGGATGGCATTGATATCTGCACGTGGTCTGTTCAAAGCATGGTCGATAAAAGGAAATCTGTCCTTATCAGAGGCCATTGAGTAGACTGGTTCGGTAGGGTTTTTACCTTTTACGTTTGGTCCCTGCAAAGTCATGCGCCATCTTGGATATTCTAGAGACTGTAACACCCTTCGGGGATATGAGAGCTTTCGTTGATCAATTTAGGGCTCACCGTTTATATTTGAACACTTTTACTATTTTCGAAAAGTTCTAATTGACATCAGCTTCAACATTTTTGAAGTAAAATGCCTCATGCAAGGACTTTATCATACTGTCTCTTGAAGTTACCATTGATTTTGTCACTTGAGTTCACGCCCGGAGCCGGGTGGTTAAAGAGAAGTGGTGCTCATTTTTGCTATGAAGCAATTTAAGCTCGGCTCTGCCAACATTGTAGTCAGGACATTTTCTTCTTATTTTGAAGACTTCTCTCTTGCCAAAAACAGTCTAGATTTTCTTTACAGCTAGAGAAATCCATGGAGTTCCTTTTCTGGTGAAAGCCACACTATCACAATACATTATCATTCCTTCCACCCAAAAAAGCAATTGCAAAGTGCTTAAAGCAACTTCCCGATGCATCTAAAACATCATCATCAAATCAAAGAACCAAAGACGACAGGTGGGGTGCTACAGCCCTTACTTATTAAAACCAACCAATATATTAACTACGAATACTTCAAACTACATTTCGTTAGTTTCTCATGGAAAATGCAATTCTGATTTGATGATGCAGAGAAATTCAAAGTTTCCAGTAGATTCATTATACAACACTACAAGTTACGCTAATGTATGCATACTGAGTTCAAGGACATTCCTTGCAGTACTCATCCTAGATACTGTATTTGACATTTATACAGATTTTAATGCAAATACAAGTAACCAGACCTTCATCTGGATACATTGTAGTTGCATTTTCATGGTTTTGAAACCTGAAATGATTTATATCCTCTGCACTTATTTATGTATTTATGCGATGAAATTCGAAAGGATCACACACGAATTCCTGAAATTGGATACTTTTCATATGAGTTTAACTGTCAGCACAGCAATTTAGTGCAAACCACAAACCTTTGACTTTGAAACCAGTTTCGTTCTGTTAATTTTTGAAATAACAAAGTCTACCTCCCCATTATTCAATTTAATTGGAAAATGAATCTCATAACAGAGATGTGCATCTGTTATATCTACAATCTATATATATATGTATATAGAAAATGTTTACTTTGAAATAGTTTAAGTGGCAAGTACAGATTACAAAAAATTAAAAAAATCAAATTTTCAGCTAACAACTGCATTCGTAATCGCATTTGCATGAAGGGCAGTTTGCAAATGAACTTGAATGCAACTCTCCTCAAAGAATTATTGTTTAAGTTTAAGTTTGAGTTTATTTCCATTGCCTTTTTGTTTATATTACATATACGTATTTTTTTAATTTTATTACTGAGGAAAAAATTAGAGGCATTTTATATTTTTATGAGTAAAAATAGTGTAGAATGCCACTTCAATAAAATTAAACTAAGAATTCAAATATGGGTGGGGTGACCCTAACAAATTCTATTAATGTACGTTATAATCAAACAGAAAATAGCAGTAAAAATAAGTTGATGAATAAGATCAATCAATTTAATTAACAATTCAAAAAAGAAACAAGAGCAGATTACTTACTTTACTTTAGGTGGCGCTACAGTCCGGGGTGGACCTGGGCCTCAGTCAACAAGCTTCTCCAGCCAGCTCGATTCCTGGCTAGCTGTCTGCAGTTTCGCACGCTAAGTTGGCTGAGGTCCTCTTCCACTTGCGTGCGCCACCTGAGTCTTGGCCTTCCTCTACTGCGCTGTCCCTCGGGAGCGGAGTCGAAGACTTTTCGGACCGGAGCATTGGTGTCCATGCGCTCTACATGCCCCGGCCATCTCAGTCTTTGGATCTACACTCTTCTGGCTAGGTCCATGTCGCTGTACAGTCCATACAGTTCGTAGTTGTATCTCCTCCTCCACTCACCGTCAATGCAGACGAGACCGAAGATCGCCCGAAGAATTTTCCTCTCGAAGCAGCCAAGAGCACCCTCATCCATTTTTGATAATGTCCATGCCTCTGCGCCATAGAGCAGGACTGGGATTATTAAGGGTGACTTCGGTCCGAGAGAGGGCTTTGCTACTCAATTGCCTTCTTAGTCCAAAGAAACAGCGGTTGGCAAGAGTTATTCTTCGCTTAATCTCAGAGCTGGTGTCGTTGTCTGTATTTATAGTTGAGCCTAGGTACGAGTAGACAAAGTTATTAACTACCTCAAGTTATACCTGTCGAGGGTGACGTTCTGCCCGAGGCGTCGGTGTTGGTTGTCCTTTTTCCTTGACAACATATACTTGGTCTCGCCCTCATTGACCGCTAAACTGATTTTCGCCGCTTCCGTCTCAATACTCGCGAAAGCGCCACTGATATCACGCTGCTTTCTACCGATTATGTCAATATCGTCAGCGTATGCGAGTAGTTGGAAGGACTTTTGAAAGATAGTTCTTCTTGTGTTTGCGCGTGAGTTTTGCACTATTCTTTCAAATACGATGTTGAAAAAATCGCATGACAGCGCATCGCCTTGTCTTAATCCTTTTTGGACATCCAAGGTCTCGGTGAGATCTTTACCGACCTTGATGGAGCAGCGTGCATTCTCCATCGTCAACCTGCACAGACGGACGAGTTTGGCAGGGATGCCAAAACTGGACATTGCTCTATATAGCTCGTCTCTATAGATGCTGTCATACGCGGCCTTAAAATTGATGAATAGGTGGTGGGTATCGATCTGAAGCTCATGGGTGTTCTCCAAAATCTGCCGTAGTGTAAATATCTGGTCGATGGTGGACTTTCCTGGCCTGAAGCCACACTGATATGGACCTATCAGGTTGTTGGCGAACGGCTTCAGGCGTTTACGCAATACGGCGGATAAGATCTTATATGCGATGTTAAGGAGACTGATGCCTCTGTAGTTGGCGCAGTTCAGAGGGTCTCCTTTCTTGAGAATAGGACAAACAATGCTGAGGTTCCATTCATCGGGCATACTTTCGTCCGACCATATTTAACAGATGAGTTGGTGTATGAACCTTATCAAGTTATCGCGTGCCGCTTTGAAGAGCTCCGCAGTCAGGCCATCCGCTCCAGCAGCTTTGTTGGACTTAAGCTTCGATATAGCTATCTTCACCTGATCCAGGTCTGGTGGGCGGAATTGTTGGTCATCATCATCCAAGTTGAAAGGTTGATTCT
Organism: Volucella inflata; assembly: GCA_928272305.1. Classification (NCBI taxonomy): domain Eukaryota; kingdom Metazoa; phylum Arthropoda; class Insecta; order Diptera; family Syrphidae; genus Volucella; species Volucella inflata. The sequence continues at coordinate 149,564,890 of OV743716.1, read as the reverse complement.
GCCTGACAGCGGTATTTGGTCCGTCATTGCCGTTATATAGTCTGCAGAAATGGTCTTTCCAAATCCTCAGAATCGACTGCGATTCTACTAAGATGTTCCCTTGTTCTTCTCTACAGGCCTCGGCTCGGAGTTTTTGTCTGTGGCATGTTTTTTTTTACCATTTGGTAAAACTTCCGAACATCATTCCTGGAGTAGCATCTCTCAATTTCCTCGATCGCGCGCTTCTTATGCTCTTTCTTCTTCCTCCTGCATCTTGCTTAGCTGCATGTGCTTGCCGGCATTCATCATCGAACCAGGGGTTTCGTTGTGGTGGACGAGTGAAACCCAGCACATCAGAGGCGGCATCTCTGATGGCGTTTTGGCAGTGTTTCCTGTGGTCTTCGATGCTTGATGCTGGTGACATTGGACCTCTTAAGAGATTAAGAGACACTCGATCGGAAAAGGACTTGGCGATCTCTTGGGATTGCAGCCGTCTGACGTCGAATTTCCTCACAGCATTAGCTTGCCTTGGCGTAGTTTGGGATATCCGCAACCGTACCTTGGCTACAACAAGGTAATGGTCCGAGTCGATGTTGGCTCCTCGGAACGTACGGACATCCATAATACTGGAGGAGTGTCTTGCGTCGATCGCAATGTGATCAATCTGGTTGACTGTTGATTGATCAGGAGTTCTCCAAGTCCCCTTGTGTATATCGAGATGTGGGAACCGCGTGCTAGCCACGACAATGTTTTGCCCCGCCGCAAAATCGATTAGCCTGAATCCGTTATCGGAGGTGGTGTTGTGTAGGCTATATTTTCCGATTGCTCCATCAAAGATACCCTCTCTTCCTAGCTTTGCATTAAAATCACCGAGGACAATTTTAATGTCATAGCTAGGGCATTGCTCGTAGGTCTTGTTAAGGAGCTCGCAGAAGGCATCCTTGGTGTCGTCATCTTTCTCCTCAGTGGGGGCATGCGCGCATATAAGGATAATGCTGGCGAATTTAGCCTTAATGCGGATTGCTACGAGGCGCTCGCTCACATGCCGGAAACTCAGGACTTCTTGTCTTAGTCTGCCTCCGACAACAAATCCGCATCCAAATAAGTGCTGCTTTTGCCGTCGATAGCAATTGCCGTAGTAGATGTTTATGTAACACCTATATTTCACCTAGGTTTCATCTGTTTTCACCCTTTAAGATCTATTCTTCATGTATGTAAACCATTCGAAAATAAAGCACCGAAAACCTGCTCTGTTGAGCTTCCTTAACAAAATTTTATGATGTACCATGTCAAAAGCTTTTATTATATCCACAAAGCCTGCTGTATTTATATTGCTGTCCAAATTAGTGTATATTTGGGAACAAAATTTTAATAGAGCATCTTCCGTAGACTTACCTTTTTAAAAGTTTGTTTTGTTCAAAAACTTTACAACTCTATTTTGTATGGCTTTTTCAAAAATTTCGCTCACTGATGGAAGGAGTGAGATAGGTCTGTAGTTTCGAATGCAATCTCTTTCACCGTTTGTGAAAAGTGGTATTACTTCCGCACATTTATGTGCAGCAGGAAAATTTATTGAATGCTTTTATTGAATACAAATAGTATTACATCAACAACAAGCCATGCAATATTTCTTAAAATGCCATTTGATACTCCATCTATTCTATTTTTTTTTTTTATTCAGAACAAAACTTTTTGTAACTCTTTTTAAGTTTTCTGTTCCATGGGTATTTTGAACGTTGAATTCTAAGTTTATTTTTAGTTTTCATTTCACGTAATAAACACATTGTAATCCATGTTCTGAGCCTTTTCCATGACTCTCCACGTATCATGAGAAATACAAGTACAATGAGAAATAGGTTGTCTTAGTATTCTTAGGAAGTTATCGAAGGAACTAGAAGCATCATTCTGAGGGTAAACATCATCGCAGGATTCAAGACGGAGAGTTCATGAGTTTATCAAAATTAATTTTTGTTATCAAGTTAGAGGGTCTACAATTTTCAATCTTATTATTTTTATTTATGCCGACTAATAAGTCCGTCATCGAATGGTCAGTGACCCTTAAGTCAATGACACACTTTTCTCATAAATTATGTGAAAATTTAATATGGCGCCCATAGATGTGGTGTAGCACTTCCCTGAAGCCATCCTGGTGGGTTCATTTATAAAGGATGCTAACCCATATGAGGATAAGGAGGCCATGTAATTTGAGACAACGGTACTACCTTCTAAGATGTCTACACTAAAATCGCCGAGAATATTTGATTCGAATTCTTGATTTTTCATTATCTAACAGATTAGAAAATTCTTTTGAAAACACAGAGAAACTACAGTTCTGCAATCTGTAGACACACAAAATAACATAAGATTAATTTTCTACTTCAAATTCTTATTTTAAAATATCAGCGCTCAAGAAATCCATCTCAGTAGGCACACACTTATAATCTTTCTTTACAAAACAACACACACCACCTGCTGCGTAATTTTCATAAGTTTTCGGAAAAAAATTAAAACCTGGTAGACTATAATCATCCTTTTCTAAATTATAAATCCGAATTTCTGACACAAAAAAAAATCGGGGATGCATACAAAATTGAACCACAAGAGCTGCGAAATTTTCTCTAAGACTTCTAACATTTTGGTGAGCAAGAAATAGTTTATCAATGCTCGTACAATAGGACTTTGCTACAAACACCTCTTCACAATTTGAACTAAAATGATATGAATAAAGGTAATGATTACATCACATTTAGATACGATTCCTATTCTAAAGTTTCGAACAGAATCCTGGAAAATTTTCTGATACGGGAGCATGGAAAATTTCTTAAACAGATATATTGTTTGAGTTTTTGAGATAGACCTGTTCCTGGCCACATTTCGAAGGTTCCTTAGTTTAGGAAACTCGTAAATCTATTGTACTCCCTTTAAGTGGAACTTCTTCATATGCCATGAAAACATCAGAGGATGGTTTCGTGATAAACTGCAGATAATACCATCACCCACCAAATCAGTGCCGAATGCTTGTAGTCTTGTAGTAGTCGTCATTTAGAAAAGCGCCAAGAGGGTTGTACCTTATAATGACTACAGGAGGCAATCTCTAGTATCACTGAGCGACAGCAGGAAAATCGGTGATATTTAAGAGATGTTGGTTCTTCGGGACCCTGCAGAGCTATGACATCTGCAGGTATCCTTATATGAAAGAAAGCCGGCAGTCTTAATAAGATTTGGGTCCTGATAATCTCTTCGCTGAATTCATAATTTATTTCATATATCGTCATTCCAAAGTGACCGGAGACTCAAAAATTACTCAGTGAATTAAGCTTCCCGATGGGTGCTACAAGGCCTTATGGCCGTTGCTTCAGTTATAGATACTTCTTCCTCTTCTCTGATCCTTGGCGTCATGGCGGAGTGAAATTTGACGTGTTCGTCATTCAAAAAGACACCGTCGGATTCCATTCCTGTACGAGGAGAAAGCCGATTTTGTATTTTCATCAGAGTACAAAGATAGTTGGCGAACAAGATTGGATAAACTTAGCCAGTTCCAATTTGAAGAACTGGATCTGGAGTCGATGTTCCAAGAAATCCTCGATTTCTTCATGCGGGACTCATCCAACACAACAATACGTATGCGTAGCAAACGACGGATCAGAGTGTTGCCTTAAAACAATCTTTTCTCGTCATTTTCTTCCAATGTGAGAAGTTTACGGCCAGTTTTTCGGATTAAGGCAAGGGCTTACACTAACCTCCAGATCTCATGCTTATAACGGAAACCATATTCGCCGACGATCTTCAATTCTTGATCCAAACGTGATTCTTCCTAGGGAGGGCCTGCAGTCATATACCTATGCCTTTTTGGAGAAAAAGGATGGGCGCAACTAATTACTTTATAAATGACTTGTTCTTACCAATCTTAAAACATCTTACAAACATGAACGTAAAAGAAAATTAGGGACTGATGATGGTGAACTGACAAATTAGGGGCCTTCTGTTGGCTTTTAACATTGCTAAAAATATCCATCTGACTGATGCTTACTTTGATACAACTTATTGACTGTGGAACTTAAATTCAAAGACATAATCAATGAAAAGGTCTTCATTTCCGCCCACTTATTGCTTTCCAAAATGACTCGCATTTTCAAATAAGCTTGGAAGTGCTAAGTCTTCCGTCAGCTCGATCCATCGCTAGCCGCCTTCAATTTCGCATGCTAAGTTGAAGAAGTTCACTTCCACTTACATGCGCCGCGGTCTTCCTTTACTTCGATGTTTCTAGAGGGTGGATTCGAAGACTTTTCGGACATGAGCGTTGGTGTCCATCCACTCTATTTTACCCAGCCATCTCAGTCGTTGAACCGTCATTGTTCAGACTAAGTCGATGTCACTGTACAACCTGTACAGTTCCTCGTCCATTCGCCGTCTATGCAGATGGGACCAAAAATCACTCGAAGAATTTTTCTCCTATAGCTGTCCTAGAGTACCCTTGTCCATTTTTGGAGAAACCTATTTTTACCGCTTCTATCTCAACACCCGCTACAGTCCAGCGTTATAGTTTCTTCCGCTAGTGTCAACATCGTTTGCGTATGCGAGTCGATTGTGGACTTTTCTGGTCTGAAGTCCCACTGACATTGACCAATCAGGTTGTTGACGAACAGGTTCAGGAGTTCGCATAATACCTAGTCAAGTCATACATAAATACTGGTACACAGAAAAATCAGCGCCAAATGAAAACGAATTAATATTTAAACAATTTCTTTTCTTTTTTTTATTGGGTTACTCAATGGCTACAAATCTTAGAACAACTTATTCGAAATAAATTCCATTTACCCTGCAGCACGACTTAAGATCGACTTCATACATGGGGAAATTGTCCACTGCACGGACAAGAGCTCGCTTCAACGACTAAATATTTGAGTGTCGAGTAGAGCAAGCCATGCCCTCTAATACGGACCAAAACTTATAATCCAACGGGTTGAGGTCTGGACTACCAGCTGGCCAATCATCCGTTGATATGAAGTTCGGAACGTTGTTTTTGAGCGACAGTTGAGTCGTTTTTGATTTGTGAGATGGAGCAGAGTCTTACTGGAAAGTTCATGGCTTTTCTCGTCAGTAAACAGAATTTGTCTGGAAGCGTTCTTCGCTTTCGATCTTCGCTTGCGTTTTTCCTTCAATGCGGCCGTGGGCAGGTGTCCAGTGTGTCGCTTGTACGCGCTGAGTCCTAAATCTTCTTCGATAATGCGAGACATGGATTTTTGCGAAATTTACATTTCCCGCGACAAGATTTTCTGTTTTTGCAGCGGTTTTCGGTCGATTCGTTTCTTCGCGGCTTTGATCGCTTTCGGAGTTCTCACAGTGCTCCACCAGTATCTTAAAACAACTTCACAGCACGATACACAGCGAGTGATTCCAAGCGGTCGCAACGTCCTAAAGCTATCGCCTTTTTCCATGTTGCATTTAAGTAGGCCAACTACAACGATATGATTTTCGATGTCGCCCCGTTCCAAGACTGTAAGCAATTAATGTCAAAAACTTTTTACGTCACAATGAAGCATAAATATCAACTGTCAAATCGCAATCAATATGAAATGGATGCGCCCAGTGTTGCATTCGTAACGAGTGAGTTCAGTTGTGTACAAGTATTTATGACTTGACTAGCTAAGATCTAGCAAGCGATGTGAAGAAGATTCATGCCTCTGTTGTTCGCCCAGTTTAGAAGGTCTTTCTAAAGGATGGGACAAACAATGCTGAAGTCGTATTGATCAGGCAACTTTTCTTATGCTCCTTACTTAGCGCTCGCCTGCACCCCTGATCAACTTGGCAATCAGGCCGTTCGCTCCAAAATTGTGGGCGGAATTGTTGGTCTACATCGTCCAGGTTAAAAGGGTCGTTTTGTCTGACAGCGGTATTTGATCCGTCATTGCCGTTATATAATCTGCAGAAATGGTCTTTCCAAATCCTCAGCATCGACTGCGACTCTACTACGATGTTCCCTTGTTCATAGAGCTTTTGAGCAGCTTGAGTGTTTCTTTGCAGCGCCGCTTTGTATGGATCTTGCTTAGCTGCATGTGCTTGCGGCGATCATTGTTGTGGTAGTTGAGTGAAACCCAGTACATCAAAAGCAGCATCTGTGTTGCCTTTTTGCTAGTGTTGCTACTGGTCTTTGATGCTTGCGGCTATGGACCCCTTAAGAAGTAAGATAGACTCGATCAGAAAATGATTTAAGTAGTTCAAGAATATACAAACTGTTTCGATGGTTTTTGCTTTTTCTAGTCGCATTTCGCATTTATATTTTCTGATAAAGGCACCGTCAAAGTTCTAAATAGCTTCCTTCTCAGGTCAGGTGACTAAGTTTACTATAGTTTATTTGCCAATTAGTCAATCCAGTTTTGAAATATGTCTGTATGCCCCTAAGATAGACACTTATATAGGTTCTATAACTTAATTCGTGCGGTTTGCTAAGAGATGGCGTAACTTATATTATTCCATTGGAACATTCGTTGGAAGACGATGAACTTCCTGGGCAGCCAAAAAAGTTTGAAGATAAAGAACTGGAAGCATTACTCTATGAAGATTGTTGCCAAACACAAGAATAGCTCGCAGAATCTTTGGGTGTCACTCAAGCAGCCATTTCAAAACGTTTAAAAGCAGCTGGATACATTCAAAAGCAAGGAAATTGGGTTTCACATGAACTCAAGCCGAGAGACGTCGAAAGGCGGTTTTGCATGTCCGAAATGCTGCTGGAACGCCACAATTGCCAGAAAGATGGGAAAAAGTCATAGCTTCAGATGGGCAATACTTTGAATAATACTATTGTACATGTTTTTCTTAAATAAACGTTCAAATTTTGAAAAAAAAACCGCACCCAACACTAAAATTGTTACCAAACATTCATTTATGTTACTTCATAACTTGCAATTTGTATATACAATAATTAACCCGAACAGTGCTCCTTTTTCTATGGCCTATGGACCAAATATCTAATTTTTAGTTGTCAATCGTTAATTACAATGTACAATGTACAATTTTAATAAACAATTCCAATTCTCTTTTGTTCAAATCATCAGTTTCATTTACAATTCATGTGGTTTGCTATCATTCAACGACTCCCGACTACCTATTTAGTTGTCATTGCAATTAAAATTCCAATAAATTAGTTGTAGTTGTTAGTTATTGGTTGAAACAAAAATCGTATCTGTCGTTCCATTTCCCCATTTTGCAACAGTATAGGTAGTATCTCTTAATGCAATCAAAAATCTATTTCAATATTCATTTACCACACAATTAAGTTGCCAACTCTATTTCACAATACAAACAACAACTTTGATTGACGTCTTCCTCTTAAATGCTCTGACAAAGCAAATGATTTCATTTTGCCTTATTGCAATTAATTTCCAAAATCTTTTACCATTATCCACTTCCTCGGTATACCATATACATACTCGTACATACATATGTATGTTTATATTACAGGGATCGAAACAAGTAGATTAAGAAAGAATCAAACCAAATACAAACAAATATAACGACGGAATGAGAGTAAATACAAATAAAAAGCTATCTCACTGATTCGGCGAAAATTATTTGCGTCTATGACTGTTGTATGGATAAGTGAAAAATAAAATCAAGGGAGTTCCTAATTTCAAGGATGGGGTGAATTTGGTTTACACATTGAAGATACGGATCCAACTACCCGTAATTCTGAATATCGTTAACCGTTCCCAAATACCCATATCTATGTCATTGAATTGTTCTGCTGATAAATAGATACATAAGGATGGAAGGAAGGCATAGTGGAAAATGTGTACGAGTACTAAGGACACAATAACAATTCTTTTGTTTTGTTTTTGGCTGTGGGGATCTATTGTAGATATCTACATGTGTGTACTCGTAAATGAGTTTTTTTTTAAAAAAAAAGTCTTATTAGGGAAATTATAGAAAAAAAGAGTGAAAATTCAACCAAGTGGCACAATATCATTTTAGATCGAGTAATAAGCTTTGTCTACTATGCTGCCTTGTACACAAGGATTCTATCCTTCTGAATTGGGATACAAATAAAATTATTTTCAATTCTTGAAGCTATACAACAGTGACGAAATGATCATTGACTTTTTGTGTTGCATTAACAAACAACATTAGCAACAATCGCTGTTATTTCTGACCAGAACTGTTGGCCTAACAAATGGTTTCTAGGTAAATTTAAGTATCTTGAAAGTGTTGACATGTCGTCTCTATAGATTTTTGTATACTCAGGGGTTGACTTGGGCCTTAGCTTAAAGACCACTTCAGCAACTTCGTTTACTTCCCAGCCACCTACAATTAAGTACGTTAACTTGGACTGATTCACTTGTGTAAGCAACGTAAGATGTTTGTTTCAACTGCACTGTCAGTTTAGTGTTCGAAATATCGTCGGGCCGGCGCACACTGGCCGATAAATCAAAAATAAAAGACATGTAACTTTTTGGATTATTCCAACTATTTTATATACTTTCTAAAACCATTTCTAACACTTCAGCAGGCAGGGATTTGCTCTGTCTATTCGGTAGATAACGGATATCACTTAAAATTGGGTCAGATGCAATGAGCAAAGTCCCTTGGCGGACTTCTAAAACGTCCTCCGATAGTTGACCAATAGGTATTGGGAACGTTTCAATAATATCGGCTCACGCTCACTGGCATTCTATACCACTTAAATTTATCAACAAATAATTTAGCGGTATCCAAATTGTATTTACGGAGTTTGGCTGTGTCGATTCTTAAACCAGATGATATAGTTTTTATTATTATTGCGAAACTTTCCACGATTTTTTGATCAATTCCAATTATTCTGGCGGTTTTTGCGGGGTCCTTGGAAAATGTCCTGGCAGTGTTTCCATCGTTTGTGTTACCACCACCACCTGTTTTGGAAAATCGACTAATATACCGAGTTCAGATCTTAGCTGGTTTTGTGGATACGTTTTTTTTTTGTCTTTTACCACATTTTTGGCTGCATCTCCTCTCGCCTGCCCGCCTTCCGTATCAAGTTTAATTGCTATATGTAATAATGCTTTCATTAATCTTATCTGTGCGTGTAGGGTTTGTTAACTACAATATAAGCAAAGGCGTTAGTATCACATGATTTCCTTAAACATTCGTCTATGTTATTTATTTCTTTTGGAGATGTCTTACAAATATAACGAACTGAGCTAGCTCTATTTTTCATTACCGCATTGCACGTTATACCATCAACCATTGTTTTGAATAACGTGTGAATTAGATGAACATTTTTGTCGTTGAATTTCAAATAAGTGGGCTGCAAAGCATTTATTTCTATCTCCATTCGATTAAACTCTGCAATGGTAATGTCTGTACGTTCTTTTATTAATTCAAATCGGACTGGACGACAGTATCGTGATAATGATGTTCTGGAATTTGTCCATGTTGTTGTAGATTCGGTTTCACTTTTCTTCTTGATTTCCAGAGGCATAATACAAGTCAGTAGTATGTCGGAATCACTTACAGAAGCATCGACTAAACAGTTTTGCTTATAACGAACATGTCCACCACCACCATCAGCTCCCTACTTCCAAGTACATTCTTATGTGTCATCATTTTCACATCGAAAATCAAATATGTCACCTTGCGCAACAGAAATTCCTTGTGCATTATAGTCCAGTCTTTGATGTAGGTAGATCAATTTCACATAATGTTTCGGTTATTTTAATTGAAGAACTAGGTGGATAACAACTCTTTTTTGCTTCCAGAATGGAGTCGTAAGTTGGCTAGATATTTGCATTTCTGTCTTTTGTACTTTTTTGTAGATGTTTGTACTGACGCTTCGGTAATTTTAAATCAGTAATTAACGCTAGAGCTTCATCTGGGGTCTACGGTACAATTTTTTCTGTATTATGAGTACTCAATTGCTTTAAGCTTTTGGGTGAAGTAGCAACGGTTTTTTTTATAACTTCAGCTAAGTAGCGTTTTCCCTCCTCTCTAAACTTAGATTCCACAGCAAATGACAGTTCTTCTGAGGGCCTAATCATAAGATCTTGAGTTTTTCGTTTTTTTTAGCTTTAATCTCACTTTCCTTAAATTTTTTTTCAGGCCTTCCTCGTTGAAGTTTTTTTGCTTTTACTCCAGTCATTAGCACCGGAATTTTAAATTCTTTGGAAATCCATAAATTTTCACATTTTAAAAATACATTTAATGTACGTTGTCTTGTCTCCCACTTCTTAAAAATCCGTGACACAAAAGTTTTTATGTATGTGTGACACTTTTTGCGATCTTTATCTGTGAGGTCCAATATTAAAAGATTTGAGGACACATATTTTAAAATTTCATTCGTACAATCCGACATGGTAGATTTAAAAAGTTCATTTTCGCGTTTAAAATAAAATACAATATATCTTTTCGAGAATTAAATGGACTTTTTTGGGTACCTGAAGTGTCACCTTCAAAAAACATTTAAATATGTTATGGCACATATTGGCTCGTAATTTTTACATTATAATGAACTGAAAGACTGCAACTTTTCAATAGAAGTAGTTTTATAATTGGACTCCGTGGTACTTTTTTTTTAAGCGCCCACTAAACGAAATTTTAAGTTTTCATTGTTAACACTTTGTGTCTATACAAAAAATCTTCGGTTATGTTCTAATTATTATCACAATCAGTTCAAAAGTTGGTTATAATTATAGTACTCACTGCCAGCTGCTTCATTAATGACCATTTTTTAACTTTTCCTTTTGAAATAACTTTCAAATTTATAGTTTTCGGACGCAGAAAATTCGCTATTGGCACTGCTGCAGACACACTGAATGAAAGCAATGACTTTGCGACGTAATGCCTCGTCTTACTTACTTACTTTAGGTGGCGCTACAGTCCGGGGTGGACCTGGACCTCAGTCAACAAGCTTCTCCAGCCAGCTCGATCCCTGGCTAGCTGCCTCCAGTTTCGCACGCTAAGTTGGCTGAGGTCCTCTTCCACTTGCGTGCGCCACCTGAGTCTTGGCCTTCCTCTACTGCGCTGTCCCTCGGGGGCGGATTCGAAGACTTTTCGGACCGGAGCATTGGTGTCCATGCGCTCTACATGACCCAGCCATCTCAGTCTTTGGATCTACACTCTTCTGGCTAGGTCCATGTCGCTGTACAGTCCATACAGTTCGTAGTTGTATCTCCTCCTCCACTCACCGTCAATGCAGACGGGACCGAAGATCGCCCGAAGAATTTTTCTCTCGAAGCAACCAAGAACACCCTCATCCATTTTTGATAATATCCATGCCTCTGCGCCATAGAGCAGGACCGGGATTATTAAGGTCTTAGAAAGGGTGACTTTTGTTGTGCGAGAGAGGGTTTGGCTAGTCAAATCCCTTCTTAGCACAAAGAAACATCGGTTGGTAAGAGCTATTCTTCGCTTGATCTCAGCGCTGGTGTCGTTGTCTGTATTTATAGTTGAGCCTAGGTAGACAAAGTCCTTAACTACCTCAAAGTTATATCTGTCGAGGGTGACGTTCTGCCCGAGACGTCGGTGTTGGTTGTCCTTTTTGCTTGACAGCATATCTTGCCCTCATTGACCGCTAAACTCATTTTCGCCGCTTCTGTCTCAATACTCGCGAAAGCGCCACTGACATCACGCTGCTTTCTCCCGATTATGTCAATATCGTCGGCGTATGCGAGTAGTTGGACGGACTTTTGAAAGATAGTGCCTCTTGTGTTTGCTCGTGAGTTTTGCACTATTCTTTCAAGTACGATGTTGAATCAATCGCATGACAGCGCATCACCTTGTCTAAATCCTTTCTGGACATCAGACGGACGAGTTTGGCAGGGATGCCAAAACTAGACATTGCTCTATATAGCTCGTCTCTATAGATGCTGTCATACGCGGCCTTAAAATCGATGAATAGGTGGTGGGTATCGATCTGAAGCTCATGGGTCTTCTCCAAGATCTGCCGTAGTGTGAATATCTGGTCGATGGTGGACTTTCCTGGCCTGAAGCCACACTGATATGGACCTATCAGGTTGTTGACGAACGGCTTCAGGCGTTCACGCAATACGGCGGATAAGATCTTATATGCGATGTTAAGGAGACTGATGCCTCTGTAGTTGGCGCAGTTCAGAGGGTCTCCTATCTTGAGAATCGGACAAACAATGCTGAGGTTCCATTCATCGGGCATACTTTCGCCCGACCATATTTTACAGATGAGTTGGTGTATGCTCCTTACCAAGTCATCGCCTGCCGCTTTGAAGAGCTCGGCAGTCAAGCCATCCGCTCCAGCAGCTTTGTTGGACTTAAGCTTCGATATGGGTATCTTCACTTCATCCAGGTCGGGTGGACAGAATTGTTGGTCATCATCGTCCAAGTTGAAAGGTTGATTCTGCCTGACAGCGGTATTTGGTCCATCATCGCCGTTATACAGTCTGCAGAAATGATCTTTCCAAGTCCTCAGCATCGACTGCGATTCTACTACGATGTTCCCTTGTTCATCTCTACAGGCTTCGGGGTTTTTTCCCGTGGCATGTTATTTTTACCTTTTGGTAAAACTTCCGAACCCCAGGAATGAGTAGCATCTCTCAATTTGCTCGATCGCACGCTTTTCATGCTCCTTCTTCTTCCTCCTGAGAAGCCGGTGCTTGTCTCTCCTCTTCCGCTCATAGAGCTCATGAGCAGCTCTGGTCTTTCTAAGCAGCGCCGCGTTATATGCATCTTGCTTAGCTGCATGTGCTTGCCGGCATTCATCATCCAACTAGCAGTTTCGTTGTGGTGGACGAGTGAAACCCAGCACATCAGAAGCGGCATCTCTGATGGCGTTGTGGCAGTATTTCCAATGGTCTTCGACGCTTGATGCTGGCGGCATTGGACCTCTTAAGAGATTAAGAGACACTCGATCGGAAAACGACTTGGCGATCTCTTGCGATTGTAGCCGTCTGACGTCGAATTTTCTCACAGCATTAGTTTGTCTTGGCGTAGTTTGGGATATCCGCAACCGTACCTTGGCTACAACAAGGTAATGGTCCGAGTCGATGTTGGCTCCTCGGAACGTACGGACATCCATAATGCTGAAGGAGTGTCTTGCGTCGATCGCAATGTGATCAATCTGGTTGACTGTTAATTGATCAGGAGTTCTCCAAGTCCCCTTGTGCATGTCGAGATGTGGGAACCGCGTGCTAGCCATGTTTCGTCCTGCCGCAAAGTCAATTAGCCTGAATCCGTTATCGGAGGTGGTGTTGTGCAGGCTATATTTTCCGATTGTTCCAGCAAAGATACCCTCTCTTCCTAGCTTTGCATTAAAATCACCGCGAACAATTTTGATGTCATAGCTAGGGCATTGCTCGTTGGTCTTGTTGAGGAGCTCGTAGAAGGCATCCTTGGTGTCGTCATCTTTCTCCTCTGTGGGGGCATGCGCGCATATAAGGCTTCTGTTGGCGAATTTAGCCTTGTTGCGGATTGCTACGAGGCGCTCGCTCACATGCCGGAAGCTGAGGACTTCTCGTCTTAGTCTGCCTCCGACAACAAATCCGCATCCAAATAAGCGCTGTTTTTGCCGTCGATAGCAATTGCCGTAGTAGATATCGCAGTTTTTCATCTTCTTTTTGTCCGGCCCATCCCATCGCAATTCTTGGATGGCGGTTATGTCTGCTTTGCAGCAGTCTAGGGCCTCCGCTAGTTGCTCGGCTGCACGTGGTCTATTAAGGGATCTAACATTCCACGTGCATATCCGAAGCTCATTGTTCTTAAATCGTTTGCGTGGGTTGTCAACAGTAGATCCGTCCATATCCGAGGCTTGTTGATGCTTCGTAACAACGGGGCAGTTACCCCGGCGGCACAGCCCCCAACCTGGAGGACCAGTTCCATTTTGAGTGCCCCTAGGACGAGAAGTCGGTTACACCGAAGCAGGTAACCCGTTCCGGGATGTGAGCGCTGCCGTTGGCCCTTATAGGGCTCGTCCGCCACCATCTCTTTTCCAAAACCATGACTTAGTCCTGGAAATCCTTTCCGGCCTGAGCTCCAGATATGTCGGAGTAGCCTTGATAAGGTCTTGTTTTGCTTTTCCGACACTAATCCTGGTTAATGGCGCAGGAAACTCGCCATTTTCCCCCTTCACTTCGCAACATCTAGTGAGATTCCCAGATGGCGCCACGGGGAGGAGTGAAGTAGGACTTATTAGCAGAGCTGCAAGATGTTCGGCTGCAAAGGCTCATTCTCGTCATTTAAGGAACCAGCACCTGTCGGAAGATGCTACTTCTACGAGGCCTTATACTAATCGTTGCCATCCATGCCTCGTCTACGACCGAGTATTTGACAAAAAAAAAAACTCATGGTTGCTTATCTGGATACCGTTTTCTCAGATAACGAAAATTCAAGTTGTTGCAAACATGTTCACATTTGCTTTTTTGACCTGCTACCGCGTACTAAATCGGCCACTGTGCAGCGCATTGATGTCTCAATGACCTTTCGTCTCTAAAAACTTTACTGTCAACGCTGATGGAGCAAGGACTACTTGGTCCATTTCATGTCTATCCAATCCCCATGTTTATTCGTCATATGAAAGGACTGGAATGTTCAGAGTCTTATAAACGTGCTTATACCTGTGAGAGCTGCCTTTTTAACCTCAAGGGGTGATTGGTGCAACTAGGTCCAAGTTGTTGAAGTTGCAACGTTGTTTTCCATTATGTTTTTGTTCGCCGCAAACTCATTTAGTTTTGTCGTCTCTGCACCAATATTTGCAAACTCATTGACGACAAAGAAGCTTCGTTTTCGCTGTAGACAACTTGGTCCACATACGTGAGTAGCTGCAAATTTTTAAAAAAAACATAATTTGCGGATGATTCCTAACAAACATCATATGACAGCGTGTTGTCTTCTCTTGAAGTATTTTTTTGGTACTTTAGGTTTCAATGAAATTTTTGCTTACCTTGACGAAAACGAGTTTGTTAGAGTTGCCAAAAGTAGACATGGCTGTGTACTGTGTTTGATGCAGTTTAGAGGGTCTTGTTTCTTGACGATTTGGTAAATTACGTTTCTTCCGACTATATTTTGCAAATATGTTGCTGTGCGTTCCTTACCATCCTATCTATTGAGTGCTTTGAGTTATGAACTTTGCTCAAAAGCTTTCAGCGATGGCTTATATAGTTGATGCTTGGAAATCGTCAGCTCACCTCCGCGAAATTGAATTTACAGAAATTTGTGCCGTGCAGCAAATTGTTCAATGAATTCCGCCTGGTCATCGTCGTTTAACAGTCAGTAGAAGTGATTTTTCCATATTTTTTACTCTGATTTTTTGAGAACATTTTTAAGATCCATTAGAGACCCAGTGACATCAGGAGTCTCCGGTGTAATATACGAGTAATACAGGTATTTTGGTATTTTTACCAAAATTGTTCACCAAAAGATGTTATTGGTGATCCGAATAACTGATATTTTGTCCCTCATTTCCAAAATGCTGACTATTTTGACTGGTATTGCAGTTTTTGTAACAGTCCGTAAAGCTGCAATCAGCCAACATTTTCGAACAAATTTTCCCTTTTTCGCTTTAAGGCTGAGTAGTTTGGAAGTATTGCTATTGAAGCTTCACAGTTGCCAAGTTGTCGCTTGGTTTCACCTCCGGTATTCTGGGTTTTTTTTTTAACTTTTGACATGACGCCAGTAGATTTGTCATAAGTCTGCTTACGTTTCCACCGACGAATGGATGACCTCTCTTACAGATGTAGGGAAGGGTTCGATTGGACTGCAGACAGCCTGGGTATTTATGTCATTGGGCATGATAGTGAAACTCAGCCGTTAACAGAGTTTTTTGATTTCTCGCGATCCCATTCTGATTTGGGGTCAAGTAATTCTTCCTTTCTTGAATCAGCCTGAAAGCATTAAGAGACTAAGATTCTTTTGCGGAGCTTGATCTTAAATGCGAATGCTTCAGCTCCTCAATCGATTGCCTGCAGTAGAAGTTGATGCCATCAGAGATATATGTCTGCTTGGAAGGAAGATGCAAGTCCTCTTAACTAAGAATGAAATCTAGCGCTCTAGCTTTTCAGAGAGACATCAGCGGCGAATCCTAAATTTTTAAAGTCAACTATAAAGACCCGACTACTTTGTGATCTTCACTCAGATTCTGGCGGAAATCATTTTTGCATCGGGCGGTATATAGATCTCTAATGCATATGAAAACAAAGACCACTTCTCTTTAAACTGAAGACAGCTTTGAGAGTGCTGCCCGTAATATGAATATTAAGAGGAGTTTGGTTCATCAGTGCATATTAAGCAGAACCAAGCATCTCAGATGAAACCAACATGCAGCAGAAGCAGTCTGTTCTTTGGAGTCCAGTAAAAGCAGCAGTGACATATTTTTGTGAGATACAATTGACTCTATCACAACCGTGAGGATCCAGAGGACTTTTTGATAAGCTTATTGACCCTGCCAAAAGAACGCCAGTGCCTTGGGATATTTTGAATCAGTTTGCTGTTCGGGATAGCAATCAAACAAAGAGCTTCGGTGAGGGAAGCGATGATTATACTGCAAGCAAGTCCGTCAATCGTTGATCAATCTATGACTTTGGAGCAGACAATCAATAAACCATCTGCATGCCTGAACACAGACATCAGAACTGTAACGAGCGTTAGGAGGTGACTTAACTAACATGCATCATAGCAGTGGTGATTGGATGCGCGTGGCCTTGCCGGCAGCCTCTGTTTACCTCAGCTCGTCGTAAAAAGTTGCGTAGGCACCCTCTATGTCTGCGAAAATGCCCAGAGCATATTCCTGCTTATCGAATGTTCCTTCCATTCTGAAGCATTTGCAGGACACTGTCATGAAATCTCCGCGTTGGTTGGCGTATTGCATCTTAGACAGAGTTTTCATTCTCTCTAAAGACTACTCTCACTGGTTGCTAGGGTTTTGTTATGTTTGCCACCACCAAGCCAACAGCGAAAATTCTCTTCAGAGAAGCTCTCAGCTGGATCTATACTTTTTTGTAGCATAACTGGATATACACCATCGGTGTCACGCGACTTGAAACCATCAAAACAAACAACAGCGTGTGTGACGGCTTCAATCTACTGACACCAGCTACAATTCACTTGCAGCATCGTTGATAAAGGCTGGATTTTAGCTATTTCTGATTATTTTACCTGGGAAGTTGGTCAGGGAAGTTAGGCAGGGAGCCACAGTTAGTTTCCATCGGGTTTTCTAGATGATTCCAGGCTGGCTGATTGCCTCCTTTTAAAGACTTTAACTAACCTTGTGGTTTCAACGAGTGTTTCAATCTCAATAGACTCAGTTTTCGAAATCCAAATTAGTGTCTTTTATTCTCGTTGAATCTATATTTTAAAATTTCAGTCTTCCTTTGCTTTTTACGAAACAGAAACATATCTTAGGGGCGAAACTACAACAAGAAGTCAACTTACATTTTCAAAATGTCTGGGAACTAATAGTCCTGAGTCTATCCTACATAGTACCGGATGTAATTCTACGGCTTAAAGAAGCTTATGACTAATACATAGTAATGGCCCAACTAATTGCCTAAAGTAACGAAGAGTAGTTTAAACTGAATTTGACTGAACCCATATGCCCCACAGAAAACCTTAAATCACAAAACGTCTATATTAAGTCACGCCACCTACATTTGATTAAAAAAAAAATCAATAGGTTGCCGGATAACCTAGAAACAAGCTTAGAAGCAATAGACAATTGTTTCGTATATCAAAGCATGAGGAACAACCTGTATATAAAAGAACTTAAGTGCTCTAAACACTTGTAACACATTTTGTTGGTAACGATTCATCATCCCTTTAGAAGGTCAGAACTTTTTCCAGATACTATCTCCAATAAGTCCCTCAGGTTATTTAATTGCCAAGCGAATAGGTGTATAGATCTTAAATATTGAATTAGACCTTAGGGTTGCTGTTCAATTTTAGAACGTAGAGATAGAAATAAGTGGGAAAATTTCTCACTATACACATCGATGTGAGTACGAGTACGAGTATATCTGTGTAAGTGCCTACATCCCTAATCGAAGTTGAAAGCAGAACTTCTCATACGCTGTCAGAGATAAAAAAAACAATAATTTCACATCAAAGTGTTTTAAAGGTTCTTTCAGATAAAAATTTCAATAACAAAAAGTCCTAAGGAATACACCTCCAAAGGCAGTGAAAAAACGCATAAACATCTTTTAAGCGAAATGAATTTGAGTTGACATTGGGTTGCAGAATTTTAGTGTAGCAAGCTCTTCACAATTTCTTTTCAACACGAATTGCAGATACACCATACAACAAACAATTAACATCAAACCCACGTTTCTGAGAACAAGACAACCCTCATGAAGCGCAACTTTCATGACCTTCCTACTAAGTTTGACCTCTAAATGTGATTACACAAATACTAGACATGTTTCTTGATGGAAGAGAGAAAAAAAACTTAAACATTCACTGGACAGGTGCACTGCGAATAAATGCAGCGAAATGTCAAATATCCATTAAAATAATTGCACACTGGGTTCTTCTTGGGCAAGAACAACGGGTGACAGAGGCTGTAGAAACTCAGATAGACTCGTACTTGTGTGCTTTTTTTTTGCTACTTCTTGACATATCCTACCTCGTCCTGACGATTTAGTTGTACTATAATTTGAACACAGCACTTACTGCAAAGATTTCCTGTTGCATGCTTGGCACGAGAGTCCTACTTCGACCGTTCCAACTATGTACTTGCAGCACACCCCATAGCCCTTTCATCCTACCAAAGTATAGAAGTCCGGACTACAGTACCTACTTCATCAAGTACATGTGCACTTGTTTTGGTTTTTCCTATTCGGTTTTGTACTACGAGTATATTTCTTTTGCATACATACAAACACCGTGGTACATAGCATTGAGCCTTATTTTCCAGAATGGCTGCATAAATCATGTCAGTGTCATGCTGGGCGCATAGGAGAGGTTGGGGGATAAGTTTGCGAAATGAAGAACGTTAGTAGGAGTACAAGCAGAAAGGATTGTTTCTGTGTGGGGAGGCTTAAGAGTTTTAGATTGATGCTTGAATGTTTGTTTGTCTGATTCGGTGTGTGTATGTGTTAAGGCGCCTCTAACCAAATCCAACAAGCTACACAAAACGTCTGCTCAAAAGGATTGAATGCTCAATTGACTTGTGCGTTATGTTTGTGCCTTGTGCGTAATGAATGTTTATGACATGAATTCCCTTAGAGTGTGGAAACTTTTGACAGGGGTTGATTCATTATGAAACATTGAGGGGGTGGTATTATTCTATTTTATTTTCTTTTTCATTTTCATTTTCATTTTCACTCACCCACTACCAAGTGGCAATTGAGCTTTCGAAATCTCGTGTGTGAAATTATCTCGAACAGAACGACAAAAACATTCATGCGTCTCTGGGTCGAAACCTTGAAGCCAGTTTCTGTTATATTAGTGGTCGTAGTAGAGGTGTTAGTGTTGTGAAACGATATAAAATGTAAAGGATTCAAATTTCATTGCCATCCAATTGCTAAGAATTAAATTCTGCGGGTATGCAACTACACCAGAGGAAGGGTCCAGTTTGAGAGCTCATACTTGATTCATGTATGATTTGGATTGTGTGGAGTATTTCCCCGGTTTTCATTCTAAGGTTCTATAGATATTTTCGCCGTTGAGATAACAATTTTTGTTTTGACAAAAATCTTGGCGATGAAGGGAGTTTTTTGAAATTAACAAGTAATGCGATATATGTCGTAGGGTCATCCAACTCCTCGTCCGGATTTGCCATCCCTGTTTTAATCGCATACATCAAGCCAGACTATCAGTTGAGGTTTCAAATGCTTAGCTTTAGATTTGCCATTTTATAATATAAATTGTTTAACAATCGTTGAATGTGCTAAAATTGTAAAAACTTACTACATAAATAGTGATTCTGTAGTAAATACGTAAGCCTCATTACGAGCAGATTATATAGGTATTCAACACAATCGTCCATCTGAGCGTTTCATAGGAGAAAATGTAAAAAAAAATCCTCTGTTGGCTCTGTTATAGATGCCTTGAAGCTTATCCATCATCGAAATGAAAATATGGCTGCCATTAGTGAAAGTGTTGAAGAAGATCCAAATCTATCGATTTTACGGCGAGCACAGCATTCGGGCTTGTCTCACGATAATTTCGATTTGTGTCTGCATCTACATTCTTATAAAGTTCATCTTACTCAAGAATTGAAGTCAGCTGACCACAGAATTCGTAGCAGATACGCCGATTGGGTGTTTGAACATCAGTGTTTAGATGACCAATTTTCAAACAACATTTTCTTCAGCGATAGGCTTATTTTTGGCGCAATTATCAAGGCTTCTTCCATCAATCGCGTTGTCTAATAAAAACCGGAGGAAGAGCAAAACTGGACTTATCATCAGACCTTTACGCTACTGATGGTTGCTATAATTTGTCCAGTTACAAGCTGCCGGTCATAGGTCTTTGTGAGTGGCAAGACCACCGTAGTCCATACCAGGACTTAAAACACGATACCGTGGGAGTTAAGAGCCGGCCGGACTTCGGTCCGGGCCTAGCTTGTTATGGTTGGCTCCCTTATGGGAGCATCACGGTGGTTGTGCTTTAATCCTAAAACGCAGGGAGGGTGACCCTGCTAGGCTCATACCCGGAGTGGAGTAGCTATAAGTGCTGAGTGCTGAGTGCTGAGATTAGTAAAAGGTTTTAGGTAGGCTTCGACTTATACCAAGGGTGGTGTTGTGCCCTCAACACAGTTCCGCATTTGTATAATCCAGTGTAGGTTGCGATGGCAAGGTGTATGGATGTATGGGCATTCCGTAATGCCGTTTCCACGACAGTCGCAAAAACAAGACACACTCTCGCTGTATGGTGTACGATTTGTTCTGGTGGTGTCATTGGTCTATATGTACTTCATCGAAAATGACGAAGGTGTAACCAAATGTAGCCAAATGTTTTTGGCCTCAAATCGATGATATGAATCTGGAAGACATGTAGTTCATCCTTTATAATACCGCTGACAGAGCGTTGCATTGAGATATCCTGGCTACTACGCGATAGATCATTCTAATCTCTTTAGTAGCTACTTCGTGATTGATTACTTTCTACTTCTTATCCGGGAAGATGCATCGGCAGTGCGCAACAGATCATATTTTTAATTCAACTTCGCAGTTTCTGCAGAAATTATTGTGACAAATACTCAATCACTGCGTCCTCTAGTTACATATATATGTGAGCTCGGTAAAACACCTTCCCATGGATTTAATTAGTATTTTAAATTTTTTAAAGTTGAATAAAGCTCATCCAAGTTAAGTTTTCTAACGTTTGGTTCGATAATGGCCAAATGGAGGGCTATAGAGAGTGTAAAAGGATTGCTTAGCAAAAACTGTTCGTGGTTTAACATTGAAAAACTGCCTGCTATTTACTCCTAGGCAACCGAGTCTGACGAGTTTATCAGGGGTGCAGTTCTTTGGGTCATTTTACTGTTTCGAAATATGATGACTTCTCCAGGCAGACTGATCACTATACTCTGATTTCATGTGAGGTAAGAGATGCTCTAAACTTGTTTTAGCTACACCATGCGTCTGACAGTTCTGTGAGAGTTTCGCGTTGGCTAAAAGTTATGCCCAAAATAGCTTGGACGGCTAAGTCGACTACGCCCGAGAATCGGTGGTTGCTATAAATTGTTATTTATTACGGCTATGACGAGTTGTGAGATTGCAATGGTCTCTGGCCCGTTCCCTACATTTGCTTACTTACTTTAGGTGGTGCTACAGTCCGAGGTGGACCTGGGCCTCAGTCAACAAGCTTCTCCAGCCAGCTCGATCCCTGACTAGCTGCCTCCAGTTTCGCAAGCTAAGTTGGCTGAGGTCCTCTTCCACTTGCGTGCGCCACCTGAGTCTTGGCCTTCCTCTACTGCGCTGTCCCTCGGGAGAGGATTCGAAGACTTTTCGGACCGGATCATTGGTGTCCATGCGCTCTACATGACCCAGCCATGTCAGTCTTTGGATCTTCACTCTTCTGGCTAGGTCTATGTCGCTGTACAGTCCGTACAGTTCGTCGTTGTATCTCCTCCTCCACTCACCGTCAATGCAGACGGGACCGAAGATCGCCCGAAGAATTTTTCTCTCGAAGCAACCAAGAACACCCTCATCCATTTTTGATAATATCCATGCCTCTGCGCCATAGAGCAGGACCGGGATTATTAAGGTCTTATAAAGGGTGACTATTGTTGTGCGAGAGAGGGCTTTGCTACTCAATTGCCTTCTTAACCCAAAGAAACAACGGTTGGCAAGAGTTATTCTTCGCTTGATCTCAGCGCTGGTGTCGTTGTCTGTATTTATAGCGGAGCCTAGGTAGACAAAGTCCTTAACTACCTCAAAGTTATATCTGTCGAGGGTGACGTTCTGTTCGAGACGTCGGTGTTGGTTGTCCTTTTTGCTTGACAGCATATACTTGGTCTTGCCCTCATTGACCGCTAAACCCTTTTTTTTTTGACAGCGCATCGCCTTGTCTAAATCCTTTCTGGACATCAAAGGTCTCGGTGAGATCTTTACCGACCTTGATGGAGCAGCGTGCATTCTCCATCGTCATCCTGCACAGACGGACGAGTTTGGCAGGGATGCCAAAACTAGACATTGCTCTATATAGCTCGTCACTATAGATACTGTCATACGCGGCCTTAAAATCGATGAATAGGTGGTGGGTATCGCTCTGAAGCTCATGGGTCTTCTCCAAGATCTGCCGTAGTGTGAATATCTGGTCGATGGTGGACTTTCCTGGCCTGAAGCCACACTGATATGGACCTATCAGGTTGTTGACGAACGGCTTCAGGCGTTCACACAATACGGCGGATAAGATCTTATATGCGATGTTAAGGAGACTGATGCCTCTGTAGTTGGCGCAGTTCAGAGGGTCTCCTATCTTGAGAATCGGACAAACCATGCTGAGGTTCCATTCATCGGGCATACTTTCGTCCGACCATGTTTTACAGATGAGCTGGTGTATGCTCCTTACCAAGTCATCGCCTGCCGCTTTCAAGAGCTCGGCAGTCATGCCATCCACTCCAGCAGCTTTGTTGGACTTAAGCTTCGATGTGGCTATCTTCACTTCATCCAGGTCGTGTGGACCCAATTGTTGGTCATCATCGTCCGGGTTGAAAGGTTGATTCTGCCTGACAGCGGTATTTGGTCCGTCATCGCCGTTATACAGTCTGCAGAAATGATCTTTCCAAATCCTCAGCATCGACTGCGATTCTACTACGATGTTTCCTTGTTCATCTCTACAGGCTTCGGCTCGGAGTTTTTGTCTGTGGCATGTTTTTTTTTACCTTTTGGTAAAACTTCCGAACATCATTGTCTTGGCGTAGTTTGGGATATCCGCAACCGTACCTTGGCTACAACAAGGTAATGGTCCGAGTCGATGTTGGCTCCTCGGAACGTACGGACATCCATAATACTGGAGGAGTGTCTTGCGTCGATCGCAATGTGATCAATCTGGTTGACTGTTGATTGATCAGGAGTTCTCCAAGTCTCCTTGTGTATGTCGAGATGTGGGAACCGCATGCTAGCCACGACAATGTTTCGCCCCGCCGCAAAGTCGATTAGCCTGAATCCGTTATCGGAGGTGGTGTTGTGCAGGCTATATTTTCCGATTGTTCCACCAAAGATACCTTCTCTTCCTAGCTTTGCACTAAAATCACCGAGGATAATTTTAATGTCATAGCTAGGGCATTGCTCGTAGGTCTTGTTGAGGAGCTCGTAGAAGGCATCCTTGGTGTCGTCATCTTTCTCCTCTGTGGGGGCATGCGCGCATATAAGGCTTCTGTTGGCGAATTTAGCCTTGTTGCGGATTGCTACGAGGCGCTCGCTCACATGCCGGAAGCTGAGGACTTCTCGTCTTAGTCTGCCAACAAATCCGCATCCAAATAAGCTCTGCTTTTGCCGTCGATAGCAATTGCCGTAGTAGATGTCGCAGTTTTTCATCTTCTTTTTGTCCGGCCCATCCCATCGCATTTCTTGGATGGCGGTTATGTCTGCTTTGCAGCAGTCTAGGGCCTCCGCTAGTTGCTCAGCTGCACGTGGTCTATTAAGGGATCTAACATTCCACGTGCATATCCGAAGCTCATTGTTCTTAAATCGTTTGCGTGGGTTGTCAACAGTAGATCCGTCCATATCCGAGGCTTGTTGATGCTTCGTAACTTAATCTTTTTTTAAATGGCCGGGCTGTTACCCCGGCGGCACCATCCCCAACCTGGAGGACAAGTTCCATTTTGAGTGCTCCTAGGACGAGGGGTCGGTTACACCGAAGCCAGTAACCCGTTCCGGGATGTGAGCGCTGCCGTTGGCCCTTATAGGGCTCATCCGCCACAATCTCTTTTCCAAGACCCTGACTAAGTCCTGGAAATCCTTTCCGGCCTGAGCTCCAAATATGTCGGAGTAGCCCGGATAAGGTCGTGTTTTGTTTTTCCGACACTAATCCTGGTTAATGGCGCAGGAAACTCGCCATTTGCCCTCTTCACTTCGCAACCTCTAGTGAGATTCCCAGATGGCGACACGGGGAGGCGTGAAGTAGGACTTATTAGCAGAGCTGCAAGATGTTCGGCTGCAGAGGCTCATTTTCGTCATTTAAGGAACCAGCACCTGGTGATGGTACTTGTGATCATCAACTCGCGATTTAATGCAGAATCCAAGGCAGGAGGTACCTATGCAAGCACTTTTGATAACTTTTTTCTATAAGTGCATGTTTCTGTGTCCTTTCTTACATGTAAGAAACTTATCAAAGCTGAACGATGGCTAAATGGCCTAACATATCATATCTCAGGATAGATATGGCCGAAGTTTGATGCACACAAAGCTGTGTCGAATCGAAAAATGAGAGCGGCTCGTAAGTGCTTGGATAGAGTGAAAATGAAGAGCATAGGTTTTTGGCTCTTTTGACCCCGCTTAAATTGGAGTCTCCAAAAGATTTCCTCATAAGATCCTTTCTGTCACATTATTTTAGCATTTAAAACTATTAAGGAGCAATTCTTAGGTCCACATCGTTAAACTTTTAGGGTGAGAAAGTCCACCTTCGATACAATTTTTAGATTACGGAAGATAACACAAAAGACCGGGGAAGATAAGATCGACACTACATGTCGAATTAGACTGCGTATAAGGATGAGCTGTGCAACGCCAGGTCTGTTTTTGACACTACCGCCAAACTCAACACCTTTTGTGGGATGACTATTGAATTAACCGTACTTTCAACATCAGGAAACATTTAAGACAGTACGACGACAGTTTTGTGACTTTTTTAACATTGCTAGAATGATGCAAAACTAAATCAAACAGGCTCGCTCCTTTATGGGAACGGCGGACGATACTGGTGAAAGTTAAGCTTTCGAGAGTAGTGAAGCGGACGCAACTAAAGTCAGTCTGATTATAAACGCAGCCACAACGTGTTATCATCAGAAAAAACACGATCATCACCTTCTTTTTAGCAAGAACGTCATCATTGGTAGGTATAACTTTGAGATAGTAAAGGACTCTGTCTACCTTGGCTCCTCAGATAAAAGCAGCAATGACGTCAAACGCAGAAAAACTCAATTTCCAATCGCTGTTTCTTCGGGTTCACGCAGCATTTAAATAACAGTGCCCGGCCATTATGAAGATGCATTTGACTGCTTAGACAGAAAGATACTGCGCCTGAGATTTGACCGCGTTTTTATTGCAAGGGAATGAAGGAAGTGATTCAACCTCGAGATAGATTTATACAGGCTTTATGGCGAAATCCTTTTTTAACAGGCGGAAACAGATCATGCCTAATGGGATGTCTTTTCCATGTTGAGCGAATAGAAACCACAAGGCCCAACTGGTGCAATGAATGACCACATCAAAGGTAGCGCACATAAGTGGAAGTTGACCTCAACCTGCTTGGAATACGGCAGTGGAAGGATTGGATGAGGGATCACGCCAGCTAAAGGGGCTTGACTTTGATTAAGGATCAGCTTCATTTTCAACTATAGCCCAACTACATACCGTGTAAGTAAGTGGAACGAAGTTCGAGGTTAATCTGTAAAAATATTCTGAGTATCAAAGGAAAGGAATTCAAAGCTGTCATCATACTGTTGCACTTGTCACACATCCTTGCAAAAATTTTAGACAAGCAGATGTTTGCAACAACTTCTTGGCCCCTCATGATAAGCTTTTTATTGCATTGTGTTTGGTATCTGTATTAGAAAGAAAGCCATCCAAAGGAATAATTTTTAATTGGATCTATCAGTAAAAATTCTTAAACTGACCAGGCTTTAGGAAATCAATTTAATTCAGTTTCAATTCAATTTATTAATACACTTTGGTGAGCACAAATAAGACTTAGTCTTTCACAGTACAATTCTTGGGGTAAATATGACAATATTTTTAGAATTAAACTTATGAGCTAAAGTACAAAAAATATAATAGAAAAGAAGGAGGAAATAGATATGGAACAAAAAATAAAATTAAAAAATATGTAGGGGGAAAGAAGAGGACATAAAGGAAGTATTTGCTTGTTTCTTCAAAGTCATTAGTATCGCAACATTTTCTCGAAATTAAGATAGCTTGAGACTTCCCTGGATTCAAGTCGAGACCGTTCGCAAGTGACCAGTTGTAGATTCTTGAGAGATCTTCATTTGCTCTAGCAATGAGGTCCTCAATTAATCCAATAGGTCGTGACAAGTATACCTGGGCATCGTCAACGTAGGTCATTGACATATAAACAAAATAATAGTGGACCTAAGATCGAGCCCTGAGGAATTCTGCGAGTGAGGGTCTGAATTCGGAAGGCTTGCCATCATGTACCACTTATTGGTAACGATTACATAAATAATCCCTAATTAGGCGCACCGACATTTCATTAACGCCAAAATATAACTTCAATATTTGACACAGCACATTGTGATCCACTCTATCAAAAGCTTTGGAAAAATCAAGCAAACAGAGCACTGTTAGATAGTCCATGTCATATCTAATTCTGACATCGGCGAGAATTTTAATCATAGCAGTAGAACAACTGTGATGTGCTCTAAAGCCCGACTGCACTGGGGAAAGAAAACTGTAATGATCCAAATAACTCGATATTTTCTTTGCAAGAATGTTTTCCGAGGTAAAATACTGATAGGGCGGAAGTCAGATACAACAGATGGCTGAGGTTTTTTAGGAACAGGAACAACTTTAAGCAACTTCCAAATATCGGGAAAAATAGATGATGCAATGGAGAAATTTATAATGTGTGTCAGGCGGCTTATAACATGGATCAAAATCATTTCAGAGCAACGAATAGAAACACACTCCTCGACGACCGCATTCGATGTCAAAGAACGAATAACATCAATTGCGTCCACTTTAGAGACAGCTTCAAAGGAAAAATCCTAAGAAAAAAACAATTCATTTTCAGGGGTAAAAAAGGAGTTATTAGTAGATCCACATAAAAAGGCGTCATTGAGTTCGGTCACATCTGGAATGCTATCAGCAGCTGCTCCATTTTCTCCAACACCAAGTTACTCCATAACTTGTTTGATGTTAAAGCAGTGTTCAGTTTGGAATGAAAATATCTTTTTTTGACTCTTCGAGTTATAAATGTAAAGTAATTACGAGCACAACAAAATAATTCCCAATTATTCTGATGGCTCGAGACGCTTGTTGACTGAGACCCAGGTCCATCCCGTACTGTAGCGCCACTTTAAGAAGAAGAAGAATCTGATATTAAAAAAATTGAAAATCTGAAACAATCCACAAGGAAATCGAATCGCAATATCTAAGGTGACAGTCTAGAGCTCATAAATTAAATAAATTGCATGCTGCGACTACTGTGTCAAGGTTTTCGGTTTACTCAACATCAAATCGAAACCAGCTTGTCATTGTATCTTTGTCTACTATCCGTGTTGTTTGTTCCAATTATTATTCAAATTTCTCATTCGATGAAGTCACAAAGTCGGCCGTCAAGTTACCGATACCACAACTCCCTTGGCACATAGAATAATTACAATTGTGGCAGCCTTAAATCATTTTAATGAGCACACTAGCAGCCTTCACATTGATTGCAATGAAAAATTGTCTCGATTTGCATTTAAATGTATTTATTTGACTGAAAAAAAAAAAAATCGCAAACTGCAAAGATGCGAATAATTTTCTCTTTATGGTGTAACCAAACAGCATGCGACGGAAAAACAACTCTTCTAAAAACGAGTTCACCTTATTGGTCGTAAAAGTCAATGAGCGCATTACCAGTCAAGAATTCCACAGCTTGAATCTGGGTGGGAAAGGGTACTCCCAGTATAGTGACGTACCCCAGACAGCATTCTTTGAACTTTGTCTAAGAAAACATATCGAATACCCACTCCCTCTCCTGGGGTCGATATTACTTTATTGACTTACCAATCACTACCCCGGGGTACGAGCAATAACGCCATTCAGTGCGTTTTACGTCGACGCCGACTACGACTTCGAGTAAGTGCGTGTGTTAAAATCGCTTTTTTGTTTTCTTTGAAAAAAAAATTCATTTTCACTGGAAGGGAAGGAGATTTCGTGCAAACTTATGTCGGCAGATTTGAGTTAAACAAAATTACCAAAAAAAAAAAATAAATTAAAAAGTGCTCAATTGAGTTTCCATGTCTGAGTTGTTGATGTGTTGCTGAGGGAAACTAACTTTTCCCGCCGCCGCCGGAATTTCTTACGAAAAAAATTTCTATAATAAAAACTTGAGAAAAATCGCATAAAAAATTTCAATTATACAAAACGTTATACGCGTATACACTTTTTTAAAAAAAAAAAAAATATTTACTCAGTATCGAACGGGAGACATAAACTTGAGCACATTTGCTCGAGCAAATAAAAAACATCTTTCGGTGGTGTACTCGTACGTTGTGTAGCCGTTTTAATGATTAATTTTCTAATTTAGCTTTGAGAATGTTTGAATTTGAATTTGAATTTGAATTTGATTTTTTTTATTTTTGAGAAAACACTGAATCGATGTTTATCTATTTGTTCTTATGTTGAAAGGCTTTCCGTGCGTTTTCGCAGAGTGAAACGAAGTGATGAAGTGCTGTTTGTCTTGTAGCAATATTCCTTGTCAAGATAAATATACAAGAGAAGCTGAAATAACTTTTTCATGGCTGCAGATAAGTGATGTACGAGTATGCTTGGCCATTTGTTTTTAAAAAAATCACTTCTTTATTTAATTGTCAGTTTGAGGGGAAGTTTATGATTTAATCGGTATTTACAATGCTTTGAGAAGATACTGTTGTGAAGTCAAAAATGAGAAGAACTCTTTAATGTGAGTAGTTGAGGAGGAATAAAATTTTAAGAGGGTCCTTCAGAAACGTGGCAATTCATTTATGACATTTCAGTGGCAACTTATGTTTGTTTCATAGGTGTGCTCGTGTTTATTTTTCTAGAAAAGGTAAACTCTTTCAACATCAATATAAATGAACCTCTTTCTCGAGAGACATTTATCTTTCTCAGATAAGCTAAGAATTTCAGTGTCTTATTCAATTCCATTTGGATTTATCATACGAAGTTCAAGAAAAGTTGTCGTCCACTTGTTGCTTTGAGATGCAGATTTTAAGTCGATTGAGGACATCTTTAGTTGTTCGCTTTCGTATATTTAGCATATACACTGAATAGCGTCCACCTGAAAATTTCAAGTATTGTAACTAGGATTACACCCTGTTGAACCTGGGACTCAACTAATAAACCTCCCCGAGGCTCTTTTTAATGCATTTTCCATGGTTTTCTTTAGAACTTCGGGCAATAGGCTCTCCAATTTTTGTCATATGTTCTTCTTGAAGGCTGACGGAGTTTGTTCACTTAAACTCGTGGTTTTAAATAACCCAATTGAAGGAAGTCTTGGACGGTAAAATCGGGTGATCTTGCGGGCCAGTGCAAGTCACTTTAAAGCGATATCAGATTAATGTCGGCTGTGGCTCGTGCAGTATGTGTCGTTCCTCCGTAATGCTGGAGCCATGTGTCCTCCAATATCAATTCATCCAATTGAGGAGTTCAAAATTCATTGGTAATGGCTCTATAGACGTCACCATACAAAGTGACCGTCTGGGCCGTGATGTTCGAAAAAAAAATTGGTCCAATGATTCCCCCAGCATAAACAGCACACTATGCAGTGAATTTGAGTGGATGCAATGGTTTTTCGTGTATTAATCGCGGGCCTTATCACTTATAATAATTTTTGGCGTAAAATCGTGCACTTGGTAATTGAGATTCAGGAGGGCGTCAACATCCATTAGCTGATGTACTGTCTGAACATTATTAAGTAACATTTTCAAATCTTTGACCAAAACACGGTGCAGAAAAGAGTGTAGCTAATAGAGTGGCACGTCGATAGGTCAAAGTCAAAGGAGTCTCTAGGCTATATTCAGTCAAAGTAGCGATATTCTTGTTCGAACGAGAAGTACGAGGCCTTCCTCGGTTTGCTTTATTCCGCGTATCTAAATGCCTTATTCAATGAACAGCGAAAATCGGACGACCAGGAAAACGGACACAAAATACAAGTTGTGCTAACACTGCTGAAGAATTGTTCATCATAAATACCGTGACCATAATCCCGATTATCGGTAGCACTTTCTGATAATGGCACGCCTTGAATAAAGCAGGATTTATTTAATTGAATAATACCTATAGTTCGGAAAGGAAATATTTCATTAAGAAGTTCAAAAGTGACAGATTGTCATTCATAGCGTTGCCAACTGTTGTGCAGGAATTAAGGCGGCTTCTAGCAAATTGTTGATTCGCTCACGACGTGATCACCAGGGTAGAGGCTTCGTTAGCACGGCAGTAACTTTCTTTGGTTTATACTCTAGCACAAACATATCAGAAATGATCGACTCATGGTCAAAATCATGCTTTATATCGATAGGTTTTCTGAGAGCGTGAACAACAGGATCGTTCGCCAAACATTGAGCTCATCGATTCTTAATGCAAATACGAGTAGTTATATCGGCCTAATACAACAGTCTTTTTGCGATTTTCACATAAGAGCCGTACTATCGATTGGCAATATGTGCTCTGCATAAGAACGGCAGCATACAGAACATTGTATTCAGTAAGTGTGTATCCAAAAAGAGCGGCTTGTAACAGTCGATTGATTAATGCCCTGTGCTTGACAACGTCTTAATATCGATGTTGAAGGCTGTTTAGCGAGACTTTGCGCTACAGCAGCAATATTCTCCCAGAAGAGCCAGTTACATCTACTTGTTTACTAACTCACTCAAAAATCACGAATTTGACGATGTGTACATTTTAAAGATGGATCATCTTCATATTAATATAAATACCTTTAGTTCGTTCTTTTAGCTTGTAAATATTACATTATAAGCGTCTCCGGTCAGATGGATTTTTCTATATTTGCTTCTAGTTTTGCAACCTATAAGTAAGTTGGTTGAGGTCCCCTTCCACGTGCGTGCGCCTCTTGAGTCGCGGTCTTCTTCTAGTGCCTTGATCCTAGAGGGATTCGAAGACTTTTCGGACCGGGTCGTTGGTATCTATCCGCTCTATATAACCCGGCCATTTAAGTCGTTAAACCTTTTCTGTCTAAGTCGATGTCGCTATACAACCTGTACAGTCTGTCGTTGAATCTCCTCATTTACTTACCGTCTATACATACGGGACCGAAAATCGCCCGAAGAATTCCTCTCAAAACATCCAAGAGCGCCTTCATCCATGGTTCTGCACCATAGAGAAGGACTGGGATTAATATGGTCTCTTATAGAGTAACTTTAGTTGTTCGAGAGAGGGCTTTACTAGTCGATTGCCTTCTTAGCAAGAGTTGCAGCGTTTGGCAGGAGTTATTCTTCGTTTGATCTCAGCGCTGGTGTCCTTTTCGGAACTGATAGCGATATCTAGGTAGATAAAGTCCTTAACAACCTAACAGTTGACGTCCGAGACGTCGGCGTTAAGTACCTTTTTTGTTTAGCGGTAGTTGACCGGGGTTTGTGTCTGTGTTATGTTTTTTTACCTTTTGGTAAAACTTCCGAATCTTATTCCTGGAGTAGCATCTCTCAATTTCCTCTACCGCTCGCTTCTCATGCTCTTTCTTTTTCCCCCCGAGAAGCCGGAGTTCGTCTCTTCTCTTCTCCTCATAGAGCTCATGAGCAGCTCTAGTCTTCCTATGCAAAGCCGCTTCATATGCATCTTGCGTAGCTGCATGTGCTTGCTGGCATTCGTCATCAAACCAGGGGTATTGTTCTGGTGGTCGAGTGAAACCCAAAACATCAGTAGCGGCATCTATGATGGCTTTTTGGCAATGTTGCCATTGGTCTTCGATGCTTGATGCTGGCGGCAAGGGACCTCTTAAGAGATTAAAAGACACTCGATCGGAAAAGGACTTGGCGATCTCTTGCGATTGCAGCCGTCTGAAGTCGAATTTCCTCACAGCATTAGTTTGTCTTGGCGTAGTTTGGGATATCCGCAACCGTACCTTGGTTACAACAAGGTAATGGTCCGAGTCGATGTTGGCTCTTCGGAACGTTCGGACATCCATAATACTGGAGGAGTGTCTTGCGTCGATCGCAATGTGATCAATCTGGTTGACTGTTGGTTGATCATTGGTGTCGTGCAGGCTACCCAAGATGTCCTCTCTTCCCAGCATTGCACTAAGATCACTGAAGACAATTTTAATGTCATAGCTAGGACATTGCTCGTAGGTCTTGCTCAAGAGTTGATATAAGGCATCTTTGGTGTCTTCATCTTTGTCCCCTAGGTGCGTGCGCGCATATTAGGCTAATGTTGGAAAATTAAGCCTTGATGCGGATTGATACGAGACGCTCGTTCACTTGTCGAAAACTCAAGACTTCTTGCCTATGTTTGCCTCCAACAACAAATCCGCATCCAAATAGGTGCTGCTTTTGTCGTCGTTAACTATCGCCGTAGTAGATCTCGCAGTTTTCTTCCTCTTTTGTCGCATTTGCTGGATGGCGGTTATATTTACTGTGTAGCAGTCTAGGGCCTCTGCTAGTTGTTCGGCTACAATTATTTCGTCGCATATGTATGGCCTGTTGTGGGAAGAATTCATGCTTTAAACCAGGTAAAGTCATGGAAAGACTATAGGCAAGAATTTATTTGAGATCTCAGGACTATATCATCAATGGCTTAGGTGAAAATATTTTTACTGGACATCATATCGACAAAAATTGTTAGGGAGCTCAGGGCTAGGTATTTGACTCCACATAAGAGAGACTTCAAACAGGCATTGCGGTACATACTGCAAAGCGCAGCTTGGGTTCAATTGTTGTACGAAAAGAGTAGGGCAGTCCGTATAAACATCATTCCCTCAAAACGTCAGATAATTAGTCCAACTTTGCCAGGTTGTATTACAGAAAATTTCTTGTCCTTTCTTATTGGATTTATATCACTTTTTGTCACAAAGCATTCTAATCTAATATTTCCTTCCGTTGTGGCTTGGAACCTAAACCCAGCAGACCTATTATTATACTTTAAAATAAATAAATAAACGAAAGCTATACATTTCGATTGAATCAAATATGCACATAGCAAATACTGACCTCGGTTCATATTCGTAAAAGATACATTTCCTTGTGAATATTACTTGTGTCAGGCACTTAATTTAGTCAGCCTCATACAAGAGTCATGTATGGTTATAGATATGGCCCTTAATCCATTGAATAACATCAATTTCTTCAGGTTGATTAGTGTATATCTTTAGTCCTATCATGTCATAAAACTTTAATACTTACGAGTATCTTTCCATTTGCCACAAAATACTTTTATTTACACATTCGAGCTGCCCACGCACACACACTTAGCATTTTCATGTTCCTGTTAAATTTACGAGTGTTTTCGTTTTGGTCCGAATCAACTTAATAATTTACGACATTGTTCGCCCTCCCTCCCACATGCATCCCTCGGTAAGAAGCTTAACCAAACCACCCTCTCGGTCAACTTCTCCTATTACTCCTACTCCTGTTTAAATGTTTCGGCCATCAATGGACAGAAGCGTGCACTCGTATGTCAGAACTCACAGTTAAGGGGATTACTAGCCAAAGTTTGTTGGTTGGCCTAGTTTTTAGAACCTGCCATCTACCATTTACCACGTCCGTCGATCGGTCGGTGTCATGCCTCATAAACTCTATTTTGGTTGAAATTTTTGACACCTAAAAGGAAAATCAAGCCAACTTAGCCGTAGTTGGATGTTAGATGTTAGATTGTTGTTCTCCTTCTCAATTATGGATTTTTTCATTAACGCTCAATTCCATATTGGACATTGGCACCCTCGATTTTATTTACTTCACTCTCCATCCCCCGATTAAACAATTGACCATTCCATGAAGAAATGTATTTGTAAGATGTTGACGGTGGGGGAAGTCTTCGTTTTTGTTTTTCTTTATCGGAGTTGCGTGTTTGGAATAATTAATTTGTTTGACTTATGAAGGACGAAAGGAATCGTCGTAGTTGTGATAGCTTACACCATTCTTAAACCTAACCCTCGAATTTTGGTAAGAGTTTCTGCCTCTTTGGAACATCTGTTAAATTCTGAAATTCATTTCTGACTTTTTCATTTGCCAAAGGTTTACCGCTCTTTTTTCTACTGTTTCGCATTCATACTATACACACTGTTCCCCTGCTGTTTCTCTGTTGTTATATGGGGTTCTTCCGCAACACCCCGTTGTAATGTAATGGAGCCCATTAAGGGTTGGGGGTTGGCTTTTACTATTATTATAAGAATGAACAAAAATTGTTGCAATTAAAAAGTTGTATCTGCTGTTGGGATTCAATTAACTTATGGGTTTGCGGGAAGAGTTTTCTTTTCGTGAACTTTTTTTGGGAATTCGATGGAAGAAGAAGAAGTTCTCGCTGCCCACTACTATATAAATGGCACCAGTCAGCCGGAGAAAATGAATCTTTTAGATGCTTGGCTTGAAATCGAATGGGACTGTTTGAATTTAGGAATCCGAAATGACTATTTAATATCACCAAAGGTCCGAGATTAAGAGCTGGATGAAAGCTGTCTTCTGTGTTTGTGTGTGTAGAGTCTTAGTTGTATTTTATAGGTTTGACCATACTGGCATGCTCTGGGATTATCCCTTACCTTCAATATCTAAATCTGAAATGGAATTCGTAGGTTGAGCGGCATATGCATGGTAGTCAAGTAAATTGTAGTTTTGCTGCTTGTATAGATAAAGATAAGGTTCTAACTGGATTATATAGTGATCTGGTATGTTTTAGTACTTTCGAATTACTTTGGTGTTTGACTAACATAATGACCAAGTCTAGGATATTCCTATGTATGACCAATCGGAGTGAGATTGAGATTCATAGTACTATACTATTTGGGCGATGTGTCCATTTCGTAGTTAACATTTTTGTTAGAAATAGAATTGCTTTGGCCTAATAATTGAGATACAAATCTGGTTTGCCTTCATTTGGAAGGAGTTTCATTATGTGGCTCTATGTACTTTGTGGAATGATATTTGTATATTCGGCCTTTATTTGATGACCATTGGTAGCTTAGTTCTCAACATTTGCTCTGGATGGTGGGGAGTTTGTGTTCTTATTCACGTCCTTGGGATATTGGTACGACTTTGGTCGTTTGTGTAATTTATCTGGTAGTGACCTTTGAATTCCCCAGGCACGTTGGTAGAGAAAAACTTTAAGGAACAATGACGACAAATAGGACATAGGGGGGTAGACGACTATTTTTCTTTTATAAGTTGGTGGCATGTATTGAAGTGTGATATTGATAGTTGTTTGCAGAAAGTTCTTCAGCTGTAAACGATGCCACGGCAAAATGTTGTAGCCTGGACTTGGAAAAGTAGTCGCTCTTGAACTACGCTCATGATTATGCAAAATGGAAAGGATAGCCTAATATTTAAGTCAGACTAATGAACTCTTGAGTGCAAAGCCTTTTTAGGGAACAGAATTGGCATTTCACACCTCCAACTAATAAATAATTTTGGAAAGACATGGCAAGATAATGGAAAGAGAAGCGATGATTTCTGAAAGCTCAAATAGCTGCAATCAGCTTATTTCAGTACACTGGATGAAGCGAAAGAACTGTAGCGATGCTTCCGATATGATAACCATAGCAGCAAAGCAAGCAAAGCAGTTTTTTCTAGTGCGTTGCCAAGACTTGACTGGAGATCATGTTCCATACCAAAGTTTGATCAAAGCCAAGACGAATGACATATGGAAACGGAAAGACCATTTTCTTTTAGTGGATTTTCGTCGGCTGTATGCAACCAAATCAAAACGAGATTTTGGAAGCAATAATTGCCTGAACCAAAGAAGAGATTACTGCTTGATTAGGGCACTCAAAATAAGCAGTGGTCTTGGAATCTGTGTTTCTTTTTTCAGAGTGGATTCGTGAATTGTAATAGTTACTTTCAGGAAAGGAAGTTACACTATTTGAGTGCAGAAAGGAGTGCTGCTTTAGGGCAAATTTTTAATAATATCAATCACGAACGCCCTGAAGATTTTACTTATCTACTCTGCCGCTATACAAGGCAAGTACACTTGGGTTGAAAAACTCTTGTACCAAAAGCGTTCAGCTCTGCACACGAACTTGGCTGAAATTCTTTTCCCCTTGATTGCGCCACCTAAGGCAAAGTATTCCTTAACTGCGTTGTTTCCTCGATATGGATTCCAAAACACTCACTTTGGTTGAGCTCATTCTTCTTGTTCAAATTCAGTTTATACAGACAAGACTAGAAGTCGCTCGAAGAACTTTTCCCTAGAAGCAACTAAAGCATTGTCGTGGCAAGGTAGCTTCAACATTTGGTAGGCAGAATTGAAGGCGCAATATGCAAGATGGAATACACTCTTTGCATTTTCATCGACATAGAGATGACATGTATAACTCGGCCAGACAACACAGCGTAGATGAATCATTATGTTTGTGGATAAAGGCTATGCCTGTGAATAGGACATGAATTACGGCCACTATGTGATGGCTGGGGTTACTATGGCTTGCCCGCGAGACGGCGTTCTGTCTCCACTCCTATGTTTGCTTTAAAGCGAAAACTCGACGAGTGGTGCGCTCGAAATCTGCCAATCCCTTGTAAGCTGAGAAAACAAGGAAGATGTCTGGCCCGATTCATATCGTTGAAAACATCGCCATCCAGTTCACCTAACTACGTTAAAAATCTCTCAGTCGCTGAGCCTTTTGGCAGTGCCCAGGAGGTGTCGGCAAGATATGGGGCTTGTTACCGCATAACCAATACTATGATGAGGCCAATTATATCATATTGGTTAGTTGTCTGGTGCAATAAGCTCTCATAAAGATAAGCGATTGCTGATTTTACCAGAGTCCAAAGAACATTCCTTTTTGGCTGCATGGGCCCTTTAATCAGTGCGCCGAGGTCCTTCAGAAAGATGCATCTTTGATATTCACTTCATGGGCTGCCCCCTAAACCTACCTTCGATTTAAGAAGAAGTGTGCTGGTGTTTTCATGAACCTGCGCGCCAGCTATCATTTGACTGTGATATTCTGAATATTTCATTTGACGCAATGTCACCGGAACTGCCGCAACAGAAAAATACGAAATTTTCTGTGGTTCTAGTCAGAATCTGAGGTAGAAAGGAAATGCAGTCGGGTCTTCATAAAATTAGTATAGGATGCGGCACTGCTGTCTTTCTGGTGGACGACAACATTAGATTTCACTGCTTGTAAGGAAACCGTTCGTCTATCTTTCAAGAGGTAACATAAGCAATCCTGGTGCAAACGAACTATATTGAGAAGAACTTTTGGATGGGGTGAAGCACTGGCATCTGGAGCGAAAGCCAAAGTTTGCGAAACCCTCTCATTACTTCCAAGCTAGTTTACGAACGCAAAACATGACTGAATGCAATCGGTAAGCTGAATTTACTGAGTACTGAAACTTGTCGTTTCAGGCTTAGATGTTAAATCTTTAGGACTCGAACCTACTTTAGCTCTGCCTGGGTTTTAGGTTTTCATTGCCGGTAAAGTTTCATTTGAATACAACGGCAGATGGCAGGTTGCAGGCAGACCAAACGATTATTAAGAGAAAGCCTACTTCGTCTGATTAAGATAAGATTTCCACCATACCATGCAGTAGAATTGGGACGAAAGTAGTCTTTTATATATGCTGTCCTTCATTGTTTGTCGAAGGAAATATATAATATAGGAAATATCTATTTAGTCTTAGGAAACATCGATTGGAATTTTTCAAATAAAATCTCCTACTATTGTAGCATTGTTTTTGGCTCTTCCTTCGACAGTAAATACTGAATTTTGCGATCATTTGCAACTAATCTATTGGTGATCTATATGTGATCACAGATTGTTTTTAATATGAAGTAGTAAAGTATTTTTGTGAATGCCGACCTATGGGAAACGTGCGCGGAGGGGATTCATGGTAGCTATTCTCTGTTTTAAGGTTTATGCCTAGAACAGTGCACATAAATTAGGTCGGGGAGCTTGTTGACTTACTGAAACAATATTCGACAAGGGTGTTCTTTTTCTCTGTAGGGGTCGTGAGCGCATACTAGACTTATATTCTCGAATTTATCCGCAATTCATAATATTGTCAATTAAGAAGAAGCTTAAGGATCTTTATCTTCCACCGATGGCAGATCTGCATTCGAATGGGCAATGTTTCCCTTCTCTTCAACAATCATCATAGTTGGCAGTTATATACATTTTGCAACACTCTGGGCTCAGAAACATCCCACTTGCACAGCCGAAAGTCGTTGTCCGGTTTTCGTTTCATGCGCTATTTTAAAGTAATATTGTCCATATCCGCCTGTCGCTTCACAACTTTTATCATTTTGTGTGATTGAGTAGTTAACCCCGTACCAAGCGGACCAGATGCTTTCGAGAATGGTGTTACTGTCCCATTGCGGAATTATGAGTGCTGGTTTTGACGCGCTGAAAACTTTTCGGCCATCATCTCTCTATTGACGACCTGTCTAAATGGCGGAAATAAATCCCGAAATGACCTATACTCCAAAGAAGCTTACATGAAGCTATTCCTGAATTTGCATGTGACGTCTCTCCATCTTGAGAACTCCTTTGCCAAAACATCCGCTCTGTGGCGTATTCACTCAGCAATGCTTTCAATTAAACACTGACAAACACTGTTGAGGGCCCAAGGTGGCCCAAGAGTTGTCAACTGATATTCTTTGGCTGTAATTTATTTATGAATAAAAAAGTTTGATTTTCCTTTGGATTATGTATAGTTGATGTCTTAAATTTTTTTCCATTAAGTTGAAAGATGATATTGGGCAAGTATCGCCGCTGAAATTGATGGCTATTTGGCCCCAATTTATGGCATTTTCCATCACTCTTGTCAGAACTTCTGGCGATAGGTCCTCGCATTCTTGACTCGGATACTTTTTTGAGGGCTTCCAGAGTCTGAAGCTTGTAGGCATAGACTCGTGACTTCTTAAAACTCCAGAAAAAGAAATAAAGAATAGTTAAATCAGGGGATCTTGCCGCCCAGTGCACAGGATGGAGAAACTTTTTGAGCATGGCTCTGTAGCGCTCGCCTTCCACAGTAGTAGTAGTGGGTCGCGGGGTTTTCGATAAAATAAGGCCCCATTACAACTCCAGCATAAACAGTACACCATGAAGTAACTTTTAGCGGGTGTAATGGCTCTTTGTGGGCTATACTTAGATCTTCAGTGCCCTAGAAGCGATCATTTTGTTTATTCACATATCCCCAAAGACAGAAATGGACCTCGTCGCTAATGATGATTTTCGATGAAATGTAGCCTTCTTCGTGCTCGAGATTCAGGATGGCTTGAGGGTAGGTTACACGCGGTTGGTGGTCATCAGCTAACAACTGATGCACTGCCTGCACTTTGTAAGTGAATATCTTACAGTCCTTCCTCAAAATTCTCTGTAAAGACCGGCGATTGATGCCCAATTAAGTGGCACGTCGTCTGGTCTAAACTCCGGGGTCCTCTCCGACATATTCAACCACAGCTGCGATATGCTCAGCAGAACGGCTGCTCCAGTAGCATTTCGTGTTATCATATACTCTTCTAGGCGAGCGGCTTAACGTTACAGTGTTTCCCAAGTTGTTGTGGGAAGCCCGGGAAACGTGCGCCGACACCATCGACGAGTTATTCCGCAAAAAAAAAATCGTAACAATTATTCCGCGTTCTTTAGGATTACAGCGATCCATGTCTTGTTTATGTATATTTTGTATCTGTTTACTTCACAAATGATCTTCCGATAGGGTGATGATTTTCGGGCCACCTAGTACAAATATCTCCATTACCAATTCATCCCAACATGTATATTTCTTCTTATCACTTAGAGAACGATTCTTGATGTGACAGCTGACAGTGTAATACTGTCAGCCTATGTAGTCAAAGTCAGTAACAAATGTGGGAGCAATTTATTAATCTAATAATATCTACATAAGTGAAATATTGTAAATAATAAATTTAATATTTTAATCTTGCAAAAAAAAAAAAATGAAACTCGATTTTGGTATCTCCTTCTACGTGCAAGCCTTCAATTTATTTGACTAAGCCATCACTCCAACAGGGTCATCATGACGAATGCATAAGATCAATAAACAAACAGTTTTAAAAAAGAGAGAAAAAAATCTCAAAACTTCAAAAAAGTCAAATGAAAACGCATCGTTTCAACAGCAAACAGGAATGGCACCAATAACAATAAAATGCTAATACCATCTAAGTTTCCAGTGTTCAATTCTTCAATTCTACTTCTTCTCTTCTCTTCTCTACTTAACATCAATAAAATCAATTTCACTTTAGCACAACGTCGACAACTTTAAAGTATCTTTAACCGTTTTTGTTCTGTCAATTTCCGTTCGGATTTAATTTTCGATTCCCTACAAATACCTGCATCTTTGGGTTCAATTCAGATTTGTTTTCGTCTGCAATCTAACTTAAAGTATCTCTTACTAAATCCAAAATAATCTAAAACAAACAGATACCATTAAATAAAAATTGATAAATATTCGCGTTAGAAAGTTTCGCTAAAAATTTTATTCATTTCAAACGGTTGTATGAGTAATAGTGCAATGGTTGCCGTAGCTATTTGTTGTATCTTAATCCTTTTGGCGGTCTTCATTGTGATCATCATAGTTGTTGGTCAAACAATGGGTGAACCTAAGTGAGATAAACTTCAGCTGGGACCCGGAAATTTCCCAGATGGATAACAAAGGCCCCAAATTTGTTAGTGATTACTAAGCGTATGCCAACAAAAATTAACAAAAAAGTTTTATTCCAAAATCTCATTAATCATAAAATAAAAACCGAAAAAGAAACATTTGACATTGATACTACGATTCAGCGATACATACCAGTAGTGTGCCATTCATTCGGGAAAAAAACAAAATTAAAATCGAAAAATTCATAAAATGCGGAAAAATCACTCTCAACCATCACAAATAACCACAGTGGATTCGGTAAATTGAAATTGAACCACAGAAAGGGATAGATCAAACAATACAAGAAAAAACATAAGTATATATCTTTACCACCGTCTCGACAGGATAACAACAGAGAATTTCACTAGAAATGCGTGGTAAACGGAAAAAACGTCGCAGGAAAAAACTCACTGCACAAAAGATATTGATACAATGCCTTGTATTTGTATCAACAAATTTCTACAAAAAAAAAAAATACACACAATAGAATCTGTTCTTCTCTTCCATCGAAATAAAGATGAAGAAAATCCATTCAGTAGTAGATTTTATGAGATAGATATTCGTACTTGTATCTTTGACTTAGAATCAGTGTTGTTATCTATTGTATAGCATCATTTTTAACAAAAGACTGGAATTCATTCAACGTTTTAGACACTTATTATACTTTCTACCAATACAAGATAAAATTTCCAAAATGAAGAGATATCTTATTCTTAAACATTTCTATAGAAAACTACTATCTCCAACTTTGGCTTCGTTTAATCCAGAAAATGTCTAAAACTTTTATTGATGTTCGATATTATTCTAACTTATCATATCAATTAGAGGAAATTCAATTCAAAAGTTCTTCAAACTTCATACCAACTTCACAATACAAAATACGAGTACCACTGAATAAATATATATCAACAATAGTAACATATCCAGATATTTTCAATTTAATTCACCATTACTCATAAAAAACAAAAGAATTATACAAAATAACAACCAACAAATGTGAGCAACATTAAGCAATATTTCTTACTTAATTTAATTGTGGCCAAATTTAAGAAAATTATATAAACAAAAAAAATAAAATAGTAAAACCAGGAG
This sequence comes from Volucella inflata, assembly GCA_928272305.1. NCBI lineage: Eukaryota > Metazoa > Arthropoda > Insecta > Diptera > Syrphidae > Volucella > Volucella inflata. The sequence continues at coordinate 149,522,751 of OV743716.1, read as the reverse complement.
AAATTTACAAATTCGGAATCGAAGCATTTGTTGGCCAATTTTTGTCATCGCTCAAGCCACGTTTATTAGTAAACAAACAACAAAGGTTTTTTTTTTTTAAAAAATAAAAAATAAAATATATATATTTAATTATTTTGATATATATACAACAACAACAAAAGAACAAATGTCTAAAAGGAAGAAATGGAAAAAATGAACAAATCATTATTAATTATTTCAACAAAAGCAAAACAATAATAATTTATAAGTAATAACCACAATCAATATTTTGTAAATAACAAATAATAACTAAAACCATAAAAAAAATTTATATACAAATGTTAATAGCTAAATTTAAATGTCTATTAAATATACATACTCATTATACATGCTGTATTTATTGTATTCTATAAAAAAAAACATAAATCAATTTCCAAATGTATCTCCAACAATATTCAAGGACAAAAAATAAAAAACCAAAAAAATAACAATTTATCTGGGATAGTAAGTGTTATATTTTAGATGAACATTTTACACTGTAGTAACTTGTAGTTAACAACATATATAGATATATTTTACAACCAAAAAAAAAGTAAAAAAAAAAAAAATGAAAAATATGTTATACGGATATATACAGAAAAAAATAAAAAATAAAAATTAAAATGTTTTTAAGTGTTAAATAAAAAACAAAAATATATAGTTGTAACAATATAAACATAAAAAAAATAAAAAACACTTTTATATAAGCTGTTGTAATTTGTTGTTTCCCTGAAGTTAGTCCCCATCCCTATTTTGTATGTTAAACAAAACTGTTCTGTATCTATATATTTAGTCAAAGTGTGAATTCAAACTTAACTAATAAAATACTTAATCCAAGCTCATCTTCTAACTAAGCTGTCATTTAACAAATATAAAAATTAAAAACAAAACAAATCCAAGAGTTACGAGTAAACAAAAATATTTTTGTTTAATAATACGTTCGTGCTACGTGAAATCAGTGAAAGGAGGACGATGAAATTCAACAATCGGTTATTTTATCTTATTTTAATTTGAAAGCGACATTAATCAGTCTTGAGATGTTCAACAAATTTTTAACAAAGTAATAAGGTAAATGTTTCTTAAAAAATATTTATTTTCTTTTTTGCATATTGATTACAATTTTTATTTCAATATGATGTCATGTTTTTAAATCAGATTTTGAAGGCAAACTCCTTCTTTCCTCGAGTTTTGTACCCCAAGGTGGTTGATGTTTTCTTCTTACTCTGCTGGTCTGTTTGATGTATTCGAACAATTTTGAGGATGTGGTACTGGGATCCAAATACCCTAAATTTATTCAATTTCTTCTTTATTCTTTAGGTGGGTCTACAGTCCGGGGTGGACCTGGGCCTCAGTCAATAAGCTTCTCCAGCCAGCTCGATCCCTGGCTAGCTGCCTCCAGTTTCGCACGCTAAGTTGGCTGAGGTCCTCTTCTACTTGCGTGCGCCACCTGAGTCTTGGCCTTCCTCTACTACGCTGTCCCTCGGGAGCGGATTCGAAGACTTTTCGGACCGGAGCATTGGTGTCCATGCGCTCTACATGACCCAGCCATCTCAGTCTTTGGATCTTCACTCTTCTGGCGGTCGACGTTGTATCTCGTCCTCCACTCACAGTCAATGCAGATGGTACCGAAAATCACTCGAAGAATTTTCCTCTCGAAGCAGAAAAGAGCACTCTCATCCATTTTTGATAATGTCCATGCCTCTGTGCCATAGAGCAGGACCGTGATTATTAAGGTCTTATAAAGGGTGACTATTGTTGTGCGAGAGAGGGCTTTGCTAGTCAATTGCCTTCTTAGCACAAAGACACAGCGGTTGATAAGAGCTATTCTTCGCTTGATCTCAGCGCTGGTGTCGTTATCTGTATTTATAGCGAAGCCTAGGTAGACAAAGTCCTTAACTACTTCAAAGTTATATCTGTCGAGGGTGATGTTCTGCCCGAGACGTCGGTGTTGGTTGTCCTTTTTGCTTGACAGCATATGATTTGACTTGCCATCATTGACCGTTAAACCCATTTTCGCCGCTTCCGTCTCAAAACATGCGAAAGCGCCACTGACATCACGCTGCTTTCTCCCGATTATGTTAATATCGTCGGCGTATGGGAGTAGTTGGACGGACTTTTGAAAGATAGTGCCTCTTGTGTTTGCTCGTGAGTTTTGCACTATTCTTTCAAGTACGATGTTGAAAAAATCGCATGACAGCGCATCGCCTTGTCTAAATCCTTTCTGGATATCAAAGGTCTCGGTGAGATCTTTACCCACCTTGATGGAGCAGCGTGCATTCTCCATCATCATCCTGCACAGACGGACGATGTCGAGATGTGGGAACCGCGTGCTAGCCACGACAATGTTTCGCCCCGCCGCCGGTGGTGTTGTGCAGGCTATATTTTCCGATTGTTCCACCAAAGATACCGTCTCTTCCTAGCTTTGCATTAAATTCACCGAGGACAATTTTAATGCCATAGCTAGGGCGTTGCTCGTAGGTCTTGCTAAGGAGCTCATAGAAGGTATTCTTGGTGTCGTCATCTTTCTCCTCTGTGGAGGCATGCGCGCATATAAGGATAATGTTGGCGAATTTAGCCTGGCCGACAATAAATCCACATCTAAATATGCGCTGCTTTTGCCGTCGATAGCAGTCGCCGTAGTAGATATCCCAGTTTTTCATCCTCCTTTTTGGATGGCGGCTATGTTTGCTTTGCGGCTGTCTAATACCTCCGCTAGTTGTTCGGCTGCACGTGGTCTATTAAGGGACTTAACGTTCCACGTACATAACCGAAGCTCATGGTCCTTAAACCGTTTGCGTGGGTTGTCAACAGTAGATCCGTCCATATCCGAGGCTTGTTGATGCTTCATAGCTTATCCTTTTTTTAAATGACCGGGCAGTTACCCCGGCGGCACAACCCCCAACCTGGAGGACCAGTTCCATTTTTAATGCCCCTAGGACGAGGGGTCGGTTACACCGAAGCCAGTAACCCGTTCCGAGATGTGAGCGCTGCCGTTGGCCCATATAGTGCTCGTCCGCCACCATCTCTTTTCCAAGACCCTGACTAAGTCCTGGAAATCCTTTCCGGCCTGAGCTCCAAATATGTCGAAGTAGCCCGGATAAGGTCTTGTTTTGTTTCTCCGACACTAATGCCTTCACTTCGCAATCTCTGGTGAGATTCCTAGATGGCGCGACGAGGAGGTGTAAAGAAGGACTTATTAGCAGAGCTGCAAGATGTTCGGCTGCAGAGGCTCATTCTCGTCATTTAAAGAACCAGCACCTGTCGGAAGATGCTACTTCTACGAGGCCTTATACTAATCGTTGCCATAATTCAACTTAGTTCTGTTAAATTCTATTTTCATAAGCAAAGCATATAGTACTGCTTACTGACTAAAGCTCAAAACTTTAACGAGTGTGGCATCTATCCCTGTAGTGAGGGGGAGATGCCGCACCACGCTTTATAACTAACAAAGGACGAATACAAAAAAAAATCACAGCATCCACTTCTTTTAACACTAATTGATTGGAAAAAATACTTACACTTCAGAAAAAACTCGATAACCTGCTTCTGGATCGCCAAGTAGCAACATACTGAAAAATTTCCATAGCCTAAAGGGGTGCGAAAAACACAACAAGGGGAAGAATTCCTGTTATATGTTGTATGTAAAAAAAAATTTTTTCGTTCGTTTTCGTTTGAATACCTAACGGACTAAACGCAAAAGAAAATTTTTTCCGCAGATGACTAGATGTATGAGTTTGGCTGGCTGCGGCATCTCTCCTCCAATTACCCTATCCCTGTATCTTTATACTGAAATCGTTTTTGCGGACGATTTCAATGCAAACAATTCAAGGTGGCTTCGGAAATTTGTTGCGGAAAACAACTTAATATTTCTAAAGCATTTGACGGAGTTTGGCATTAGAAACTACTCGTACCTTTTGGATTTTTCAATTCAAGTCTGTGTGCCTCAGGACTCAATTCTGTCTCCGATACTCTTCTTGATCTGCATTAATGATGTCCTACCTGCTACCTGCTAATCCAGTATACCTTTGGTGACTAGAGTAATTTCCGCTTTTCATATTCGTTTGCGGACTTACGTCCCTTCAAAAGTAGAACCAGTATATGCTTACTTAGTTACCTCATTCCTTAAAGTGTCACAAAAGTCCAGGATTGACTTGTTGGGCTTCAGTCAACAAGCGTCTTTCACCAACTCGATCTCCTTCCACTTGCGTGCGGCACCTGAGTCACGTGTTCCTCTATTACGCTATACCTCGGAAGCGGATTCGAAGACGTTTCGGACCGGAGCTTTGGTATCCAACCATCGCTATACACTCCAAATAGTTCGACAATATACGAGTATCATGAATTGAATTTTTCCAGTGTCTGTCCGAGAGTGAAGATTCGGTCGATTGTAAAAGGGTCCAATCAGGCCATTGAAGAAGGGTTTCAGATGTTCACACAATATGGAAGATTAAATCTTGAATGCAATGCTGAGGACACTTATACCTTAATAGCTGGTGCAGTTGAAGGGGTCTCTTTTTTGTGGACCGGACAAACGATACTGAAATTCCATCTATCGGTCATACCCTGCTCTGACCAGATATGAGAAATAAGTTGATTAATGCTTTTGACCGTCATTTCCAGCAGCTTTAAATACCAAGGCCAGTAAGTCGCCAATTTCAGATAATTTCTCTGATTTCAGTTTGGATATTGCTATCTCTAGTTTGCTGAGGTGGACGGAAGTTTTGGCTATCATCAACTAAGTTCGCCTGACAGCGAAATATTTAACTTATGTTTACCAATTGTTCCACATAAGATGTTTTCATTCCCTATAACTCCAGAGTGTATATATATTCTTCCGACATTGCTCATATGTCTTGAGTAGGAGCTTGTAGAAACATTCCTTGGTGGCGCCGTCCTTTTATTCTATGGAGGCATGAACGTAAATTCGGCTTGTGTTAGCAATGCGGACTTTCATAAGACACATGTCCCCATTCTTTTCCCAATAGCAGCCACCATCGTATATATCACAGTTGTTCAACCTCCTTAAGCTCGGCCCTTTCTGTGGAGGCAGAAAAAAACTGGACATACCAATAACATCTTCAGACCTTTCGCCACTGATGGTTGATATGATTTGTCCAGTTACAAGCTGCAGGTCATAGGTCTTGTTGAGTGTCAAGGGCACCGGTAGATTATACCAGGACTTAAAGCACGGTACCGTGGGAGTTAGAAGCCCACCGCATTTCAGTCCAGGAGCCTCGCGTATTTCGGTTAAGGCCTAACTTGTTAAGGCGTCATGGTGGCAGTGATTTAAACGTAAAACGCAGGGAGGGTACACCTGCTGGTCTTATCCGATGTAGGGTTGCAATAGGTACTGGGTGCTGAGACCCTTAGAGTAAGAGGTTTTGTATTGACCTCGACTCATACTAAGGGTATCAAAGGAATTGACGGAGAGCGATGGCAAAGCGTATAATTGCTCGTATGGATGTATGGGCATCCCATTAGATCTTTGAAAAAATCATTTTTGTTAATCAATTATTTAGTCCCAGTTATTTTCTACAACTGTCTCCCAACTTTTGTAAGCTGGTTTTCATGGAAATAGTGTGCGTTGTCAGGTAGTTTTCGACAGCTTCGGGGCAAACAAATTTCTTTCCATTCAAACCAATTTAAAGGGACCGAAGCAGATGGAAATCTGAAGTAGCAATGTCTGGAGAATACGCTAGGTACTGATGGTTTTCTCATTTTAGCTGCTTTAGTTTTTGCAGAGTTTGTCGTGGACATGTAGTCTGGTGTCATCGTGAAGGATGATGACGCCTTTTCGATTAGCCAAAATCGGATGATTTTCTTGAACTATCTCATTTAACTGACAGTACTTGTTCGCCGTGATTGTTTCGCGCCCCATATTCCTGGAATCCCAGCACTCAGAAGATCGTCCTGAATTTGACGATAGTCGTGTTATACTGGTATGTATGAAGATCGGCCACATCTTCAACAAGGCTGTTGAATCGGTCACACTATGGCAGCAGAAGATGACTTGGAAGAGAGCATATGCCAAAATTGGGTAGGATGAATATTTTTCTGATGGTTGCAACTTTAACTCCACAAAGAAAGAGATCCTCCAATTTGCCTTAACATAAAAGTCTGAGAATATATTGACTAAGTACTTCGGTAGATCGTGGAGACAACTCAAGAAGTCCAAGTCGACATTCAGTATCTCTTTATCAATCTCATAGCCGCATATGACACCATCTATGAGGGTCATGTTTGGTTTTGATATTGACGACAAATGAAATTAAAATCATTGGTAGGTCTTGTCCACAACATATACGGTCCAAATCATTTAAACCTTTCAAATGCAGAGCTGTGCTGGGAAACCGACCTAATCCAAAAAGGATACACCATTCGTCTCAGACTGCTAGAACACTGGTTATAAATAGATAAAGGAAAAGGGACTTCAACCACATTAAAGTAAGGATCTGAAGACAATAGGTCAAAGACCGCTCTCACTGTAGATGTTTATTAGTTGAAGCTTAAGTCTCCCTTGGGCTTTTGCGCCATCTACGTTGCGAATAATAAGAAACAAATAAATTTCCTGGTTCAATATTTTATTGTTTAATAAAATACCAGAAAAGGTATCCTTAAATATTTTTATTGTATTTTTACAATTTTTCTCCCCCCTAAAACAGAGTCTGATTTCGTTCTGGACCTATCTACACATTTTTTTTTATTGATTTCTTTCTTCATAATCATGTTCGTGTTGTAAAAGCAAAATCATATTTTCCATAAACCCAATTTAGTCGATCGTATCCAAAAAGTTGCATTCACCTTGCCAAAATATAAAAAAAAATAAAATTGGGTCCACAGGATATCTCAGTTGTCTGCACTTTCCACGTGAGTGCATTTAAAACCCTTTCAATTGTGAAATTGACTTTTTATGTTCACATTCGTTTACACTTAATATACTCCCATTCCCCCTGTATCAACTGATTTACGAGTATACGGTGTAAGAGATAAATTATTCAAAAAAGTTGTAACACAAAATTCAACGGAGTCACTTTTTAATGCATGAAAAATTGGAAAATAAAAATCAAAATGAAATTCTAAAATCTACTCAGCGTTTTTGAAATTTAGTTTCCTCTCTGTGAAGCGAAATTATTCATGACATCTGACCGGGAAACCAATTTTTCGTGCGAAAATACTCGCTTAAAATGCAAATGGTGCATACGAGGATGAAATGCATCCGAAAATACTGGGTTTGAACAGATAGATACATAAAGAGGGTGGATGCGTTTGGCTTGGTAGATGCATGTTCATCGTGCTTCACAAATTTCTATATAAAATTTGTATTTCGTATGAGCTCAGTTTTTTCAGTTTGAAACTGTATCTACCAGTTCTTAAATGCTAATATTCTATCAAAATATTTCTGCTTTGCCCGCCCTCATCCCAAGAGATGTTTTGATAAAACGTCACCTCATGAAATATCTTGCAACACTAACACTTTTCAATTTTTTGATAGCATGTCTCATCAAAAAGTGGAACCCACCATCAATTTTGCGAAAGCAAGGTAGTTCTACTTGATATTTGTAAGGCAGATAGAGTTAAGCATCAAGATCCTTTATCGAATACGAATGCATTTGGAATCGACGACTCTCCTCTTCAGTGAATAAGAAATTGCCTTTCGGAACGTCCAAGTTGTCTTGATATTCATAAAATAAATGCTGGTCTGCCTCAGGGCTGCGTTTTTTCTCAGACACTCTTCATAATTTTGATTTATTATCTGTCTTCTGCTACTTTTAATCCAATATATGGTATTCCTTTGCTGACGACAGCGCTCTAAGCTTTTTATATTCGTTTCCGGACTCACGTTAATCCTCTTCGGCTATTGAACGGAAACGGCAGCATCTTATATCTGGTCCGGTGAATGCTCATCAGTACACCATTAAGCCCACATTCGGACGTACTTTGAAATTTTTTTTTTTTAAGCCTGACTCTCTAGTATCGATTGAGAAGCACTTCGACCTAAAAAGATCTTTTGTGCTGGACATGCTTTGAAATATCTTGATTCTTTTCCAAGCCGAATAACTCACTTATGAAATGCCCTACTGAGGTCTTTATTTTCTAGTCATTACAACCTGCAAACATTCAAAACCAACGTAGATCGGTATCTCTCTTATTAAAGTGGTCGGGAAAGATTTCGATAAATATTCGGTTGCCCTAGTAGCGCCCAATAGAACTATATTGATGGTGATAAAATCACAAAACAATCTAAAAAGAAATCTCAAGCTAAGAAAAAATGGTAAAAGCCCACAAGATATTCAAAAACAGTCCACTCCATGACTTTCCAGCCTGTTTACGAATAGTTTTGACTTTAAAGTAAGTCCACTTCATGTACGAGTATAATGTGCAGTTTTTGAAAGAATGATTGTGCGCCTGTTAGTCAAGAGTCGAATCCATGGCAATCGCTACAATTTGGCATTTGTCTGTTCACTGCACCCCTAGAGTAGAATCGGCTTATAAGGCTTTTAAAAAGGTTGCAGTTGATCCATATTTTTATCGGAATATCATGTTTACGAGTTGTAACAGTTCGCTGTTGTGCAGTTATCACTCTGTTTTCGCTTCATCGGTCTATGTTGTCAAGAATGGGTACTGGAGTTTGTCTTACGGTCAATGGTTGTGTAACGAGGGCATGGAAACATCAGAACACATACTATGTGACTGCAAAGGTTTAATTAAAATACGTCAACTTTACCTAGGTAAATTCTATCTTTAAGCAGCGGACATAGCTGTCAACTTACGTAAATAGTTAGCCGTCTTTCTCAAAAATAGCGACATCATACGAAGTTGATGAAGATGAAGTTTAAATTATGGAGGACATCACAATAGGCCCATTTTTGGCTGCAGTGATCTGGGATTCAATATATCCTCTCCCCCTAAAATCTCACCTAATTTACATAGCCAAACAGAGAACATTGATTATTTCATTGAAAATATGGACACTGACTCAGAGGATATATGATTCCAGCAGGACCATACTACTCAAGAACGCAATAACTTACTATGGACTCGATTTAACGAAAAACATGAAGTCGGTCAGTGAATTTATCACTGTGCAAACCTTAACACCGTCCAGAATATCATAGTCAATGAACAGCGCTAAAGATTCTTATTACTGACTTTTTCGTTTTTCAATTTAATGACTGTATTTTGAAAGAACTGGGATTTCAACAAAAAAGCCTTAAAAGTCTCACAGGCGCGCCATAATCAATTCAATTAAAAAAAAAAATACGCCGAGTAACCAGAGGCGATCGACGACTTGAAAGCCAACATCCGCAGATTATTTCGGAAAGATGGCCAGCTCCTTGAAAAAGAGTGTTGACAATATAAAGTTTTCCGCTCCTGAAAAACAACCTGTACTGTTGAAATCTCATGTCACTAACTGTCTAGTTTCATGTCGACCAGCCTCATTCTGTTGGCACAAGATGCTTCACAAGAATCTTCGCTTAGGCTGAACTTGCCTATCGTCAAGCTAGACATGTTCACCTTATTTCTTTGGGGCTTAAAATAGCCGACCCTGATTTTTCTAGCGCCGCAAAGAAATTGGTGATATGTTCTACTTAAAGAGCTCAGCTTCAATTCCTTCTCGTTTACGGCACAAGGAAACACCGTCAGCTTCCGATGGCAATTCCAGAACCAATCTCATGTTTCTGTATTTTTAGAAAGTTATATAATATATCAAGACCCTATTCATGTAGGGTTCATCGCAGGTACGACCAAAACTCTCCTCAAGGATATAATGACCTTTGTAAGTCATCAAAAATGTGCCAACGGGTCTCACTCGAATAAGCAGAAAAGAAAAATTACTTTTTGGACAAAAGAAGGAAAGTGGCTTGTGAAGGAACGACAGGGGGATCAAGAAAGATCTACATAACATAACTACATCTATGGAGACGAACTATACTAGGTGGAGTGAAAAGTACCCTCCTTAACCGCCAGAATGCGCTGCTACTGCATGGTGGTTGTGCCTTGAAGTCATGGCAGGCAGTCATGCTAAATTTCAGTGCGATACTGTCTTAAGATACTGGGGCTAATGCTACGTCAGATTACACCGTCAAATATTGGTTTCGGGAGTTTCGTGGTGGCCGCAACTCCACTATCGATCAAGTCCCCAGCGGCAGGCCTTCCGATGCGGTTACAGAGGACAATGTCCAAGAAATACATGAAGTGTTGTTGGCTGACCGGAAAGTGAAAGTGCGCGAGCTAGCAGACACCACAATGATAAGTACTGAGCATATTAGTACTGCATATGAAAAAGTTATCCTGCCGCTGGGTGCCGCGCATGCTCACTCCTGACTAAAAACACGAACGCGGGAGCATTTCGAAAGAGTGTTTGGACTTGCTAATGCGGAATCGGGCGGACTTGTGGCGTCGATTGGTAACTGTTGATGAAACCTGGATCCACATTTACACACCAGAGAACAGAATGAGTGCCCGGCAATGGACTGAAGCCGGCACGAGTGCTCCGAAGCGGACGAGGGAGGCTCAATGGGTCGGAAAGGTTATAGCCACGGTTTTCTGGGATTGTCATGGCATACTCGTCGTGGACTACCTCAAAAAGGAAAAACCATCAACAGCGAGTATTACTGTGCATTATTGGAGCGAATGAAGGCCGAAATCGCTGAAAAACGGCCTAATATGAAGCGAAAAAAAATTTCGTTTTTCCAAGACAATGCGCCGGCGCACAAGAGCATCGCGACCACAGCTAAAATCAATGACTTACGTCTCCAATTGTTGTCGCATCCAACGTATTCGCCCGATTTGGCTCCCTCGGACTATTACCTCTTCCCAAGCCTCAAAAGATGGCTCATTAATAAAAAATTCAGCTCACGCCAGGAAATCATCGACGCCACGGAGGAGTATTTTGCAGTCCTTCCGGAAAATTACTTTTTGGACAGGATCAAGAAGTTGGAAAATCGCTGGAATAAGTGTTTTAAGCTAAAAGGGGACTATATTCAATAAAATAAAAAAAAACATTTAAAAAAAATTTTTTTTTCATTCCCAAGGAGGCTACTTTTCACCCCACCTAGTATATGGTTGTGCCTAGACTTGACTTCCCTACTAGATTGTGTAGAATGAGAAGAAATTAAGTTTTTCCAGAAGTCTGTGCATCCACTTGTATACGCTTATGGGATTGACATCGTATGTATCTTCGGGCATAGAAGGCCTTGTACCTTGTCGTCTCAGTCATGCTCTTTGTTGAAGAAGCATCGATGATAGCGAAGGCGGATTAAGCTGTTCTTGGTCGTTTTGATGGCAGGATTTTTCGAGTAACATCTCGTCTTATAAAGGTGTACAGCGACAGAACAGTCGGCCAAGGACAAATAGAGCAAACTAAGTAAGTAAATGATTGTTCAGAGCCATTTCCTTCGCCGGATACTCATCGAAAAGTGAATGCACCATTGCCATATCCGAAATATTAATTCAATGAAATATTTGCTTTAAAATTTAGTTTTTGAGTTTGCCTCTCTTTTTCGGTCACAAAGGCAGGCGTTCAGCTATTATCAATTAATTAATCTTCCGGTTCTCGATAAAGCTGTATAAAATGAATGCAATGTGGTTTCTCTCTCCGGTACTGAGTTTCACCACAGCATGTAAAACGCAGCTCAAACTATTGGCAACGTCACAAACTCTGAACTCTGGTCCCTGCTATTCGTACCACAATGGCAATGTAACCTTTAACTTTTGACAACAATTTAAAAAATAACTAAAAATTCTCGTTAAAAACACAACTTTGACTCCATTTTAATTCAACAAAAAGAAAAAAAGAAAAATAAAATGCAGCACTCTCCTTCCCACATGTGCAAAAGAAAAACGGGTGCCAAAAAAACGACTCCCCAACTATCATCATTTCCATTTCAGTGAATCAATTTTATCCACAAATTAAGCAGAGTGCCGTCCTAGGACTTTGCCCAGCAAAAATGGCTTTTGCATTTTCTCTTCTGTGGAAAAGAATTTCCTTCCTCTGATGCAAATTGTGTTGCAAGAAAAAAAAAACTGCCACAAAGCACGTTTATAAAAATTCTTTTCGCCACTCATGCATATTCAATTTAATTTCATTCGAAATCCATTGTCTCCCCCATTCGATTCTCGATAAAACTAAAAAAAATAAAATTATACATTTTTCCTGTTTTGCATTATCAAATCATAGATACGAGCACGAGCTCCGAATACAGCTGCATGATACACGTTCCTAGCCATGGCAGGTACAAACGTCATCGCGGATCTATTGAATGGCTATTTAATTGTCGTTGTCCGTGAAACAATTTGCTGATTCCAATTATCTATTATTAGCTGATAACCAACACACTGGCAGTGTTGTCCTTGACATGGCAGGCGCGATGTACGAGTAATAACATTTACAAATTATCCCTGATGCATCCGACCACACCACACTGCATGGGTTGAAAACACGGTCAGAGGGTGTTTTGCTTAACAATTTCCAAGCTCATGGTCAACATTTACGAAAAACTAGGTTTTCACTGAAAGAGTGACAATTATTCAGCAGAATGTGTTTTGTCAGCTGCTTTCAGCGAACCATTAGTCGTCCTTTTACTGGTAAAAAATTTGAAATTCGTAGAAATTCAATCAGAGTAGGGGTAAACTTCCAAAGGGGATTTTGCGTTTTGAAGTTGACCCTTTTTGTATGTTGGGCACTTCATTACTGATTCATCACTTTTGACAGCCCAGTCCATAGCTAGCTGCCTCTGGTTTCGTACACCACCATTTCCTGCAGCTATGTGCTTATCTGTTGGGCTGCCCCATGCGACGAAGAGTGTTGTTGTCTCCTGCATGACCATGTCCTGCATACTAGTTTGTGTATAAACCACGTAGTGCTCTCCGAACTTACTGGCTCTTAGAAGATTTGTCAACTAATGGCATGCAGATGCCTCAGTATTTGTGTGCATCCTATGTATAAAAAGTACGTTGCTTTCTTTAAGGTCTGACGTTCTACAAGGATTGTATTTTATATTAACAGTCAATTCCTTTTTTAGCTCTTCTGTCAACAGGGACTTCGAAATCAACGAACTAGACTTGATCGGTAAAACAAAATTCCTTGTTTACAAGGAATGCACTGTAAAGATACGTACATTTCGATATCATATCTGATATCTATAAAATGAATGGATGCGCCCCATGGTTCCATTCTATCTCCGAGCCAATTCCCAACTTTTCTATCTCTTTTCTGCTACTTCTGGTCCAGAGTATCCATTTCCTGACAGTACCTTCTACATCTCATGTTAGTTCCCAAGTTCAAGTCCTTGCCCTTCGACTTAAGAATGCAAATGAAAGCGTACGTTTAGCTTACTAAATTCCTGTGTGGGACTTAATACATTTGAAACCAGTTGCTGGCCGTGGTTAAAGTGGTAGTGTATTTGCGTCCAAATCGGACGGTTCAGCATTTTATTCCAACTGCGTCCAAATGACATTTTATATAGAATACAACAACAATTCAAATTACTTTTACTTCCCATCATTCGTTGGATGGCATAGATAAAGCAAAATAGCCTTTCAGCCCATAATGTCTTTATATCTCTTTCTCTTCCATATGAGTAAAGTCCGAAACATGACCGCTACGATAGGAAGGGACGATATCTTTGGTAGTCTGGCAACGAACTTGGGCTTATTGACTTTGTGGCGGGATAAAATATGACTATAGCAAGCAAACGGTTTCCTCATCTCAATATTTTCAAGCGGACATGCCTGTCTCATCATGAAACGTTAAATAAAATGTATGACATACGGTATGACTCTAGTATTCTGGATGTCCAAACGTTCTGGGTAGCCAACATTGACTCGGATCATCACTACTGTGAGAAGGTATAACTCAGAAAAGCTGGAATCGCAAAAGACCGTCAGAATCCTTACCGAACGCGTACCCGAAATTTTTCAACTCCTTTTCGGCAGCATTAAGTACAGACGACAAGTACCACTGCTGCCAACGAGCCATCAGACACGTCGCAAAATCATAGGCCGGATTTCACCCGACCACACAGAGAAATCAATGGTTTGACGAAGAATGCCAGCGAGTAGCAAAACAAAAAGCGCACAGTGGCCAAATTTTCCGTTCACCTGATCAAAATGAAACAAAAACTAAGCTGAAATCCAACAAAGCTGCTAGACCGCAATATTTATAATAATATATGACGGCTTACCGGCCAAGCTGTCGGTCAATTCTCATATTTAAACAGAAGATTGTATGTATGTCGTTTGCCCGATACACAAAAGGGGAGACCCCTCAAATTCGTCAAGTATAGATCAAAAAGGCAATTGAGTATCGTGAAAAACTTATTATATCCAACATTAGACTTTGATCGTTCCAGCATTGCTGTATAACACTACAGCATATATAGTATTGAACCCGAAGCGGACGGAGAAATCATCATTCATTTCGAGAGAAAAGTCCTTCGTACTATACTTGGGACGACCTTCTCAGAAAATTGCCCGTCAGTCATCTGAGATGACTAAGTGGCGCGCACAAGTGAAGGTGGACTTCAATCGACTTGGAGTACTCAACTGGAGACAGTTGGTTAAAGATCAAGCTAACTGAAGAAGATTGATAGTTATAAGTAAAAGTCCCAGGTTCCACCCGAATTGTAGCACCAAGTAGCAAGCAAGTAAGACTTGCTGTCTGCTGTGGGTCACACTCAGCCGCTAATATGAATGTCGAAACCAAAGAGCCTTTCATGTAAGAAATACTCGTACTTCAGCCAATTTGATCAGAAGTGCATGTCCTGAAAATTCTAAAAAAAATTTTTTTCTATTTTATTGTTGTTGTGTTGCCTCTGTCGATGACAGCATGTTCACTGTTTTATACAGACCCATCTTCGCCACAAATCTTTCAGAAAAAGCTGAGTAGGTAGTTGTGCAGATTTTTGAAAAATTGTGTCTCCAGCGTTGGCTGCGCTCTTAAGTGTGGTGTGTACGATTTATCGTGGCCATGTGCTCCTGGTGCCTAAGCCGGTGTATGGCAAACTCATATGGATATTTTCACTTCGCCGAAATCGGGTGAATAGAATTGTTGCCCATCATCAATCAGGTTAAATTGTTCGTTTAGCCTGATAGCCGAATGTTGATCGTCTCCGTCGTTGAACAGGTTGGGGAAATGGATCGAATATACCATTTGTTGCCTATTCGTCCTTTCGGCTACCGGTCATGTTTTGTTGATCTTGCAAATTTTTTCTACCTTCTGTTCAAATCTCCAAACCTTCTTATAACATCTCACAATTCTCTTAATTTGGTACGACACGTTCTTTTTCTTTCCTCTCTTCTGTGATTCAATGCGGGATCATCGTTCTTCGTAGCAAATCGGTCTAGCCCTCTTTTACAACATAGTTCTATTGGCTTTCTGGTTCCATTATACAAAGGAAAAGGCGACACTCGAGATTGCAATAACTACCGTTCAACCAAGCTGATGCCACATACGATGAAAATCGTCAAAAGAGTCTTAAACGAACGTCTTCGGCAAATAATAAAGCTCGAAGATCGAAGATTTACAGAACGCCTTAGATTCATGGAGAAATGCGCTAGAGAGAAACGGGTTTAAAATACGTCGTTCAAAGACGGAGCATTTGACGTGCCCATTTGCGCATCCGTTGCGACCTGTTCCGGATATAATGTTAGACGGAATAGTTCGTCCGAAAAGCACTATCTTTAAGTACTTAGGATCAATCGTTAACATGGAAGCGAAATGTGACGACGACGTAAACCACAGAGTGAGTGTGGGATGGATGAAATGGCGGGAAAATTCGGAAATCTTTTGCGACCGAAAATTTCCACTTAAATTGAAGGGGAAACTCTACACCACGGTTGTAAGACCAGCTCTTATATACGGTTCACAGTGCTGGACAATGTACGAAGCGTTTAAAAACAAAATGACGGCAGCGGAAATGAAAATGTTAAGGATGTCTAGTGGAGTCACTAAACGCGATTGTATTAGATCTACGCGTATAAGAGGAAGTCTACATATAAAGAATTCGGTAACCGAACAGCTTGAGGCGAATAGAATAAGCTGGTATTGCTACGTTCAAAGAAGATCTGCGGAAAATCCGGTTAAAAAGGCACTATCAACTACGGTCACTCCAACTGTAAGGAAACGAGGTCGGAAAAAGAATTCCTGGATTTCTTAGATAGCAAATGCGCAACAACGTCTGGGGTTAACAACTGAAGCGATCCAGGACCGAGCATTATGTAGACGCGTTCTGCGGTCTGCGACATTAGCCAACCCCATAAGCGGAGCAGCAGCGATGCAGTAAAAATGGGAAACTCGTTACGCATAAGTTGGTATAACGAGGAAAGGGTTAATAAAAGGATAAGAAGAAGCTCTATTGGCTTTCTGCTACACTGCATATGGTAGCTCGCATTCATCGTAGATTTGGCAGTGGTGATAGGATGAAACCTAGCACATCAGAGGCGGTGTCTCTAATGGGTTCTTGGCAGCCTTGCCACAAATGTTGAGCAAGATTAAGGAGCATTTAATTGTGATTTGTTGCGATTTTAGTCTTTCAGTTCTCTTCACGACACTTTGATTTTTAGGCGGTATAGGGGACATCGGAAAGAAAGAGCATGGGAAGCGCGCGGTCGAGGAAATTGAGAGATGCTACTCCAGGAATGAGGTTCGGAAGTTTTACCAAAAGGTAAAAATAACATGCCACGGAAACAAACCCCGAACCGAAACCTCTAACAGGGAACGTTTTAGTAGAATCGCAGTCGATGCCGAGGATTTGGAAAGACAATTTCTGCAGACTGTATAACGGCGATGACGAACCAAATACCGCTGTCAGGCAGAATCAACCGAATCAACCTTTCAACCTGGACGATGATGACCAGCTATTCCATCCACCCTACCTGGACGAAGTGGAGACAGCTATATCTAAGCTTAAGTCTAACAAAGCTGCTGGAGCGGACGAACTGATTCCGGAGCTCTCTAGAAGCGGCGGGGAAGACTTGGTAAGGAGCATACACGAACTAATCTATTAAAGCAGCATTGTTTGTCCGATTCTCAAGAAAGGAGACGCTTTGAACTGCGCCAACTACAGAGTTGTTCATTGTTCTTAACATCGCTTACGTAATTTTATCTACCGTATTGTGTGAACGCCTGAAGCCTTTCGTCAACAACCTGATAAGTCCATATCAGTGTGGTTTCAGGCCCCAAAAATCCACCGTCGACCAAATATTCACACTACGAAAGATCTTGGAGAAGACCCATGAGCTTCAGATCGAAACACACCACCTGTTCATCAATTTTAAGGCCGCGTGTGACAGCATCTATAGAGACAAGCCATGCAGAGCAATATCTAGTTTTGGCTTCCCTGCCAAACTCGTCCGTCTGTGCAGGAGCTTCAGATCGAAACACACCACCTATTCATCGATTTTAAGGCCGCGTATGACAGCATCTATAGATACGAGCTGTACAGAGCAATGTCTAGTTTTGGCATACCTGCCAAACTCGTCCGTCTGTGCAGGATGACGATGGAGAATGCACGCTGCTCCATCAAGGTCGGTAAAGATCTCACCGAGACCTTTGATGTCTAGAAAGGATTTAGACAAGGCAAAGCGCTGTCATGCGATTTTTGCAACATCGTACTTGAAAGAATAGTGCAAAACTCACGCGTAAACACAATAGGCAAACTGCGAAAATGAGTTTAGCGGTCAATGGGGGCAAGACTAAGTATATGCAGTCCAGCAGAAAGGACAACCAACACCGACGTCTCGGATAGAGATTCACCCTTGACAGGTACAACTTTGAGGTAGCTAATGACTTTGTCTACCCAGGCTCCGCTATAAACTTAGACAATGACACCAGCGCTGAGATTAAACGAAGAATGACTCTTGCCAACCGCTGTTTCTTTGGGCTAGGAAGGCAATTGACTAGCAAAGCCCCCTCTTGAAAAATCCAAAGTTTCCTTAATAATCCCGGTCCTGCTCTATGTCGCAGAGGAATGGACAATGTCAAAAACTGATGGGGGTGCTCTTGGATCTTCCGTCCTGTCTGCATTTACGGTGAGTGGAGGAGGAGATACAACGACGAACTCTATGGACTTTACAGCGACATCGACCTAACCAGAAGCATGAAGATCCAACGACTAAGATGGCTGGGTCATGTAGAGCGTATGGACACCAATGTTTCGGTCCGAAAAGTTTTCGAATCCGCCCCCGAGGGACAGCGCAGTAGAGGAAGACCGGGATTCAGATGGCGCACGCAAGTGGAATGGGATCTCAGCCAATTTAGCGAAACTGGAGGCAGCTGGCACAAGATCGAGCTAGCTGGAGATGCTTGTTGATTGAGGCCCAGGTCCACCCCGGACTGTAGCGCTACTTAAAGTAAAGTAAGTAAGTAAGTAAGGGATATCGGTATCGAGACCTTCAGGTACGAGGGCGGGTCAATAAGTCCGTGACTTTTGGATTAAAACACAGATTTTTTGATAAAAAAATAATTTTATTTTTCAACGTAGTCTCCCTTGAGCTCTATACACTTTGTCCAACGCTTCTCCAATTTTTTTATCCCTTCCAAAAAAAATGATTTGTCGAGGTCCTCAAAATAGGCCTTTGTTTGCGAGATGACTTCATCATTGGAGTCAAATCTTTTTCCACCAAGCCATTTCTTCAGGTTTGGGAACAAGAAGTAGTCGCTCGGAGCCAAATCTGGAGAATAGGGTGGATGAGGGAGCAATTCATAGCCCAATTCATGGATTTTTGCCATGGCAACTGCACATGTGTTTGTGGTCGACTGTGAGCAAACGCGGCACCCATCTTGCGGAAAGCTTTCTCATGCCCAAGTGATCATTCAAAATTGAAATCACTGAGCCATGCGAGATCCCTACGGCTTCCACAATCTCTCGCACTTTCAATCTTCGGTCGGCCAACACCATATCGTGAATTTTTTCGATTATTGCGGGTGTAGAGACTTAAACTGGGCGTCCAGGACGTTCGGCATCTTCAGTGCTTGTACGGCCACAACGAAGAGTTGCAAGAGTTGGCCGCTCGGAATCTTGCGTCAATGGCAATGTTATCAGTCTGCCTCTTGGAACAATAATCAGAAGATCCAATGTCAAGGTGCAGAAACTCAGTACTGGTGATGACATATCGGCCCGAAGGGAGGTCGATAAGACTGAATCCTTAGTCGGAAATGGTATCGTTCAGGCTAGTAGTACTGACCCTGCTGCCAAAGATATCTTCTTTTCATAGCTTTGCGTCAAAATCGCCTGCGATGACTTGTCAAGGGGCTCAGAAAGACATTCGTTCCTCCTTTGGGACGAGGAATTTATCCCTTAAACGGATTGTCTTGAGGAAGCACTACAGATTTGTTTAATTGATAGATATGTCCGCTCTTCTTAAAGTTGCCAACTTCAAGACAAAAAAAAAAAAAAAAAAAGTGAAAATAAATACTAATCACCCAAAAACTTTTCACAATTTATTTCTTTTTCAATTATCACAAACACCCTGTGCTGATGGAAAAAATTAAATAACGGGAAACTATAACTTTGCTTTGGATAGCCCCTATCCGACCGAATCATGGCAACAAAACAAATGTCCTCCGGGCAATATGGACCAACTTTTATGCAGAACGTGACTCTATTCGCATTTTATGATTATGTGGCTCTTTGCTACATGCCACAAGTTTATCTTGAATTTATAAAATCTAGCGCAGCAGTGTTTTTACTAATTTTTTTCTTTGTAAATTTTCAAATGTAATTTTCACGACACGTAACTGAGAGTAAATAAAATTCAATAAATGATTGCCACGAGCGCATTGCCCGAGGTTATAATTTTATTCAATTATTATTGGAAATTGCAATTTTCGATTAAAATGTCCTTTAAATGAATTGTAGCATCGTTTTCGCATTCATGGATACGTATCGGGTATGGCAGTGTTTCAAAGATACATACTAGATAGCTTTTTGTGGTGTTTGTTTAAGGGCGAACAAATAATTGAGTTGGATTTCCTATTTTGTGTGTTTGAGTTTGCAGATAGATTTTATTTTATATTTGCATTTACTAGTTGTGGACGGAAAACAGGGGGATATCAAACGTCAAAATATGTATGTATGCTTTATTTTAAAGTGTCATAACTGAACGGAATAACATCAAGGCTCGTTTGAAAATGGCAGATTGGAAAGTGGATTTAAATATTTCAACATTGAAATTGATACGAGCAGATCTACTTCTATAATTTCTTCCTAATTCAGCAAGAAACCTACTTAGTTCTCCAAGCATTCAATGCATTTAAGATACAACTTTTGTTATATACTACTTGTTAGGGAAAGATAAAAGTCCTCACTTAGAACTTCCAAAATGATTGGTGGAGAGAAGATGATAAGCGATGCCTTTTGAGACTAGCCTACTCGATGTAGACCTTGCAGCACAGCCTCTTATTGAGATTTACCTCTTGGTACTTTAGAGACTCCTTTGGTCTGATTTGTTGGCTTTCATCTTGGAAGTTCGAAGATTGATTGGCATAGTCTTAATCTTTGTTTATAAGGACAATACCTTCGGTGACGCCAACTCGAGTTATGTTGGCCTCCAATTCCTAAATGGTATCTGGCTTATTTATTTAGACTTTGGACTTTACCTGGCCTTTAGGCAAAATGTCTAGAGGTGTTATGTCTCATGATCTAGGTGAATGGGCCTCATGCTGAACGAAATTTTGGTCGAAAAAAGTGGATCTTCTTGAAATTTTTCAACAGCCCAACGACTAAAAGGAAGACTATTTGGAAGATTGACCGGCTTAAGCTCTTGCAAGAATGGAATTTTGTATGCTTTTAAGTCACGGTCCTCATGAAAAATACGTCAAGTTGTTGCAGTCGACGAGATGTGGAAAACGGCTCCAAATCGATTTACCATTGCCATCGCATTAACTCTCCGTTACCGCCGCTATGTTACTTCATCACGTGCTGGATGTGCTTTATTTGACTTGACATTTTTTTTTTAAATAAAACGAAAATCATTTGAGATATTTCAAAACCTTTATTATCGGCTTGAAGTAGAATCAAAACATTTATGAATCGAACTTGACTTCGTGCCACCGCGGGCACGTTTGCGGCGGTCGATTCGTTGGACCCAATTTTCAACGACTCGGCCACACATTTCGGCCGAAACCGCCGCTATTTCACGTTCAATGTTGGCTCTGAGCTCTTGTTGGCATAAGCCAATGACTTAACGTAGCCCAACAGAAAATAGTCAAGCGGCGTTAAATCGCACGAACGAGGCGGCCAATCGACTGGCCCATTTCTTGAGATAAACCGCCGGCATGCAAACCGCACCAAACAGTTATTTTTTGTGGATGAAGTGGTAATTCATGAAGCACATGTGGATTTTCACCCGACCAATAACCCATATTTTGCTTATTGACGAACCCATTGAGCCAAAAATGAGCTTTGTCACTGAAGATGATTTTGCGATGAAATTCACCATCTTGGCGCATCTTCTCCAGAACCCAATCGGAGAACGAACGTCGCTTCAAATGGTCCATCGGGTTTAATTCTTGAGTCAGCTTGATCTTGTATGGGTGTAAACCAAGATCCTTACGCAAAATACGCCATAATGTGGTCTGAGCGATGTCCAATTCTTGAGAACTCCGTGGAATTGACTGATTTGGATCGTTTGCTACGGCAGCGATATTTTCGACACTTCGACCAACCCCATGTCTCACTGACACGGCAACTTCAAATTTTTGCACCAAATTTGTAATTGCCTGTCTACTAGGGCGAGAATTAGGACAGAAAATTGGAATTAACGCTCTTAAAGTTGCAGTCACCGACTCCGAATTTCGGTAGAAAATTTTTATAATTTGCAGACGTTGCTCGTTCGTGTACTTTACCATGATGAAAATGTTGAGTTTACTGAATAAGTTGACAGTGACAGTTTGATGATTAGTGAAAGGGTGCGTTCACAAATTAAATTCAAAGTTGTCAAGTCCCTATTGGAAAACCCGATAAATGAAAATCGAGTTTCAAACTTTTCGATGGTTTCACGAATTGATCTTTCAGTAAGCCGATTATGTGGGCAATAAGATACTCTAATCATGCGAGACACTTTCCTCGTAAAACGCTGATTTTCTTAATACTGCAGAAGAATTTGAAAACCCTGAGCGGAGCCAAGTCTTTCCGTGATGAAGTACCCAATAATACCACATCAGTGTGTCACGCCGCGTGCGAAATATTTCATGCAATCCGCGCTGGAAAAAGTAATCACACTTTATAATATTCCACAAAAAAGTTTCCAGAACTGAGAAGATGCTTCTAACGCTTAAGTAGTTTGGGAACATTTAGAGTAGGTAGCATTGTGTTTCCATTCTGCCCAAATATTTCTTAATGTAGAACCGGCTTGACGAGTTCCTAATGCCAATCGTTATTACTGATCAAAACTTTTATGTCACCTATCTTCATGTTTTCTCTTGTTTATCTACATACAATCGCTTTAATGGCACCAATGGTAGAATAGGGTTTTCTAAAGTCAAACTAATGGTCTGCCAGAGCAGCATCTTCCTCCGCCACAGCATGCAGGCATCCTAATATGTTTTGATTGCGTGCAGAAGACTCACTCTTCTTGACACCCTTGTATCGATGCTACGAAGGTGTTTGGCTTCACCTACAGGCGCCTTGACGGCACTATTCGGGATCCGGTCCAGGTGCTTCTGCCTTCTATTTTCCAGTATTGTACAAATAGTTCCTCCGATGTGACTGAGAATGTGGTTCATGCTGTTATTCCTCGTGATGGAGGACATAATTGAGCCTTCGTGTTAACAAATGATCTTCAATCGCTTTACCATCGTTAAACAGACCTATTGCGGAGACATGTTTTCTTTAAGCTCCCTTTAAGCTCATTGGGTCAGCTCAATCGCAAAGGCATCTGAAGCTCCATGAATTACTTCTTGCTTCTTAATAGCCCTTTACAGGCCGTATCTCGCGCCTGTATCTCTGTCTCTGGATATCTGGGATCTGCGTCGTGGTTTGAGGGACTTTGCTTTGAGCCTTTTTATGTCGTCACTTCACAACCGGGTTCTTCGGGGCATTGTTGTCACGCATTCTGTTAAAATGACCTAAATCAGCTGATGCGAAAGTAATCCACAGACGTGCATTCTTTTGCCTTCTTATGACCTTACTCTCTGCGCAATTTCTACATAGCTTGTGTCGGCCAAGTTCGTTCTTAAACATAAAGAGACCAATGGCTTTACTTCAGGCATCTAAAGCTAGCCCTAAACGGCGAACATGCTCGCCGAACTTGCTCGTTTGCGTTATCCCCTAAACGACGAGCACTCAGTTCGTGTTGATTCTTCACAGTGTAAACATGTGCGATAACGAAGCGCAAGTCGTTGCGCTTATAATTATTTATTTATGTAAGAAAAAAGAAAACAAAACAAATAAAAAAAAAGAAATTGGATGAAGGACTGGCTGTATAAACGCAGTAGTCGTTCGCATGTTAAGTTATTAAAAGAGTTGGAAATAACATCTCCAAAAGATTTTAGAAATTTTTTGCGAATGGATGCCACAACATACGCAGAACTTCTTTGTAAAATTACGCCGTCTATCAAAAAAAAAAAAAAAAAACAGTGGCACTTTCATCTACTTCTTTATATTTTTCCAACAACTTTTTCCACGATTTATTTTTTTCAATTTTATTTTTGTAATTATCCCCAAATCGCACTTTCACTCGGCAAAAATTCAATAAATTCTTCTACAAAATCTTGACTGACTGTTGCCATTGTCTTTCTTCCGCGATATGAACTCGGCGGTGTTCACATCAAAAATGAGGTTTGCTCGCGAACATGGCCCTATACGACGAACAACGAAGCCAACGAACACGAAAAAATCGAAAATTTTCGCCAATAGCAAGCGGTTCGCGAACCAGCCCCTACACGAGAAAAACATAGCGAGCACGAGCAGGTTCGGTGAGCATGTTCGTCGTTTAGGGCTAGGTTAAGGCATTAAGTCAATGTTGTACGTACACAAAAACGGCAGTTCACCCAGCTGATTTTGATTAAGCCAAAAACTGAAGTTTTGCTATAGATATCTTCGCGCAGGCGTAGGCCTGCCTCATTCATTTCATTGTTCGACCTTAATGTCACTTAGTGCAATTGAGAATGACGTGCTTGGGAAGTTTGTTTTAGGGGATTTACAGATGCTCGTGGCAGCCTTCCGCGGTGACGTTATTCTTCCACTTCAATGGGTCATGTACGGATTGTCATGGCCTTAGCTCTACGTATTTTTACAAAAGTCGAAGTATTTCGTAAATGGTGGTTATTTAATCCTTGCAGGCCTTCAGTATTTTCACCAGGTTTCTAGGAGAACCTTGGAGGTTTGTTTAGAGTTCTCATATTCTGAGTGCATTTCCCTAAGTTGTTGTCTATAATGCGATTGCATGGCTATCAACAGTGAAATCAGTCTTATCCTAGAGTCTTGATCAGGTCAAAAGATATCTATGGTTTTGCTTATGGACACAACCATAGACGCACTTAGACGCTTTACTGAGCACCGACATTCTATCGTTGTAACTTACTTCGCGAGCAGGATCTAAAGATTGGACGAGTTTAATACACGGTCACTGTAATGTATTGAATCTCCTCCACTATTCAGTTGTTGGCAGTATGATCCATTATTCATGTCATTCTAGAGATGCGACTTGATACTTTGTGGTGCACCTTCGTCCCATTCATTGGCCAGGATCAGTCACTGGGTCGACTTTGAGTATACACTGCAAAACCTACCCATAAACCATGGTTTATGGAGAATGTTATGGATCTTCGCCTTCTATGGGACTTGCTGAATCCTATCAGTTATCCAAAATTCTGTCAGAAAGAGACAGTCTCTTTGGATTAAGTTTTTCGTCTTGAGTTTTGAACGTTCCATGGTTCAAGCGTCCTGATAATGCGGTTCTCTTATAAATTACCATTTCCAAAGTACTATAGTATCCATTCGCAGATATACACAGAACAATTCGAAGGTATACCTATAGTGCATAGTCAAAATTCAACGACTCTTTCAGTAACAACATCCTCTGATGGAATTTCTTATCTTCCATCAGCCACTGTACTATATGTATGAAATGGTGACAGATTTGGAAATTTCGATTTTGCACTTAAATTGACTGATTTCCGAATTGAAATTGCATGCGATGGCATAGTAACATCTACATCTATAGATACAGAAAAACCCCGATCTACGAATACACATGCCAGACCATATAAAGGTACGTTCATCATCATCAGATTGGTAATTACTTTCTGGGACAAACTCAAAGTTCTTTTGCCCTAACCTATAGGTTATCCAAAGGCAGACACAACTACTCCGGCTGTCAATAGTTTGTCATTAGATAATCTCAGACCCACATTTGATAGTAATTATTGGAAAACTCATTTATGTAAAATCAATACCTATCCGTAATCTACCACAGCCATACCGTTAGTTGTGAACGAGACACGGTAGGCAGACTGTATTGGCTCTAGTAATTTGATAAATTACTTTTTAATCCAATTGATGGGGTAAGTTGATTAGTGTAGTGGAGCAGTTCAAACTTCACTTCGAAGTACTCGTATCTACGAGTACTGCAAAAATGGTATTTTTTTTCCCTTCTCGTTTTTGTTCTACCTGACAGAGGCAGTTGGGGGGGGGATAATCGGGCCATTGCAAACTTTTTATCCGTAAATAAGTTATCATAAACTCTCTCTCTCTTATTTTTCTGCTTTTTATTTTGTATCTGTATCTTGTGTGAACAATCTAACTTTTATTTAATTTTTTTCTTTCCAGGTAAGTTGGTCAGAGTATTTTTGTAGTGAAATGCTATTTCACTTTCCTATCGTAAGTACCTATATATGTATATATTTGTAGAAAACTATTTGGAAAAGTTTAAATGTAGGAAATTTTTTGGAATTGAGATTCGTAATCCATTAAAGATTAAAGTTGGGAAGCAGCTGGGAAGGTTTCGAGTTGTATTACGGTTGAGAGGTCACTTAGTTTATGTATTTCTTTGTGTAGGATGTACATTAGTGATCCCTATAGCTAGTGGAACAGATTTACTGGCATTTACTAAGTATCTCCGTTTAGGCTGCCTTCTCTTGTTATTCTCAGTACGATGTGTTTACTGGGGTACAGGGGATTTCCTCTTGTGCATACCATTGTACTTGGTTTAGCATTCATATTATTTTCATGTTTGCGATAACCGGCAATTGGATGTGAACGACAAATTTGGGAAAGTGACGCCGTTAAAAGATCTCATGAACAAAAAGTTCAAGCAATTTAGATTTTTCGCTCACGAACTTTCCATTGATGAACAAATGATTGCGCATTATGGGCGACATTCTTCCAAAATGTTCAACAAGAGGAAACCCATTCGGTTCGGGTTCTAATACTGGGATTTGCGCTCCTCGGAAGGTATCTGTTTTCATTTATTCCATATGGCGGTGCAAATCCAATGAAAGGTCCAGAGTTAATCGAATATAGTTTGGGTTATAAAGCTGCTATCTGAATTAGAAACGCCACTTCAGAATTGCGTCACGTTTGACATTTTCTTCACTTCGCATAAGCTTATGTGCCGCTTATCATCGCTCGGCTATTTTGCATCTGGCACTATTCGTGAAAATCGCACAAACGATGCCAGGCTACTTGACGTTCGCACAATGAAAAAAAAATTGGAAATTCCACTGTCTGATTCACAAACACGAACAGACAAAAACAGCACATTACGTCAAATCGAAACGAATGAAATCCAGTGTTAGGCCACAGCTTGACTTCCGTGTATATATGACCGAGTGCTTATTGCGTCAAGTCAAATCGGTCAAGTCGGATTCTGGGACATCTGCACCAAAACAAATGCACAATTTGAACAAAACTATTGCGTTGAAAATTATACGTTCAGCAGTTCGCACATCCATCTGAATACTGTGTTGGCTCCTTTCCGTTGTAGGGCTCGTTTGATAGCCTCATGCGAGGTATTATCAAACGCCCCCTCGATATGAAGAAAGGCATACAATGTTATCTCCTTTGAATTCAGAGCATTTTGGATAATTTCTGTTAGCTGATACAGGGCCGTTTCTCTCGATCTGCCCGCCCTGTTTGCTTGTTGACGATGATGCAGAGGGGACATACTTAGTATTTTCTCCTCCAGGTAATTATCCACAGCCTTCTCTATTGTTTTCAGAAGAAACGAAGTGAGGCTGATCGGTCTGTACGATTTTGGCTGTATCGGGTCTTTTTTCCCCACCTTCGGTATGAGCACAACCTTTGTTCGTCTCCAGTATAGTGGTATGTATCCTAATGCAATGCTACTCTTCGCTAATTTTACCAGGTGTGGTAGTAATGCGTTTTGCTCTTTCTGAGTAGAACTGGCGTTATACCATCCTCATCTGGGGACTTGAAGGCGTGAAAGGAACTTATTGCCCATTTCAGTCTTCCCCTAGAGCAGATAACTGATGCGATTTCCCAGTCATCCTTCCGAGGTCGAGCTGAAATTTGTCTGTTCCCAAAGCCAGTAGTAGGTGAGCTCCCTGGAAAACTAGTTCGTAGAAGTAGCAATGCCCTCTCGTCATCATTTTCCGTGTAGCTGCCGTCTGGTTTCTTAAGCAAGGTTGACGCCTCTCCCGACTTAGGAAGGGCCTTGTGTAGCCTTCCCGCCGTAGGGGTGCTTGAGATTGTCTGGTAGAATTTCTATTTTCTTTAGCTCTTCTTATTTCCTTGTTGCAAGGAGGAAACTTAGTTCAAACGCATTTGTGATGGCGTAAGTGACGTCTTCCACTGTTTTCTAGCTCCAAAAAGTGAACTGGAGGTGCCCTAGATTGTATTCTAGAGCCTTCTGAAAGGTTTCCCAGTTAGTTTTCCGGGGATTGCTTACTGGATTTCTCATGATACTTGTATTGCCCAGGTCGAATACTATGATTCGATGGTCGGACAATGACGGGCCAAAAGATACTTTCCAGTTCTTATTATTTTGCTTACGCTCGGATTGCCAAGCGTGAGGTCAGGAATTTCTTCCCTAATTCGATTCACAAAGGTGGAGGTATTTCCTACAATGTAAATATCAAGGGACGAACTTATGATGACTTAAAATAGGTACTCACCTCTGTTATTGGTGTCAGTGCTATCCCATGCATCACACCCCAATAGCAGCGTCATGCGGATCTTATTGGAGTGCCCCACAAGTCGTTGCAGCTCGGATGATATAATAGGCTCATCTCCTGGAGAGTACACAGATGCGATGATGATGGTTAGGTTAACTTTTTCGATGTCCAGAGTCACCTGTATTGGCACCAAGGCTCGCGTCGCGTGTTCTTTAAACAAATTTTTTTTTATTTCTTATTAGAATTTATGCTCTCGGTTTTTCGGCCCGAGTATCCCAAATTACCTGTGCATCCTTACTTTCCAATTCTTTGACTTGTCCTTTCAGGATCCAAGGCTCCTGAATTAAGACCAGAGCCAGGCCTTGAGAGATAAACATTCTAGCTATCACAGTGGAGGCCGCTATAACATGATGAATGTTTACCAGTACTGCATTTATTTTGCTGCTTTCTTCTCTTATCCTTTTATTAACCCTTTCCTCGTTATACGAACTTATGCGTAACGAGTTTCCCATTTTTACTGCATCGCTGCTGCTCCGCTTATGGGGTTGGCTAATGTCGCAGACTGCAGAACGCGTCTACATACTGCTCGGTCCTAGATCGCTTCAGTGGTTAGCCCCAGGTGTTGTTGTGCATTTGCCATCTGAGAA
Organism: Volucella inflata; assembly: GCA_928272305.1. NCBI lineage: Eukaryota > Metazoa > Arthropoda > Insecta > Diptera > Syrphidae > Volucella > Volucella inflata. The sequence goes on along the minus strand of OV743716.1, from coordinate 149,494,005 downwards.
ATCCAGGAATTCTTTTTCCGACATCGTTTTCTTAGAGTTGGAGTGACCGTAGTTGATAGTGCCTTTTTAACCGGATTTTCCGCAGATCTTCTTTGAACGTGGCAATACCAGCTTATTCTATTCGCCTCAAGCTGTTCGGTTACCGAATTCTTTATATGTAGACTTCCTCTTATACGCGTAGATCTAATGCAATCGCGTTTAGTGACTCCACTAGACATCCTTAACATTTTCATTTCCGCTGCCGTGATTTTGTTTTTAAACGCTTCGTACATTGTCCAGCACTGTGAACCGTATATAAGAGCTGGTCTAACAACAATGGTGTAGAGTTTCCCCTTTAATTTAAGTGGAAATTTTCGGTCGCAAAAGATTCCCGAATTTTCCCGCCATTTCATCCATCCCACACTCACTCTGTGGTTTACGTCGTCGTCACATTTCGCTTCCATGATAACGATTGATCCTAAGTACTTAAAGATAGTGCTTTTCGGAAGAACTATTCCGTCTAACATTATATCCGGAACAGGTCGCAACGGATGCGCAAATGGGCACGTCAAATGCTCCGTCTTTGAACAACCCGTTTCTCTCTAGCGCATTTCTCCATGAATCTAAGGCGTTCTGTAAATCTTCGACGTTATCGCTAAGTATAACTGCGTCGTCAGCGAAGAGAATTGGCGTTACATTTGCTTCGTGCATGCAGTCTTTTAAAAGATAGTCGAATACTACGTTAAAGAGGAAAGGGCTAAGTACGCTTCCTTGATGCACTCCGACATTAACTGGAAATTCTCTCGTTAGTCCGGTAGAGCTTTTAACCGCAGTTTTCACGTTTCCGTTCATGTCTAACACACGTTTCCGGTACGTTTTGAGACCTCAGCGCGGCCCATATGAGATCCCTAGGCACTCGATCGAATGCTTTCTCGAGGTCGATAAATACCATGTGTAAATCCTTAGACGAATCTCGGTGCTTTTGCATTATTATTTGTAGGCTTTGGATAGCGTCCACCGTCGATCTTCCTTCAACAAATCCACACTGGGTATTATCGAGCTTTATTATCTGCCGAAGACGTTCGTTTAAGACTCTTCCGATGAATTTCATTGTGTGTGACATAAGCTTGATTGAACGGTAGTTGTTGCATTCTCGAGTGTCGCCTTTTCCTTTGTATAATGGAACCAAGAAGCTACTTCTCCATTGATTCGGCATAGGTTGTCCACATTTTAATTTATTTAAAAGTTTCGATAGCCAAACGCTGCCGATCCCCTCCATCTTCGACCAAAACTCTGATGGAATGCTGTCTGGTCCCACGGCTTTCCCCGGCTTCATTTTTCCAATTGCTATACTTATTTCTTCGATTGAAAAGTCCGAAACTTCCTCCTCGAATAGACCAGCTGTTGGCACGATATCACGTGGAAACTGTTTGTTAAGCAACTCCTTGCAGTATTCAAGCCACCGGTCACAAATTTCCTTTTCATTTGTTAGTAAACGACCGTCTGCGTTTTTGATGTATTTCGGCGAGGTTATTTCCATTGAATTTTTTCTCCTCTGTGCAGCTAGCTTAAAAATATTTGGCATTTTAGTATTGTACGACGTTTGAACTTCTTGGATAGCTTGTCTTCTATCTGCCGATCGTGAGGATATTTGTTCCAACTCCTGGTACAGGTTTTCCGCTTCTGCCGCTCGAGTTCGAGCCAGGATTTTCTTTGCGATCTTTTTAAGACGCTCGTATTAAAGAACCAGTCGAGCTTTTTCGATATCGTCGCTCCGATCGCATTTTGTCCACGCTTGGAATGCACTCTTCTTGTCGGCCACAGCTCGTTTGGTTTCGTCATTCCACCACCATGTTTCTTTGCCGACGTAATGGTATTTCGATATAGTCCCCAGGTGGTTTTTGCGAGTGTTATGCGTTCCTTGTGCATACTGTTCCACATTTCTTGCGGGCTAAGTGAGTCTGCTATACCATTTATATTTTGAAGTACTTCTTTAGCCAGTGCGATAAATCTTGCGCTTCGTTCCTTTGATAGATTATACCACCGGATTTTTGGCTTTCCAAACGATGCCCGTGTTTTCGGTGGTTCCGCTGTTTAAAATTCTGTAATGAGCAGGCGGTGTTGGCTTACCAGCGATTCACCAAGTATAACTCGTACTTTACAGTCCTTAACACGGTTTCTCATCGACATTTCGCGGAGGTGATAATCTATTTGCGTTTTGTGGCCTCCGCTGCTATAGGTGATAAGATGTCATTGATGTTTAATAAACATAGTGTTTAAGACGGTTACGCCGTAAGCCCTACACGCTACAAAGATGTCTTCGCCAGCTGAATTTCTGGTTCCAAAGCCTTTACAGCATTTGTTTCTCCGACGTGGCCATTTAAATCTCCGCCTACGAAGAGCATCTCATCGATAGGTATATTTCTAAGCAAATTACCGAACTCTGACTAAAATGTATCTTTTTCCGATTGGTCGCATCCATTTTGTGGAGCGTACGCGCTAACAATGTTCCACGTTTCATTGTGTATGACGGTATTTTCAAGATACCAACGATGTTGCTTAGAAGATCCGCTGCAACAACGATTCCAACACCGTTTCGTCCATTGACCGTTCCATGGTAGAACATCTTAAATGCCTTAGTTTTTGAATCTAGAAAACGCGCTTTATTTCCTGTATTACACCACTTCGTTTCCTGTACGCACAGGATTTGTAGATTTCTGCGACGCATAATCGCTTCCAGTTCTAAACTTTTTGATGTCATCGATCCGACGTTCCAACTTGCAAACCGAAGTTTATGAAAATATTTTATAAACTTCATTTTGCCCGCCCCCGGAATCCGTCGGGCTCTGACACAAGCACTTCTGCTTGCTCTGGGATCACCCGAGTGCGTTGCAAGCGTGGTGCCCAGCGGGGTAGTGCTATTAATTGCGATCATTTCCATGAAGTGTATCTAAAGTTTGAGTGGTTTGACACTTGTATGCTCATTTCGAATGGATTGACTGTTGTTTTACCCCACCGGTAGTCTCCAGACGTGGGAACCCACTGATTGTATACAAACTTGTGGGAAGGTGTTAATTTGCTGCTATAATTTGGCTTAATGCTCGCACGGGGTTAATGCGCCGTTTACTGCCAGCAGCGTGTCTTCTTCATCCGGTGTTATATCCCGAGCCGCCATGGTCACAATCACACGGTTTTCAAATGCTCCAAATGTGAGGTGGCAATGCACCCAAAATGCTTCGCTACATTCCATAATATGTAAAATGTTTCGGTCATTGATAAACGAATAAAAATTCTTCTGGAATCACCTCATTTCTCTGCATCTCGGTTCAGGCGAATGGTGCGAAAATGCACCACTATCTCTACACCATATACGAGTATGAAAAAGTAAAAAAGGACTTAAATGTAGACTCCGGGTGAAGTTTGAACGATTTTGGTCCACGAACGAAGGAGCCGCCTAAAATGGGTAGCATTGTAAGACGTTCGTCTTGCTTCCACATGGCATATTTAACTTGGGTGAATCTAGTTATTCCAGTCACTTTGTTTCTGTTTGGGTAAAACATAAATAGGTCCAATATTAGAAATTGCAAATACCTAATACTTCGTCCTTCCATCACATTGAAAACTGTACTCTCTTAGATTTCTACACATCGCCGAAATTCTTTCGATTTCCAATTACAACATTGTTAAGATACTTACGATTACATCAACATCCAATACAATTCATTTGCACTTAAAAATTTGAAAAATAGTTTCGAAAATTAAATCGATTCGTCGGCTCCTCGTGTTGGCTGAATCGAAAACGCTTTTATCTAAAGTGTTTTTGGTCATTTGCTTAATGCATTCGGGGTATGAATACTTGGCGCATCCAAATTTTGTAGATACAAATACATTTTAGTTGCAATTGCAGTTTTGCTTTTCCATTGCTTTGATGTTCACATCATTAGGGGACCAATCAGTTAACAGTCAATTTGGCAGGCAATTGCATCAAATCCCAAATGACCATGGTGCATTTCATTTAATAAATCATCTTGTACTTCCCACGTAATTAGTCGAACAATTTCCATCCGCATGAATGATCATTACTTATGTATATTTCTCGTGTATCGTCCCGGGAGATACATTTCCAAATAATTGCGAATACGAATACTTTCCACAGCTAAACAAAACTCCCACTTAGCTGTAAATCTTTCTAAATTTATACTTTTGAGGAGTCGATCAGCTCGTTCGACATTGCCCAAGACGGTGCATTGCTAATAATTTATTTAAATTTACATTCGGGATATGTGCGCTTGATTAAATAATCAGTATTCAAAATTTCACGGCGCCCAGAGTCTGTGATGGGGAGGGTACCCCTCCAAAATCCAATGTGTACTCACGCTCTCATATCAAAGGAAAAAGTTTACACTCTACAATGAGAATGCCCTGTACCCGCCGGATTATATCCGTGACCAATTTGTTCCTCACAACTTTGGGTATTTATAGCCATAATGCCGATTTTGATTGTGATGATCTGTTTACAGCCCCGATTTCCAATTTCAGGGTCAATGGTTTCGGTTGAATAACGCCACGAATCAAAAGTGCGGAACGAACGTTCTAATATAGCCTGAGGATTATAATAAAAAGGTACACTCTAGGGATGGTTAAGGATTCAAAATAGCCCGTTTAAGGCCTTGTGTCAAATGCAATAGAAAAAAGGTAAAGAGAGAGAAAAAAAAAGAAATGGTTTTCCGCTTCAATGTTAAGCGAACCGAACAAGGGTAGCCTAAGGGTGGTGATATCTGCCAATTGTGTTCAACCCAATTTCCTGTGACCTATGCATACTTCGGCGATGCTCTGGGAGGAAATATAAAATGTTAAATGAATATTCTGTCGGACATGGGAGATTTAGTGATGTGGAGTAAATTATATAGGATTTGAGTCAGCGCATAGGTAGACAATCTATTTCAATGCCATTTGTGATGACCTTAAGGGATGTACTCGTATTCGACTAATTAAAGTTAATTGGATAATAATGCTTCGATTTGAAATGTTATCTAATCTGGCTCTTGTTACCTTGAGGCGGCTCTTTGCAGCTACCTAAACAATGAACTGATGTAACGTTAAAATTTGCTTAAAATAGGCTTACAATAGCTTTTGAGGGTGATTCTGATATTTGCACGTGTTAGGTTGCAAGTTTATGAGAAGTTTAACCCATACAACAGCTCATAGTCTTATGTAACATACTTATCTCCGAATTGATGTACCTTATGCGCGAGGTAATTGATTTGATTTATTCACGTAGGTTGAAAGGCCAGGCTGAGTGTTTGTTAGCATACTATACGCCTACTAGTATCCTTAATCCTGTCCAATTAGTCAGCATATTTTACAATGGGCTAGAAAGGCCAGCGGTACATCAGTGTTATAGAGAAGAATCTAACACGACACTAATTCTTAAATTGGTCCTGCCATTCAGCGGTGTGACGAGGAACTTTGCCACTTAAGGTTGGGGCAAAAACTGGCTTCTTAAACAATATCATATTTTGAATGCGAATATACGTTGGGCATATGGGTCCTTGGCTAGTTTTACAAAACACATCTATCGATTCTATAATGGGCCAACTGTATCTCACTAATAACGGCTTGAATAAGCCTGATAAGACCCACGTGAATATGAAACAAGTGCTTAAAATATTGACGTGGAACGCAAGCGGCCTTATTAAAAAACTCGACGAACTGGAAGTGTTCTTACAAAAAGCAAATATTAACATTTGCTTGATTTCTGAAACTTACTTGAGGAAAGGACCTCGTGTGGAACTTAAGGGATATTGTGCTTATCATGCATACCATCCAACAAAAAATTCCAGAGGCGGATCCTCATTGTTCATTAACGATTGTATTGAGCACTCTATAAACATGAATGCAATGCAGTTAAGTTCGGTTCGCGTTAAACATAATCACCTGCAGTACAACATTGCATCAATTTATTGTCCTCCGAGATGCAAGCTCTAAAAGAATGACTTTAAGAGTATCTTTGATTCACTCGGACCGAATTTTATAATTGGTGGTGACTTTGATTCGAAACGTACCTTCTGGGGCTCAAGATGTAATTCAACGAAAGGCAGACAACTCTATGAAGCCGGAATGCAATGTAAAGCTGACATTTTCTCGACAGGAAAAACAACATATTGGCCTTCGGATATAACAAAGACCCCTGATCTTGTAGACTTCTTTGTCACAAAGGGAGCAGCCAAAATTTCTACAGACATCGAGGAAAGTTATGATCTCTCCTCAGATCACTCACCAGTCATTTTGACACTAGGCATACTCTTAATTAAGAAAGAAGTGGCGCCTAGATTAACTAGCAACAAAACTAACTGGGACAGTTTTAGAAACTACTGCAATAAAAATAAACGAATGAACATAAAACGAAATAGAAGACAAAGTCGACAGATTCATCAAATAAAATATCCGCCGAAAATAAAAGAACTGTGAGAGAAAATAGGAGAGCGCACAAAAGATGGCAACAATCCCGTGCTCCCCAGCATACAATAAATTGAAAGAAGCAATACGAGACTACAAAAATCGGAATATCTCTACATATCTCGAAGGTCTGACTGCCGAAAGAAGTTCAAATTACTCCCTCTGGAAAGCCATGAAAGGAATCAAAAAACCTCAAATGCAATTTCCTTCCTTAAGAAAAAATAATGGTGAATGGGCCAAAGGGAAGGCGGATTTATTTACCGAACACCTAAAAGTAGCGTTTAAACCTTTTTATGGACAGGCGTTAACAGGAGGTTCTAATTATATAATTACGCCACTAGACAATTTTAGAATAAAAACAGTGCCGCTTCGAGAACTTAACCAAGCAATTAAAAAATTGAAAAATAACAAAGCCCTTGGTTATGATTAAATTAATGATCAAATTCTGAAGGAGTTGCCAAAGAAAACTCTGATCAAACTGCTTATTAAACGTTCCAAGCCAATGGAAAGTTGCCGAAGTTATAATGGTCTCGAAACCAGGCAAATCTCTAAATGAAAAAAAGTCCTACAAATCGATATCGCTTCTGCCGATTATATCTAAAATATTGGAAAAACTCCTATTGCAACCGATCATTGAAGAGAGACGTCTAATTCCTGAACATCAATTCGGTTTTAGAACTAAGCAGTCCACAATTGACCAGGTTTTTAGAATTACGAATGAAATTGAGAAAGCCCTAGGTTCTAGCGTGTTTCTTGACGTGTCTCATGCCTTCAATAAGGTATGGCATGAAGGCTTAAATTTTAAACTAAGTCAGGTTCTTCCGAGAGAGCTGCATACGATTCTGAAATCGTACCAGGAAAACAGAATTTTTCGTGTTAAACATGGCACCGAATACTCAGAATTTAAAGAAATCGCTGCTGGAGTTCCGCAAGGAAGTGTACTTGGCCCGGTATTGTTTTACCTCTATACTCGAGACATACCGGAAGAATCAGGTACCATAGTGGCCACGTTCGCGGACGACACGGCGATACTAGCTACATATACTTCAGTTGAGTTAGCTACTGGAAAGCTACAAATGGGCTTTGGATAAAATCTACGAATGGACAAAGATATGGCTAATTGTTCTCAACGAGACCAAATGTACTCATGTTAATTTTACTTACCGGAAAATAAACAACATTCCCATTTTCATTAACTGGGTACAAATACCATATGCAAACGAAGCAAAGTATCTAGGAATGACATTAGATTCAAAACTGAAATGGAAGCCGCATGTTAAGAAGAAACGTGATGAACTTGAAAATAAATTCAGACAAATGTACTGGCTACTATGAAGACATTCCAAGTTAAGCAAACCGCTCATCTATAAGCAAGTGCTTAAGCCTGTTTGGACGTACGGTATACAACTTTGGGGTTGTACTAAACCAAGCAACCGAAATACTCTCCAAGGCTATCAAAACAAAGTTCTAAGACAAATCTTGAACGCCCCATGGTATATCAGAAACAGTGATATCCACAGAGACTTAGGAATAGTTACCGTCGAGGACGAAATAATGAACTTTGCTCGCAAACTCCGTATTCGTCTTCATGGTCATTGTAATAATAAAATACTCCAAGTTCTGGACGAGACAAACTTAGTGCGTCGATTAAAAAGAATGAAACCATTCGATCTGGCGCGATAAGGCCTATCCGCATATAATAGCGGTACTTGCAGGTGCTTTTGCTGGAAAGCTACCTGCCCCACGCGAACGTTATTTGAAACGGAAACTACTTGATAAGGTAACTTAGTTGTAGTCGTTAAGAAGGGAGGCGTGTTCACAGTGTCTATGAAGATTGTTGTCACACCTACCCACCAAAAAAAAGCAAAAAAAAGCTTGTTTACAAGTCCATTGAACCAAAAGAGCGCTCTGCCACTAAACGTGATTTTGCTTAAGAGCCTAATCTGCAAACCTACGTCGCGATTCATGTACTTGCACCCGAGGATATTGTTCGGGTCGAGATCTTTTTTTACAAAATTTTCCATATAGTTGACGAATAGGGGTCAAACTTTTAGGGTCGACGGTGATTTTACAGATCTTCCGCCACATAATCAACCAAAACGGCTTCGGTCTCTTTTGGAAACACATAAGTTTAACTTTTTTACGAACGTCGATTATGCGGACCAAAAAAATGGCTTTATCTCTTTTAGATTTCGTGAAGCAAAGACCGATTTTCAAAACAAAAGTCTGAGAGGCTATATATTGTGAGGCTGCCTGTACCCCTTCTCAAGGTTTAAGCCTTATTGAGTTTTGTTTGCACACAAACTAAATAAAGAGTCCATTCAATTGCTCTCTGATCCCATCAAGTGACTTACGAGATCATCGTGGATCGGCAACTTTAAGTAACAGCATGCTCTGTATCCTCCTCTTCGTTCGAACATTCCGAATATTGCAGGGAACTCTAGAAATATTTCCGGTAGCCGCCGTGTCTGGAAAGGAGCTGTATAAGGCTGAATCAGCAGTCCTCTGTCTTTGATTTGATGCATCCACTTTTTGTGGAAAAGTTGCCCCTTGGCTTGCCATATCGCTGCCGATTCTGTCCTTTCTTCGTCTTTCATTGTTTAGGTCCCTTGTCATTTCCAGGTTCGCTAAAAGGTCTGCATGCAATTCGCAAGAATGTCGACGAGATTGTTCAAAGCCGCCGTTAATATTTATGCAGCACCTGTATCCTGATAACAGGTTCGATTTGAACTCTTTCACCAAAAGTTCACCCCTCCGCACTGAAGCATCGCTATTCTGGATAGAAAGTCCTGCGGGTGTCTCCAGTTTCGGAATCTTTCGAAAGAGCGCTGTGCAGGCGGAAAAGTCTTATAGCTGCCATACTCAAGGTAAGCCTCGAAGGGCCATTCTTAAAGACTTTATTGCCCCAATTTTTTGGTTTCCGACTTGGAAGTTCGCAAACACCATGATCAAGTAGCATCCAAAATCAAATCTCGCAACAGTGTCATGCAGACACTATAACGTGTCCTTGGCTACGGGGACAATGACAATATCTTAAGCGAATCTTATTACTCTCTCTGCCAGTGATAGAGCATCACCATGCCAAGTTACGAGCGCGGTAGCAAAACAAACGAAACCAATGGTATTCTTGAACGATGCGACAAGCCATCATCAACCCTAAATGTGTGCAAAGCCAGCACACATGACACCACACACAAAGTAACCCAATCACAAGGGATACAATCAGTACAGCAACTGGCAAGCCAGAATACCGCTTCATGAGGCGCAACGAAGACCACACAAAGAAGAATAGCCGGTAACGTTCGATTATTCTTTCATCACTCGTGAATGCACATCTGACGAGACGACGACAACGGGATCTGCGACCGAAAAATGCAACAGTGCAGATATGCACGATCACTTCGACAACAACATTTCTGTTGATGGAAAATATCGTCGTTCGAATAGCGGTGCTCGATCGCAACGAGCAGTGTAGCATCAGGGACTCTTTCGTCGAGGGTAACATCGTTGTCTATATATATCCATCGAAGAGCAGACAAGCGATCAGTGCGGATCCTTCTTTCGTTGAGCAATAGTTTATATATACAGTCCACTTTAAACAAAATAAAATAATTACTCAGTGCGATTTGTGTTTTATTTTCTCTACCAACTGTGTATCCGAACACTCCCTTTATCGGGAGCTGTCTTAGATGAGAGGTGCAAGGACAAAATTTTGGTGGTCATCTTTATGATACTTTAGCCCCCTGTTGCTGAAGTAGTCTGTGATTATTTTCATTAGACGGTATGTTATATGCCTTGTAGCCAAGAATCTTTTAATCGCTGAGTTAAAGGCTTTCTTAAAGTCAAGTTTTATAACAACCTACAGTACTTCCATGTCATCTATCTCCACCTCCCGGCACTTGATGCTTCAGCTGTTCAATCTAGTACCGCTTTTATAGCATCGGTATAATAGAAGGAGGTTTTCTGAAGTCGCACTGATGATCTAATAGAGCTCCAATTTTTGGTGCCACCACAAGGAGCCTTCAATATGTGACTTGTTAACCACCACTTGGGAACGAATACCCTATTATAGACTTGTACTCTTCAAGCTTCTTTATTAGTTTCCTGTAAGCTGTCCCCGAAGGGTTTCATTTCGCCTAGTTGGATAGGTTTAAATCATCTTGATTTGCCTAATTTGATGGCCCTTGCTAGAACGTGTCATATCAATTTTAAGGTAGTTGGCTAGATTTGTGGGTTCAATGACTTCCCAACAATCCTACTTTATTGCATGATGCTGGGCGTTCGATGACCTGTCGGAAGTGGGAAGTTTTTCGAAAACTCCTAATTGCATAGTTGGTTAGGTATACATATGGTGAAGGTAAATGGAGGTGTACGCCAAAACCTCGAACAAAGCACTCTACTTCATCATAGACAAAGCACCTTTATTCGGGTTATAAAGTGACTTTTGCAACGTACGAATGTTGGAGTTACTCCAACCACCAGTGCATTCGAAGTCGGCCTTAATGACACTGATCTACTTAAAGATTATTTAAATTCGATAATATTTTCTACTACAACTGCGACTACAACTAGGCCCAAATCCTCTGCTCTGCTTTGTTTTTATTCAAATTAAATCAATCACTCTAGTTGAATTGCGCAAAGTGACAAACTGAATGTCAGGATTGGCGAAAGGGAGCTGCAATTTTTCTTCACCCAGATAAGTGGCTGACACAACACCGTGTGCATAAATTTTAAGCCAAATAAATCACACAGATACGAGTACTCCCAATGAGTTGCAGAGCTTAACTTACTAGTACTTCAGCCGCAGCTGATTCAATATTCGTACAATTACCTCGTTGTGCCATTTATAACGCCGCAGTACAAGGGAAGTCGTCTCTTTGAGAAACGTAGGTGATTTGTTTCGAGAAGCCACCCTCCATCAAATGGTAATAGCATCGGCTTAAGGGGTGGACTCGATGGTGATGTAGAAGATGGTGTTATGCCTCTATAGTCATCAACTGATTTGACGTCTAATATTGATGGGGGGCAATTTAATAAAATTCAGGGCGCGTGTACCATGTACGATGGTTTGTCCTTTCACACCAGGATTGATAAATGGCTTTGGTGAATGAAGACAAGCATAAATGGGATCGTGATTTGCTCCTCAGTAATGAGCAAAGTCAATAGCACTTGTATCTTACGTACGAGTACTTCAGCGAATCCATCTCTATCTGTGCATCTGTGAATCTGTGAATCTGTGATGAATGTATGTATGATTTACTGTCGTTGTGTGCCTTTCGCTGATATGAATTTAATTTGTTTATTTATTCAACAGCAGCATTCAAGAAATTTCCGCTTGAAAAATAAAAATAAAAAGATTCTGGGATAAATGCTCCCTTATGGAGGCAAAGTATTTCCGTCTCTATACATCCACTTCGCGAGGCAATTTAATTACTAGAGATTTGATTTTTTTTTTTTCATAAAAAAGAGTATTTCCACTTAATAAGTTCGCGAATGTATATAACTACGAGTATCCCTGACTGAGATATGTTCTGGTTGTGATAGGCAAGTTTGAGAAAAAAAAGATAAAAAATCCTTCAAGCGAAAAGATATCCTTTGAAGTGTTACTCTTTGTGGGTTTGAGGTCTATCTACTAGAAAAAGGATGGAAATGGATTATTATTTAAAGAGCAACTGAGTTTGAGCTCACTGCCAATCTCCGGTGAATTTAAAGGTTAACTTCGACAACCTTACCAGAGGTTAAATGTAAGGCTTTTAAAATATTTCGGTTGGTTGCTTGTGGTTTCAGTTTCAGATGGGGGTTGTGCTGTTTTCTGGGCATTTGCATTTAGGTTACCTTAAAAATATAGAGAGTATTTTAATTTTTTATTTATTGCCTACATGAGAAAATTCCTCAATTTGGATTGTGGCTTTTGTAAGGAGACTTGCTTGAAGTGCAATACAATAAAGGGTTTTTCAAAAACCATACAACAATTTTTATATTACAAAATAAGCACAGATATCCGGCTGAAATTTACTTCACCGCAAGCACGTTAACAGCAATCAATTCAGTAGAGCTAATTTTCCATCACCCTTCCACATATTTCGGCCGGAATGTTGGCAATGTCGCGTTTGATATTGTCCCTAAGTTCAAGTTCCTCTAATGTTGCCGGCTTCCTAGCATAAACCAACGACTTAACGCAACCCTATTTAAAGAAATCCAACGGCGTTAAAGCGCATGAACAAATTGGCCTCTCGACCGACCCATTTCTCTTGATTACATGATTACCTAACTTTTCCTTTAAAAGATGCACTTTTTGACCAGCTGTGTGGCACGTGGTATTATCTTGTTGAAACCACTTACGTTTTTTTTCAAATCGTCATTGAATCGGTCCAATAAGTTAGCATAATATTCCCCATTGATTGTTCTTCCCTTTTGAAGGTAGTCAATGTGGATTATCCCGCGTGCATCCCAAAAAACAGTCGCCATAACTTTATTGGCTGACAAACCCACCTTGGCCTTCTTTGGCGCCGATTCACCCTTAGAAACCCACTGTTTTGACTGTTGTTTGTTCTCTGGTGTGTTGTGATGGATCCATGTTTCGTCCACGGTTACAAAACGGCGCAAAAACTCCTCCATATTGCGATTAAACAACGCCAAACCTTCCTGTGAAGTTGTTACACGATTGCGTTTGTGGTCGACTGTGAGCAAACGCGGCACCCATCTTGCGGAAAGCTTTCTCATGCCCAAGTGATCATTCAAAATTGAAACCACTGAGCCATGCGAGATCCCTACGGCTTTCACAATCTCTCGCACTTTCAATCTTCGGTCGGCCAACACCATATCGTGAATTTTTTCGATTGTTTCGGGTGTAGAGACCTCAACTGGGCGTCCAGGACGTTCGGCATCTTCAGTGCTTGTACGGCCACAACGAAATTCAGTAAACCACTTTTTTACCATTGAAATCGATGGTGCAGAGTCCCCATAGTATTTATCAAGCTTAGCCTTGGTCTCGGTAATGGTTTTTTTCGCAAGAAATAATGCTTATTAAGCACACGAAATTCACTTTTTCCCATTTTCTCCTCAAATTAGTGAGTAGTCTGATAAAAATAGCTGTCAAACACAAACTAACTGACGCAGCAAGTTTAAATTTTGACAGGAGTCAACTGACAGATGCCTGTTAACAGGAGCAGTGTTGCTGTTTCAGTAAAGAGGTCAGAAATTCAAAAAGTCACGGACTTATTGACCCGCCCTGAAATGTGCCTGAAATTTCATCTGATGATTATTGAAACTGTGTATAAGAAAATATTCAGTCCACTCATGGCCACGCTCACACAAACGCCCCACATTAAGGAAAAAACACTGCTTCAGTTACAATTTTGTATAAAATCGATTTATTTATATTATCTATGTATATGCATATATATTTTTATTATTATTAATTAAAATTTGTAACGGAATCTTCATGTTCATCTTCACTATTGTCATCTTCGTCATCATCACTGCTTTCTTGGACTGGCGAAGCTTTAAGTAAATACAATGCTTCCTCGGGTAGGTGTTGATGTTTTTTTTTTAGGTAGTTTCCTCTTGCTGGTGATTATTGGATCGGAACTTATTACAAATGAGTTAAAAACATCTTTAACATCATTAATTTTTTCACGACTAGATTTTCGCGAATGATGCTCTCGATATTTCTTGAAGTCCTTGTTTCGTGCTTCTTGGGCTCCCTCTGTCAGTTGGCCAATGGGTAATAAAGCATGCGATATCATTTCTGATTGATGAATGAAATATTTGTGGACCGTGGGTGGCATGTTATACCAGGGATACTTCTAAACATAATATCTGGCTGTATCATGCGAAAATTTCCTGAATTTCTTGACATAAATTGCAAAGTCATTATCCCCTCGAGCTTGCCACTTTCTGAGAGGTAATTTATAAGATAAATGTAGCAAATTTTCGAAAAATCGTATCCAGCCATGAAGAAAGGATAGGCCAAGCTCCAAGTTCTCGGTTTTTCATATGATTTTCGTGCAATCATATCCTCTTTATAATTGAACTGTTTAGAAGTTGCGCCACACAAATAGCACACTTTACCGTCAATCATAGTAAAAACTAAGTTATGACTAACAAGCAGCGATCTTCCCTAAATCAGCGCTGCTGTCCTTTGCAAGTTTTTTATTTGCTGATCTATTCTGTTCTTTTCTGGAATGGATTTTTCTGTTGACTCTTTTACGAGCTCGATTGTTAAAGGCCTTCAGTATCTTGTAGAAGCCGGTCGCGGATTTTACCATACAATTTTTGCATCACAGGTTAGTCGAAGTGGAACAACACAGGTTAGGAAGACAGACGAATCAGATGCTTCAAAACCATGAAAGGCCTGTTTGTAGGAACTATGTCCCGAACTTCCGTCAAACCTCCACTTTGCAAACAAGCACAGTTTATCTAATTCTTCATTTTTTAGTAAGAGAATGACATCTTTTTGTGATTGCAATAAACGCTGAATAGTGTGGTCAAGTAAGGCTTACAGAGTAACATCTACCGAATTTGTGGTAATTGCAATGTATTCGGAAGGGGGATAGCATTCTTGTTTTGCGGCTTAAATAATCTTATATGGAGGAAATTTTTCTTGTGCACTGATTCTAATTATATTATATTGATGCCGAGATAATTGGGCCTCAACCGCAACTGCAAGCGCATCTTTACCGGACATTTTCAAAGAATTTGTTTCCAACGACTTCTTCGACTAAGTGCTTCTATATTTCTTTGCTCTATCAGGGGTGGTACTTGTAATTTATTTTAGAACTTTGGAAGCATTTACCTGTCCTTATGCTCTTAAACTCTTTTGAGTAGCATAAATTATTACGGCAATTGGTGTGGAGTCTCGCAATTTCTGAGTTTTCCTTCTTTTAGTTCTTTCGGCACAGCCTTCGAAAGGAGTACTTAGTTGACAACACTTTTGATCAGGACAACAAGGAAAAGCAATAGAAGTCTCAAGCCAAGTACTATTGGTGTTTAGCTTAAGCTTTCATTACTAAAATTTCGGGTTCGATTTTTTAGTTCTTCCTTTAAAAATGTAAATTGCTGTTGCATTTCAGTATGTTTAGCGGATCTCATTATATTAAAAAGCTCCATTCGAGTAATAAATAAAGTGTTGGAACTATTCCCTAATGTTGAAATCATTTCATTAAAAGCTACAATAATACTGCCACACTATTTTTTTTCAGAAAGTACATTTTTTTTTAAAAAAATCGTACAAAAAGAGTTGCAAAAAGTAGCTCTCAATTTTAAATGTTTATCAAAGTACACCATATAAACAATCAAAAAAATAAAAAACCAAAGCTTGGAAGGCTTTGGAACATAATTAACTTCACCAACATTTACAAAACAAACGCTAAATTAGATGCAGTGAAACCTGGTACGATGAATGTTACCGTAATTTACAACTAAATGCACTTTCACACACAAAAAAAAAAAATTTCAGCTGAACACATACCTGAGTTTGATGGCTCCAAACTAAAAATTTTAACAATCTTCAAGTTTTCAGAAAATTTTTACGCGCAAAAAATACTACAAACTTTCATTTGACTAGGCCTAGGCACTTGCTATCAGTGAGCATGTATTGCTGGTACTGATGCATTTTTCATGGTATGTGACTAAGATAACGGCATAGGACAATTAGTTTATGATGAGTATGATATTTAAGTACTCGAAAGTAAAACAAACGGACCCAGAGAGAGAATTTCAATTTTTGATTTATTGCCAATTTTTTGGCTATTCTGCCCCACAGTGCGCCGTTAAAAAAAGCTGATACCTTTGTAGTTGACGCCTTTCAGAGAGTCTCCTTTCTTGAGAATCAGAAGAACAAATTACGTTCAGGTTTCATTCATCTGACCATTCCGATTAATTGGAATATCCTCCTTACCAAGTCATCGCATTCTGCCTTGAACGGCTCGTCAGTCAAGCTGTCCCCTCGGCTGCTTCGTTGGACTTAAGCATAGATATAGCTGCGTAAACTTCATCCAAGTAGGGTGGACAAAAGTTTTGGTCTACATCGTACATGTTGAAATGGCCATTCCGCCTGATGGTGGCACCTTTTCCACTGGGGATTTTTTCAGAGATCACGCGGGCATTGTGTCACACCGATTTGGCATGTTTTTCAGTGTTTTTTGAGATTTTATCATAGAAAGCTTAGCCCGGCAGCTTTATTACGAAAATCGCCCACGAAGAGCACAATCTGCCATACCATTGAAAAGTTTAAAATCCAATTTTCATTATTGGATAATAAGCGACCAAATAGACCACATCTAGCACACAGTGAAGAAAATATAGCGGCGGTGGCGAAGAGTGTCCGTGATGACCGGGATGAATCGATTTGGCGTCGTTTTTATCATCTTGACTTGTCGTATACAACAAACTGGCTTATTTAAGGTACATTAGGAACAGGGTTAAAAAATATATAAAATTTAATTTGAGCAAAAACTGAAGCTGATTGAAGTTCCGAATCACCTCCGTTTAAGTCGTCAGGCTCTTGAAAAGCATCACGAAGATTCACTGTTTTCGACTAAAATCTTGCCATGAAGCCCATTTCTGTCCTAATGGCTATATCGATAAGCAAAATAGCAATTTTGTTCCGATAAGACATCCATTGGACTTCTAGGCTTATATGCGAACACCTTACACTTAAGGTAGCACCAAGTAATAAAACCTTGTGCCATGAAATCGGGTTAATTCGCTGAACAGTTAACATTTGAAAATCGATTTTTATTCGAATGACAAAAATTTCTCTCCTTTTAGAAGGCAATGAAGTTACTTATTACCATCTAAATGCTAACCTTTCTCACATACCTAAATTTTGAGCTAAGTTTTCAGCGCAAGTTAGGTTACAGTCATAGATAAAAGCAACGAAATCGATGTACTTCCCACACACTTTGCTATGGCCTTTGCAAAAATATCTCATCAATTGATCATTTTAAATTGTCTTCCCTCGGTTTTGACCCGATACTATTAGAATGTATCTCTTCTTATCTGGAAAACCATTGTATTATAGCGTTCGCCTCAATTCACTGTTTTTAGATACTTCTGGTATTCCACAAAGCAGCCATCTAGGTCCCCTTATTTTTATTTTAACTATTAACGATCTTGAGAGGAACACTGTCCCTTCTGTCCATTTCCAATATTTCCTTAGTTCTTAGCTGGCAAACAGTTTTCAAGTCAGCTTCAGTCTGTATTAAGCCTGGTAAATGGGGGTTTCAGCTCAGCTCTATCAGAAGCTGATATAAAAATGATTTAGACTCTGTAAGGCTAAGACTACCGACCTACCTTAAGACCTATAGAAAACCCAAAAAGTTCAGATCGTTTTTGTTCGCTTAAATGACACATAAAACAAAATCTATGCAGTCGAACTTCGCATATCCATGTATAGTTTTGGCATCGAACCAAACTCGTTTAATTCTTCAGTCCCATAGAGACGTTCAATGTCAAAGAGGGCTTTGAAGAGATGATTTGCTATAATGTGACTCAAACGGGTACTTAAAAAAATTATGTGAAACTCATAAGCCAGCATCATAGACAAAATTTTCTAAGAGTATGTGTAACTTCAGAGCAGAGCACTCAGATAGAGAACTAATCTATTGTATAACTTCTATGTAGAATCAAGCACATGCATCCTGATATACTATAAGCCGGTAGGCCGGTCACTTGTAGGGATAGTGCTCCCCAGCACATTTGTGAGTCTTACATAGAAGGAGAGTGCCCCGTCACGACGCCGATAAGCAACCCGCGGTCTTTCCTGTATGCATTTGGCCTGTAAACTAAACACATTGGAAGTGTTAACGTACGTTTGGGTAGAGAAAACCAAGTTTATTGGTGTCCATTTCCCTTGATCACATTGTAACCTGAGACCCAAGCAAGACTCAGTAAATGTAGGCTACCTACTACGTTCGTTGTAGTATTGCATTCTTGAGATTACTAGGAAGTTATGAAAGGGTTGAAAGGGCTTTAAGCGCAGCCTGGCTATTGGTTCAGATGGAAATACATTGCACACTTCACTGAATCTTTGCAAAATAGTTTTTTTGATATACTCGTAAGAATTGCGGTATTTCCGCTTAGAGGACAAGCCCAAGTTTGCCGATTAAGACAACTCATTGTCATCAATATTCCAGCCCACTAGTTTTATCTGCAGACATTCAATTTTGCCAAAAACTCTGATTTATTGGTCCTACACTGCGCAAGTTGAAAGTGCTCAATCGAACACTTTTCTGCTCCAGAGTGAGGAAGAGCGCAAACCTATTTTTCCAACCTTAATGCAATGATTGTGCAGAACCATTTGGTTAACTTTAGCGATGTAATAGTCAGTTGTTGTAATTTCGGGTGTCACAAGTATTCATCGTATTCCATCACGATGGAATAGTGATAGATAGAATAGTGATAGGGACTACCCCGAACTAAAAGTCCAACTGGTTTTTAATTTTTGCAAAAGTATGGCAAGCTGTTGGTTATAACATGTTTCGCATTCTCACTGAAGAAGCGGAAAGGCAGAAGTTTCACTAAAAAAAAAAAAAACACTGTGGCGCTGGCAGCCCGGTATGGGCCATGGCCTAGCTTCTTGACACTCATTTGTGTTGCTCATGTTTTCATTTTTATAACATCTGAGCGGGGCCTACGGTTTATCGCCGAGTCCGAACGGCACTCCTTAGAAGCTTTTTCGTAGGCAATTTTTTACTTTCGGGAGTTTGCCATTGCCCGCCGAAAGGGTAATGGCGATTTTGAAAAATTGTTGGTGACCCAGCCAGGAATCGAACCCAGACTCTCTGCGTGATAGTCCAATGAGCTAACTATCGCGCCATCGCCATAGTTTTACTAAACAGATACATCAATAAGCGAAATTGGGTTACAGATAGTTGAAGACGAAGAAGACTTAGAGCTCAAGTCCTGTAAACTTCTCCAACAGCCACGGTGAAGAGAAACATGTTAATCTCCCAAGAGGAAGAAAAGCTCCGGCATTGCTCCCATTATTGCCTTATAGGAGACTTTTGATATCTGTATTGCTTAATCACATAGGGGAAGGCTCCTAGGTGGAGTTTTCTTCTTTGGGGGAGAGCTAGAAATATATAAAGGAGATGTGGGATTGCCTACTGCTACTCTTCGTCCATACATCTTCAGCAGAAGTCGTTAGTAAACATGCCAAGGCTTTTTGCATGTTTACCCAGAAGACAATGTTCAGTGATGGCGCTGAGATGTTTTCTGTTTTCAATGATCAAATTCTTCGAGTGATTCAGATCCAATATTGGCCAGATTTCTTTGGTCGCTAAACATGTCGATCCAAACGTCCACCTAATGCTTGTTCTTCTATTAGCATCCAGCTTTAGTTCTAGTTTACACGTAGCGATGAGTATACCAAAAGTGGTTCCAATTTTGGCAAGTTCGTCGGCCCTTCAATTCCCTGGAGTATCTCTATGTCCTAGCACCCAGCAAAAGTGAATGTTGAACGGCTCTGCCATTTCCATGAAGATGATGAGACTGCCCATAAGTTAAAAAAACATGAGTCCGAAGGTTTTATAGCGGCCGAACTATCGGAAAAGATGCGGATATCCATTTGAGATATTACGTTTTTCTTCAGCCAGGACAGGGCTTCCAGGCCATATTTTTAACCTGGAACACCCTACTGCCGAAAGGAGAGGCTAAGCTAAGCTTATAAGCAAATACACCGACAGCATCACCACTATCGGTCTTGGAACATCCGCATTGAAGTGGATTGATATGTGGTCTAAGAAGGCATGAAAGCTGTTATCAAACCAGTGTTTGGGTATGGTGTAGTCGGTGTTTTCTGGTGGGATTCTTAGTGTGTTAAGAATATTTGCGTGGCCAAAAAGTTGTTTTGTCCACCGCGAAGTTGCGTTAGCAGCTACTTGTCTGCTGATAATATCGAAGGGTGTCAAGTAAAACAGAACACCCAGAGCAGCAGAGGTATCTGTGCGTAGGACTCCGCTTATCCCCAGACATTCTGATCCTTGGACTTTGCTTAGCATTATTCAGTTGACCGCTTTGACTAAGGCCGTCCATCATAAAACCACCTCGAAGGTTAATATCGGTCTTATAACCGATAGTTATAGTCAATGGGCAAAATGAAGTTGGAGGCCGCATTTTTTCCCCATGGCTTTTTTGCAAGCGAATAAAAATTATATACTCTTTCTTATATATAAGGTTTCCAGCTTAGTTAAGGTGGAGCTACAGTCCGGGGGGTACCTGAGCTTAGATAACAAGCGTCTCCCGCAAGCTTTTCGCACTCTAAATTGGCTGAATTTCGCATCCAATTGATTGCGCCGCGATCTTCCTACACAGAGCTGTACCTAGGGGGCCGATTCGGAGCAAAGCCTTGGTGTCTATCCGCTCTACATGACCCAGCCAACTCAATCGTTGAACCTACACTCTTCTGACAAAATCGATGTCGTTATACAGTCTATGCCAGTGCACTTCTACATTGTATCACCTTCTCCAATCACCGTCTCTGCAAATAGAACTGAAAATCACCCGAAAAATGTTCCCTTCGTAGCAGTCAAGACCACTCTCATCCATTTTTTATAATGTCAATAGCTCTGCCCAATAGAGCAGGATTGGGATTATTAAGGTTCCTTTGTTGGAGACGGTTTTGCTAGTCAATTGCCTTCTAAGACCTAAGAAGCAGCGAATGGCAAGAGTTATTCTTCGTTTGATTTTAACGCTGGTGTCGTTTTCTAAATTTTTTAATGGAGCTTAGGTCCTAAGTCCTTAACTACCTAAAAGTTATATTCCTCGGGAGTGACGTTCTGTCCGAGACGTCGGTGTTCGGTGCTCTTCTTATTTGACATTTCCCCTGCTTCCGTCTTTACTCGCGAAAGCGCCGCTAGCATTACAATATTTTTTCCGACTACATCAATATAATTGGCCTGAAGCCACACTGATATGGATCAATCAGGATGTTGACGAAGGGTTTCAAATTTTCAAATAATATGAAGACTGATGCCTCTGTAGTCGGCGCAGCTCAGAGGGTCTTCGCTCTTTAGGATCAGAAGAATAAATAATGCTGATGTTCCGTTCATTGGGCATACTTTCTTCCGACCATAGTTTCTAGATGAATCGGTGGATGCTGCTTCACAAGCCATCGTCTGCCGCTTCAGCAGCTTTGTTGGACTTAAGTTTAGATATGGCAGTCTTAACTTCTTCTAGGTGGGGTGGATGGAAGTGTTGGTCTACATTGTCCAGGTTGAAGGATTCATTCTGCCCGACAAAGGTATTTAGTTCGTCCTAGCCATTATAAGCTGTTGTGACGACTTACTTATGACATTCTGCTTTCTTTTCCGTAGCCAATGAGTGCCATAACAAGTTCTTAATTGCTGAATTGGAATTTGGCATAATAATACCAGTTCTGAGTATTTGCGATAACTCGTTTGAAAGTGGCTACCCTGCAAATATCCAAGACCACATACGTGTTTCCTCACATCCATAATTCTCGTGGGCATTGATTATAATCCCTTAAGGACAGCATTTCCCCTTCGTATCCACTCAATTCTATGTCGTACCATCTTGTGTTGGTTGATACTGGGGTATTTCCAACAAAAGCCCACGTCTCGCGAAGCGCAAATGATAAAAAATAACAACAAGGGTTGCTTTTATAAGCTCTACACCGTATCCTTTCTTCATGTGAACCTTCTCAATTCACTTAAAAGAAAAAGTTTATTTTGATGCAAATTCCAGCATTCGTCTTTCCTTTGAGCGCTACAATTGAAGGAAAAGTACGCCATTTGCCATTCGGTTTAATCACGCATTATGCTTCCCTGATTCAGTTACATCATCAACGGTTGTCAATTCAGCGAAGTTGTGTTGGCGCTTCAGCTCCTGCATTAGTAAATTTTATCCTTCCTCCAACATTTTCTTAAAAACATATTTTTACGCGTACAAGCACACCCGCAATAAAAGAAACGTAATTTCCATGTTTAGCTTGTCTGGATCCTTTTTATTCCTTTGAAATTGGAGCAAACGTCACGAAAATTTGCAAAATTTTCTTTCGTCACATCACGTTCCGATATCCCGCCTACATATCCGTACGAGGTGAATACAGAAAAAAAAAAACTTCCTTTCCTCATCTCTGGGCATCCTCAACTATTTTGGTATCACCCCGTTGTTGTTGTTGTTGTTGTTGTTGGTGTACTTTTGACATTAATCCCTTTCAAAGGATTCAATTTTCCCATCTAACAAAATGGCGGGACAATAATGCAAAATAAAGGGCGAGCAACCCATCAGCAATAGTTTGGCGCATAAAATTCATTTTAGTTTCACTTCGGCTCGGGGTTTGGTTCGGCAAGGATTGGTCTCGTCGTCCTTTTTCTAGTTTAAATGTTTACAAAAACGGAAACTTAAATTTTCGCAAACTTTGACAAGCAAATTATTCAGGACGGCGACGTTTCTGCTTGGTTGGGCTGATGTAATTATGTTAATGAGTGCGCGATGCTTGTTACCTGGGTGCTCGATGGCATAGAAGAGCAAACAAAGGTAGGGTTTCTAATTCGTTAACGGTTTCAATGAAAGTTTTACACGACTCTGACTCCAAGAAACGACAGCAAGTGAGATCAGGTGGCAATTAGAAATGGAAGAGTTTCTTATTCCTTTCTACAACTATTTTGTTTTTGATTTTTCTTTTTCTTTTATTTTCTTTTAATTAGATCTCAGGTTCGTCTTAATGATTTGGCTCATGGCCATTAGAGACAATGAGTATTTTCATTTCCCTCAAAAAGCTGATGAGCTCCAGAACTCTTGAGAAGATTGGTTCAATTAAGGAAGAATAAATGATGGTCTTGGACGGGAAAGCAATGCTCTACTTACTCCAAGCACAAATTAGATTGAACGTAACCGTCAGGGTATTGCATTTTGATAGATCAGGCCAGCTTCAAAGGAAGGGCACGAAATGCCGTTTATTTGACAGCTCTCTCAGTGTCCTGTGACATAAGTTCGGAGATATCGGCTCCCTAAATAGTTTGAGATCGAATATAAACCATATATTGTACCCCGGGTTTTACATCCGCTAAATCTATGTAGACCTAAACTCGGTCGTCTGGTCTATAACGTTCGAAGCCGGAGGTAAATAAGTCTTGCTTTTGCTATCAGCTTCGCAGTTTCGGAGGTCGTCCGCGTACATCGGTACTCAAAAGGGTTTAATTCCGTCCTGCTTGGCTGGCGCTTAGCACAGTTTATCTTAATTTTAGAAATCGGATCGATGCTTAACTGCCTCTAATCATCGAGATTATAAGATTCAGGGTTAGGGCAAGCAGTGACCTAGTGAACAGAGGAGACACTGGCTTGAAAATTGCTTCAGTGCAAATGTGGACTAAAGGCAAATCTGTGAGTCAACGTCTTACGTTGTTACAGAGGTCATTCGCGTTGTCTTAATTCGATTGCTTCTGGAATCATTTCAAGGCCAGTGCAATATGCATACGAGTATAGGAGTGAGTGACCCACATTGTATTTCTTTTAACTTCCGGGCTTCATCTATGATGAGATCTTCTTTTGCTGCAATTTCCGTCCGTGAGAGAAAACTTTCCGAGCCAGAATACTCATGTCTGTCCAATATACTACCTTGGACAGATTTATTCAGAAAATTAAAAATATAAGTCTATTCATCTTGATCTGTATTGTCCCCTTCAAAGTAATCCCCATCGACTGCAACACACTTATGCCAGCGCTTGATCCAATCGTCGAAACATTTTTTATATTCGGTTTTCGGTATGTCCATCAGAAGTCACAGGGAGTTAAATCAGGTGAATTTGGTGGCTGTTGGATGGTATTTGTTGCATTTTTCGTCAAAAAATTACGAATAATGATGGCACTGTGCGACGGTGCGTTATCATGGTGCAAAAACCATGAGTTTTCTGCCCAAAATTCTGGTCTCTTTCGGCGAATTTATTCACGCAAACGTCTTATAATGCACAAATAATACTCTTTGTTTACTGGCCTTCTGTAAATGTCTTGGACGGATCCATAGGCAATGTTCAAGTCCTCCGCTATCTCTCTGATGGTTAATTTGCGGTTATTGGCCAACATTTCTTTTACTTCATCAATGTTTTCTTCGGTTTTCGATGTCGATGATCTGCAACTGCGTTCATCATCTTTGATTGACTCACTACCACTTGTGAACGGCTCGTGCCACTGGTAAACGACTGTTTTCTTTAGAGAATCGTTTCCGAAACACTTTTCCAACATTTCCAACATTCGCGCACCATTAAATCCATTTTTTACGCAAAATTTAATACAAGTTCGTTGTTGCAAATTTAAATTCATTTCTAAAATTGTAAAAAATCGCCAACACACAGAGAGATAGATGTACTCTTGGCTACGTAACTTTTGCAAATGTCAAGCTATGATGCTAAGATTTAGAGGGAAAATCAACAACAGATGTACTAACTTAACAAAAAAAACAGAACTTAAATCGGAATAATGGGAGCGCCACACGGTGGTTATTTCGGGATCAAGATGGTAGTCCTTCACTCTCCATCAATGAAAACAGGTCGGTAAGATCATTCGAAGTATTTTTCACTCGGAACGGCCAGGCGTCTACTCATCATAACCCATGCCTTTGCGGCATAGAGGAAAAATGGGATTGTCAACGGTGTACGAATATATGGTATAGAGCTAATTTGGTTGCCCGAGATAGGCCTTTGCTACTCAACTATCTTCTTGGGGCAATTGGGCAAAAATTGGCAAGAAATACCCTTCGAATGGCTTTTATGCCTTGGGTAGAGAAAGTCTTTGACTATCTATGTAACGTCGTAGATATTTTGTGTTCCTTTTTGGATGACAGTGCGTGCTTCATTTTATTCTGGTTTTCCTCCAGACTAATCTTTGCCGTTTCTACTTCAGTGTATGCAAATCCCTAAATGTCTTGAAACCACACTCATAAGGACAAGTCAGTTGGTTGACAATGGCGGTCACTGGTATGACAAAACATGTCATATAGGCGATGTTAAGGGCACAGATGGACATAATAAGCTCATCGCAGTGCAGATTTAGATCTTGTTTAATCACCATCGTCTAGGTTTCACCAAGTGGCAAGTCTGGAAGTACAACTCAGAACACAAAATCGATCGCTACTAGCTCTTCTTCGATTTTAAGATTGCTCTATAGAAAATGTATACAGCTACGTCTGTCTTTGGAACCATGCCGAAGTCATTTGATTGATAAAAGTTCAAATACCAAACAGTTTTCGAAAAATAATTACGAGCATGTTAAGTGATAGAACTCTGTGTGGTTCACCAAATGAAACCTTTGAAGATGAGGTAAGACAGGAAATCATCAAATATATCGATGTGATCGTAGTGCGCACAATTTGTTTAATAAATCTTCTGAAATCACTTACAGATCAGTTCCGAGTATTGAGGCAAATGGCTTGGATAAGAGTAAGCAATATTTCGACGGCTTAAAGCCTCAAAATTGACTCTCAGAAGTCGTTTATTTTAAGAAAAACCTTTATCTACGAATATCAGAAAGAATTGAGGAAATCCTTCATCTCCCCGTAGTGCTGCTACTAGTAAAGCGATCTTTTTATGAGTCTCAGCGTGGATTAACTCAACAAGTGTTCCCGATCTACTCGATTCGAGTTCTGAAGCACCATCCGGCAACACTGTGTTTCGCTAAATTCCATCGCGGTCGTCGTTCGCTTAAATACGAATTTCGCGTAGGTCGTCCAAAATCGGTTGTCGTGTCTATCAGATTACATTTGATATTGCCATTTTCCCGTAAAAAAGAATTGACAAAGGCTCGAAAAGCTTGTGTTGATTGGTCCAAAAAATGTTGAAAAAATTCGATCGCAGTGCTTCAAAAGACCTTTATAAGATCATGATAGCTAACGAATCTCTGATCTGTCCATCTAAGTCCGAATTTAAACAGCAGTCGACTATATGATCCTTTCGAGACGACCAAACCTGCCTGACACGGAATGAAGACGTCGAAAATTAGTTTAAACAGTGCATAGAAAGGAGTTCGGAAAACGCAAGGTTAAAACGACTGAAATATAATATTGTAGGAATAAGGTTCGGAAGTTTTAACAGAAATTTTAAAAAGAGCGTGCTTAAGTGCTTAACTCCAAACTGAAGACCGCAAAGACCAAGGCAACATTGTAGTTATGACGCAACCTAAGAAAAAAAATTGGAATACGGAAATATTACAAAACTACCACTATCGAGTAGGATATCTAACCATTCAATCCACGAAACCATATGTCCACCAGATGAAAACGAAGTGAAGATTGCCCTTCTCAAACTTAAATCCTAAAAATCCTCTGGATCCGAAGGTTCAGGTACTGAGCATCGTATCTGCTCTGTTAAAGAAAGGAGTCTTCCTGAATTGCTTCAACTGAAGTACGATAAGAAACTGTACGATAAGTCCCTATCAGAGCGGTTTTTTCCTCTATGCGGAGGATTGAGGCGGTGGACCAAGAATCAATACCATAATCATTTTATTGATATATTATAGTGCCTATTTGGATGAACTATACTTAGCCATACCTGGTCTTGGAATGTTTGCCAAACTAAATCAGCTATGCAGGATATTGATGAAAAACTCTGGCTGCTCTGTCAAAGTTGAAAGATACATCTCCGAAAAATTTGGATGTTAAAAATCTGCTCAAACATATCTGCTTTATGATCAAAAATAAGATTGAAGAGAAAGATCGGTCTGGATAGGCATGGACATCAACTGATGAACAACACGTCAAGGAAGGCAAAGATTTGATGCTTAAGTCCAACAAAGCTGCTGGAGCGGATGGCCTGACTGCCGAGCTCTTCAAAGCGGCAGGCGATGACTTGGTAAGGAGCATACACCAACTCATCTGTAAAATATGGTCGGGCGAAAGTATGTCCGATGAAATGAACCTCAGCATTGTTTGTCCGATTCTCAAGAAAGGAGACCCTAAGAACTGCGCCAACTACAGAGGCATCAGTCTCCTTAGCATCGCATATAAGACCTTATCCGCCGTATTGTGTGAACGCCGGAAGCCGTTCGTAAACAACCTGATAGGTCCATATCAGTGTGGCTTCAGGCCAGGAAAGTCCACCATCGACCAGATATTCACACTACGGCAGATCTTGGAGAAGACCCATGAGCTTCAGATCGACACACACCACCTATTCATCGTTTTTAAGGCCGCGTATGACAGCATCTATAGAGACGAGCTATATAGAGCAATGTCTAGTTTTGGCATCCCTGCCAAACTCGTCCGTCTGTGCAGGATGACGATGGAGAATGCACGCTGCTCCATCAAGGTCGGTAAAGACCGTGACCTTTGATGTCCAGAAAGGATTTAGACAAGGCGATGCGCCTGTCATGCGATTTTTCAACATCGTACTTGAACGAATAGTGCAAAAATCACGAGCAAACACAAGAGGCACTATCTTTCAAAAGTCCGTCCAACTACTCGCATACGCCGACGATATTGACATAATCGGGAGAAAGCAGCGTGATGTCAGTGGCACTTTAGCAAGTATTGAGACGGAAGCGGCGAAAATGGGTTTAGCGGTCAATGAGGGCAAGACAAATTATATGCTGTCAAGCAAAAAGGACAACCAACACCGACGTCTCGGGCAGAACGTCACCCTCGATAGATATACATATCTTTGAGGTAGTTAAGGACTTTGTCTACCTAGGCTCTGCTATAAATACAGACGACGACACCAGTGCTGAGATCAAGCGAAGAATAACTTTTGCCAACCGCTGTTTCTTTGGGTTAAGAAGGCAATTGAGTAGCAAAGCCCTCTCTCGGACAACAAATTTAATAATCCCGGTTCTGCTCTATGGCGCAGAGGCATGGACATTATCAAAAATGGATGAGGGTGTTCTTGGTTGCTTCGAGAGAAAAATTCTTAGAGGGGGAATTTCGGTCCCGTCTGCATTGACGGTGAGTGGAGGAGGAGACACAACGACGAACTGTACGGACTGTACAGCGACATGGACCTAGCCAGAAGAGTGAAGATGGCTGAGATGGCTGGGTCATGTAGAGTGCATGGACACCAATGTTCCGGTCCGAAAAGTCTTCGAATCCGCTCCCGGGGGACATCGCAGTAGAGGAAGGCCAAGACTTAGGTGGCGCACGCAAGTGGAAGAGGACCTCAGCCAACTTAGCGTGCGAAACTGGGGGCAGCTAGCCAGGGATCAAGCTGGCTGGAGAAGCTTGTTGACTGAGGCCCAGGTCCACCCCGAACTGTAGCGCCACCTAAAGTAAGTAAAGTAAGTTGGTACTATTGGCATTTCATTTGGATCAGTCCAGACCATTTTGGAAGATTTCGCCAAAAACAACACATGTCGTTCCAAAACCAACGTATTCGCCTCATTTAGCACAGCTCGGGAATTTCGTTTCAACTCGATTGAGGATGTCAAAACCAAATCACTGGATTTAGAAGAATTAATACATTTGGTAATGGCGATGGCGTGATAGTTAGCTCATCGGACTATCACGCAGAGAGTCTGGGTTCGATTCCAGGCTGGGTCACCAACAATTTTTCAAATCGCCATCACTCTTTCGGCGGGCAATGGCAAACTCCCGAAAGTAAAATTGCCTACGAAAGAGCTTCTAAGGAGTGCCGTTCGGACTCGTCGATAGACCGTAGGCCCCGCTCAGATGTGACAAAAATGACAACGTGAGCAACACAAATGAGTGTCAAGAAGCTAGGCCATGGTCCATAACGAGCTGCCAGCGCCACAGTGTTTTTTTTGTTTTTTAATACAGATTTTTAAGGTTATAAACAATTTCACTTTATTTTTTCATCATAGGCTGAGATATCCTCGACATTATTCTTGAGGCAGAAGATGCACCATATTTTAAAAATCTGTCCAACTTCTTGCATATGCAGATGAAT
Source organism: Volucella inflata (assembly GCA_928272305.1). NCBI lineage: Eukaryota > Metazoa > Arthropoda > Insecta > Diptera > Syrphidae > Volucella > Volucella inflata. The sequence goes on along the minus strand of OV743716.1, from coordinate 149,464,711 downwards.
GATAGGTCTCATGCTCTGTAAAGAACTCGCAGACATAAGTGCGAAAATTTAACGAATCAGAGCTCTACAGCCAACCGCTGTCTCAATTGATTAAAAAGACGTTTCTTGAAGGAAAAGGAAGGAATAACGAAGAATAAAATCGATTGAATAAAGATGTGGCCTCGCCTACAGCGGTGAAGATAGATGGGTCATCTAACGAGCATGGACGCTAGTCCTGCAGCTTAAAGGCTCTTCCAATCTGTCATAGTCGCGTAACGCAGTATAAAAAGCCCTTACCTAAGGCTGAGCATGCAGTTGAAAGGGCACCTTCATCAACTTGTTTTATGTAACCGGAGGCGGGAGAGGCATGTTGAAAGAAGCCTGTAAGACTTCGGATAAAGAACGTCGGCGTTGCCTAGCGACTTATGTGATATTTGAGCAAACCAAGGACACGAGGTAAACCAAGCTCTTATTGGAAAACATTCATGTCCATGTTAGAGCAATGGCATCAATCAAAAACAATTTCTACAAAACAAAGAAGGAATCTCATGGATGGTCCGAGCCTAGAATAACATTTTATCAGAAGAGAACCTGGGTTATCCGGATTAGACATATATTTCGTTTAATAAATTATGTGGTAGATACGAGGGCGGGTCAATAAGTCCGTGACTTTTTGAATTTCTGACCTCTTTACTGAAACAGCAACACTGCTCCTGTCAACAGGCATCTGTCAGTTGTCTCCTGTCAAAATTTAAATTTGCTGCGTCAGTTAGTTTGTGTTTGACAGCTATTTTTATCAGACTACTCACTAATTTGAGGAGAAAAGGGAAAAAAGTGAATTTCGTGTGCTTATTAAGCATTATTTCTTGCGAAAAAAACCATTACCGAGACCAAGGCTAAGCTTGATAAATACTATGGGGACTCTGCACCATCGATTTCAATGGTAAAAAAGTGGTTTACTGAATTTCGTTGTGGCCGTACAAGCACTGAAGATGCCGAACGTCCTGGACGCCCAGTTGAGGTCTCTACACCCGAAACAATCGAAAAAATTCACGATATGGTGTTGGCCGACCGAAGATTGAAAGTGGGAGAGATTGTGGAAGCCGTAGGGATCTCGCATGGCTCAGTGGTTTCAATTTTGAATGATCACTTGGGCATGAGAAAGCTTTCCGCAAGATGGGTGCCGCGTTTGCTCACAGTCGACCACAAGCACATGTGCAGTTGCCATGGCAAAAATCCATGAATTGGGCTATGAATTGCTCCCTCATCCACCCTATTCTCCAGATTTGGCTCCGAGCGACTACTTCTTGTTCCCAAACCTGAAGAAATGGCTTGGTGGAAAAAGATTTGACTCCAATGATGAAGTCATCTCGCAAACAAAGGCCTATTTTGAGGACCTCGACAAATCATTTTTTTTGGAAGGGATAAAAAAATTGGAGAAGCGTTGGACAAAGTGTATAGAGCTCAAGGGAGACTACGTTGAAAAATAAAATTATTTTTTTATCAAAAAATCTGTGTTTTAATCCAAAAGTCACGGACTTATTGACCCGCCCCGATGATGCCAGATATCTTTGATAGATATAGCAGATCTAAAGAACAGTGCCCGAAATGCCAAAAACTATTTCCACACCACAACTCGTTTAAAACTAACTTTCCCATTAAAATTCAAATTAATCATCTCGAAAAAGTCCTAAGGGTATTTTGAAACTATGTTCCTATATCAAAATCTGATATTGAAACATAGGTATTACCATTTACCTGATAGATTCTATCCAAATCTCCGTCTAACCCTTGATCTTTAATCCTGATAACACATTTGCAAATTTATTTCCACCTCCCATCTGTTACCCAGAAATTGAAATTAAATCAGCTGACAGACTACCTTCGAGTGTAATCCAAAAATCAAAAGATACTCATACATATTCTCCTCTTAGATTAGTTTTAAATGGTTGTCACAGCATCATAACGAATCTAACCATCCGCCAATCAATTTATTTTCCCATCAAGTTGACATTATTTCCCTCGTTCCGTTCCCCAAAATGTCCCTGAGTTCCGTCAATACGGCATCCTTTATTTGTCTTTTAAGCTCAAGGGTGGAGACTGCATCTATCAAGTTGATCGCATTATCTTTTAATGAGTTTTCGAAAGACATCGATGCCCTGTCTCAGATGGCCATCTTTTTCGTTATACAAGAAAAAAAAAAAAAAAAAAAAAAAAAAATACAAGACTCCACACCTTCCCCCACAACCATTTGAATGTGTGCTAAGTTGGACCTTAAGATGGATACCCAGATAAGACAGAGAAAAAAGGATATAAATCGATAAATCAACCTCGGCGATGGAGAAGTTTTTTATTTAATAGCCTTCCCAATGGGAGGAAAATCTTTGGCAATTTATTTTAAAGTACACATCCTCGGTTCGCATCATTCTCACCCCCTGAACGCACACTCATGTACGAGTCCTCGTATACATACTCGTATAAGAATCCTTATGACAATGTAGGTAAGGTATATGCAAAAAGGGATTTGTGAATTCGATTCATTTCCCAAAGTTCAGAGAAGGCCAATATACTCGTAAGAATGAAAAAAGGACCCAAACCGGTGACAAAAGGAACTGAGAGGAGCTCTGCAAAGTGCAAGGACTATTCAATCATACAAAAAAGGAAAAATGTCGCAATTTTGATGTCCTTATTTGCACGGGCTGTTGCCAGAAAGAAAAAATAGATACATAACAACCAGAACGGCGACGACGACAATACCAAGCCACTTGACATAATATTCACCTCACTCATATACTCGTACATATATTAGCCTAAATCATAGTGTGTCTGTGTTTGAGTGTAAACCTGATCCTTAAGTAATTTCCATCCAACTGCCTTCTTGGTTTTAAGTGTAAATTTTCACTTTGCTCCAAGTGGATGTTAAAGGGTGTGAAAAAGAATAAGGGTCAGGGTTGTAAATCGGTTCGGGGTATACCGTTGATCCAATAGGCCACCCACATATTCTCACAGACTATACAAAAGCCGTATGTGAACGGGAATAGATACAAAGAGGCAAAATCTTCTTATCACTCTTTGAAGTGGAATTGATTTTGTGTGCAGTTTTTCCATGCAGCTACTGTCGAGTAATTAATCCATGTGTCGTTGTAGGTGTGCCAGTAAGCGGAAGTTAAGAACTAGTCGAGCCCATTGAATACAGATTACAGATGCTGTGGTGCTTTTTGTCAGTTTCTCAGTTGTTTTTTTGTTGTGCATCCCTTTTTTTTTATTTGGTTACGGCTTAGTCAGTCTTTTATCGTGTCCTTCATACTGTTGCTGCCTGCCAACGTAAGGGTTGGTATTGATATCGAAAAAAGGGCAATGGATCAGGGTTGAATCGTTCTACGGATAATAGGTACTAAGGGCTGGTCTTGCTTTAAAAATCGATGTACGCCACTTGAGTCAAGATGCAAAGACTGTGTAAGCTCTGAATCCTTGGTTTCTCCTCTCTTTTTTTATGCCACGGTCAAAATCGCTGTATTCTTTGGATCCTCTCAGATTGTTTTTCATATTTTTTGTGTCTTGCCTGCAGCTTAATCGATGCCCCGTGTGGGTGGGTGTTGGGGGAGAAAATCTCTTATATTGCCGCAGAGTAATTGATAAGAACTACGATGTCCTTGTAGATGTGTGTTTTTAGAGGGTTGCGATTGACAGACTTGATTGCAGGGGTCAAAATCATTGAGGCATTGTTATAGGGGGAGTACAAATTGATATTCGTCCTTGAATGTGGTTCATAATCGTCTTTGCAGATTTAAGAGGATAGTAATGAGAAAGTAGCTTCTACGTTGATGTTACATGAATTTATTTTCTAATTAAATCCGAGGATTTTGGGGATTAGTGAACTAACTTGTGACTTGACTTGGTTACACACATGTCACTAGACTCCGGATCTCAATCTCTCCAGGGAGTGTTGTTTTTCGATGACTGACTCTCGTTGTGCACTTCAAGTTGAGTATTCTTGCACTCGGCTGTAACATAAGGACATGTCTCAGAAATCTCAGGTATCTGCACTGCAATTTACCAGACTGATATCGGCTTATAGCTCCCAGAATTTGTAAATGGTACCAAAAATTACCGTACGTATGTACGAGTATCTCGCCTTCAAAACGACCAAATCGTCATTAGTTCTCGAAAATGTCCATTATTCTGCGCCATAGTGCTCTCCCCTCTAGGCTCGTCGGACCATTGTGTCATTTTAGCTAAATTCTCGTACACATAGTTAGAGAAAAAAATCCTGAAAGAACAGTAGGCAATGCGAAAAAGCCAATTGGAACGGACTTAACACCTACAAGAATAACTGCAACGCCTATCTTAAACGTGTGAAATTTAAAAAAAAAAAAAAAAAAAACTGAGGCAACAAATACTACAATGTCTCAAAAGTAGTACAAACTTTTGGTCATTCGTCAAAAAAATTAGAAATTCTGCCTCATCCTCCACCCCAACGCTCTCCTTCCAACTGCTCATTCGACAAAGCAAATCTGCTTGCTGCACACTTTGCGGCCAACTCAACACTTGTAGATTGTGCTTTGTCTCCGAATACATTGAGTGCGTCGGATTTTCAATGGGATGAATCTACTTTCGCACTTGTGTAGTAGCAAAAGTACTTAAAGGTCTTAACATTCACAAGTCCGCTGGTCCAGATTGTATAGGGTTTTCCAATACGGACTTGACAACTTTTTTTTAAATAAACCGCAAACCATTTCAGATATTTCAAAAATTTTATTATCGGCTTGAAGTACAATCAAAACATTTATGAATGGATGTCGACTTCGTTCATATGGCCACCACAGGTACGTTTGCAGCGGTCGATTCGTTGGACCCAATTTTCAACGACTTGGCCACACATTTCGGCCGAAACGGCCGCTATTTCGCGTTCAATGTTGGCTCTGAGCTCTTCCAACGTCGTCGGCTTGTTGGCATAAGCCAATGACTTAACATAGCCCCACAGAAAATAGTCAAGCGGCGTTAAATCGCACGAACGAGGCGGCCAATCGACTGGCCATTTCTTGAGATAACACGCTCACCATACTTACCCTTCAATAAATCGATTGTAACGTGTGCTGTGTGGCTTGTGGCACCATCCTGTTTAAACTACATGCCGTCCAAGTCCATATCTTCCGTTTGCTATGGACGCCTGAACGGCAGCGATATTTTCGACACTTCGACCAACCCGTTGTCTCACTGACACGGTAACATCACACAACGAATATGTAGACTCATATTTTTGCACTAAATTTGTTATTGTCTGTCTACTAGTGCGAGAATTATGACAGAAAATTGGAATTAACGCTCTTAAAGTTGCAGTCACCGACTTCGAATTTCGGTAGAAAATTTTTATGATTTGCAGACGTTGCTCGTTCGTGCACTTTACCATGATGAAGATGTTTACTGAATAAATTGACAGTGACAGTTTGATGATTAGTGATAGAGTGCGTTCACAAATTACTAATTCAAAGTTGTCAAATCCCTTTTGGTAAACCCGATACATCTCCCCTTTTCCTGAAGAGGGGTTCCTCTACGCTAGCAAAACCACTGCATAAGTTTTTTCATCGATCGGACTCTTTCCGAGAAGATAGAAAATAGCATTTGTCCAGCCCGTCCCTAAAAAAGGCGAATCCTCTTCTCTGTTCTCTTACTGACCTATGGCACGTATGACCCTACTTTGCAAGGTTATGGAAATGCTGATAAACCGTCAGCTCATGAAATATCTTGGAATGCGAAAACTTTTTAATGACCGGCGGTACGGTTTTCGTAGCAACAGGTCTACTGGTGATTTGATGACATGCCTCACCGAAAAGTGGAATCAGAGTTTACATTAATCTGGCGAAAACGAGAAAGTTGCACTTGATATTTCTAAGGCATTTGACAGAGTTTGGCATCCGGCTATTTTGTCGAAAATGCGTGCATTTGGAATCGACCACTCTCTTCTTCAATGGATTAGAAATTACCTTTCGAAACGTTCAATTCAAGTTGTCTTGGATGGTTTCAAGTCTGATATTCACAAAACAAATGCCGGTGTGCCCCAGGGCTCCATCCTGTCTCCGACACTCTTTTTAATTATTAGCAATGATCTCTCGTCTGCTACTTCTAGTCCAGTATTCGTTCCCAAACTCACGGCCCTGCTCTTCGGCTGTAGAACGGGAACGGTAGCGTATGTTAAGCTCATTAAATTCCGATATTAACAGCATAACCAATTGGGAAACTTTCAACAGAGTGGAATTTATTGTTTCCAATACACAATGGTGTCTGCTGTCGCTAAAGCGAAATTTAAATACCCAGCCATCATCAGTGAGGGACACTTTGTTGTTGAAACCGAAAAACTTTCTATTCTCGGTATGTGTGTCAATGACGACTTACATTAGAACGACCACATATTCAAAGTCGTCAAAAATGCTGTGAAATGTCTAGACTGTGTTCAACATAAATTGGCAGTACAGGGAAGATAGGGATGTTTGTCTCTCATTCGCGCTCTTTTGTTTTCCGTAAAGTGCTATTCCAACAAAAGTTCATAAAGGGTTTTCGTAGTAAGCACTCCAAATTAGAAAAAATCTGGAAGAATATTGTGTAGGGTTACCGTCCTTTTTTTTAGATTGAAATTTTCGTTTAAATAATTCGTTTTTTTTATAAATCTTATAAATAAATAAATAACTATTTCCACCCCGCCAAGAGGTAAGATAAAAGGCGCAGCTTAAAAACAGAAATTGCACAAAACTCAAAAAAAAAAAAAATACGCCTTTCATAAATCTCCACGATAACACTCATCATTGAAAACCTTTTTCAAAGCTCTAAAACTAAAAGCTCCTCAACAGAAATCCAAGGAAAACAGTTACGAAACGGACGCTGGTAACACCCAATGCACATCAATTTAATAGCAGTTGAATAGCAGCAGCCACAGGGCACAGCCAATCAGTGCACACTCAGATGTGCGATGCAAGGAGAATTCAGTGGCGGTTAAACACTTTTTAATGGGGGTTTCTTTTGATTTGGTATGGTGCAAAATTATAGCACGCTACTGATTTTGAAAAAGCTTCCCCATAAGACGTGTACTGCCAATTTATGTTGGACAGAGTATTGTTTTCCTCAAGCAATATAAGGAATTTTTCACCCTCCCTTATCTAGCTTCAATATATAGACTTTCATCCGTCCAAAATGTCTAAGACTTCTTTGCATCTACTGGTTAGGATTCAAAACCGTGCGATAAAATTTATATGTGACGAATTTTACACAGTCGATTGACACCCTCGACCACCGACGTAATATCTCCCGCCTCACCTCATTCTATTGCTATTTTCACCACCAGTGCTCCACAGAAATTTCCAGTAGCATTCCGCCCCTTCAATTCTCTTACCGTTATACCCATCTCGCTATGAATGCTCATCAGTACACCCTCAAGCCCACGTTTGGAAGTACCCTGAAATATTGTGATCCTTCCTTAAGCCCAACAACTGGCTTATGGAATTCCCTACCGAGCTCTCTATTTCCTAGCCATTACAATATTCAGACATTCAAAACCAACGACATCAGAGTTTCTAAAAAAAAAAAAAACACCATTTGTGAGGAACAAATGGAAGAGCCAAGTATCTTGATAGCCTCGCTTTAAGCTCTTTTATCGAAATTGAAGTGCAGAGAACGACATGGCCGATTTGTTTGTTTACCTAGCTAAGAGAATGATTACTTTGTTCATGGGCAGTTGACAGGATTCCTTCTCAGAATAACACAATTGGTAATTGGATTTGATTGTGTATTGGCTGTAAGGAAACCTTAAAAGGATTATGCAAGAAGTAGTATGAATAGTTGTTTCTGTATAAGTGCTTAGCCTGGACAGAAAATCAGAAAAAAAACGGCAACTAGGTGACCTGTTGCTTATAGTACTCGTAGTATTCAAAGGACATGATAGTTGCCGGGAAACATAGATGTGAAACGTTTAATCCATCAGCTCATTCCAAAACGTTAATAATATTCTTATTTATGGAGACGTTGACAGGAAACTCCTCACAAATACAACATACCTTTCCAATCTCCTTTTTTTTCTGCTAACAAAGGTTCTGTTGCTCCTTTAGTCGAAAGTATTCTTCAATTTCGTGTTAAATCTATTATGTACCCTTCGCAACAAGATGAATTTAGATTGCCCTTGTTGATTTCATTGTGAAAATTCCTTCATCTACCTACGAGATTTTATGCAAAGTACAATATACACATGACAAGCCTCACAACCACTATGTCAGGTGTTGAAAATTTTAACAGGAATTGATGGAAAAAGGTGTAAACGAAAAATGTTTGTATTTTTAGCTGTTGTTTACCCTTTGGAGGTGTATCCTTATCTATTCGGATCACCTCTAAAATTTCGTCCTACCCTGGTGACAGGTGAAAGGGTCATTCGAAATTTCGAACTTTTACAACTATTGTCATAATTTTTTTCAATAACTTTCACTCCTTTAAGGGTCTCTCGGAGGCTCTCGTACGCATTAAAGTTAAGTGAAGTGGAGGGAATTTTCGTAAACTTTGTTTACACTATGCCGCACAGAATACACCATATTTGTGAGTCGTAATACTTGCGAACCGTTTTAATTAGAATTTCTCAAATTTGCCTGTGTGACGTGAATTCATATTTAAATTCGGTTCCGTGGAATTACAGATTATGGTTTCCCGTCTCGCTACTTCCCATGACAGACTACGAATGGTTAGAAGGCATTAGAGATGTTGGTTTTAAAAACCTCTAGTGGTGAATTTTAATTTCAATATACTATATCTCATAATCTTCTTTTCAACACACAAAGCTGTCTGTCACACAGATATCCCTCTCATAAAACCAGACAAAAAGGATATGCCTCCATCTGTACATGTGTATTCGTATACATATATGAATTTGTTAAATTATAATTTCTGAACAATTCAGAGAAAAGGAATATACATCTCCTTCCAACTTGTGTATACGATGTTATCCTTTAGGACATCCTTCAACGTTGTACCGGATGTACGACATGGATTACATTTTATCTCTCGTAAATATGCTGCAGACTGAGAGGAGGATAGAGGGACGATACTGAACTTGGCTGGAGGTATAGGTATACCTTGATATGAATGTGACTGAAATAAATCTCTATCATGTTTCAGGACGACGACAAAAAAGGATTTCCTTTTTCCTTTCAAGGAGTGTGTAATCGTATTTTGTTTACGGATACTGCACATTGCTACCGGCCATGATAATACGAATACGAGTATACAACATTTCGGTGATGTTGCACATAAAAGAAGAAAAATATAATATAAGTGTACTCATACGAGTACAACCAAGGACATAAAACCTTGGCAGAGAGTTCAACCGCGCCTCCGTAGACTAAGATTGTTCTTGCCCACGACCATAGTGTGTAATCACTCACTAGCATGTCAATAGATTCCTTATGTCATATTCAATCCATCAACTGTATCTATAAATATGAATATATGTTCCTTGGTGTGTACTCAAAAGTCCATTAAACATTTAATCCTTAAAACAATTGTGAATAGAGAGGCGTTACAGTGTTGAGTTCATGCGGATAGCAGACCTAATATCTACTTGCCTTCTAGGCCCTACATGATAATGGGTCGCTTTTGTTTGTCTGTATCTTTACCATTTGTGTGGAATCTCTCAATTTAGCCCCATTCGTTGCGAAAGGGCGTTCTGTTTTGTCTGCGTAAGACTACGAGTGCACGAGGGTACAGCTCAAGAACACTTTGCACAAATGCATCTAGGGCCTAGAAGATTGTTTTCGTTTTTTTCCTGTTTTCAAATTTGCACATTTGATTGACGGAGTAGGTGTAGTGTAGTGTAAACAAAGTTAAAGATAAACAACACATGAAACTACATTTGCATTTGAGATTGCACACTAGACTTCCTCGAAATTGTACGAGTATTATCCAACAAACACGCTTTCTACGAAGTACGTTGGCTAGAGATGCGAGTACGAGTATATGCATCTCTACCTGTGACAAGTATGCCAGTAACTACGTATTCATTGTGTCATCCTTGTGTTGAAGTCCTTTACCATACTCCTACGAAAGATAATCAAAATGTCGGTTAGGAACTCTCTGTATTACATTTTCTTGAGTCCCCATTGTGGTGATATTACCTGAAGGCTTCGTCATACTGTATGCTCGTATGAGCCCTTTTCCATCATCGTCATCGTCATCGTCATCCATTGCCTCCACCCGTTTGCGATTGTCGTTTGTTATTCGGAAAAAATAAATGTCGCTTAGGCGGAATAAATATTTTATCCTTTGAAGAATTTTCTTTTTTTTTTCAAAATCTATTTGTCAAATTTTCTTTCTTGTTATTTATGCTGAGCTACGCCTTCGTTTATACGTAGAAATGATGTTACGTGCAAGTGTAAGACATTTTGAGTGTATCGCAGATGGCGGTATTCGAAGCAGGGTAATTGAATTTGTTGGAGCCTGCGGTAACTTAAGTGAACTTCCATTTGAAGGAGCAATTTAAAGGATTTTTAGGTTTTCCTTTTCATTTTTTTTTTTATTCTTTTTTTAATAGGGGGAGATGTTCTGTTCTGCTATTGAAGATGTTTTAGATATCGGTCGATATACTATATAGGGTTACAAAACCACGTAATCAAATTGCTACTTCAAGTTGAAGCTGTACGCAAATATTCTTGAACCCTTCTAAGCTACTGATTCAAACCAAAACGAGTATATGTATTTTGAATTTGAAATTTAAGCCAAAAACTTACAAAGACGTAAGACCTTCATGGTGGATGTCCAAAATCCCCGTCAATTTGGACTAAATTTTCTCGGAATAAAGAGTGTTCATTGTACTAGAATTTGGCTGTGTTTGGAAGAAAGAAGAGAAGCGCTTGAGTGATAAAGTAGCTATAGTGCCAGCACCCACCACATCAGCGCCGAGTACTTTGAGGAAGCATGGCTTAAAGTCGACAAAGTGGCTGGGTGGCGATCCTAAGCAGTATATTCCAATATCTGCCGTAGGACTAGATTTCTCAGGAATGAGCTTAGACGTTCAAATAATACGATGGAAACGACCTTGTAATTGATGGTCAGGGGCGTCTAAAGTTGGCTTACTTAAAAGGAGTCCTTTAATACGTATCGGACAAACTACTCGAGTATGTTTTCCTCTTAGTATATTTTAGAAATGGGCTGGTGCATGTTCTCAAGTAGGTCATCACCAGGTAAGCCAACAGCTTTCTTAGATTTTAGTTCCATTAGGTCTTACCTTACATATTAAGGTGACAATACAATTCGGGACTCAGTTACATAACTGCTCTAGTCGCGCACACAAAGTCGGTTGATGTGCCCTTCTTCCTCTGCGGGCTACCTAAGATGATATATTCCTCTTCTGCTTTGTCCTTCCGGCTAAAATTCAAAGATTTTTTAGCCCAGAGGACTGGTGTCTATTCGCTCTACATGTCCTAGCCATCTAAAGCGACTGATGCCCAGTTTTCTAACTAGGTTGATGTTGTTGTAGATCCCGTATATTTCGTCAATGAACCTTCGTCCCTAAATTCGTCAATGCAATCAAACAGCAAACAAAAAACACTGTGGCGCTGGCAGCCCGATATGGGCCATGGCCTAGCTTCTTGACACTCATTTGTCAAGAAGCTCATGTTTTCATGAGCGGGGCTTATGGTTGATCGCCGAGTCCGAACGGCACTCCTTAGAAGCTTTTTCGTAGGCAGTTTTACTTTCGGGAGTTTGCCATTGCCCGCCGAAAGGATGATGGATTTAAAAAATACAAATACAAATACAAATACCCAGCCAGGAATCGAACCCAAACTCTCTGCGTGATAATCCAATGAGCTAACTATTGCGCCATCGCCATTGCCCAGGATCGAATATATTTCGAAGGACTTTGCTGAGATTTCTTCATAGAATCCATACTTCAATGTCATCCAATAGGACTAGGATGGTTCTTAGTTTTTCGCGTAAGAGCCTTACTATTCGATTGCCTTCTAAGCCTAAAAAAACAGCGATCGGCAAGAGAGATGTTTCGTTTATTTCTGCTGAGGTGCTGGTGGCAGAATTTCTGTAGCAGAGTCAAAGTAGACAAAGTCCCTTACTACATCGAAATTAAAGCTGCCGAGTGTGTACATTACGTCTGCCCCTTCTCGTGACAGCTAAACTAAGTTGTGTCCCCATTTAACGCTAACACATTTTGGGAGCATCCATAACAATACAAACGAACGCACCAGTGACACCTCGCTTTGTTCTTCCAATTATTTCGGTATTATCGGAGAAAGCTACTAGTTGTCCAGATGAAAGAGTATGTATGATGAAAGAGAATACAACGCGTCAAATTGTCTTAGAACTTTTTTGACATCAAAGCTATCAGTTAAGTCGGTACTGATGTTGACTGAGCTGCAAGCGTTGAGGAGACTTATAACTCTACAGTTGGCGTAGAGGGGGTCTTTCTAGGTGAGAACTGGACAAAGAATGCTGAGATTCCATTCACTTCTAGCGCCTCTCGTCCTTCGCTGCATCATCAGGGACTTTTTGGTGACAATCGGGTGAAACATATTACATCAGTTACGGTATTGGAGTTGTTGAGAGATTTCGAGATACAAGTTTGGCAAACAGTCTGGCAAAGTGGTGATCTAAATCAGTGTTAGCTACCTGGAAGACTGTGACCTCCAGAATACTGGGAAAAGGTCTTACGTGCTATAGTGATATTTTGTCACATGTGCATTTGAAAGTGTGGCCATAAAGCCTTGGATACCCTATGTCCTTAAATATTCGACCACCTTATGTTGGCCGTCTTTATAGTCTTTGCCTCGATAGTGTCTCTTACTGCGCAGAGGAGTGGTTTGATGTTAGCAACCTCACTATTGTCGAGCAGCCCTCTTTTTCTTGCAAGCTCGTCCTCTTGTTCATTTCCCTCTACATATACTGCAGTGTCTTGGCACCCAGCACAGTCTCACCCTGTTCTGAATGCAAAATGCTTTGAGCATTGTGCGACAGCCTCTGACTGTATAAGAGCTGATGTCGGTTGATTCCATTGCCTTAAGAGCGCCCTGCCTATCGATGTAAATAGCGAGATTTCTACCAGATTCCTATCTCATCTGCATCAGCTCAGCCGCCCTGAGGACAGCCAGAATCTCTGATTGGAAGACACTGCTTGTGTCCGGTAGCTTTATGGATACTCTTATTTCTGGGTCTTCCGAGAAGATACCGGAACCTGTTTCTTCTCTGTTTTCTAGCCATCTGTGTAGGGCGGTTTCTACTGATTTGCCTGTCATGTAAGCATGCTGTGACTCGGTCAAAAAACCATTAATGCATCTGTTCCTTATATGAATTTCTACTTAACTCTCTAGGGTTTTAAGCATAAATGATGACAGACTTATTGGTCTGAAATCTTTTGCTGTTATATGTCCCTGTTTGCCATCTTTGGGTATAAAAACCACGTTAACTTTCCTCCAAGCTATCGGAATGTATCCCTTTTTCAGACTGTGTCTAAGAATGGTGGTGGCGATAACGCGATGGTGAGCTCATTGGACTATCACGCAGAGGATCCGTGGTTCGATCCCGACATCACCAACAATTTTTCAGCGGGCAATGGCAAACTCCCGAAAGTAAAATTGCCTATGAAAATTTTTTTAAGGAGTGCCGTTCGGATTCGGCGATAAACCATAGGCCCCGCTCAGATGTGACAAAAATGACAACATGAGCAACACAAATGAATGTCAAGAAGCTAGGCCATACTGATCTGCCAGCGTCACAGTGTTTTTTTTTGTGTCTAAGAATTTTCATAATTTTTTGGATTGCTACCGCCGGTGCTTCCTGAAGCATAATCGGTAGAATACCATCTGAACCGGGAGGGTTAAATGTTTTAAAGGACTGAATTGCCCACCGTATTTTTTTCTATTAATAAGACCTATGTCCTCTTCGGAGACAGAGAGATTAATGTTCCCGGTGTGCCGTAGCGTGCGGGAATCAACTGATAGTGTGGTTGCAGGGAAATGGGTTTCCACCAATGATATCAAGACTTCTTGGCTAATTTTGGCCCACATTCCGTCATTTTTTATATTCCGCTATTATCACAGGTGATGGATTGGGTATCCAGATGTGTATTTATCACTTCTGTATACTTGACCCAATCAGCCTTGCTGGGATTCCTTTAAAAAACTACATGAAAACTACATACCCTATTCTGAAAATTCACTTAGCGTATCCATCTGTGATCCGACATCGAGGTTCCCAATCGCTTATGTTGTTGGGATCGCAACCCTCGTACTTTGCTACCTTACGCCATGCGTTGCGTAGCAGAGCCCTTGCCTTCTGATGTGCGTTTTTCGCACTCTTAGCAGTGGCGATAGAGGTTCCAGGAGGGAGGTGGATGAAGTCGAGATTTCGCCTTCACTCACCTCTAACTCTTCCTAGACAGGGATTGCTTCTTTTTTTTCCGTTTCACACGAGTGTGGCCGGAAATATAAGGACAGCCCAGGCAGTACCGCCATACCTGGGTAGGGCTTAGTGTAACAGGCCCGCGTCAAGGCATCTGAGACTAAGATTGAAAGAGTCTTGTTGTACCAACCTTGTACGGATTGGAACCATAGTATCCGATTTCTGTAGATCTTGTACTGGGTTTTAATCTAGTGTAGCTGTGGCATATTTATCCCTAGAGCAGGTGTAGATATGGATTGTGATTCTTAATTTGTTTCAGTTGTTGTTGCACCCAAAGATGACATATACATGATTGCTTGCTCTAACTGGGCTACTGTGGCTTAGTAACACCTATGTCCTGAATTGATACAATTGCTATACACAAAGAAACAACCATTTGATGCTGCCGAATGACAAGCAAAAGTTTAATTTTCTTCAGGGAAGTATTTTTTTTTCAAAGAGTTAGTCCTACTAGCCATGTAAACATCAACAATTTTGAAAGCGCAATTTCAAAGCCTTTATGTTTACTCAAGTAGGATTCAAAACAGAACTCCTCTCTGCACTTTTCTCAAACCCCTTTCGACAAAATGTAAAGAATAGAAAACAGGTTCAAAACTTCTCCACATTTACAATAACTACCATTCCAACTTTATTGTAAGAAAGATTCAAATTCAAATTCAAATCCATCTCCTTCCAATGGCATGAGCTGAGAGGAAATCCTCGTTATCCTTTCAGCTTTTGTGCTTTTCATTCAGTTTCGGTACAGCTTCGGAATACAAAATGTTCAAATTTACATTTCACTTTCACAAAGAAAAAGTGAAAATCATTATTTACACTTAGAAGAGCAGGGATATTGAAAAAGGATATCATACCTTACATACACATGTACGTGTATGTTCATACCAACCGAAAGGTACGAGTATGGTGAAGCAACCTTTTATTGGTGGAAAAAGTTCACGTCAAACTATCCACTTTACCTACTCCCTAGATGGGTTCTCAAACCCTTAGTCCTCCATATAAACGCCTTAGGGAGCTGGAACTTTGTTTCTGGTTAACCAGCAGCAAAGCCTCACATATGGAGTGGTTTTAATTTATTACCTTCTGGTCGGGAACATCACTAAATCATTGAGTGGTGTTGGTATTTCGGCAGCCGAAGAAATAGTCATTGTGTATGCATCCGTTAATAAGGATATCCCGGCCTAAATCGATGTCCTCTCTGAAGCCCAAACTTGAGGGGTAGCGCGAATGCGAATAGTTGAATAGGGTACGGCAAAGTTTCTCCTTTTCACTTTAGTCTCTTTGGAAGAAGTTTTTGTTTTTTTGTTTTTTAATTTATGGTGCTGTGCACAAAAAGCAAAGTGGCGATAAAATTTAATGAACGCTTTGGCTGATTTTCTGTTTTTTCTTTCTTTTTGTTCTGTACCCAACAGCTCTCTGTTTCAACGGGCTGTTAATGGATGAGAGAATTCTATTCACAAGAGGATTAGAGTTTTTTTTTTCTAACTATCAGGACCTGCTAAAAACGCGCTTAAATTGAAGGATATACAGAATGTGCATATTTAGTGTGAAAGTTTGCGGGTTCATTTTTTCTGATCACACATTGAAGACTTACGGATACGTATTCGCATAAGAGGCTTACGAAAGTTTTTAATGAAAAAAGTTATACGGAGCTCAGAGAAGGGAAGGGACAGTCATTAATTAAACTCAATCCACTGATTTGATTGATTGGCATTTTTTTCGGCGACCCAATGGGCTGAAAAATGTTTGCCCATAGTTTGCAAAAAGTTTTCATAAGATAGTAGAATTTCTTCTTTTACCAATATAGTCGGTGTAATGGACATTTTATTCAGAGATATAAACGAGGGGGTGGTAGATGGGCTCTATATACCAAGCATTGGTTATAACCTGCTATCTTAGAAGGTAGAGTTCGAATTTACCCTTTCAGAGGTGACACTAACCAGTAGACTCTAACTATGTGTAAGAAGAAATCGGTCCCTCACACATAAAAGGACCGATGTAGGACATGCACGATGATTTGTTCAATTTAGCAATTCGCGAACCTGTCGATTCGAAAAAACCACTCTTCAACTATGTACAGCGATTTCATATTACCTAATGTGTGCTTACAACTATTCTACTTGCGACAACCAAGATGTTGTTATTGCTAATATGTGTACCTTAAGGAAATCTTTAGAACAAAACCTAAAGAAATCTCGGGCTATTCCGCCATCTTCTTCTTATCCTTTTATTAACCCTTTCCTCGTTATACGAACTTATGCGTAACGAGTTTCCCATTTTTACTGCATCGCTGCTGCTCCGCTGATGGGGTTGGCTAATGTCACAGACCGCAGAACGCGTCTATATAATGCTCGGTCCTGGATCGCTTCAGTGGTTAGGCCCAGGTGTTGTTGTGCATTTGCCATCTGAGAAATCCAGGAATTCTTTTTCCGACATCGTTTTCTTACAGTTGGAGTGACCGTAGTTGATAGTGCCTTTTTAACCGGATTTTCCGCAGATCTTCTTTGAACGTGGCAATACCAGCTTATTCTATTCGCCTCAAGCTGTTCGGTTACCGAGTTCTTTATATGTAGACTTCCTCTTATACGCGTAGATCTAATACAATCGCGTTTAGTGACTCCACTAGACATAGTTAACATTTTTATTTCCGCTGCCGTCATTTTGTTTTTAAACGCTTCGTACATTGTCCAGCACTGTGAACCGTATATAAGAGCTGGTCTTACAACCGTGGTGTAGAGTTTCCCCTTTAATTTAAGTGGAAATTTTCGGTCGCAAAAGATTCCCGAATTTTCCCGCCATTTCATCCATCCCACACTCAGTCTGTGGTTTACGTCGTCGTCACATTTCGCTTCCATGTTAACGATTGATCCTTAGTACTTAAAGATAGTGCTTTTCGGAAGAACTATTCCGTCTAACATTATATCCGGAACAAGTCGCAATGGATGAGCAAATGGGCACGTCAAATGCTCCGTCTTCGAACGACTTATTTTAAACCCGTTTCTCTCTAGCGCATTTCTCCATGAATCTAAGGCGTTCTGTAAATCTTCGACGTTATCGCTAAGTATAACTGCGTCGTCAGCGAAGAGAATCGGCGTTACATTTGCTCCGCGCATGCAGTCTTTTAAAAGATAGTCGAATACTACGTTAAAGAGGAAAGGGCTAAGTACGCTTCCTTGATGCACTCCGACATTAACTGGAAATTCTCTCGTTAGTCCGGTAGAGCTTTTAACCGCAGTTTTCACGTTTCCGTTCATGTCTAACATACGTTTCCGGTACGTTTTGAGACCTCAACGCGGCCCATATGAGATCCCTAGGCACCCGATCGAATGGTTTCTCGAGGTCGATAAATACCATGTGTAAATCCTTAGACGAATCTCGGTGCTTTTCATTTATTATTCGTAGGCCTGGAGTAGCGTCCACCGTCGATCTTCCTTCAACAAATCCACACTGGCTATTATCGAGCTTTATTATTTGCCGAAGACGTTCGTTTAAGACTCTTTCGACGATTTTCATTGTGTGTGACATAAGCTTGATTGAACGGTAGTTGTTGCATTCTCGAGTGTCGCCTTTTCCTTTGTATAATGGAACCAAGAAGCTACTTCTCCATTGATTCGGCATAGGTTGTCCACATTCCCCCGCTTCATTTTTCCAATTGCTATACTTATTTCTTCGATTGAAAAGTCCGAAACTTCCTCCTCGAATAGACCAGCTGTTGGCACGATATCACGTGGAAACTGTTTGTTAAGCAACTTCTTGCAGTATTCAGGCCACCGGTCACAAATTTCCTTTTCATTTGTTAGTAAACGACCGTCTGCGTTTTTGATGTATTTCGGCGAGGTTATTTCCATTGAATTTTTTCTCCTCTGTGCAGCGAGCTTAAAAATATTTGCCATTTTAGTACTGTACGACGTTTGAACTTCTTGGACAGCTTGTCTGCTATCCGCCGATCGTGGGGATATTTGTTCCAACTCCTGGTACAGGTTTTCCGCTTCTGCCGCTCGAGTTCGAGCCAGGACTTTCTTTGCGATCTTTTTAAGATTCTCGTATTCAAGAGTCAGTCGAGCTTTTTCGATATCGTCGCTTCGATCGCATTTTGTCCACGCTTGGAATGCACTCTTCTTGTCGGCCACAGCTCGTTTGGTTTCGTCATTCCACCACCATGTTTCTTTGCCGGCGTGATGGGATTTCGATATAGTCCCCAGATGGGTTTTTGCGAGTGTTATGCATTCCGCGTGCATACTGTTCCAAATTTCTTGCGGGCTAAGTGAGTCTGCGATACCGTTTATATTGTGAAGTACTTCTTTAGCCAGTGCGATAAATCTTGCGCTTCGTTCCTTCGATAGATTATACCACCGGATTTTTGGCTTTCCAAACGATGCCCGTGTTTTCGGTGGTTCCGCTGTGAAAAATTCTGCAATGAGCAGACGGTGTTGGCTTACTAGCGATTCTCCAAGTATTACTTTACAGTCCTTAACACGGTTTCTCATAGACATTTTGCAGAGGTGATAATCTATTTGCGTTTCGTGGCCTCCGCTGCTATAGGTGATAAGATGTCGTTGATGTTTAATAAACATTGTATTTAAGATGGTTAAGCCGCTACAAGGATGTCTTCGCCAGCTGAATTTCTGGTTCCAAAGCCTTTACCGACGTGGCAGTCCTCATAATCAACATTTGTTTCTCCGACGTGGCCATTTAAATCTCCGCCTACGAAGAGCATCTCATGGATAGGTACCGATTGGTCGCATACGTTTTGTGGGGCGTACGCTCTAACAATGTTCCACGTTTCATTGTGTATGACGAGTTTAACACTCATCAAGCGGTCGCTTATTTTCGACATACCAACGATGTTGTTTAGAAGATCCGCTGCAACAACGATTCCAACACCGTTTCGTCCATTGACCGTTCCATGGTAGAACATCTTAAATGCCTTAGTTTTTAAATCTAGAATACGCGCTTTATTTCCTGTATTAAACCACTTCGTTTCCTGTACGCACAGGATTTGTAGAGTTCTGCGACGCATAATCGCTTCCAATTCTAAACTTTTTGAGGTCATCGATCCGAGGTTCCAACTTGCAAACCGAAGTTTAGAAAAATATTTTGGAAACTTCATTTTACCCGACCCCGGAATCCGTCGGGCTCTGACACAAGCACTTCTGCTTGCTCTGGGATCAGCCGAGTGCGTTGCAATCGTGGTGCCCAGCGGGGTAGTGATATTAATTGCGATCATTTCCATGAAGTGTATCTAAAGTTTGAGTGGTTTGACACTTGTATGCTCATTTCGAATTGATTGACTGTTCTTTTACCCCACCGGTAGTCTCCAGACGTGGGAACCCACTGATTGCATACAAACTTGTGGGAAAGTTTTAAGGTGTTAAAGTGTCACAGGCTCATTTTTGGTGTCATAGTTGCCTGTATATGATTGGTGTCCCATTTAGTCGTCTCTTACGACAAGCTGGGACGCACTGCAGCACTATTCTTTATCCTATGCCGCACGGGTCTCAGCTATTCCGCCATCATAATTAAATTTCGTCGGTTGCAGATAAAATCAGCGTACTTCGTTCTGCCAATGGCACATATCGGAAAATCAAAAAGCGCATTTGTTTACATCAACTTGGACTCCAGTCTGACAAGCTGATCTTTATCAACGAAAGCCTAACTGCGCAGAATATTGTCATTTTTCGGAAAGCTCACGAACTGACGAAGCTAAAACAGCTGTTTTCTGTTTTTACGCGAGGCGGACGAGTGAATGCACGTCAAACACCTAATGGACGAGCTTTTTTGTTTGACAGTATTCAACGCTTGGATTCTCTTGCTGCTGCCTTTACGAATGATGCTACATACATAAACTTCCTTTTGATTTCTCATTTTCACTTCTAATAACTTGTAAGTATTTTCTGTATTTGTATCTTATGCCTGTTAGCAATTTGAGTTTTTGCCATTTGTTCTGCGTTTCGTGCCTTCTTACGTTTGGTGCATGATTGTCTAATTTTCACTGATGGGAGATGTTAGAAACGTCTCGGGAAAATTGCTGAATTTAGAAGTCTGTTTTTTGGTTCAGATGTTGATGTAATCTGCGTTTCCGAAACATGGTTTGACCCGAATATTCCAGAAAACGTATGCCCCATGGCTGGATACAACAGCTGGATACTTCACCTCCCGGCAGCTTGTTTGAGAATTGCTTCATTGAGCTTTCGAGCGAAAGGAAAAAATGTTTACTCGGTGTTGTTTACAGACCTAAAAGTCACATCCATCTTTCGCCGCTCCACAGCTTTTTAGAAAATAATTCTTTCTCTTTTTGCAAAACAAAAAAGTTTGGCGATTTGAATTGAAAAATATGGAATTCCGAAAACTCGGTTTTTTTTAACTCAGTGCATGAAAACTTTAAATTTAGATCTCCTCAACTCATCTACACCGTCACATTTTACCAGATCAAGCAGTACCCTTCTTGATGCATTTTTTGCAAGCAATAGTCAAAATAGTTTTTACAGCCAAGTTTCTGCTCCCGCATTCTCGAAGCATGACCTGTTTTTTGCTTCATTTGTCTTTGGAATTAGTAAAAAAAACAATTTAGGCAGTCCTTTCGAGACTTTAGGAAACTTAGACCGGATTTGCTTGCACAGGGTGTTAACTGGCAGCCAATATTTTCAGAGGTTTTTCCTGACGTTCAAGTCGATTATTTTCAGGGTTTGGT
Source organism: Volucella inflata (assembly GCA_928272305.1). Taxonomy (NCBI): domain Eukaryota; kingdom Metazoa; phylum Arthropoda; class Insecta; order Diptera; family Syrphidae; genus Volucella; species Volucella inflata. Next base: position 149,443,605 of record OV743716.1, on the reverse strand, counting down.
AACTCAGCTGTTTGACTTTCAAGTTCCCTTAAAAACGAAGCTCGTAAGATATAAAAATAATCCGTGGTTTACATCAGAAACCCATAGGCTTTCTTTCGATGTTTTTGAACGTTTCAAGATTTTGAGAAAACCAGTTTGTACACAAATCAACCAGACAAAGCGCCATTTCTTTAGCAAGCATTTAAATCATCAACTTCCCAAAAAAAAACCAAAAAAATTTAAGAATCTGTGCCAATTTGGTATCTCTTCTAAAACAAACTCTATGATTGATAACATTGATCCAAACCAGTTAAATAGTGATTTTGTTAAAATACCATCGACCCCAAGTGCTAGTACTCTAAGTTTTTTATCACCACCACAGGGTTCATCTGAATTTAGTAGAATTGAACAAACTGATGTTGTGAAGGCCATTCTTAAAATAAAATCAAAAGCTGTTAGTCCCATTTTATAAAAACTATTGTGCCGTACATTCTTCCAGCGCTAACACACATTTTCAACAATAGGTATAGTGACGACATCATCGTTTCCAATATCTTGGAAAGCCGCAAAAGTAGTCCCAGTGCTTAAAAAGTAAGCAACCAGTAACTCGCCTGCGGAGTACCGACCCATTGCAATATTTCCGTATTTGTTAAAAGTCTTGGAAAAGTCTTTTCACCTACAAATATCTGCTCATCTGCAACGTAACAACTTGCTCTGTCCGCATCAATCTGGGTTTAGGCAATACCACAGCTACGGGCAGCGAGCGATGATGACCATTTCACTTTTCTGACGCTTCTAGACTTTTCCAAGGCATTTGACACAGTCAATCACGGACTTTTCGTTAATAAACTTTGCACGCCTTTGGATACTCTTCTTCCGCGGCAAACCTTATTCTTTCTTACCTCTCGGGTCACAAGCAAGCTGCTTTTTTAAACAACTGCTAACCTGCTTTTGCTGCAACTTCAGCGGGTGTCCCCAAAGGATCTATTTTGGGTCCACTACTCTTCATAATCTTTATAGACGACCTTCCAACAGTCATTCAAAATTCATCGGTGCACATATACGCAGATGATGTACATCTGTATGTTAGTAATGACCTCAGTTTGGTTGAGGATGCGACCTATAAACACAATGAAATTTGAAAGTTCTAACCTGGTCTGAAGAAAATTTCCTATTGCTTAATCCAAATAAAACCAAATACCTAGTCATAAGCAGAAATAATCTGAACACCACATGCTTCCCTAACATATATAGTATCTTGGGGATTCGCAAATAGATTTTGTCGATAAAGGAAAAGACTTAGGCGTTTGGTTCAGTACAACTTTGCATTGGGATGATCATATTCGAACTGTAATCGGGAAAATTTATGGATGCCTCAGAAATCGTTCCCATTCGCGCAGCTACATATACGCCATTGAACACTAGATTAATGTTGGCAAAGACGCTACCTGTTCCACTTATATCTTATAGTTGTGAAGTTTTTTGTTGCAACGGGGCACTTATTAATCGTAGTCTCCAGGTGGCATTCAACAATTTTACTCGTTACGTTTATGGACTTAAGCGTTTTGACCATGTTTCCGCCTACGCTAAAAATATTCTTGGTTGCTCACTAGACAAGTATCTGGACTTTTGTGCAGTCAAGTATTTGCACAAGATGATCTTAAGCACGAAACAGCCTCAATATTTATATGAAAAATTACACTTTTCACAATTACATCGCTCCTTGAGCTTGATTCTGCCCGTGTTACATACCTGGTCTCGCAACGCCAGTTTTTTGTGCATGCCATTCGCCTCTGGAATGCCCTCCGCCTAAGTGTCAGAAGGATCTATAACGCGAACAATTTTGGTGACATTCTCTTTCGGCACATTGCAGGTAACACATAAATACAGAAAATACCATTTTGAGTAAATTATTTGCATTTTAATTTTATGTTTTTTTTTCTTTTTCTCTTTCTTTCTATTGTAACATTTACTTACTTACTTTAGGAGGCGCTACAGTCCGGGGTGGACCTGGGCCTCAGTCAACAAGCTTCTCCAGGCAGCCCGGTCCCTGGCTAGCTGCCTCCAGTTTCGCACGCTAAGTTGGCTGAGGTCCTCTTCCACTTGCGTGCGCCACCTGAGTCTTGGCCTTCCTCTACTGCGCTGTCCCTCGGGGGCGGATTCGAAGACTTTTCGGACCGGAGCATTGGTGTCCATGCGCTCTACATGACCCAGCCATCTCAGTTGCCTTCTTAACCCAAAGATCTCAGCGCTGGTGTCGTTGTCTGTATTTATAGCGGAGCCTAGGTAGACAAAGTCCTTAACTACCTCAAAGTTATATCTGTTGAGGGTGACGTTCTGTCCGAGACGTCGGTGTTGGTTGTCCTTTTTGCTTGACAGCATATACTTGGTCTTGCCCTCATTGACCGCTAAACCCTTTTTTTTTTGACAGCGCATTGCCTTGTCTAAATCCTTTCTGGACATCAAAGGTCTCGGTGAGATTTTCACCGACCTTGATGGAGCAGCGTGCATTCTCCATCGTCATCCTGCACAGACGGACGAGTTTGGCAGGTATGCCGAAACTAAACATTGCTCTATATAACTCGTCTCTATAGATGCTGTCATACGCGGCCTTAAAATCGATGAATAGGTGGTAGGTATCGATCTGAAGCTCATGGGTCTTCTCCAAGATCTGCCGTAGTGTGAATATCTGGTCGATGTTGGACTTTCCCGGCCTGAAGCCACACTGATATGGACCTATCAGGTTGTTGACGAACGGCTTCAGGCGTTCACGCAATACGGCGGATAAGATCTTATATGCGATGTTAAGGAGACTGATGCCTCTGTAGTTGGCGCAGTTCAGAGGGTCTCCTTTCTTGAGAATAGGACAAACAATGCTGAGGTTCCATTCATCGGGCATACTTTCGTCCGACCATATTTTACAGATGAGTTGGTGTATGCTCCTTACCAAGTCATCGCCTGCCGCTTTGAAGAGCTCGGCAGTCAGGCCATCCGCTCCAGCAGCTTTGTTGGACTTAAGCTTCGATATGGCTATCTTCACTTCATCCAGGTCGGGTGGACGGAATTGTTGGTCATCATCGTCCAGGTTGAAAGGTTGATTCTGCCTGACAGCGGTATTTGGTCCGTCATCGCCGTTATACAGTCTGCAGAAATGATCTTTCCAAATCCTCAGCATCGACTGCGATTCTACTACGATGTTCCCTTGTTCATCTCTACAGGCTTCGGTTCGGGGTTTGTTTCCGCGGCATGTTATTTGTACCTTTTGGTAAAATTTCCGAACCTCATTCCTGGAGTAGCATCTCTCAATTTCCTCGATCGCGCGCTTCTCATGCTCTTTCTTCTTCCTCCTGAGAAGCCGGTGCTCGTCTCTCCTCTTCCGCTCATAGAGCTCATGAGCAGCTCTGGTCTTTCTAAGCAGCGCCGCGTTATATGCATCTTGCTAAGCTGCATGTGCTTGCCGGCATTCATCATCGAACCAGGGGTTTCGTTGTGGTGGACGAGTGAAACCCAGCACATCAGAAGCGGCATCTCTGATATAATATAGCATAGTAATGTTTATTTATTTTAAACTTCCACATACCATACCGCATTTATTACTTATAGATGATGTAAAGTCTACTAAAAATGCTGTTGAAATATTTAATAAACATAAACATAAACAAAAACAATCATCATCATCACCTCGCGGAACACTCTGAATTTCACCATACTTGTATCGGACGAGGCATTTCCTGTTGACCTCATGGACAAGTACAATCAAATGTGAAATATATGTATAAGGATGTGCGGCGGAGGAATATCCCTCAATATACGAGTAATCAACGGTGACGTCAACAGCCATGAGTTACATTTATATATTCGAAGCTCAAGCCAAAAGGGAATTTCGAAGACTCAGGTGGGATTTTGAGAAAATAAATGGATACTGGATTTGGAGATTGTTCGGCCAACAAGTTCTGAAACAACAACAAGCCTCGGATATAAATGTGTTGACGACTCTAATATGCAAAACAGAGACAACGAACTTCGTATCTGCGCATAAAAGGTTCAGACCCTTAACAGGCCAAGTGCAAGCCAACAAATAACAGAAGTCTTTGACCTCTCCTCCTCCTCTTACACTCAGATATCACTGTCATCCCAGAAGTGCGATGAATGGGCCAATTAAAAAGAGGATAAAAACTGTTACGGTGATTGCTGCAGAGTCATAGCGGCTTCGATGCGCGACCGAGCATCAAGGCAAAATCCACCAATAAAAGCCCAATATGCGCCCAAGTACTTTCTATGAGCTCCTTGACGTTAGGGCAGTAAGCAAGCATTGCTAACATGACACCACATTTGGAAACGGAATTAGGCATTTTGACTATGCGATCGGATTAAATATCACTTAAGCAAGCATAAGGGGACATGGTGGTCTCCGGATAATGGAACCCTAAATCCAAGTTTATCACATTGCGATAGATGTAGGTCATGCCGCCAGTGTTTTTGCTTTTCGAACCTCCCAACTTTAAATCGAATCACTACCTTGCTGCAGCTAGGGAATAAATGCGGATTTCTCAATCGCCACTACAAAGAAGAACTACTGTGAAAAGATATAACGTAGAAATGTTGCAATGGCAGGAGACGGCCAGAATCTTTAACAAACACATATCCCGAAATCTCTCAACAACTCCAATGAGAGCAGCATCATGTACTGGGAACAAGTGCCTACTCTGCCAGCTGTCACAACAGATATGTTGAGTTTTATCCGACAAACACACACGAAACGAAAAATGCGGACAAGCACACAAACAACTCGCCTACGAAGCAGCACTACATGGAAGATCGAGCAATGTCGGTAATCAATTGTTGTAAGATAGAAAGGCTTCTCCGAATGACATGGGAAGAACATAAGAAGCACGCGATCTGATCTCAGGTGTGTCTGCCTGGTGAATGGAATCTCAGACTCGTTTGCCTGATCTACAAGCATGGTGACTTCCTGAACTGTCCCAACTAGAGAGGTATAAGTCTTGTCCACAACCTGATTGTCCCCTTTCATTCACAAACCGAACAGAAAAGCCCACAATCGATCGATCAAATGTTCACAATCTGGCTGATCCTGTAAACGGAAGGATGAATTGCAACTCACTACCTTTTCATCTCATAGGAGCTGTATACTTGTATACCGATGTTTAGTTTAAGGACCACAGGTAGTCTAGTCCGTCTGTGCAGGATGATAATTGAGAACGCTTGGTGCTCCGTCAATAGTCTGTGAAAGTACTAGCGTACGCCAATAATATCGATATAATTGGGAGATCACCGTTGCTTTCGCTACCAAAATGAGATTCGCTGTAAATGAGGGCAAAACTAAGTATATGCTGTGAACACGGAGGGGCCATACAGGGACATCGATGAATTTAACATTACTTCACAGTGAACAAGTACAACTTTGAAGCATTTAGCAACTTTGTATGCCTTGGATCTGCTTTTGAAAGGCCATCTCCAGAATAACTTAGGAGACTCTATATAAGACGTTGATCCTCCAAGTCCGGCTTAATGACGCTGATGCATCGAAAGCGCATAAAGATATCCTCTATTGTTTTGAGAGAAAAGATCTTTACGATATATTTGGTCTCGTTTTAATTGACGGGCTTGAGAAGGTCAGAGTCCCTCAATGAACGACGGAGTTACAATGCAACAGGTGCAGACTTGTCTTAAGTGGATAAATTTGGAACTTGTAAGATCCATTTACTCTGACTACCACCGAAAGTATGAATTCTTTCCCATAGGATTAATCACAGTTAATATCTTGAAGTGTAGCGTTCTCGAACTAGCTTGGACGTCATAATAGTGCTCAGTGAAACTTAAGGTGCAGCTCGGCTGTCACTAAAAATGCAAAATCGCTCCCTTTACTATTTCTTCGGAGTCTATTTTGTTGGCATCGGGATTCTGCATATTTTCACATGGAAACAGACACAAGTTTTCCTAACGAGAAGCGATGTTGCTTTCCACAAGAAATCATAGCTACATCACTTATCGGTTCTTGAGCCATCTTTGAAGACATTCCTTTCCTGGCTACGATTCTGGTCGAAATCATTCTTGCGCACTGGGAAAGTCGCTTTAGTTTTGTTTCTCTTCAGAAAAACAGACAGCATGTCCATATTTTGCTCCCTATCAAGCCAGCCTTAAATTGCTCGACTATTAAGCCATTCAGTTGAGCAGTCAATATTGGAAATGAAAGCTTGTTTCTTTCAAGTTGAATGGCTCATATCACCTGTCAGCAAAATTTGGTACATCCTCGCTGTTTATCAATCTGTTTTTTCAATCTCAGCTACCAAACTTTCTTGCTTCAGATACTCTACAGGTTTCTGTTCTGGTTTTGTTTGTTTGACACGTACTTCATACAGCACGTCTTACACACAGTTGGTCGCTACTTATTCTGTTTTCTATTTCCACGGAGAAGCTGATGTACTCCTTTTCTCGAATGCCGCACTAGTCGCTCTTAAACCCATGGCTTCGTAGAGATGGTCAGCTAGAACGGAGCTTCTTCCCATGGTGAATTTCTTATGTTTTCTTCCTAAGATATACGTAGGTGTACCTTTCTGAGGTCAGAATTCGAAGGGTTATTTATATTCTTTTGTGAATACTGAAATAAGTAAACCATATGCCAGCTACAGCAATACTCCGTAAAGTCGCAATGTGGACAACGTCTTGTCTGATTTCGATTGTACTATTATAAATGTTTTCTTCCTTCTTTAGAGTTAAAATCATCTTAAGCCCTTTTAAGGTCATATTTTGAGCATTGCTCGTAGGAATGTTCTTTGGTAGAGTCCTATTTTTCTTCTATGGCGGCAAGAAAACATATCAGGCCAACGTTATTGAATTAACTTGTTCGCTCTTTAGTATATTGTTTCGAAAATATGTCGCCAATTGATCATCCACACTCAGATCTGCCGGCCACCAGTGGTTAGAACTACATTATAGGTTCCGGAATTTAAGCTGGCAGCATATTTAAGGTTCCTGGCTGAGGGTGGGTATAAGACTTTGTTATTCCTTCCCGACTTGTGAACCAGTTTTTTCCGTAAAGCCGATTATGATCTGACCAGACTTAAGTTGAAATAATCCGAATAAATACTGTTATTTTAAGAATTTATTTAATTAAAAGAATGTGAGCATCTTTTTGCACTAGACTATTGCCATAATTGGAGGCCCCGAACTGTTAAGCTGTGCTTTTCATTCTTTCCAAAACCTTTGAACAAATTCAGGGTTTTGCTTGGTGAAGTTTTTCGCAATGTTCGGATTTTCCTTCATGGCATTACACATTGCCTCGAACTGCAACTGTGTAGTTTGTTTTCTAAAAATAAAAGTATGTAGGTCAACTTACTTTCTGTTGCACCAAATCGTCTTTCTTCCTCGAAATGCGCAACCAATTTGATTCGGATTGAAAACGTCACGAAATGTATGGAGTGCGGATGGGTTGCGTTTTCCATAATATCATTTTTTTTGCACTACTTTACCGACATCTCTTCACTTTCTCGATTGCGTTTTCAATAATAAGAAATCAAACGGATGCGAAAATATTCCCTCCGCAGTCAATCCGCCGTTTTCTATAATCCGCATGAATACACGATTGTAAATAGTCGATGCCATAATATTGCCTGCGTTCTAAATCCACAGTCCACACCCAATGCTGCTGTTAGGTAGTATATCTTAGCAAATCAAGCTATCTGTGTTGTGTCACCTGCTTCTGACGTTTTTGCAGTTTCTGCTGTTGCTTTACTTAGCCTTTCTATTCTTTTGCAGAATTGTTGTAAAACTACATATTGCCATCAATTCCCCTCTGACTGGAATATGTGATGGAGGATTAGTGACGGTTCGGTCAGAGTAGTTTTCCATGCTCCGTATTTTCATCTTCTTTGGGCATTCGGGGTAAGATGGAGAGCTTTCGCGCCCAAAACGGTGAAGAGAGTTGCGATAACCACTGTTGCCAGACAATAACTGCATGAGGCTATAGTTGCATTCTCTATGTTTACATTCCACACAGTCATAGATTGTCGGCATAACTTTGTACGTCTATCTGGCTTTCTATGTACAGCGAGCTGGTCACATAGCTTTTGACGTTGTCTTTTCTTCAACTTTGATCCTCTTGATTCCATTGTCATCGTGCTGGCTTAAGGCTCTTCTGTTACATATCCTTAACATTTCTTCTGCAAGTAAGTAGGCGGGAACCATTTCAGGTTTGACAAAGGCGGCACGTTCTTACCATGCAGAGTGTTTATTTTGACGATAGTTTCCTTTTGGTCTCCGTCGTTCTCAGTGCCTGCGCCCAGACAGAATAGGGCGCCATATAATAGAACTGATGTGACAACTCTGAAGAGTAGAATTTATTTTGCGTATCCAGTTCCATCAAAATATATATTGATACTATAGATAATGCGCGAAAGAGCGCCACGTGTGTTTCTAACCATAATCTGTTGCCCAGCATTACTCAAAGATATTTAAGCGCTTTATTGGAACTGATTATTTGGTTACCAACCTGGAATTTGGCGAACTCTACAGTTTTGAACTGGTTATGAGGACAGCTTCTATTTTATGATCGACTAGTTCTAGGCTGGCTGCTGCTGAGCAATCCTTGGATTCTTGGAATCTTGTGGAACCCCGGCAATGTTGTCGTAGTGTTTTATTTGTGTTATATCTCAACTTATTATTTCTGTCATTGAAATAGTTCGTCACTACACGCAGCAAGTAATACGGCGTATCCATCCTCGCAAGTGTAATAAAGCGTGTCTAATTGTGTTCGGATACACATTTGGTAGAGAAAATAAAACACAAATCGCACTGATTAATTATTTTATTTTGTTTAAAGTGGACTGTATTTATAAGCTATTGCTCAACGAAAGAAGGATCCGCACTGATCGCTTGTCTGCTCTTCGATGGATATATATAGACGACGATGTTACCCTCGACGAAAGAGTCCCTGATGCTACACTGCTCGGTCGCAACCACCGTTATTCGAACGACGATATTTTCCATCGTCAGAGATGTTGTTGTCGAAGTGATCGTACATGTTGCATTGTTCGGTCGCAGATCCCGTTGTCGTCGTCTCGTCCGATGTGCATTCACGAGTGGTGAACGAATAGTTGAACGTTACCGGATATTCTCCTTTGTGTGCTCTTCGATGCGCCTCGTGAAGCGGTATTCTGGCTTGTCAGTTGATGTGCTGATTGTATCCCTTGTGATTGGGTTGCTTTGTGTGTGGTGTCATGTGTGCTGGCTCGGCACACATTTAGGGTTGATGATGGCTTGTCGCGCCGCTCAAGGATACCGCTGGTTTCGTTTATTTTGCTACCGCGCTGTTAGCTTGGCATAGGGATGCTCTATCATTGGTATGCAGTGTTGCCGGCATATGTTTTGAACAAATTGATTTTAATTTTTTAGATTGGTACTTTCTTAAGTTTCTCTCATACAACCTCTTGGTTTTATACAACAGATCCTTATCTATTGATTTCATTAGTGAAATGAAGTGGAATCAAAGGAGCCAAAGTGGTAAGGATGCAAGCATCTGATTTGCTTCACTATGAGTGTATTCTAAAATAATTTCTTTGTCGATGGCACAGTGACAGGAATCCTAGACTCAGTAAGCTCGTTCTATATCTTTTAAATGAAAGCCCTTAACATTCGAACCTATTGTATCGAAGGCTAACTTGTGGCTAACACTTAAAACGACCTGCAATAGACATGAAATCTGATCGGAATGGCAGCTTATCTACCTATATTTTGGAACCGTTTTTACTCTAACTAGCTTACATAGATTGATATCATCGAACATAAGGCTCCATTTATACGAAAATAGAGGACATTCTCAATTTATGCTACGGTTTCTATATAACTTGACCAAAATACCTATATATCTGCCTAAAATGACCATTTACATGTTAATTCCACCAACACCAACATCAATTTATTGATTTTACTTTCTCTCTAATTATTTTCGAAAACGGTTGTAATAAATAGAAAAATACAAACAGACTCGCCAACACAATAGGTAATTTACACTCCCACGTATTCAAAAACAATCTGCTGTATCACTTGTTCTATTCTCAAGTACCAACTCTCGTAATGCAGGACGATTCAAAAGGGATGGAGAGAAAAAAGTCAAATTGAATGCTAATGCTATTGCAGAGCCGTGAAACTGGTGCAACTGCACTTCTACGGTTACAATTAAATACGCCATTGTATGCGAGGAAATTAAAATTCAATGCCACGCACACTCGTACTCGTTCCTGCGCGCGGAAGAGCTCTACTTATGTTATACTCGCGGTCCAAACTTTATCATTAAGATTACATAATAAAATAATACACATACGGGTTTATATGGATGTATCTATGCAAAAAAGGAAAAGAAAACAAATGAACAGGAACATGTTTTCATGTATCTTTTATACGAGTAAGTGCTACGTGCAGATGCAGTGAATTGATTTCATCGTTGTGTCGAGATGTTTATCTTTTGAGAGTTGAGAGTATTCCGCGAACGGTGTTTTGTGCTCCAACATCGAACACTTTTTTATGTTGTTAATTGTGGAGCGGAACATAAATAAGGCACAAGTAGCTAATGGAATTACATAATTGATGTGAAGGCTGGGAAGGCTCAAAGTTGAAGTATATAACCTCCCACTCATGTATCACTTTGCTACTCGTACTTGGACTATGTAAATTTTGAATTTCGAAGGAGGAAATCAAAGTGGAGTCGTTTTTCAAGAGAATCGGATAAGGTTATACCACGAGGGGTGAATTTCAAAAGTCGGAGGCACCTACATATTAAAAATCTAGGAAGATCACAATGTTTGAAGAAAAGGTCTTTTTCAACTCCCATTGCCTAATTGTGAAAAGGGTGTCACACTTTTCTGCTTAAATAGAACACAAAGAACTCAATCTGATGATGACCCATTGAATTAGTGCGACGAGTATTTCATGCCATTTCATGCCTGAAATGTGTTGCAGGCATATGTACTTAAAGTGGCGCTACAGCCCAGAGTGGATCTGGGCCAACAAGAGGTTCCAGCCAGCTCGATCTTTCACCAGCTGGATTCAGTTTTCACCTGAATCTCGGTTTTCATCTATTGCACTGTACAACGGGGGCGGAAGCGGATACTCCTCAGAGCAGAGCGTTGGTGTCTACCCCCTCTACATGACCCAACCATCTCAGTCGTTGGACCTTCACTCTTTTGGTTAAGTCGATGTCGCTGTACATCGGTCAGGTCATTGAAGAGAAGATCCAAAAATGGGTCTTCGTCCTTACTTCATCCTTATCGTTACTGTAAAAACATGCCATACCCGAAATCGCGGTTCTGTCGTGGTATCACAGATCCAGAAATCCGCATCCTCGATTTGGGTAGGAAGAAGGCTACGGTCGAAGACTTCCCGCAATATGTGCACTTTGTGTCGGACGAATATGAACAGCTTAGCAGTGAAGCCCTTGAAGCTGGACGTATTTGTTGCAACAAGGACTTTGTGAAGCACTGCGGCATGGATCAATTCCATATCCGTATGCGCCTGCATCCATTTCAAGTTATTCGCATCAACAGAGTTGATAGGCTTCAAAGTGGAACGAAAGGTGCTTTTGGTAAAAAATAAGTTACAGTAGCTCGTGGGCTCATTGGACAGCCAATTTTATCGATACGCTGCAGAGACGTACGAGTAGTGCATTTTAAAGAACATACACTGATACATAGATGCATCCATAACACAAGGGTAGATAATACCACATGTCGGTTGATAAAAAGTATGCTCGAGAACAGAAGTATCCAATCCAGACTCGGCAGCAATAAACTCAGCATCAGGATGCCCCCAACGTGGAGTACTTTTTACACTTTTATGGTCCATTGTGGTAAATGAGTTACTGGGGCAGATTTGAAGAAACCATCTCGGATCGCCTCCAGAGAGCACTTAACCAAGTCACTAACTGGTGCAAAAAGGTTGCGTTCACAAAGAGAAGAAAGCTTGAAAAACTAAGAAACCCCACATTCACGGGCGAAGCAATTGAGTTCTCAAAAGAAGTCAAATTCTTGGGAGTAACCCTTGATGAAAAGCTCACCTAGAATACTCACCTCTCCAAGACAATAGACAAAGCCAGGGCCTCACTATGGACCAGCAAAAGTCTAGCCGGCAAAAACTGGGGTCTAAATCACAAAATGATGCTGTGGATGTACACTGTTACTTATGCAGCACCTGTGTGGTCATAAAACAAAACAAAAGTCCGCACAAGCAAAGCTCAACAAACTACAAAGACTAGCTTGTATTAGCACTACCGGTGGTATGAGAACAACTCCTACCGCAGCGCTGGAAGTCATTATCAACCTCCCACCCATTCATCTCCACATAATGAAAGAAGCCATAGCAAGTGCCTATATGCTCATCACTGAAGAGAATCTAATTCCAAGATAGTTCACCCAGAGCTAATTAAAAAAATGAAGCACAACGAACTGCTTGGGATTACTTTATTACTTTTACAGGCAGATGTCTACCAAAGTACAACTTCACTCACAACTTCAAAGTCAACTTGCCGGACCGTAGCAACTGGGAAGAAAACAACCCACATTTGTCAGAGACTCCCTCGTAGGAGTTGGAGCCGGAGTATCTGGACCCAGTACAGGAACTTCTCTATACGCAAGCTTAGAAATAAGCAACTCCGTTTTTCCAACCGAGATTCATGCAATAGAGCTATATATCCGAAAGAATCTAGACAGACGAACCATAAATAAGAACATCTACATACTCTCAGATAGCATGGCGGCACTGCTTGCAATCAAGGCACATGAAATCAGATCCAAGCAAGTATGGGAATGCGTTCAGCTACTGGTAACGAGTCCCTCTCATTTGGGTGCCAGGACACAGCGGCTACGGCCGAAAGGAGGAAGTGATGAATTAGTCAGAAAAGGATCCGCGTCACAATTAGTGATACCCAGGCCATTCTGTGGCCTACCCACTGGCACTACAAAAAACAGTATCAAAAAATGGCTCACCAAAACAGCACATCATTACTGGATAAATACTGAAGGTAACAGACAAGCCAAACTCCTAAACATAAACAGAAGTCAGATTCGGATGGTCACGGGCTTTCTGACCGGACACTGTCGAGTCAAGAAACATTTAATGGTCATGGGAATAGCACAAGACTATATTCGCAGATTGTGCAACGAAGACGAAGAGTCAGCAGAACTTATAGATACTATGCGACTGCAGCTGTATAATCAGAATACGCCAACGATACTCAGATAGATTCTACCTCGAAGCAGAAGACATTTCTCTCAGTTCCCCCAAAGATCTGTCGGCATTTATTGTCAAATCTGGCATGGCATCATGGTTGAACTTTAATTATGAGCTAATCACAATGGGTCCAATTGAGGCCGCAGTGAGAAGGGCTTCTTTTCCACCTCTTACGTAATCTAGGTATCTAGGTAGAGGGCCTTCTTTCTTGGAGTTTTATTCGTCGGGCAAACTAACGTCCGACTTTATCTTATAGATGAGCTCGGTCTATTCTAGAAGGTCATCGCATTTTTCTAACTCGTCTTTGATGCCCTTTTCCCCATCTTCTGTGGGAGTATGAGCGCAAATCAGGCTTACATTTACAAATTTGGCATTGTTGCAGTTTGATATAGTCGAAGAAGACGTCGTATCTTTTCATCCGTTCTTGCTTACCGGACTTCTTGATCCTAATTAATAGCAGTCTCGGGAAAATTTGTAATTCGTTGTCCTTAAGTCATCTGTTGGAGTCATGTACACTTAAATACAAATTCAAACGCGTTTGAGTACATGTTGCGCTACTGTTCGTAACTGCCTACACCACGGTGGTGGAAAATTTATGAAGTGTAAAGCGTGACAAGTATAGGATGTTCACATTAGCCCCAATGTAGATTTCATGAAATCACATTTCAAATCCATTAACCCAGTTTTCGAACGAACGAAGGCAGCTGGAAAAGGTATGGCGTATACGTAATTATTTTGTTGGTGAATATTGACAATAATAATACGAAAACGGTGGGCTCAAATACATACACATAAGCAGTTATGTATCTGTATGATATATCCAGGGGGATTCTGTTCTGTTAAGAAGATTGTAAAGTTTCAGCTCGACGATGGCTTCTGTTCTACACTGTTAATGAGTACTTGGAGCGAAGTGAAATGTGTTTCATGACACTGACTGTGGCATATAAAAAAGTAGAAAAAAACAACATTTGGTGTTTGGCAGTCGTAACCGTAATTGGTGTTTGCAGATATTTACCACTTGTATATAATAAATGAAGCTCGATGCTTTGCGGCAATGATTAATTGCAATTTATACACTGAATTGCGCATTGAAAATGACTGTGTGGGCCAATAAATTGCACAAAATTGCCACTTGGACCAACAACATGGCAACCACAATTTGGTTTTTGTATCATTTAATTTGATTTCATTAATTATACTCGTGAAGTTAATGGAAATCACCACATTTTTGTTAAGCTCACCGAATGGAGGATTAGTTTTTTACATCACCAATGTAACCAGTCCCTGAAAGAGAGAATTTCTGATAGCGTTTTCGATGAAAGATTCATCTGTTTTCGGTGAAATTCCCAGAAGATTATTTTATTTGAGTCACATAAGTAGATTGCGTTCCGTTTCTACTAATGACTGCTACCTAAGGTGAGGTTTTCTTTTACTATGTTGTCCGTTTGGGATGATATCGAAGATTCTTCGGGCAGGAACGTCAGTCATCTCAGTCATCCCAAGCGACTGATCCACAATTTTCGGACAATTTCTGAAGTCTCTGAAGTAATTTCCATTGCAGCCGACCAAGGATTTCTTTATTTAACTTTTCTAAAGTTTATGATGACCCTAGAGTGGAGATTCAATTTTGATTTTCGGATAGTCGCCTGCAACAAAAGCCATGATGGTGACATGAACGATGTTGTACTTCGTTAATAATTGCCATGGACCGAACTTTATTAATCAATGAAATTTTATATTGATTTCATAATAAATGTGTGTTTAACTTAATGAAATTTTCGACACTAGCTGCTGGCTCACCCTTTATAACAGGAGGGTTCAGTGGTTCTCAACTCAAAAATCCCAAATTGACCCCGAGATGCGAAGTTGGCAGTGGCGATATATAAAAAAAAAAAATAACTTGGTAAGGGCGATCAAAGACAGCAAACTGAGTTGTTGGAAAGGTCTTATTGCCAAAGTAGATACAGGCACATGAAGCTAGAAATATCGTCTTACTCTCCGAAAGATGTGGTCTCTACCTTATTTTTGGATGATTCAGAACAGAAAAGGGCAGACATCATAACGGACAAAGTCCCACTCTTCATACTCTTAAGAACTGAGAGGATGGCAACAATACGCATAACGAGCAGGCTTGAACAAAAGTTTGAGTTGGCATCTTGGTTACTCTAGACGCCATGAACTTATTTAATATGGACCGACATGCGGCAAAAATGATGATAGATAGCTGTTGTATACTCGTATCTAGAATTGAGTACTTCGACACGAGTACGACACGACATATGGATGAAGAGAGAAACAGTTGACGTCGGAAGTAGCCCAGTCGCCAACTTTATTTTGTTGTACAGCGCTAAGGTGTTGGCGGATGCGCTGTCGAGATGGATTTTTGAAAGCGACTTACTTCGGTACAACCCTTGGGGTTCCTTCGAATTGCGTGTGCTCTCTGCTTTCCGCAGCAGTCGTTATGGTGATCACGAGAATCGTACCTGTCATGTTACTAACATGAACATAGAGAACAATTTCTGCCCCAACACAAGACAGCGAAAGTAGAAGTAGATCATTGGCGTGCTGGCAGCAGGAATGGGGTGACGAGGTTGTGGGCAGGTGCACACTCCGCCTCATATCGGTACTGAACCCGTGGTTGGAGGGAAGTCATTGTAAACTGAACTGTTTTATTACCCAGCTTCGGGCAGTTCAATGTATGACTGCACGGCATGGCGGTAAAATCATGAGCCAGGTCAGACTTTTGCCCTGAGGTAGGGGATACCTCCGAGCACACTTTTTTTCATTTGCGCAAGGTGAAATCAGCAAAAACAGGTGTAAAATGACCTGCTGAGCCTGATTATCATTTCTGAAAATATCATTTACAAGATATTGAGCTGCGAGTATGCATGGAGGAGTGTGGGGAACTACGCTCAGTCGGTAATCCCTTCTCTACATCTATAAAAGAGAACACATGTTCCTGTTTGTCCCCGAGAAGGGAGTAGGTATGTAATGATACCTCAACAATATATATATCAATCGATTTGTCGTAAATAACGGTATTACATAGGATGATAGTATCATTAGTCCGTTATTGGGCCTTTAAACCCATTCCATATGATTTTTTAACTGAAAAAACGCATGTTTACGTAAATAACAAATATGCGTAGGTCATTGCAATCAACAGCCCACCAGTGGAGTGCGAGCATATCCATGTTTATCAAACAATCTTTTTTTCTGCTCTCTTCTTTCTTTGGACTATTGTAGGTTTCTTATGCAATTATTTGTCTTATAAAGGGTGTCTCATAATTCACGCAAAATTCAAATTTTGCGCCATTAAATAGTACAGTGATAAAAACCGACAAAAAGATAACAATGTGACAGCTGACATTCCGGGGTTAGTAAAAATAGAGCACTAACATTTACGAAAGAACAACGCATTTTAATTGTTGAGCAATATTTTAAAAATAATGAAGTGCAACAGCTCATTTTCATCTTGATGGCTTCGATAATCGTCAAATTAGTCGCACTTGGGGTTCAGAAAACCCACGAGTAATTGTTGAGAAACAAATGCATCCATAACGCGTGACTGTTTGGTGCCCGGATTTTGGACTGGAGGCATTAAAGGACCATTCTTCTTCGAAAATGCGGCTGGTCAGGTTGTGTTCGTTATCGTGGCATGATAATGCAGTTTTTAATGCCTAATTTACAAAAATTGTGTCTGAAATTGGCCCGTTTGTAGGCGGGTTGCCAAATGACCATCCGCCGATATGGTTAGTAAACAAAATTAGGCCGGATAAAAAGCTTTCAACGGAAACAAGGGACTCCATTTGAAGGTTTCCCTGGAGTTAAAAAAAAATGATGGTCTTGGGAGGGTCTATGTAGTTCATCTCAAGAATGTCTTCACTTGAGAATCCTACTTCAAATTCTAAAGGGCCCATCATAATGGGTTTCCCAATAAGGACTTGACAACTTTTTTTTTAAATAAAACGCAAACCATTTGAGATATTTCAAAAACCTGGTCACACATTTCGGCCGAAACGGCCGCGTTAAATGCTGGCTCTGAGCTCTTCCAACGTCGTCGGCTTATTGGCATAAACCAATGACTTAACGTAGCCCCACAGAAAATAGTCAAGCGGCGTTAAATCGCACGAAGGAGGCGGCCAATCGATTGGCTCATTTCTTGAGATAACACGCTCATCATACTTACTCGATTGTAACGTGTGCTGTGTGGCTTGTGGCACCATCCTGTTGAAACCACATGTCGTCCAAGTCTATATCTTCCTATTCGGGCCAAAAATAATCAGTGACTATGCCCAATTCTTGAGAACGCCGTGGAATTGACTACGGACGCCTGGACGGCAGTGATATTTTCGACACTTCGACCAACCCGTTGTCTCACTGACACGGTAACATCACACAACGAATATGTAGACTCAAATTTTTGCACTAAACTTGTTATTGCCTGTCTGCTAGGGCGAGAATAACGACCGAATATTGGAATTAACGCTCTTAAAGTTGCAGTCACCGACTCCGAATTTCGGTAGAAAATTTTTTATAATTTGCAGACGTTGCTCGTTCGTGTACTTTACCATGATGAAAATGTTGAGTTTACTGAATAAATTGACAGTGACAGTTTGATTAAATTCAAAGTTGTCAGTTCCCTATTAGAAAACTCGACACAAGGAGTAATTAATAATACCTGTAAAGCAGCATGCAAAGCGATGGGTCCCTTGGAAGACGACTCGTATTGGGACAACACATTAACGGAAGCTACTATTTGCAGTTCATCGAGGTCATTCTGGTATTTGTTTGCCAAGTGACCGAAATTGTATCTTTCTGGAACAAGTGTAGGCAAAATATCCGAAGATATAGTGAATCGACGACGGCGAGAGTTAATGTCAGATTATCAATATGATCAAATTTTTTTTGATGAACCGTTGCTAGAATTGAATACGGTAGTTGAAGAACTTTCAGGTAAATCCATTTCAGATTTTGGACTGGCGATGTCTACCAATAAAACTAGCTCTGAATTAACTGGAGATGCAGGAAAGCCATATCTTAACAACTTGCTTCTTCGAAAATTAAGATCTACTCGCAAAATTGCATTAGCTGTCCTATCATCCGGAATTGCAGCTACACTTTTGCAAGGGGGCTGAACTACTCATACAACATTCCAACTTCCGCTAAAAATTGCTATTGAGGACACTAGCGCTGTTTGCAGCATTTCAAAACAAAGTAGTACTGGCAAATTAATATGTGACTGCTCATTAATAATTTGGGACGAAGCTACCACGTCGAACAAGTTTTCAATTTGCGCAGTACGGAATCACCCATGGTTGGATGCAAAATATTGTTCTCTGGTAACTTTTGGCAAATCTTACAAGTAGCAAGAGGGACACGTGCTGATGAAATCAATGCTTCATTGAATGGATCTTTTTTTCTGGCCATGTGTGAAAAGATTAGAACTCAAAACAAGTATGAAAGTGTCATTGTCAGTACACGAAAACCCGGATTTTTCAGAGTTGTTCATGTTAAAAATTAACATACATGCGCAAATATATAGGTACTACTCTGTAGACACCCTACTGGACAAGGAAGAGGCTGTACATATCCCAACAGAATTTCTTAATTGCTTGCAGCCTTCTGGATTGCACCCACCAAAAATTGGTCTTAAAAGAAGAATGTCCTCTTATTTTATTACGAAACCTTAATCCCCCGCATCACACAACAAAATTTGTTCGTATTGTGTAACTAAAAGTCAGCCGCAAACATTGTTTATAAAAAAATTCTATATCCAAAGTCAGGACTTTACATTCTTCACGTCTTTTGTTTTCTAAATTACACCCGTGCGAAGCCGGGGCGGTTCGCTTGTAACTGATAAAAGTGGAGAGGGGCTCGTTCTTCCCTACTAGAAGATTTGATGAATGGTGTACCCCGATGGTGCTTGCGGTGGGTGGTTTTCAGGCTAAGAGGCGAGCTTCCTAGTTGTTGTCGCGGGGCTTTAAAAACCCGAACGGTGGGTCTACCCAAAGGTAATTTTAACGCGGTTCCAGGGTGGATTAGAGCAATGCGACAGGAGCAGGAATTTTAGTGAGTATCAGATTTGGTTCGAACTATCGTATGTCTGTCGGGTATCCTAAATACGTTCGAGATACCTGATATTTTAGACAGGATGTGCCGTCACCTGCAGGATTCATTAACACTGGTAATATAATACAATACTTCGCAGAAACTACGTCAGAATCTACAAACCTTTGAACTTATTTGATGTTGGTGTTCCAATCTAGTTGATAAAGCAGAGTCAAAGTCGTTCCCTTTTCTGCAGAAGGGCACTTAGCCTCTTAAGGCAAGGTCCAGTTTGTTCTTTAGTACATCAAGCTGCAGATGGGCATATGGATTTCCGCCAGTTCTTCCTGTTTATCCACCAATAGTACCATTGTCTATTTAACCTGCTGCATAGTAAGTTTTGGGTGGTTAGAATTAGGCCGTTCATCCGACAATTTCAAGTATCGAATTAGAGTGATTATTGAATACAGGACAATGTCACAATTTATTTGGGTTTTAGACTCGTATCTCAGATTAGTATTCGTATCACCCTACAAGACCTGTTGTGCGTTTGAAAATCAGATCAATACGAATTGTGTCTTATTGCGTGTGACCTCATTAAGCAGCTTGCTAAATTTCCTGGATGGTGTGCAACTATGAAGAGAGAAAGAGTGATTTAATTCGAATCTGACAAGCGCCATCTGAGTATACCACCTTGATCAAAAAGTTCAAAAACTCAAAGTACAAGTTTATTCCACTAAATCTATATTGTCCCCTTCAAAATAATCCCCATCGACTGCAACACACTTATGCCAGCGCTTGATCCAATCGTCGAAACATTTTTTATTTTCGGTTTTCGGTATGTCCATCAGTGCTTCCTGCGATTTTTCCATTACTTCCTCTCGGCTGCTGAAACGTTTTCCCCGTCGTGGTTTTTTTTAACTCAATTGAACAGAAAAAAGTCACAGGGAGCCAAATCAGGTGAATTCGGGGCCTGTTGGATGGTATTTGTTGCATTTTTCGTCAAAAAATTAAGAATAATAATGGCACTGTGCGACGGTGCGTTATCATGGTGCAAAATCTACGAGTTTTCTGCCCACAATTCTGGTCGCAACGTCTCATAACGCCCAAATAATACGAGTACTCTTTGTTTTTTGTCTGGGCTTCTGGTAAAAATTCATGATGCACTACACTGTTGTAATGAAAACCGTGAGCATTGCCTTCTTTTTTGACTGAAACGACCTGTTTTTTTGGTCTCGCCTCATTTGGTGAACGCCATTCACTTGCCTGATGTCTGGATTGCGTGTCGTACTCATAAACCCACGTCTCGTCTCCAGTAATGATCCTTTTGATGAATGTGGGATCGGGTTCAGCCTCGCAAATCATCTCTTTTGCGACGTCAACACGGTTTCTTTTTTGCATGAAATTAAAGTCTTTTGGCACCAACTTTATTGCTACACGACGGAAACCCAAATCAAAAAAAAAAAAACACTGTGGCGCTGGCAGTCCGGTATGGGCCATGGCCTAGCTTCTTGACACTCATTTGTGTTGCTCATGTTGTTATTTTTGTCACATCTGAGCGGGGCCTACGGTTTATCGCCGAGTCCGAACGGCACTCTTTAGAAGCTTTTTCGTAGGCAATTTTACTTTCGGGAGTTTGCCATTGCCCGCCGAAAGGGGATGGCGATTTTGAGAAATTGTTGGTGACCCAGCCAGGAATCGAACCTAGACTCTCTGCGTGATAGTCCAATGAGCTAACTATCGCGCCATCGCCATCGCCTGGGGAAACCCAAATCATAAACCAAAATATCTCGGACGCGTCCTTAGGCAATGTTCAAGTCCTCCGCTATCTCTCTGTGGTTATTGACCAACATTTCTTTTACTTGATCAATGTTTTCGTCGGTTTTAAATCTCGATGGTCTGCCACTGCGTTCATCATCTTCGATTGACTCGCGACCACTTTTGAACCGCTCCTGCAACTGGTAAACGACCGTTTTCTTTAGAGAATTGTGTCCGAAACACTTTTCCAACTATCCTAACTTTCGCGCACCATTAAATCCATTTTTTACGCAAAATTTCATACAAGTTCGTTGTTGTAAATTTAAATCCATTTCTAAAATTGTAAAAAATCGCCAACACACAGGGAGATAGATGTAAGAGTAAGGCTACGTAACTTTTGCAAGATTTAGAGGGAATATGTATCAACAACAGATGATAGATGACAGGGAGCGCCACACGAACTTTTTGATCAAGGTGGTATGATAGTAATCTATTCCGTCGGTGTAAGACACAATTGACAGATGTGCTAACTATAATCTGTTTAGTTACATAGGATTAATCTGGACCAAGCTGTTTCTCTTGTTGTTTATCTACAAAGTATCTTTTCTTTGACAAATCGGTTATATAACATATTTGCATACAAATAATTTCCAGAATTTTTTTTGCATTGAAATCCCCACTAACAATACAATGTCAGTTGAAAACTAATTTTGTATCTTTTCATTTTTCATTTTTCATTTTTACTCTTGTGTATCTCGGCAGTGGCGTCCAATTCTGACGCCACAAAACTAAAGGACGGACCAAATGTTGACCCGAATCTTTGGATGCCAGTGGTTGAATATGTGGAACCCCTGCCGAGACCAGTAAAGCTTCCAAGTAGGTTATCATAACATGCGTAGTTTTGTTTTGTGGAAATTACATACATAAATACTCGTACTCGTAGTTACTACTCGTACATGTGACACCAGATTACTCTTTACTCTCAACACCTTTTCAATCAAGGACACGTAGAAGATTGCACTTGCTTCTGATGTTTCCGTTGAATTGCATTGTCATGCGAATGAGTTTGTTTTGTCTTGAAATCCTTTAGTTGATGTTTTAGTCCGACTGTCATTGTTCTGTTCTGTTGATATGAATACTATATGTAGACTTTTTGTCTTTTTGGATATTTGGTTTAAATGCATCAAAAATTGTCATGTTAACAAAATTTTGTATCTTTTGTTTTTGTTTCGTTTTCAGAATGCGATCAAACATTCGTGTCACGTGTTGGCGGTCCACAGAATGGCACATTCTCAGCACCTCTCATTCATAATCCGAAAAATCATTCCCGTCAGTGTTTGTACATCTTCCTAGCAGGCCCCGGGCAACGAGTTGAAGTAGTCTTTACGACATTTAATCTAAGAGGCAGTCCACCAGAGTAAGTATTTTTGTTATTTTCTTTCAACAACCTCCCCATTTGAAAGTGTAATTTTGAGCACTTTCTCCGGGAGGAGGGATGGTTAATGTAGACCTAAGGCCTTCTTAATATTGACTAATTAATTTTTTTTTCTTTACTTCTTTATTAAAAACAGTGGATCTGCTGTGGGTGAATTACCAACGTAAGTACAAATTTTGAGATTGTTTAGTTTTGAAAATTATTTTGTAATGATAGCAATTAAGATTTGTTGACTTTTAAGATAAACCAAGTCAACTGAAAGACAGCAGATGTCTTGTGGGTACATGATACGTTTGCTGAGGCTTAAACAAATATACAAAAAATACAGATTCTTCTTAAATTAAATGAGGGTTCCGCATCCATGTTGTGTGTGGCAAAAGAATTTTGTTTTGAAAATCATCTGACTCTGCATGATAACTCCTAGCACAGTCAATCATTCCTAACGTGTTTTGTTTTAAAGAGGGTTATCTCTATTTTCTTGTCGAAATTCCGGCTATAAAATACATAAAGTCTGCCGTTCTTAAGAGAAAAATGGTCATAAGCAACATGAATACTAATGATTGCCCAATTACTAAATCTCAGCTGTTTTTTACAGAAATAAATAGGACCGGCTCTTTTTTGGTGCGCCGGCCTAACGACACTGGATGTTTAGTGGTACATTCAGTGCACTCGGTTCCTTTTCTTCTCATATCAGCCTCATTCATTGTTGAGTTAAGGTAGACAAAGTTCTTAACTACTTTAAAGTTAAGTCTGTCGCGACTGACGTTCTGTGCGAGTTGGGTTTCCTTTCTGCTTGACGACAAAGACTTCCTGCTGCCCTCGTTGGACGCTTCCGCCCCAATCCTCGCGAAAAAGATTCTGACATCACGCTGCTTTTCTCTATCATCATCATCAGGGTATGCGAGGATTTCGAAGGACGTTTGAATGATTGTGAATGATGTTGAACAAATGACATGAAAGCTCGTCATTTTGTCTAAATCCTATTTTTACATCAAATGTCTCGGTGAGCAGCATGCATTCCCCATCGTTATCCTACACAGATACATGATGCTTTAAGATTAAGGGTAACTTGATTGGAACAGAATTTGGCGATCTCTTCATTGTCTTTGTGATATTCGAGATATCTGCAACCATACCTTGGTTACAACAACGTAGTGGCCGAGTCAATGTTGGCTCCATGGAGCGTTTGAAGATTCATAACACCGAAGAAGTATCTTTCGTGGTCAATGTGGTCAGTTTGTTTGACGATTGATTGATCAGGAGCTCTCCAAGTCCCCTTGTGAATATCGAGATGTGGGAACCGCGTGCATCTACGACAATGTTTCGCTCTGCCGCAAAGTAAACTAGCCTCAATTCGTTGTTAGAGGTGATGCTGTGCAGGCCATACTTTCCGGCAGACGGAGTACTATCAGAGATGTCTTTATATTAAAACCCTCGAAAACATTTTTAATGAGTCGTCACCTTTCTTTTCTAAAGTGCATGCGTGCACATACGGCTAATGTTGGCAAATATAGCCTTGGAATGGATTTTTACAGGGCCCTCGTTCACATGCGCAAACTCAAGACTTTTTGCCTTAGTCTGCCTCTGATAACAAGTCCCTATCCAAATAGGCACTGCTTTTACTGTCGAAAACAATCCGACGTGGCCTATAAAGGAATCAAAAATTTGACGTGCATACCCAAAGTTCTTTGTCTGTGCTTCGTTTTCAGAAATTGTTAGCATTAGATCCGTCCGTATCCGAGGCTTGTTGCACCTCCGTAACTTTCGTCTATTTCTATGGCCGGGCCGTTATGCAGGTGACAAAATTAACCCGTTCGGGTATATGAGCTCTGCCATTTCTCATCTGGCCGGTCGAATTAATGCGCTTATCAATATCGGCCACATAATTTGGTTGATAAGAAAAGCACTTACTGAGTGATTTTTTTCTTTTTCAAAGATACAATGCTGTTTGCTGTCACTAAAGCCTCCTTAAACTCTAACTTGCTTTTTCGAAATAATAAATCTTCCACTCTCGGTATTTTTGACACTGATGCTGGAAGATGCTTTAGTTTTCTCAGGCGAAGTAAGCAATAATTTACTCCGTCTTTTCTGGCCTCAACGGATGTGCAAATTTACGAGCTCAAAAATTGAAGCACAGTGCTCAAATCCGGTCAGTTACTCCCTTGACTTCACTTGCAATTACTAAATAAGATCCCAATCCGATAAAACTTATATATCCAGCCAGTATCGCTTAGTAAGCTGATAGTCTTCATAACCAATATAGTGCCTCTTGCCTGACCTTGGTTAATAGCTATTTGCAACAGCAATGCTACAACGAAATTACCAGTAGCATTCCGACCAATTAAACTAAAAACAAGAGCATCCTTCTTGCACCTCAAACTCACTCTAAGCCAACTCTTGAATATTTTGATTCCAACCTAGGTCCTGCACTTAGTTCATGGAATGCCCTGCTTACTTTATGTTTGTTAGTTACCCAATTTTCCCATCGGGGTTCAGAGTATACCTGAAGATTTTGAGAGAAATTATAGAGGCTCCATTGCATAAGATTAAGAGTTGGGTAAGGAGAGATGAAGAAAATGCCAACAAATCTGAACAGAAGTAGTCCATTCTACGAAGAAGCACAAGATACAACCTAAGTTGAGCTGAAGCTTTCGTACTATCCGAACAATCTTGGAGTGATTCTGGAGACAAAACTAAATTAGAATAGATTCCTCATGTAAGGGAGCTTATTCTTTTATTCACAAGAAATCAGTAAAGAAGTTTGGAACCAACAACGTTGGTATGGCTGGAACTATAGTGATGAGCTTCAGACTTGTACGGAATGCAACAAAAAGGAAAACGATACTTTTAAAATTAGCAGAGTAGCAAAAAACAACAATCAAAGCCATTGGATGAGGCTGCTTGAACCGCACTAGACATCTTTCTGCGAATTCTACCACTTGATTTCCAGAATGATTATCCGGCTGGTTCTGGTGATGACGTGATGGTTAGCTCATTGAACTATCATGCACAGGGTCCCTGGTGCGATCCCCGGTTTCGCCAACAATTTTTCGAATCGTCATCACCCTTTCGGCTGGCAATGGCGAACTCCCGAAAGTAAAATTGCCTATGAAAAAGCTTCGAGGAGTGCCGTTCGGATTTGGCGATAAAATGACAACATGAGCAACACAAATGAGTGTCAAGAAGCTAGACCGGGCTGCCAGCGCCACAGTGTTTGGTTTTTTTTTTTGATTACCCGCTGTCGGCTTCAAAATTTCCGACTCTGGGCCCTACAATATCTCAAAATATGTATTTATATGGCAGTAGATCCAATAGTCAGGTGTGAAATTGTCTTCACAAGGCCAATCAACATATCTTTCTAGACAGACTAATTGAAAACAAACTAGACGAGAGCAAGTTCTAGCATCTTTTGCGCATACAGTACAAAGGTATTCCCGACCAGATCATGGAAAAAATCGGTCATCGTTATGTGATTCAATACTTTCACCTCAAAGGTCCCAGTCTTTTTCTGCGGGTGTCTGCTCCTTCGTTTACAACAATATATATTGTTGTGTAGCTCAGTGTAAGCGAGGTCGTACGAGCTGCCAATACAAACACCGCAGTGGTCGCCCAAGTGAGGTCACTACGCAAGAAAATGTTTAAAAAAATCAACAAACCCGTATTGGATGACCATCGAGTGAAAGTGCGTGAGATTGCATTTCAACACGTGCAGTGCATAGCATATTGACTGAAAATTTGGACATGACAAAGCTGTGCGCAAAGTGGGTGCCGCGATTGCTGATAATGGAGCACAAACACCATCGTGAGGATGTTTCCGTCGAGTGTTTGGCAATGTTTCGCAGAAATAAAGCCGAGTTTTTGCATCGATTCATAACCATGGATGAAACATGGGTTCACCATTTCAAACCTGAGACGAAGGAACGGTCAAAACTTATAGGGAAGAACCGGCTCCAAAGAAGGCGAAAACGGTTCAATCAGCTGGTCTGCAAGGTCTGCCGTCAGTTTTCTGAGATTCGAGTTTTATAATTTTTATTGAATAGGTCGAAGCCCTGGTAGCTGGTGCTTAATCTAAGATTAATCACGTAATTTATTACTGATTAATAAAGTTGTAATAATAATAATAATTTGTATTGATTATTACGGCGAATATTATTTCTCTTTATTTTTTATCGTCGTCCTTGTCAAGTCGGGTACTTCTGGGACCGCCCCCGTAATTTGGATATGGCCATGCTACTTCTGGACACAATTAGTGTCTAACAATTGGAGGCTGAAACTCTTCTAAGGGCAGTAGAGCTTATCGGAATGGGATATCTAAATCTCTAGTGACTGGAATGCTTAAGGATTTAACAGATATCACCAATTGAGACCAAGGTTTTCGGTGTAAGAGGAAAAGGGTTCTAAAAAAACTTGAACACGACTGTGACTTGAGTCGTGGGAATAGGGAAAAGGCACAATTAGCTAAGTCTGGTGAACATAGAGCTTCCGGAATGATTTGAACGTTGTTTTTGATTAAATATTCGCGTACAATATGAGCTTTGTGAGCCGGTGCCCTGCCGTGATAATGAAACCACGAGCTGTTTCTCCACAATTCTAGCGTCTTGCGATGAACATTTTCCCTCAAACCCATGTAATACTCCTTATTCACTGTGTGGCATGGCGATAGATATTCGGCGTCGACAACACTACTGCAATTAAAGAAACCGGTCAACAAAGCCTTGATTTTGGATCCGCTCTGTCCTGGTTTTTTTTTTTCTCAGAAGCCCCATTCCGATTATTTTTGATTAGTTTCGATGTCATATTCATAGCCCCATGTCTCGCCATTGGTAATGATGCCACCGATAATATGTTGGCACAAGGAAAGCATTTCTTAAGCGACATCAACGCGATGCTGTTTCTGCAACAAATTCAGGACTTTTGGCACAAGCCACACTTGAACTCGTCCATGTCCAAAATATCGTGCATAACGCTCTGTACCGATACCGATTTAACGAGACACCAAGTTCGGCTGCTATTTCCCTGTTGCTCACACGCCGATTTGCGAGGACAATTTTCTTAACATTTTTTATGTTTACGTCAATCATACTTTTGGATGGACAACCGTAACGAGGCAAATCATCAATCACAGTACGGCTCTGCGAAATTGCGAAATTCATAGGAAACAACAGACACTGACTTGTTTAAAAAGCTATCACTCAATAACTCCCGAGAGCCAGATGACACATGTACCAACTTAAAAGAAAAAAACTTTTAAACAAGTGTGGTTTGTTTGATAACTTCGGGTACGTTTTGATCAGAAAGTAAATCCAAATTAATAAAGGAGCCATCTCGGAGATGTTCAGTCTGATTGAGCACAAGCAAATTAGGGCAGCATGGTCATCTTGTGATCAAGATACATTGTAGGTTCAAACTCAGCAAGTGGCAACTCAAGATTTTGATGCGAATTTTGTCAAAAAATTGTGACCTAAGGAAATATGGCAGAAGACTCAAATCGATACAAATGAACTCTTAAATATTTTTCTTCGACCTGCAAGCCAAGACGCTTTCAAATCGTAGTATTGTGAAACTGTAGCGCGACATCGGAGACAATTTTTAGAAAAAATATTTCATTGACCACTTCAGAACTTGAACTTGAGGACTTCAGAACCTATAAATATCTACTCAGGCTATGCAGAAGGACTGCCCTTTGGAGTTCGTATGATGCCTAATGTTGTCAGAAGATCTGATGTTTCATAAACTCAGTTCCAAATTCGGAAGAATCTGGTTTGAGGGCAAAAACTTTCTATTGCGATGTCATAAGTTCGTCAAAGTGCAACCAGTCATTATCGGAGGCATGATACCTTGGAAACTCAACATTGGAGAGACACTTTTCCACAAGTCTACCCAGAAATGAGGGTGAAGGCAAAGCAACTATTTTGCTACGAACATGAACTTTGCACTACCGTCTTGAGTAGTCCAATTCCAACTTTACCATCATCCTTTTTGCTCAGAAAGTATTATTTTTTTTTTTTTAAATATTTTTAAGCCACCCTGTGGTCATTGATGTTAGGTCTCCCAATCCCATCAGCCTAATTGATAAGCATTTGGGTAAAATTCAAGTTTCAAAACAATCTGATTACTTCTGTTTCGGTATCCTTATTCACCCTTAAATAATCCCTTAATATCATGTCCAGAGAAGTTTGCTTTCGAAAATTCATTTTTGAGCAGATTGTCTCCGAAAGGGTAGTCTTAACTTTAAGTAAAAACAAAAAGTTTAAAGAAAATTCAATCAATAATTAATTTGCATTGTTGTCTCTGAGCTTTTAATTTATCCTTAATTCATTTCGCAAACAAATCTGCCATTGAATTTAAATTATCCGACTCTGTGTTGTCCCATTCGCTTACACTTCATCGTTTCTTGAAGAAGTTTCTTTTATCTACCCCCTTTGCTTTGTAAATTGGTCTAAATACCTGATTAATTTTTTATGTGACGATCAGAAAAGGTATTTGCTGTAAATCAGATTATAATTAATCGGATAATGAGTTCTTAAACTTCAAGAGAAAGACGAACTTAATTCGTTGGAAAAACTCCTAATGGGGACCGAGTCTCTGTCAAATCTAATTTTTTCTAAGAAGCTTTTGAAAGATGGCCATCTTTCGTTAATTGAATTTAGAGTTCAAGAGCAAGATAATTTTTAATTATTTTTTCTTGTATACCTACTTCATTGCACGGAATTGGTTAGATACATTTAGGAGGATGGATAGCCTTGTAACATATGTTTTGAATGGGTTAAACATTTGTTCAGTAGTTCGTTTTGAGGACAGAGCTTGTTTCTATAACCAAATAATATAATTAGATAGAGTAATGCTTTGAGTTCAAGGAAATGAATACAAGTATTAGAATACTACTACTTTCCGTATGTACTTTAGGTATGAAGAGGGTAACTGGTAGTCGGCAACTTACACCCATCTGCAGTTTAGGGCGTCAATAACGGCTGAACCATATTATTTTCGACGCTTCGAAATACACTTGAGCTCCTTACAAATCGTCCCCACAGATTCGGATTCCTACCCAACTGCTGTTTTCTACGTTTTATAAGAGCATCTACCTGATTAGGAAAATAGATTCGACTAGGTGGGGTGAAAAGTAACCTCCTTGGGAATGAAAAAGAATACAATTTTTTTCCACTTCATGTGAGGCCGTTTTGCAGCGATTTCGGCCTTCAATTGCTCCAATAATGCACAGCAATGCTCGCTGTTGATGGTTTTTTTTCTTTTTCGAGGTAGTCTACGTATGCTAGTATGCCATGACAATCCCAGAAAACCGACCTCTCCGACCCATTGAGCCTCCCTCGGCCACTTCGAAGCACCCGTGCCGGCTTCAGTTCATTGCTGGACACTCATTCTGTTCTCTGGTGTGTATTCGTAGATCCAGGTTTCATCAACAGTTACCAATCGACGCCAAAAGTCCGCCCGATTCCGCATCAGCAAGTCCAAACCCTCTGTCGAAGTGCTCTCGCATTCGTGTTTTTGGTCAAGAGTGAGCATGCGCGGCACGCAGCGGCAGGATAACTTTTTCATATGCAGAATATTTCCCAAAATATGGGGTGTGCGCTCAGTACTAATCTTTGTGGTACTTTCCGGTCAGCCAACACCATTTCATGTATTTTTTTGACATTGTCCTCTGTAACCGCATCGGAGGGCCTGCCGCTGCGGACTTGATCGGTAGCGAGTTGCGGCCACCACGAAACTCTCGAAACTAATATTTGACGGTGTAATCTGACGGAGCATTAGCTCCGTATTATTTATCCAACTTTCCTTTTGTTTCCTTCGCCGTTTTGCCTCTCAAAAAATAAATTTTTATGAGAGAATGAAAATCGTTTTTGTCCATACTCAACAACAATAACAACAATCAGCTGTCAAAACAAAACTAAAGACAGTATCGCACTGAAATTTGGCATGTCTGCGTAAATATGAACGGACTTCAAGGCACCATAACCGCTTTTGCAGTAGCAGCGCATTCTGGCGGTCAAGGAGGTTACTTATAAAAATAATAAAATAAAATAATAAAATAATAAGAAATAAAAAATAAGGTCTTAAAGATGTTGCGGCCACATTTATTTAAGAAAGCTTGTACCTCTCTTGTGACGGTGGTTCTCACTTTCAGGTACTTACTTATATATTCACTTAGGTAGCGCTATAGTACAGGGGTGTACGAGAATATGGGCCTACAAGTCAGATTAAGTGCCCTTCTATTTGTGAGACCATTACCTAAGGTAAGATCCTCTATAGCGTTGTCACTCTTGGATAAATTCAAAGACTCCGCGGGCTAAAGCATCGGTGTCCATTCACTCTACATGTCCTTGTCATATTAGGACACGCACTGGTGTGTATCTTTGTAATTCTTACATGTCATAAAGTTCGTCGTTGCATTTACTCCTCCAAAGCCAGTCAAACCAAATCGGACCGAATATTGTTCGATGGATCTTCCTCTCGGAATCACTGAGGATATCTGTACTTACGCTCGTTAGAATCCAAGCATAAGGTAGTACTGGGACCATCAAGGTCTTATTAAGTATGTCCTTAGTTTTTCGAAATAAGACTACTTTATTGCCTTGTTAGCCCAAAGAAAGAGCGATTAGAAAGAGTGATTGTACGTTTTATTCTGCACAGAAGGACGATTTTTTCAGGAATGCCACAAGCAGACATAGCTCGGTAACCGAACAGCTTGAGGTGCATAGAATAAGCTGGTATTGCCACGTTCAAAGAAGATCTGCTGAAAATCCGGTTAAAAATGCATTATCAACTACGGTCACTCCAACTGTAAGAAAACGAGGTCGGAAAAATAATTCCTGGATTTCTCAGATGGCAAATGCGCAACAAAGCCTGAGGCTAACCACTGAAGCGATCCTAGACCGAGCATTATGTAGACGCGTTCTGCGGTCTGCGACACTAGCCAACCGCATAAGCGGAGCAACAGCGATGCAGTAAAAATGGGAAAGGGTTAATAAAAGGATAAGAAGAGACATAGCTCTATGGAGCTGGTCTCCAAAAATGCTATCACATGCTAAAATCGATGAAAAAATGGTGGCTGTCGATTTGGATTTCTTGAGATTTCTCCAGGATTTGCGATAATGTAAAGATTTGGTCGATGGTTGCGGGCATTCTTTATCAAATCAAAGATTTCTTGATGGTAGTCGCGTAAAACCAGTTGCAGATTTTCTGATGGTACATTGGCAGCCATGCCACTTGTCTTCGGTGCTAGATGCTGGGGCGATAGGATTTTTCAAATGATTTTAGGAAAAACATTCGGCGATGATTATAGCGTTCTCCTTTTTTGGGGCAGTTGAGAGATCCGCATTTGTGTGTTGGTTTTGACAAGGTGGTAATCCAAGTTAACATTAGCTGCCGAAAAGTGCGAGCGTCCAAAATAATAAATGGAGGCATTACAGCAACCGCAAAGCGATTAATTTTGTTGAGAGTTTCATAATTCAGAGACCGCCATGTCCCTTTGTGTTTATTGAGATGGAGTAACCGTGTGCCAGCTACGGTGATTTTTCGTCCGGCTGCAAAGTCAAAGGGCCTTGTTGTTGAGTTGCTTAACTTCCCTACCTGGTCGTCTCTAGCTCCTAAGCAGGCAGTTCATCTACGCTATCAACTTTATTAGAGATTAGTGTCTATAACACTTTCTTAATTTTATCTAGTTCAACGGACGAAAACTCTGCCGTTTTAGTCCAGAATGACTGCCATATTCTGCATGACAGCGGTATTTTGCCCAGCATCGCCGATACACCATACTGGCTATGGAAGTGGTGAATTCATATTTTGAGCACAGACTGCTCTGCTTCTAACTGTCCGAGTCAATCTTAGCTGGTTTGCATTCTGATTTTGTAGCACTGGCATGTCCATTTTATTCCCTGAATATGACCTTCAAACGTCATATTTTCAGTCACATCCTTTTATTTCATCGCCCAGGTGATCCAGAGACTCTCTCCTGTGCTTTCCCAGAAGCCTGCTTCGCGTTTTCTTTTTTGTTTCGCTTTGAACCAATCACATCAGATATGGCTTCTCTTATAAATTTTCATTGGTGTTCTATGCTTTGTGTGTTAGGGTTAAGATTTTCGGAATCTTTGAGAAAAACGTGATTCTAGCGGTGTTTTTTACGCCAAACTCTAGTGGACTCACTTGTTTCCACTGAACCTGTGATCATATTCCTAACATAAGCTGATTCGAGTCAATATTAACTACTCGGAAAGTTTGAATATCTTGATATCTGTCTGGTGTCGATCGCAGCATCGTCAATCTG
This sequence comes from Volucella inflata, assembly GCA_928272305.1. Taxonomy (NCBI): domain Eukaryota; kingdom Metazoa; phylum Arthropoda; class Insecta; order Diptera; family Syrphidae; genus Volucella; species Volucella inflata. The sequence continues at coordinate 149,410,864 of OV743716.1, read as the reverse complement.
GTTGAAAGTATAAGTATAGGGTAAACTAAGCCCTTTGTGTTTTCACTTATTCAATCAGGAAGTTAAAATACGAAGACCAAAAATAGTGAATAAAACCTTGACTTTTGAGCAACTTTGACTTGGTTCTTTTGGTTTTGGTTTGTTTCGGTACTTGTTGGCTTGTTTGTATGTCATACTCATGAAAGCTAATCTCGTCATCTGTAATGATGATGCGTTCCATAAATGCGGGGTCCAACTTGATGCAACCTAACCGGTGATCCATTTAAAGAAAATTCAGCTCTTTTGGAACATGCCGTGCTGCGGCGCGTCCATACAAAAAACATCAACAAAATATGGCTTGTCAAAGCTTTCTGAAACTATAATGATGATGACTGGAGGTTGACTTATGTCCAACTACCCAACTGACAACAAACAAGTTAACAGATGACACCTAAACTCAGCGTCAAAATAGGTGAAAGTTGTACCAACTAAGAAAACATTTTTTTCGAAGACTTTTCGAACCGGGGCATTTAGAGCGGATGAACAGCTCTACATGGCCCAGCTATCTCAGTCGTTGGATCTGCACTCTTCTTGCTAAGTCGATGTCGCTGTACCGTCCGTTCAGTTCGACGTTGTATCTCCTTCTCAACTCGCCGTCAATGTAGACGGGACCGAAGCTTTATGCTTGGCTGCATGTGCTTGCTGGCATTCGTTATCAAACTAGGGGTTTCATTGTGGTGGTCGAGTAAAACACAGCACATCAGAAGCGGACTTCTGTCAGGTTTCCATAGGTCTTTGCTTGATGGTGGCGTCAAGGGACCTCTTAAGAGATATAGGGAGGCTCGATTTGGCGATCTCTTGCGATTGTAGCCGTCTGACGTAAAAATTCCTCACAATATTAGCTTGTTTTGGCGTTGTTCGGGACATCCGCAACCGTACCTTGGCTACAACAAGGTAGTGGTCCGAGTCGATGTTGGCTCCTCGGAACGTTCGGACATCCATAATACTAAAGGACTGTCTTGCGTCGATCGCAATGTAGTCAATCTGGTTGGCGGTTGATTGATAGAAGATCTCCAAGTCCCCTTGTGAATATCGCGATGGAGGAACCGCGTGCTAGCTATGACAATGTTGCGTTCCGCCGCAAAGTCGACTAGCCAGAATCCGCTATCGGAAATAATGTCCTGCAGGAAAGATCTTCCGATAGTGCTACTTAAGATGGCTTCTCTTCCTAGCGTTGCATTAAAATCGCCAAGGAGAGTTTGAATGTCACGGCTAGGGCATTGCTCGCAGGTCTTGTTCAAGAGCTCATAGGAAGCATCTTTGGTGTCGTCATCTTTCTCCTCTGTGGGGGCGTGTAGGCATATCAGGCTAATGTTGGTTGATTTAGCATTGAAGCAGATTACTACTAGGCGCTCCGCAACAAAAATCCGCATCCAAATATGTGCTGGTTTTGCCGTCGATCACAAACGTCGTAGTAGATGTCGCCATTTTTCATACTCTTTTTGTCTGGCCCATCCCATCGCATTTCTTGGATGGCGGTTATGTCTGCTTTGCAGAAGTCTAGGGCCTCCGCTAGTTGTTCGGTGGCACTTGGCCTGGGACCTAACATTCCACGTGCATATCCAAAGTTCGTTATGCATAAATCGTTTGCATGGGTTGTCAACAGTAGATCCGTCCGTATCTGAGGCTTATTTATGTTTCGGAACTTTTAATTTTTTTTCCATAGTAGGGCAGTTACCCCGGCGGCACAACCCCCAAGCTGAAAGGCCAGTCTCATTTTTAATGACCTTAGGGCGAGGGGTCCGAAAGTCAGTTACCCATTCTGGGATGTGAGTGCTGTCGTTGGTCCATTTAAGGGCTCTTCCGCCACCATCTCTTTTCCAAGACCCTGATTTAGTCTTGAAAAGACTTACCGGCCTGAGCTTTTAATATGTTGGTTTAGCCCGGATAAGGTCTCAATTGTTTCGGGATTGTTGTCACCGTTGAGTCCATCTGCTGGTTAGTACTCGCAGTTGTAAGTTAAGCAGGTCTAATGAATAAATCTCTCAGTCAAGGTTATATTTAAAATTAGAATGAGCTCCGCAATAGATTTTCACTTGGTTTCACTCTGTAGGCGTAGCGTGCCAGAGTGTGTCAAGATTAAGTTGGATTGGTGATGCCCGAGTAAGATTTATTTCTTCTCGCCATCGCCAAATGATGTTTCCCTCAACTCCCTAAGTTACCATAACCATCGTTACCTCACCATTTAAGACAAGTTAAAGTTACGAGTAGTTAAATAGTTAAAGTTTTTAACATTGCTTCCTCCATTCTTTTCAAAGCCTCTGAATGCATATAGATACAATTATGTTGCCACCTTTAACATATTGTCTCGAGTAATCATTTTATATTTTTGTGTATCCCTTTTCATCACCTCAATGTAAAATACTCGTATTAAACCGAAAAACAGAAAGAAAACAAAAGGAGGGAGAAATGAAATCGTTGTCCTTGCCACATCAACCTCAAAAAGCATTGTGGCGTGTTGATGGCTGGATTGGCTAAAGTTATTAATTTATCCCTTATCACCGAGGTTTTCGTTTATTGCCACCTTGTTTGTTTACATTTTATTTATTTTTTTAATATCTTCCATTGACATTACCGTTACGATTTAATTGAAAATGAATTTTATTTTGGTTTTAATAATTCACAGCTGTGTTCACGAATATATGGATATATACTCAGAGGTGCAATCATCGGATCCAGCTGATTTAATTAATTCACCATTCGGCGGACGATTCTGTGGCACAATACCTCCACGTGGTCGAATATCCATGCACCGGGCAATAGCAATATCATTTTTTACCAATAAAAATGTAACAGAGCCTGATTTATTCGAAGGATACTATAGATTTTTAAGTGCATGTAAGTGTTGCTGGTATTGTTGCTGGGCCATTGTGTTGCCCGTCACTTTACTATCATATCAAATTCTGCACTATCAACTTTTCATTAAAAGTCACTAATGTAATATTTGTATTTTTGTAGCGGAATATGAAATTGGTATACCAATAGCTGGATCACCATGTTCCTATACCATCACTCCTAGTATGAGTATCAATAAAACGGGTGCTTTAATATCGCCAACTTATCCAGGTGCCTATCCAAAGGATATGTCGTGTACATATCAATTTCTCGGTGAAACCAATCAAAGAGTTAGATTAGAATTTCGTGATTTTGATCTATTTTTTGGTGGACCACAGTAAGTGCTTCATTACAAAATTAAATTTCAAATAATTCAACAAAAATTGTATATACTTGTATTTCCTTTCTTTCGCTGTTTTTTTTATTTTTTATTTTTTATTTTTAATGTAGCTGCCCATTTGACTATGTCAAGGTGTATGACGGTCCCGATAATTCGTCAGCATTAATCGGAACATATTGCGGACAACAGAGAAATTTAGTTTTATATTCAAGCGAATCGAGCCTTTTTGTTCATTTTTATACGCTGCCAAGAACCGCAAATACCCAAAATCGTGGCTTTAAAGGAATTTATGAATTTAGCGAGAGTTTTGTTAAATTAGATTTTATACGTAAGTATATACTATAATTTGGCATAAATTCATTTTACTTAGTTATGATGGAAAACCTTACTTTAGATGGTTAACTTTTTACTTTGTCTTCTACTTGCTTACTTTGTTGGCACTGAAGCTCGAGCTGGACTTAGACTTCGACCAATAAATCTCTCAAGTTTGCGAAATTTTGGTTGACTGTTTTTAGTTGCGTACTTCAGGAATGTTAAGACCCTCTTTCAGCTATGAACATAACCGAAGGTGAGGCCTACTTCAACTACGAGGCCGTTTCTTGAAGACGCTTCGAGTAGAAGCTTTTATATTTATCCTCGTATGTCCTTGTTTTCCCAGTCGACTGATTTTGTGCACTTTGATCATTTGATGCGATGCACCTGTACGGCTCATAGAGCTCGTTGTTTTATCTCTTCATCCGAAACCCGGGAACGCAAATAGGTCCATTATCAACTTCGATCAGCCGTTATTATAGCGTCAGCTTCAGGTCAGTCGTCTCAACCCTATTTCTAGCTACTTCTGGTCACAAGGCAACCACCTAGGTCCCTTTCTCTTCATCTTAACAACTAACATCCTTTTTTTTTTTTGTCACTCCATTTGGCAGCACAGGGCTTCCACTTGGCATCCCCAACTCACTCGGTTGATAGCAGTTATCTTTACACTGTTCCAAGTGAGGTCGAGTTTTCCTAATTCCAGGAGTATCGATCGTCTCCAGGTGTTCTTTTGCCGGCCTCTGAATCTTTTGCCTTGAGGGCTCCACTCTAACGCCTTTCTGGTAATGCTGTTGGCTTTTTTCCTGTGGTATGTCCGATCCATTTCCATTTGCGTCTCTTAATTTGTATCGCAATTGGTTCCTCTTTTTATCATTTCTAACAGATCCACGTTCCTGATGATGTTTGGCCAGAATATTCGACATACCATATGGTACGGAGACATTTGTTGATGAATACCTGAAGTCTCTGTATGATATTGTTCAAGATCAACCAGGTTTTGCTGCCATATATCAGTACTAACTTGACACATGAGTTGAATATTCTGTGCTTTGTGTTTCTGGAAATCTGGGAACTCGTCCGTATAGGTCATAATTGGCCGAGTGCTGCTCTTGCTTTTCGAAGTCTGTTATCAACAACTGCTTCTGCGCCGCCGTCTGTTGTTATTATACTACCTAGATAGCAGAAGCTATCTACATATTCGACGGGGTTCCCTTCGTTGGTAATGTCTCCTCTGTTGCAGGTGTTGATCCGCATAGCCTTAGGCTTCTGTATATTTATCTCCAATCCGGCGCATCGTGCTAATCTTGCGAGGTGTTCTAATTTAGCTTGGATGTCACTGAGCTCTGTATACTGCAACAGATGAAAAGCAGGTATAGAGGTGTACGCCATTCTAAGGACTGTTTAACTATTATGACTTTGTCGCGTAAATCCAGCCAATCTGCTTCTCGACCTTATTTTCTGCACGGGCAACCCATATCCCAAATCCAGTTCCTTCGCAATTTTAAAATAATGTACGAAAGAGAGTTAAGCTTCTGCTCGCACATTAATTGAGATAATATTTAAAAACAACTTATTACTTCATTTTATAAGACGATGGTTCAAAGAATGCTCCAACCCTTATGTGACAATGTCCGACCCCACCTCGAATATGCCAGCCAAGCGTTGTCCCCCTTTCATCGAGTTCACATATCCCGAATAGAAAGCATTCAGCACTGTGTCTTTCAATCTGCCCTTCAAGGACTACCCTCGGAAGACTCTCTTATTTTACCACCGTATCGAGACCGCCTTAATTTTAATGTCCTCGAAAGACGCAGAGACGTAGCTGACGTTCTCTTTTTTCATCGACTGCTGTCTGGTTCCGTAGATTTCGCCAACCTTTACAACTCTATTTCCTTCAATCCTCGTAATTTACGATGCCCTCGTCTCTTCTATATTCCAACCCATCGCAGGTCATATGGCTCCAACGAACCAATCTCTCGTATCCTCCGAAAAGTCAACTCAATTCCATTCCTCTTTTGACATCAACTTTAGCACGTCTCGTCTCAAAATAGATGTTCTTCACCATCTCCTTGGTCCCTACCTCTATTAATCAATGGCTCAAAATAAAGAATCGGGCATCTGTTGGTATCTTTTTGAAGCGCATGATATTTTGACACTGACAGCTCTTATGCTCTCAGAAAATTGACAGAAATTAGTTTTATATTTCCGTTGTGTGAAATGAATACTCTTAGACAATGTTGTGAAGTATTGTAAATTTTGTGATACAAAAATAGGGAGAATTTTAAGAAGAATTTTCCGTCAAAATAATGTACCAACTGCAGCTGATATAAGCAAGTTTGTGAAGAAAGTTCTTAAGACTGGTTTGCTAATTTATAACCAAACAGGTTCCCGTGTTGGTCCTGTGCCCTAAAAGGGCGAGTATTTTAGCAGTTGCCGAAAGCGTATGCCTAAACCTGAGAATCTTAACGCAGCAAAGTTCTCGGCAACTGGACATCAGTTGTACAAGCCTGAGAAGAATTTCGCATAAAGATTTCAAATTATTCAAATCAAATCGACTCAAGATTATAAGCAGACTGATCACCAACTCGAAATTGGCGACAATTATGTTTAAAAATCATATTTTCAGATGAAGTGCATTTATGGTAAACAAGTAAAATTGCCATATTTGGGGCAAACGTAAATACAAGACGATAATGAAAGCAAAAATACAGTCAAATTAGAATTTGAACTTGGCCAAACTATAATTCCGACAAGATGGGGCTACGTGCCATAAAAGCCGTCCAACAATCGATTTATTGCACACCAAGTTTAATAATCGTGTAATTAGTCGTTTTACTTGGTTGCTACTTTGGGGAGCTGCCATTTGACGCCGTTGGGCTTTTGTAGTATTTCATTAAAGATCGATGCTTAACGGAAAATTCATACGCAAGAACAATATTGTTCAAACTATTCGTGAAACACAGCCCGAAACACTTTTGTTAGGCGGACGGAAATTTAGGCTATCTCTGCCTCAAGCCGTCGTTCAGTCTGAAGAAATAGCTTTTCCGCTTTCCTAGTATCGAGTGTGATTCCATTAAAAGGGTTTCTTTTTCTTTTCCAGAGGCTTAAGTCTTCTTGCCTTGGCGTAAAACTTCCATATTTTATTCGTGGAGTACATTCTGGCGATGCCTTCGAAAGCGCGCTTATCGTGCTCTTTTCTCTAGTGAAGAAGAAGTCGATGTTTCTCCCATCTCTTTTACTTATCGAGCTCTCGTCCTTCGCCGCAACGCCGATTTATATGGTTCTTGCTAAGCTGCATGTGCTTGCTGGCATTCTTCATCAAACCACGCATTCCTTATTGGTGGTAATGCGACTTCTCTAATGGCACGTTGGGAGCGATTTTACGAAGTTTTGGCTTACGCGTTTGGTGAAGATTCCAGCTGTATCTTGTAATTGCTGCTGTATCTTCTCACAGTTGTCCTTTTTTTTTTTGCTGTTGAACTTAGGAGAATGTTCAGACAACCAAAACTTGATAGGCATGCTTTACCTCAATCGCAGTGTGTCAATTTGATTGAAAGTCTTACAATCCAGATACCGCCATGTCTCCGCATATATATTGAGATGGGGAAACCGTTTTGTGCCGCAAAATCAGTAAGAATCCGAACATTCCTTAAACGTTTGCAAGGGTCATCAGTGAACTCAGCTATGTACATATATCTGATGCCATTGGTTGGCTCGTCACAGTAAAAGTTTCTGCCGTATTGAGTTGTGTCGTATGCCAGTTTATTGTTACAAACCGAGCACGTCCTTGCTATTTTTCATGCATGAGTAAGGGTTAACTCTTACAGTTTCCGATGCATGGATCACAATAGGAAGGTAAGGTTAGCTATTCACTTTTAGCTCGACTGTTGCGCCGCTGACCCCATTCAATTCTCGATCAATCGCTGCACTGGTACCTGTTCACTTAACGTTGTTTAACCTTTAATCTACCTTTTCAAAAATACTGAGCTTCAATAAAGAGTAAGAGTAAATGAGTTTAGTTTTCAATGATCTTCGAACCGTGCTAGCCAACTCCAATGTACAACAGAGGGACCTTACATCAAGTGAAAGGTCAAGTAATATACAGGTACATTGGGCGACAACCATATATTATTTTTAAGTTTTTAGAATGAGTCTACTTCTTTCAGTTCAGTATAATTTCTGAGTACATTTCTACATCAGCACTTCTCTATGGCCTGGATCGTGCTATTCTCTGCTTTTTTCTTCGGAAAATTCGACGTTCTTCTTGCTTTCTTTGCTCATATAGCCCTCGATCAGCTCTAGTCCTTCTCTGTGGCACCGCCGCGTATACCTCGTGTTTTGCTTGGTGGATTTGCCCACGATCTCCAATAATTCAGAGCCTTCATTGCAGTTGCGGAAAACGCCGCACATCAGATGCGCCATCTCTTAAGATTTGCTGAAAATTTCGCCTCTGGTCACTGTTAATACTTTGATTCGCTGTCAGCTTTTCAAAGGGTACAAATGTGCGTCTTTGGTTGATCGCTATGTGATTAGTTTTTTGACTGTTTGCCTTCCATGTGGATGCTGATGTCTGAAAAATGTAGGCAACCTGTGGTGAAGTCGATCAGCCTGATGCATGTGGGATATATTTTCGGTTAGTGGCACTTATGATGCCCTCCTTTCCTGATTTGCGAGTTGACTTGAGTCAGTTGAGTGTAAGCGCATGTCAAGTTTAATTAAGCCTCGATAACGGTTGCCTTTAGGCGTCCGCTCAAATGTCTCAAGTTTCCGACTTTCTCCACAAGTCTGCCTATGTTTTCTATTAGCAAACTTCATGTAATACACAGTGTGGTAAATACTATTCCGGACTGGCCTTAGAAAATATATTGTAATTAAAACACGATTTCTGTTTATTTTTCTGTGTTTTTATTCGAAATACAAGTAGTCACCTCCCGATTCAGTTCACTTACTACAGCGATTCAATAGTGATTCAAATGTCTACTCTATCTTATTTTGCGGAATTGCCTCCGTGTCCAAGCTGCTTGAATGGTTGGGATATCATTTAAAAAAGCATCTTTTCAACTTCAATTTCAATTTCAGGAACAAAGAGAAGTCAGATAATTCTCAGTGAGGCCTTGCCGTCCTCTGCAACGGTCTTCTGTACTTTAACTGAAATTAACTGTAACTGAAATTGTCGTTCCAACGCTTCTCAGCCGCTCAAAAAAACGTTTATGCCACTAAATCGAAAACAACTGCTCTACTCAAACAATCATCATGGTACATTTTTTGTGTCAATCGAATGCCGTGAAAGTTTGAGGAAATCAAAGGAAGATAGCGCTCTTGGTTGCTGAGATCTGGGTCGTGTCCGGGATATGATTTGCCATACTGTATGTCACAGTTTTCTATCTTTTCTTTGCGCGACCCATTTGATCGCGCACCTTGGATGCCAGTGATATTCAGTTTGTTTCAAATTATTTAGGCGCATGTTGACTGTTAAAAAGCCGAGCATTCCACTTTCGTAGGTTTCTTTTCCTTTTTTTTTTTATTTATTAAGACTGCTTCGTCGCCGTCGACCTTATATATGCATTGCCTCGGTCAAAATTACCTCATTGCCTGAAACATATGTATGCACTGAAGCAGGTTCTAGTTTGCAGTTACATTTGCTTAGCCACAATCTTTAGGAATTCGACTTCTCCCTTTTCGACTTGGACTAAAGCCAGGTATACGAGTACATTTCTCGTATCACTGAAATTAATTCTTTTTACTGCACTATGGAAGCTCATTGCTGCATTTCTTACAATAACGATCCAAGTTGGTGTTCGCTATGAAAAGGAGACGGCAGCGTTGAAAACATATCTGCTTCCAAATCATTCGACTGACCTTAGTCTATTTCTTAGATTATATCCCTATGACTTCATCATCAACATTCTTTACTCTCTTCTCAATTGTTGAGCATAAATAAGGAAGCTTTGTAAAATGGTACTAATGCGCATAAGTACCATTAATTTTACTACCACACCCATTGTTTCGTTACGCCAAAAAGCAAGAGTAGCTTAAGCCTTAAACCAATCCGATCGTTCCATTTGTTGCTTCGAATTTGTCTGGTTTAGGATTTTTGCACTACAAAAATTATCTAAAAGGCTTATCATCTAAATATTGTTTTGAGAATTTTTAAAATTAACCATAATTCCAAATTAAATAGGTGAAAACGATGGCATTCACATACGTGGCTCAGAGTGCGATCAAAAGATTTTATCAAAAAAGGAGTCAACAGGATTTGTGTTGTCACCAAACTATCCCTATCCTTATATTCCGAAAACGGTTTGTAGGTAAGTTAACATGCACAGACCTCAAGTTTTTCATTCAAACAACTTATTTAACCCATTTTTTCATCCTTCAGATACTTTATATATGGAATGCAAGATGCCCAACACCTAGAACGAGTGCGTTTGGAGTTCTCCGCGTTCAATATACCCAAAGTTGAACACAAGGACAAGAGCGAGTAAATTCTATTGATGCATATCATCTTCATTCAATTTATCTGAATAAAATTCTCTTTTAGATCAAATTGCACAGATGGGTATCTTAAAATCTATCTAAAAGGACAAGAAACAGCCGACGCCTATGATAAATTCGACTATGAATTATGTGGCAATGAGACTCAGAGAGTAGTTAGCGATGGTCCACGACTTGCAATGGTCTTTAGTTCGGGTGAATTACAAGGTCGAGGCTTTAAAGGTAAATACACTTTCGAAACGGAATACAAGATTCCTGGGACAGCAGCACCCGATGGCACATGCAGTTTCACCTACATGAGTAATTCTAAGAAGCGAGGTGAACTAAACAGTCCACGTTATCCTTCCAATTATCCATCCGAAACGAATTGCACGTATCTATTTTTGGCCGAGCCAAACGAACAGGTAACCATCGTGTTTGATCATTTTAAAGTTAAGGCGGACAATGCTAACTCAACGGCCGGTGCTTATGGGTAAGATATCTTTTGATTTGTTCAATCCATCAGCAATTAGATACAATTTCAAATTTATTATCATTTCCATGTTGTGTGTATGTTTCTGATATATTTATGAATTTATAGAGCATCGGCTTGCTTTGAAGACTGGCTGGAGATGTATGTCATATACAGAGATAACAATGACCGCTTTCTTGGTCGATATTGTGGTCTAACAGCGCCCGGCCCCGTCGAGAGCCCAAGGGGTGCGGTTGGTCTGAGAATCACTTTGCATACCGATCAAGAAAATGTGGCCAGCGGTTTCAAAGCTCGCTACTACTTCGAAACAACTAAATCAGATGTTGGCGATTGTGGTGGTAATTTCTCGAACGAGGATTCTGGCATAATCACATCACCGCACTATCCCAGCAATTATAAAAGTCCGGCCAAAGGTATGGCATCGATGGCATGCAACTGGTACATGACGGCACGTCCTGGCTATAAGCTGTCGATTAATTTCGAGCATTTCTCAGTGGAAGGTGATCCAATGGGTGAGTATCTACTCGTAGTGTGGTTATTGTGGTTATCGAAAGTATATTGTCTTTGTGTGTATTTATCTATCCATTAGCTCGTGGATGTCCTGCGGCGGTACTGAGAATGTGGACTAACGTCGATTCAGAGGCACCACCCATTGAACTGTGCGGTGAGAAACCACCAACCGAGCACTGGCATTACATAACGACAGGTCAATCGGCAAGAATAAGTTTCACAACCACAGACAAAACTATCGGTGCACAGGTGAGTGTCGTTCAGTGTGACTAACTAACCAGTAATAATGTTTCAAAAAAAAAAACAAGAAGAAAAAAAATCTATTTATGTGTTGGATGAGTTCCAATATATTGTATTTATAAGTAACTACTCCTCGTACCGAACGATAGGGGGATGGTTTGTGTAATATTGACAGAGCAAGACGAGGCAAAATTGTGGAGTGTTATTGGAAAAGTTGCAATGTTTTGCAGAAACTGTCAGGAGCACAAGTGATTATAATTAATGGCATTGTTTAGAAATGCTAAATGTTTTTCGAATTTTGCGAGTATCATTAATTAGAAATCGCGCACATCCACCTAATGGAGTTATACGAGTATACTCGTTGTACTAGCTACAGAGTACACATTTGTATACTACGAGTATATACTATAATCTGTGTTATTTGCCTTTCCTGTGATTATATAGACATTTGGTTGAGGGAATGTCATATATTTGCTATTGCCTAAGGTAAACCGGACACCATTGGTGTTAATTTAGTCCTTCTATTTGTATAGGAAGGACTTTTATGACATGATGGGGTTAGAAGTCATTAAAAAAAAGAAAAGTGATTGATTTATAAACTCCCTCCTTCATCCTTGTTGTTCGATACATTTGTGTCATACTTCAAAAGGTCATTACTCTTCTTATTACTACGGCATGTGGCGGATATAGTCTTCAGGTGAAGTACTTTCGTGGATGTAGCCCCGTAATCTCTTTGTGTGTTCCATATCATAAATTCGACCTTTGGTAAACGACATAAAAATCATTCTCGTAAAATGAAATACACATTCTTTATTTATGGACTGCTCAATCGGTGGTGGTTTCTCGTTTTAACTGTCATTTTGTGAGATTCGTTGAGTTGTAAATAAAAATTATTGCCCATAGAACGACCCTTTATCTTTAAGGCTCCGGTAAAAATTAATTTTAATGAGACTGAATCTCCTTAATTGATGAGGGGTTGTCTTTTATCGAATGACAAATTTATTAAGTGCAGTTAATTTGCTGCTGATAGGTATTTTGATATGTCTGCTTCAAGCTGTGAGAACTGCTACATGGATATTTCTGACGAATAAAATCGTAAAAGGAAAACGAAAATGTGAAGAAAAATCTCCAAGCAACGATAGGGCGTCATCTGGGATAAAAAGCCTGATAAAAGTGAAGCTGAGGAGATAATTTGGAGCCCTGTGGAACACCATTAGTATATTAAAGTGCCCGAATAACTTTAAAGCTTCTTTATTAGAGTATACCACCTTGATCACAAAGTTCCCGGAATAACCGTGTGGCGCTCCCATTGTTTCGATTTGAGTTCTGTTTATTTTGTTAAGTTGGTACATCTGTTGTTGATATTCCTTCTATCTTAGCGTCATAGCTTGACATTTACAAAAGTTACGTAGCCAAGAGTACATCTATCTCTGTGTGTGTTGGCGATTTTTTACAATTTTAGAAATGAATTTAAATTTGCAACAACGAACTTGCAACGAAAAATGCAACAAATACCATCCAACAGCCACCGAATTCACCTGATTTGGCTCCGTGTGACTTCCTTCTGTTCAAGCGAGTTCATTGTTGTATCTCCTCCTACATTCTCCTTCAATGCAGACGAGACCGAAGATCGTTCGAAAAAAAATTTCTCTCGAAGCAACCAAGGACATCCTCAACCATTTTTGACAATGTCCATGCCTCTGCGCCATAGAGCAGGACCGGGACTATTCAGGTCTTATAAAGGGTGACTTTTGTTGTCCGAGATAGGGCTTTGCTACTCAATTGCCTTATCACCCCAAAGAAACAGCAGTTGGCAAGAGTTATTCTTCGTTTTATCTCAGCGCTGGTGTCGTTGTCTGTATTTATAGCAGAGCCTAGGTAGACAAAGTCCCTAACTACCTCAAAGTTATATCTGTCGAGGGTGACATTTTGCCCGAGACGTCAGGTCGACTTGACAGCATATACTTGGTCTTGCCCTCATTGACCGCTAAACCCATTTTTGCCGCTTCCGTCTCAATACTTGCTAAAGTGCCACTGACATCACGCTGCTTTCTTCCGATTATGTCAAAATCGTCGGTGTATGCGAGTTGTTGGACGGACTTTTGAAAGATTGTGCATCTTGTGTTTGCTCGTGAGTTTTGCACTATTCGTTCAAGTACGATGTTAAAAAATCGCATGACAGGCGCATCGCCTTGTCTAAATCCTTTCTGGACATCAAAGGTCACGGTCTTTACCGACCTTGATGGAGCAGCGTGCATTCTCCATTGTCAACCTGCACAGACGGACGAGTTTGGCAGGGATGCCAAAACTAGACATTGCTCTATATACTCGTAGCTCGTCTCTATAGATGCTGTCATACGGGGCCTTATAATCGATGAATAGGTGTCGGGTACCGATCCGAAGCTCATGGGTCTTCTCCAAGATCTGCCGTAGTGTGAATATCTGGTCGATGGTGGACTTTCCTGGCCTGAAGCCACACTGATATGGACCTATCAGGTTGTTGACGAACGGCTTCAGGCGTTCACACAATACGGCGGATAAGATCTTATATGCGATGTTAAGGAGACTGATGCCACTGTAGTTGGCGCAGTTCAGAGGGTCTCCTTTTTTGAGAATCGGACAAACAATGCTGAGGTTCCATTCATCGGGCATATTTTCGTCCGACCATATTTTACAGATAAGTTGGTGTATGCTCCTTACCAAGTCATCGCCTGCCGCTTTGAAGAGCTCGGCAGTCAGGCCATTCGCTCGGCAGCTTTGTTGGACTTAAGCTTAAGCTTCGATATAGCTATCTTCACTTCATCCAGGTCGGGTGGACGGAATTGTTGGTCATCATCGTCCAAGTTGAAAGGTTGATTCTGCCTGACAGCGGTGTTTGGTTCTTCATCGCCGTTATACAGTCTGCAGAAATGGTCTTTCCAAATCCTCGGCATCGACTGCGATTCTACTACGATGTTCCCTTGTTCATCTCTACAGGCTTCCGGGTTTGTCCCCGTGGCATGTCATTTTTACCTTTTGGTAAAACTTCCGAACCTCAGGAATGAGTAGCATCTCTCAATTTCCTCGATCGCACGCTTTTCATGCTCCTTCTTCTTCCTCCTGAGAAGCCGGTGTTCGTCTCTCCTTTTCCGCTCATATAGGTCATGAGCAGCTCTGGTCTTTTTTTTTGCAGTGCCGCATTGCGTGCTTTTTGCATTCATCATCGAACCAAATGTTTCGTTGTGGTGGACGAGTGAAACCCAGCACATCAGAAGCGGCATCTCTGATGGCGTTGTGGCAGTATTTTCAATGGTCTTCGATGCTTGATGCTAGCGGCATTGGACCTCTTAAGAGATTAAGAGACAATCGATCGGAAAAGGACTTGGCGATCTCTTGCGATTGTAGCCGTCTGACGTCGAATTTTCTCACAGCATTAGTTTATCTTGGCGTTGTTTGGGATATCCGCAACCGTACCTTGGCTACAACAAGGTAATGGTCCGAGTCGATGTTGGCTCCTCGGAACGTACGGACATCCATAATGCTGGAGGAGTGTCTTGCGTCGATCGCAATGTGATCAATCTGGTTGACTGTTGATTGATCAGGAGTTCTCCAAGTCCCCTTGTGTATGTCGAGATGTGAGCCACGACAATGTTTCGCTCCGCCGCAAAGTCGATTAGCCTGAATCCGTTATCGGAGGTGGTGTCGGGCAGGCTATATTTTCCGATTGTTCAACCAAAGATACCCAATCTTCCTAGCTTTGCATTAAAATCACCGAGGACAATTTGAATGTCATAGCTAGGGCATTGCTCGTAGGTCTTGTTGAGGAGCTCATAGAAGGCATCCTTGGTGTCGTCATCTTTCTCCTCTGTGGGGCGTGCAGGCATATCAGGCTAATGTTGGTTAATTTAGCATTGATGCGGATTGCTACGAGGCGCTCGTTCACCTGGCGGAAACTCAAGACTGCTTGCCTTGGTCTGCCTCCAACAACAAATCCGCATCCAAATATGCGCTGGTTTTGCCGTCGATAACAAACGCCGTAGTAGATGTCGCCGTTTTTTATTCGCATTTCTTGGATGGCGGCTATGTTTGCTTTGCGGCAGTCGAATACCTCCGCTAGTTGGTCGGCTGCATGTGGTCTATTAAGAGACCTAACGTTCCACGTGCATAACCGAAGCTCATTGTCCTTAAACCCCTTGTGTGGGGGGGTAAATCCCCCCATATCCGAGGCTTGTCGATGCTTCGTAGCTTGATAATGCAAAGAAATACTTTTTTAAATAAAAAATTTAATGATATCCTTTACATAACAGGAAAACTCTCTATTCGATTAAAAAAAATAACCACTTCACCTTTTCCCTATTCATCTCAATTTGAAATAATTTTGAACTTTTTCTCTTTTTTTTGATTTTAAGGGCTTCCGTATTGTATGGACTGAAATCCAAGACTCCGGTCCAGGACCGCCAGCAATTGGTTTACTCTGCGAATCGACATACCATTTTCAATGTAACGTCGGCTATTGTATATCGGATAAGCTACGTTGTGATGGCATCAAGAATTGCGGTCCTGGCGATGATAGTGACGAAATGCACTGTGAGTCGTGAGTGAGTCGAACGGTTCAGTTCATTTTTTAATTTTTCTGTTTTTATATTTAATTTTTTTTTTTTACTTTAAGTTGAATACTTTGATAATTTTATTTTGATTTCAATTTAATTTGTGTAATAACCAAATTAGATACACAAATTGTTATTTTTAAACAAAAAAAAATTCAAATAAAATTTATACATTTTGGTTTGTATTATTTATTTAAATAAAAAAAATGTCGATTTCTTACGAAGGGATATTGTTCACAATTGGTTTTGTTGCAAATTGGTTAAATAAAGTTGAATGTTGTTGAAAAGAGAACAACAAAATTAAACAACAGTTATCGACGTTTTTTCTTTCATTTTTTCATATATTTTAAAAAAAATGTTTTAAGTTTCTTTTTTAAACAAACATTTAATTTGATTTACCAGAAGAAAACTTGAACCCGACGAACACTTTATAAATACTTATATATATTATATATATTGTATATAAATATATTTAAACTTTTAATTAATACAATCTATAAATACTGCTTTACACAGGCTTAAATATTTTTCTTCTTTTTTTATTTTCATATTCAAATTTATATCTAATATTTTATTTAAAAATTCAAAAGAGAATATTTTCTCTAAAATTTGTATATTTAGGCTTGTGTTGTTAATAAAAAAAAAAAAAAAAAACCACAAAAAAATACTTTCTTAACTATTACCCCTTTTTGGAAGACCTTTAAGTAGTTTGCCGCACGTAAATTTATTGTTTTCCTTTTAATCTCCTCCTTCAATGTTTGTAAATAAATTATGAACTCTTAAATACAAAATGTAAAATAACTTTTAATTTATCAATGTTAACTGAATACTATACCCTGAGTAATTAGTTTTGTTTATATTTTATTTTTCTTGTAATTTTATTTTATCCGGAAAATTATCACACGAATGTACTCGTTAATTTGCAAAAGAAATGCCGGCAGTAGTAAGATGGAATTTTAAAATTTTTCTGAACTTGAGAAACTAGAAATTATCCATTTATTTTGATTTATCTATCTGTCTATAAAATTTGTCAAGTAGCTTTGAAGATTATTTTGAGACTTGTATTAGAGTACAACTTTTGATAGATCTTACTCTGTCGGCTTGCTTAGATATCGGCGTATACTCATTCAGAAATCCACTTTTTATCAGTCTATTCTGCAAGGAAGGAAATGTATTTATTTAGTAGAATCTCACCAGTTTAATATTCTCGGGATGTGGCTTCCATAATACTAATTTTACTAAGTGATGTTATTTCGCTGTTCCTTGAATAAATTTATTTGTCTTCTTCCCAGTTGGCGATACACTCAGAGGCTGAAGTGAAATAGTGCCTCAATTTGAAAGCCACTCCAGTTACAAAGGTTCTTAGCTAACTAAAGGGATATCTTTCTTTTGCTGAATTATTTTTCAGTTGAGATCACTTTCCACCTGTATTATAGTTTTTAGCCAAAGCAACAGCGAACTCTACAAATGTAAGTCTTCGTTTGATTTCTGACGAAATGACATTATTGGAGCTAAAAACGAATCAGGAGCAGACAAGGTTCCTAAATAGGACTCATTCACAGCCGAATTAATAGTTGACATACTTGCAAACGCCCCAGTCACTTAAATTAGATTTCGGAATCTAAAGTCTCTGAGAGATTGCCTCCACAAATAGAGATCAGTAAGCATTCTCCAATCTGACGAGCTTAGTTGAGATGTTCAAACGAAATATAGCTCTGTACGCGGCTTTGAAATCGACAAAGTGATGGTCAATATTGCTTTGATGTTCTTGCATGTGCACTAGGACCTGCCGTAGTATTCACAGTTTGCCACTTGTATAGGCAAAAAGCTTCACTGACAGGAATGGAAAGACAAGAAATGACTTCAGGCATTCACATAATGTTGCAGGCAAGATCCAGACCGCATGCTTGCGGACGACCGACCCGGTGGCATTGTTATATTAAGTGCGACCCTCACACTCTCGCTCTGCATGTCCTAGCTATTTTAGGCGACTGATGCACAATTCTCTTACTAAATCGATGTCGCTGTGCAACTCGTAAAACTTGTTGGTAAATCTTCCTCTTCAAAATCAGTCATCATAACTGACGATCCGCTTCATCCGCTTTTAATAAAAATTCATGCCCCAGCGCAATAGTTTAGGACTGAGATGATTAGAGATAGGGCCTTACTACTTAATTGCCTTCTTTACCCAATCGCTCCGGCAAGAGTGATTCATTGTTTTATTTCTGCTGAGGTGTAGTTGGCAGAATTTAAACATTCAAGGTGGCCAAAGTTCCTTATTTCCTCGAAATTATTACTGTCAATTTTGACGTTTTGTTCAGTGTGCCATCTACTCGTATTTGTGCGAATATGCATTGCAGAGTTTGAATCTTTCTCTACTAACTGTCAAAATACAATGACACTTGCTTCACTTTCAATTTTCATTTGATGTTTAAATTTTAAAATGGAACAAAGAGTCGTTATTAAACTCCACGAAAAACTTGTTAAAAATGCATCAGAAACATTCCGAATGATGCAAAAAGTGTAGCGTTATGATTTCTTGAGTTGAATTTTTGTTTTTGAGTGGCATATACGTTATTTGGCTGGCAGAAAGGCACTGGAGGATGACAAACACACAAAAAGGCCAATTTCAGTTCGGACGCCTGAAATGATTCAAAAACGTGATTTTGACGCATATTTTCTCGAAGTTGTAAAACGTTTGATGACCCGAATATCGCGATCCAAAACGTTGGTCTATGTTTCACGATAATGCACTGAGTCACGCAGCACACTCAGGCCATTGAATCACTAATGAATAGCTGTAACAAGTATATTGAATCGATAGGAGAATATTTCGAATGAAAACACTGACAAATAAAAAGAAATCGTGTTTTTATTATGTTTTCTAGGTTCAGTCATGGATATTATTTGCCACACTGTGTATACCCCTTCTTCTTGAAAGCATCTACTTGGTTTTCCTCTATTTTACCATAAAACGATTCTGACAGCATCCGTATCAAAAACAGATTCACGTTTGATGTAAGAAAAGTCATATGACCTTGTCGAGTTATCTTTCGAAGTGTAGATCTTGAATTTCCTTTTGGTCATATGGACGAAAGTTGTGGCTTCAATCTTCTAAGCTCGATGGTGTATTCTACCTGACTGTGGGATGTTAGCTTCGGTGAAGATATTTAGTCTGCTGTAAAAGTTTTACATAAAAACAACACCGACTATGACTCTTGCCTTGATTTAGCCGTATGCGTGATAAGTATTCAGTGAAGATTTTGGCGATCTCTTACGATTGTAGCGTCTCTACGTTAAATGTTGTTTTAGAAATAAGACTTATTGCCTAAGTCTGCCGCAAATGACAAATCCGATATATGATAGTATATTTGCCCGATCTATCCAATAGCAACTCCTGGATTACGGTGATAACTTCCTGGTAGCAATTAAGATATTTGCTCATTGTTCTGCTTCACGTAGCCTGTCAAGGGTCTGAACATTCGACGTGCAGATCCGAAACAATTCTTAACATTTGCCAGTGCCATTGGTTCGTTTTTAAAATCTTTTTATTCTCTTCCGTATATACATATGTATGTAGTTGTGAACCCTTAGACGGCGTTTGCCAGTAATATACTACTAGTCCGGCATACACTTGCCTTTTTAACATATATAGAAACGGTTCCAGTTACCAAAAATGACCACTGGGAAGTAAGGCTAGCAGTAGGCTACGAACTGAACTGTTACTCTGCTGTTAAATTCTGTCTGTAGAAACTGATGCCTGTATATTTATGAGAGGAAGAATACGCGTTGCCAAAGTCCCTATACGTTCCTACACAGCTGTCCTCTTGGTATGAGTCTAGGGCGAACTAAAAGCTCTTGTCAATCTTGGGCTCACAGCACCCAATTTGCAATATTACAGTGGATTAACCACAAGTGGAAGACTTTTTCCGCGGTTAATACTTAAACCTCAGCAACCGTAACGCCCATACAAGGGGGCCTAAATCTAACAGATTAAGCATGGATCAAAGTTCGTGGGCTCTCTCTCCCATGGTACTGTGTTTTAGGTCCTCGTGTGGACAAGTAGTAGTCCAGCCACTAAAAATGCTCTATGGCCAATAGTTTGTAACTGGTAAATCGAAGCAATCTTCAGTGGCGTTTAGTTCTGAAGATGTCAACGATAAGTTCACACACAGTATTGCGCTGCTCTTGCTTTTTATTAAACGAGTTCATTAATGGAAGGGCCTTATTCAGTGGCCGAGACCTTAATTTATAAAACAGTACGCGCTTTTCTGAAAAATCGCCGCGTGAGTCCCCCTCGGTGCCAGGAGAAATTAATCAGAACCAATATTTCACCGAATTGACGGATCGTAGAGTATTTGAATTAAAAAAAACAACAACACATTTCCTTCTCTGCAAGTATGACAATGTACATACAAATATTTAAATATTTAACCAAATAGTATCTTAGGCCCTTTCAATACGCAAATGACTGTCCTCTGACGGCACTATAGACCAAAAAATATACATAAATTCTAACGTGTAGTCAATTTCACAAATTAGGCTGAGTAAACCTGTACAAACCATATACTCCTATCATACAAAATTAGCCCCTACATAATCTAAGGATATTTTATTTATTTAATAAAAAAAAAAAAAACTATTAACTTTTCTATATACTTTTTTAATTAAACTTACAAAAATTTCCTTTTCTCTTTCTTCTCTTTCCGTTTGAATTTTCAATTAAAAAACAAAAAAAAAAATAAATAAAAAAAAAAAACTTAAAAACGATATGAAATGCCGCCCATCAGGTCGCGGGAGTAGCGTTCTTTTGCCAAAAAGCATTCAACTCCTCGGTTTAGCATTTTGGGCAACAAAATTCTTCGCGCTGTTTTAGCTCCAGCAACTGCTTTTCTTTAATTTATCTCTATCCCCTGTTTTTTTTTTTTGTAATTTTTTTTTTATTTATTTTTTGTTCAACTCCCTTGTTCCCAAATTTATGTTTCCTCTCTTCGGTTGCATTATTTTCCTCTTCAAAAACGTATTTTGAAAAAAAAAAAAGAAAAACAAGGGACAAGCAACCTGCATGCAATGTGACTAACACTTGATTGATGGAGAAAATTCAATTTCCTAACCAAAAGACAGAATAAAATCTAGATAAAAGCTAAAATCGAAACGAACAACAAACAGAAAGACAAACAAAAACCAAAAAAAAAAAAAATCTAAACAGAAATTCTGAATTTTCAAAAAACCATTTAAAAACTAAAGAACTCTCGTTTTAAACGTTAAAAACTATGTAAAACATGTGAGTCTAAAACAAAAAATAAACATTAACTTACTCGTATGTAGCTTATAAGTTTCGAAATCAACACCACCCACCAACACACCGTACACACTCTAGTTCGAAACCTGTGTTTTATTTTTTAATTTTTTGTTTTCGTTTTCGAAATCATAGAAAAGTTAATTTCCTGTTCTTGATATTGGTTTTTAGTTTTAGTTATTTGTTTTGTGATTTTGTATTTTTTGAATATCCGTAGTGGCGGGTACTTTCCTGTTCACAAAAACACACTTTTGAATAGTTGTTTCCGTTACCGTTTCCGTTTAGATGTGACCATTTTAGATTTAAGTGGTAGACGCAAGTTTTTTTTGTTTTTTTTTTTTTTGTTCAAAAAACATTCACTCGTTCGACAAGGGCTTTTTGATTTAGAGTTTAGATATTTATTTACCTTAAATCATGCGCATTGGATTTTTCAATTTAGTGGCGTATTCTTTCATTGGCTTTAATTGGTTTTTTGATTTTTGAAATGACATTTTTGATTAGTGCTCTTTTTCATTTTCATTTGAAATATATCTAAAATGTTTTTGATTCGGCCTATACCGTATAGGTGGTGTGAAAGGCATCTAGGTGCCCCCATGTTTGCGCCCCAAGCTATATTTTTTCTTCATTTTCAACTGTATATTCTATCAAAGTCATTGTTTTTCATAGAATGTTGCAAGTGTTTCTGACAGATATATTGCAATGTTATAGTTCTTCTGGAGGATAAGTTTGAATTTTCTGTTATTCTGCATTGCCTCGGTGGGAAAAGATTGAATTTGGAGCACGTTCTTCAGTCAAATTGAAATAGGCAGAGCACCATAGTGCTGATACAATTGATGTGGAGTCTTTTTGGTTCTGTAAAGACCTTTCATCAAACCTTGAACTTCACTCAAGACGTCGGCCACCTTAATCTTTTTGAAGTGGCTTTGTACTAATCATATTGTTCATAAGAGGAAAACATAACGCTGTGTGTACGAGTATATCGGATTTTGGAAACAAAATTTGCACTTTTTATTGACAATTTCTCAGCTAAAGTCATGATGGCATCAGTGAAAATCTTCGGTGGCTTATGGTTGAATATCTAAATCAAGTGATCTTCACAGGCTTGTCTTGAAGCTAGCTTACTCGTTATTCCATTTCAAAAAGAGTTCTGCAAAGACTGGAACAAGCAATAGTAATAGTACGTTTACACTGACCCGAAATTCAACATTTCGAAATTTCATTTCACCGTTTACATTGAAAACAAAACATTTATATGGCAGCTGCTGTCTCCCCACTACCTCTTTTTTTTGATACTTTTTTTGGTTGAGGCACATATGTAGTCGTTAGTGATTGTAAATATTGGAACAGCTGACTACCTTCAAAGTTGTTTTTGTAAACGGTATGACGTGCGCTGAATAACGTGCGGAATAATAAAAAAGATTTGTTCGATTTGACAATCTTCTAAATGCAGAGACGAAATGCAGCATTTCGCTGAAATTCAACATTTGGAAATGCTGGAAGTTGTATGGAGCATTTCGGCTGAAATGTTCAATTTGTCCGAAATGCTGAATTTCGGGTCTGTGTAAATGTAATACAGTCCGTTTGGTAAGATCGTATACGGCACAAATTAAAGAAGAACTTATAATAATAAAAAAAAAATCAATTGCACTGGTTTATTTTGTTTATTTATTTGAATGCTTTTCAATTAATATGTTGTCCACTCTCCTCCATTATCAATAATTGCTTTGAGTCTTCGAGGCATGCTTTCTACTAATCTTATAGCATAATCTTGAGACAAAGATCTCCATAAAACTCGTATTTTTTGTGATGATTGTTTGACCATCCAGATCTTCTTTCCTTGGAGCTTTAGCTTCATGAATGCCCAAACATTTTCAATGAGATTTGCATCCGGCGACTGCGATGGCCAATCTAAAACATCGACGTCATTTTCTTGTTTCCACGCACTGCACAAACGACTGCGATGTTTCGAGTCATTATCTTCTTGCAGTAACACATTCTCATTCCTTCTTTTAAACCACCTTTGGGCAGATGGTAATAAAGCCTTCTTATAAATTTTGACCACGTTGGGTGCGTTTAAGTTATTTGTAAACATGAACAAATTGCCAAATCCTTGTTTTGAGAAGCATCCCCAAACGTGCACCTTTGCCGGGTGTTTGACGGTCCGCTGGATTAATTTATTGGATTGTGTACACCAGGTATGAGTGATAGGAGACCATGCCCAAAAAGAAGCTTCATCCGAAAAAATAACGTTGTTCCAATCTCTGTCCGAATTCTCCTTGGCCCAACTGAGTTGTTTTTCTACGTGTTTTTTTGACAGTAGTGGTTTCTTTATTGTGCTTCGAAATTTTACATTATTGGCTAGTAAACGTCTTCGTATCGTATCACAACACACATTTAGACCCCTTTTACGTAAAATCCCTTGTCCTCCACGTAACGATAGAAGAGGATTTTTTTCCAAAACGCGTACAATCATTTTGTCCCGCTTTTTCGTTGTTTTTGGCGTAGACCCACGATCCGGCAAATCATCCACATTTTTAACTTGCGAATAACGGTGCAACCATTTGCTAATAAATGCTTTTGACTTTTTCATGTATTTAGCAGCTGCTCCGTATGACATTTTCGGTCCTTTTGGATGTGTGCACAAGAATTCTCCTTCATGCAAACACGACACTCATTTTAAAATACTTCCGTCTCTGACAAAAATTGAACACTCTTTAAATTGTTTTATTCAAAGCATCTTAGCAGAAGTATTGTTTTATCTGATAATGCAAATGCCACTTCCAAACCAGTACCGGAGGGTACTTTGCCTGGACTGTACGATGGATGCACCAAATCTTTTTAAACAAGCTTCGTGGGATTTCTGACGAATCATCATAGACTTATGTTTGGGCATTGTCGTGATGGAAGACAGCAACTTTTCTTTCAATTGTATGGAGTAATCTCTCAAATTGCAGAAGACATAAAATATACGCGAGCACCTATATGACTGTAAACGAGTAGAGAACGGTGTATCAAATATTATATCCCCGAGATTTTAGTTCGGTGTTATATACATATGTAGATGGCGGCATTTGACATTCCGAAATGCAAATATAGTCAACTGGTGTCATTGTAGATGTATACGATTGAATTTCCATGTTTTGTGTCAAGATATATACAGTATCATCTTGATTACGATATATTGCCACTCCCTCTGCTCTAACATTCGGTCGCTTATATTTAATGACGCAATTAAAGCTTGGTATGCTGACATCATCGTCATTGTTTAATCATGATTCTGACAAAATTACAAAATTTGATTCGCGTATGAAAGCGTCTGTTAGATGGCCTGTACAAATGTTGGCAAATTTGGCCTTGATGGGGATTGCTACGTGGAACTCGTTCATATGCTGGAATCTCAAGATTCCTTTCTAAAGTCTGCCTCCAACAACAAATCCGCATCCAAATAGGCGCTACTTTTGCCATCTATAATAGAGCCCAAGGGCGTTAAGGACTCGTCAGCCAACAACCACTCTTTTCCAAGAACCTGATTTAGTCTCAGAAATCCTTACCAGCCTGAGCTCCAAATATGTCGGAGTATCTCGGATAAGGTCCTATTTGTTTCTGCATTTTTTTCTTCACCGTTGATTCCATCTGGGGAATTTATCCGCTGTCCCATTTATTGTGCTGCTATTTTTGTCTACTGGTCAGCACTCGTGCTTATAAGCTCAGGAAGTCTAATCCGGATGGACAGTGACCAATACCCAACGGTTACCACATGAAGGTGGTAACCTCCACAATTGATGTGTAGAAGATAGTTGTAAAACTGGATATGGGTTAATCGCCAAGGAAGGGAAGAACTTACGTCTAGTACATCCTCAGTTTTGGATTTTTTTTATCGCTAAAAAACCACGTTATCGCGAAAGTGTATAATTACCCCCGGGAGAATCCACCTTCTGGACTACAGACATGACGAAAAACCTTGACTTTATCGACTTCTGCATAGCGAAGAACATAAACATAGCCAATATAAACATCAAATTCTATTTTGATCTTTTCTCATAATCATTGAATACTCAACTGAAACAACCATATATATCCGTCGGAAATTGCAGCACCTACCTTCGAGTGGGAGTAAAGACACTTAAACTGTGTATTAAATATACAACGTAAAGCTCTCTTTCTCCTTCTTTTTATGGTATATATTTATTTTCTCTTTCTTTGCTCTCTCGTCTCTTTCTACTTTACTCGATGTTATATCTTTTTTTCTCTCGTGTAAAGAAATCTTTTAAAACGTGACGGGTCTTTAAAATATCACTCTCAATTTAAATTTTCGACTCGCCACCGCCTAAAAAGTGTCACTTCTATATTTAACCGTTTGGATCTTAGTGATCGTCAATTCCCTTCCAGACCCACTAGATCTACTGCATCGCCTTCTATGTTGTCAATCCTTCTAGCTTTGCATGTGCTTTTGACGGCTCACCATGCCCATGATGATGCTTAACGCTTCTCATTGTCGTGTGTGACCTATGTAGTATGTCGATCTACCAGCTGTTCTTGGGTTTTTTGGATTAATGCTTTCGCCAAAATCGCGACGAATTTTTTCCAAGATCCAATGAGTAAACATCGACCTTAACTCCTCTCAACACGTTGGTTGCAAAGGTCATAACTTTTCATATATTCGCGCCGCCAACCACACAGCCACCTTAGTTAGAATTTATGTTTCCCATACTCGGCTCATCTGTTTTCGATCAGCAAAATTTCCAAACAAAAAATCGCAGACGCAACTAGTGCAATTTATTCTATTGTTTCTTATTTTGAAGCATGTTTGGAAGGAATCCACTTCTCCGATTTTGTTTTTCTATCGCGGACAGTCAAAAAAACAGGTGTTCTGGCTTTTTTGGGATAGTTTCACAATACCTATAAACAGTTTGAAATGTCCCGCGCTGAGTGAGATATAAAATTGTTTCACCTTAATGATATTGAATCCATACTTCGTCATGAGCATAAGACGCAGTTTTTCTTAGCACCAATCGACATGAGCCCGTTTTTGAGCTATTGTCAAGTTTTTACGGCCAAAGGTACATGCAATATTGATGAAGCATTCTCACGGCATGTCACAGATGATCTTGCAATATCAGTTCACGCAAAAAAAAACATTCTGAGTGCGATTACCATTAAAAATGTCACACTTTACGATGATAATGTGAGATTTGACATGTTCACACTGGTGCTGCCATATCTCAAAACTTAAGTAGCAATCCTCGTATTAATCAATTATATATTCCCTTGTATTTTCAACAACTGTCTCTGAACGTTTTAAAAGCTTGTAGGTTCCATTTCCACACAACTGCGTGATTTTCCATTAAAAAACGTCGTAAGGTAGTTTTCGCCAGCTTCGGCGGAACCATATTTCTTTCCATTCAAACCATGTTAAGGGGACCGAAACAGATGAAAATTTGAAGGAACAAGGTCTGGGGAATACGGTGTGTACTGAAGGATTTCCGATTAAAACTCCTTCAGTTTTTCACGCGTTTGTCGGGGACTTTTGACCGAAACCCGACGATTTTTTTTAACCCTCCTGTAATGAGAAAAGAAGCTCGAACAAAATAATGCCACTGAAATTTTACCAAACAGACTGAAGTATTTTCATTAGAAACAAACCAGCCTTTGCCACAAGTTCTGCATTTTTATCTACTTGTTTAAAGCTCCTTATTCAATTTTTATTGCACGTTGTTGTACAGAATCCACTTTTCTTCGGCCCAAAAAAAAGTCCATAGGAAAGAATTGGCGAGGGGGATACGGTCCAGCTTATTTTCATCTGTCACGCAATGCAAACTTGGAAGTGAATCCAAGTTTTTTTTAAATGCCCAACTGTAAACGAATGGTTAATACTAAGTCTTTCAGCAATTTCCTCAGTTGAAACATTCGAGTTATTACCACTAATGCCCGCACAATCTCGTCATTAATCTTGGAAAGCCCTCCCAGAACGTGGTCGATCGTCTACTTTTAAACGGTCCTTAGAGCACGAGCATGATACGAACAAACGCTCTGAATGTTTCCTGTTGCGACTCGTACAGCATTACATGAAGAAGATTTAGCTTATCGTTCCCTATTTTGGAATTTTTTTCCACACCATTTGACTTAACCCAAATAATTCTAGCGATAATATGACTTTTGATGTCACGACCTATCCACTAGTATGCAACAAGCCTATAAAGCAAACTTTCCGATACGTATAAAGATTGAGCACGAAGTTTTGCAATGATCCAATATATACTTCTCCGTTCATGAGTATAGAACCTGTATCTCTAGCAAGAAGAAGTCGTTTTTTCTCTTTTAGGGCTCCTAAATTACACCTCCATCTTGTACAACTTATGTTATAAAGGGTGTTTTTCTAAAGAGCTTTAGTACTTTAAATAATAATACAAGACAGAAATATTATTGAAATGTATATTTTATTATTATAATTTGGTAGATAATTTCATTTATTTTTTTTAAAATATGATCTCCGGCATATGCCCGCCGCGGCTACGAGTTAAATGGTCCATTTGATCAGTTCAATTGTTCACTACTTTTTTCAATAAATCTGTTCGTATGGCGTCAATGGTGGCTTGAATATTGACTTCCAATGCTACAAGAGTTGCTGGTTTTTTGGCATCAACCAATGACATAGCCCCTAGCTAAGCTTATTAATTTTTGGAAACGAAAAATCATTCAGCATGGCTCGATAGCGTTCGCCATTCACCGCAGCGTTTTAAAATAGGAGCGGTTGGTATGTTAGTAAGCTCAACTTTCATTTAAAATGCTAGTTCTAAGGATCGACAAATGACAAACTGTCACTTTGAAACAAAAAAATTTGCCTAGCAATTGAGCTCTTCGACTTTTTCCAAAGACAGGCTTCTTCAGAGTTACTAAATGTTTAGGAGGAATACTCCTATCTGTCATTTTGTAGAAGGAGTTACATATCCATATATACTTGCTTTATCCATCCGAGCAGGCTTTGAAGTTAAATAAAGCTTTCAATATAAGACGCTGAATTTATAAATTTTTTGTGGGCTCCATGAATATAAAATTAGTTCTCAAAGGGCCTAGATTCGAGAAAATATGTTATTCTCTCCTCACGAGAGGAGATAATATTGTAAGGCGTATCAAAAATAAAACGACGGGTATATCAGATGAATGTGTTGATTTGAAACTCCAATGACAATGCCATCTAAAAAGATATGTAATCGTCAGTTGCCTTTCTTATGTGGACTAGTAGTTCTGTCCATTAAGATTGTCCCAAAAAGGGTAGAAAATGCAAGTTTTCAACAAAATGCAATGTAGAATATGACACATGATCCACGTCCTCATACATTTTGCTAGCACATAAGCATTCTTGTGATCAGTTCAAAAAGTGGCTGATGTTGAAATAACATTTTTCCACGTGGCGTTTTTTACACAAAATTAGTTTGCCATTATTTTGCGATACTGTACGCCTTCAACTGTTTCTCAGATTCTGGTAGATTCATCAAGAAAAGTGATTCAATGATGCCTCTAGCTCAAAACACAGAAAACTTGTATGGGTCTCATCGGTCATAACCCATTTGACGAGCTGCCTTCGCTGTATATGGTCTGTGGGCTTGAGCTATTAAGTCAACTTGGTATTTCGAGCATGAAGACGAGATTCTTGTTGGGAATTTGCTGTGTGTTGCTTCTTGTAGAATGTAGATGTAGATTGAACGACACCTGTCTTTCAGCCATATTAGACGAAAGGATTTGGGGCTTTCCGCTGCACAACTTTAATTCACTTAAATTGAATAATCCTCCTCAATAGACGATTCTGACAATGTAATTTTTGACACAATTTGGGTAATACCTCAGCCATTACTTGACGAATGTTCGTTTTCAAAGCGTCAGATTGCTTGCAGATTGAGTGGATCAATACGATCTTTTGCATAGCCCAATAAAAAGAAATCTAATGGGGACAAATCACGCGTTCTTGATGTTTAGCCCTGGTCCTTATACAAGAGTATACTTTGGAGTAATGTACCTCCTTAACGGTTTAAGATTTTTCCGGACCTAGAAAGATGGCATAGATCTGCGTCAATTGACATCTGAATTACTGTCTTAAGTTAAGGCATTGAGGAGCTATGAGCCTCCAAAGTCGAGACCCCCCAAAAACGTATACCCAAGTACATGTGTGGCCACTAACTTTTAATGCAATTGAATGAATTGACTATATAAAACAAAGAATGTTTTTGTGTTGGTAATGTAAATTTATGGTTTTATTTATATATTATTTGTTATAACTTAAATTATTTAATTTTTGTCCTAATTATTGCATATTTCGCATACAAATGAACTGCTTGAATGGTGCACACATATTGGCCGTTTACATGAAGAGCAAATGTGAAGGGTGCGTCTGCTGTGTTCGTCGTGAATATAACATATGTAGCAACTTCCAACCTGGAGTTTCTTTTCCCGCTACCAGCAGCTGCAGATGTTGGTGTTCTACCGTCAGCTCTTTCTTGTAAGACCGTACTTATAACGCTCGCTATGCCAAGTTTCGTGTTGAAGTTGCGCATTACCCGAACATGGACTGGCCGTTCTTCAATGACTGGGATAGCGAAGAAAGCGTTTACTCCTCAACTTACTGTATGGGATGTTCGTATAATTTTCAAATTATATGATGTACGCTGCCAATGCCGTCAAATCAATCATGATGATTAGAGATAATGGCCCACACTTTGTCTGTCTTGGCAAGTATATTCTACTAGCAATTGGTCCATAACGTCCACTCCTCCTTTTGTTTCATTATAAAATTCTATAATTTCCGGTGATGATGGCATCATCGTCATGCATCAATGATAATAAAACAACTGTCTTGTTTTCTTTCGGCACGTATGAGAACATGAAAATGTTGGACATAAAACCGAAGCCTATCGTCAAATTCTTCGACCACAAGTTTTGAAGTAGACTGAGTCTTGTAAAAAAATGTCCATTGTTATATTGTGTTCGCTTCCATGAAAGCGGCTTATCAAACTCTTAACCACGCGTTCACCTTGATTAGTTTCTCGTCCCGTAACAACTTTGCCGGTAGATATTTGCCCATCCAGTGGGTAAGAGTTTTTGGTATCACGTACCCATCACACTTTTATGCCATACTTTGCCGATCTGGATGAAATATATTGCGTGAAGCGGGTACGGCCACGATATGGAAACAACTGCTCGTCCACGGTAAGGTTTTCACTAGGTTTGTACAAATGTTCAAAATTGAAATTCATCATTGTCCATAACTCGGAGATTGGTGCAGCTTTGCCAGTTTGTTGGCGTATCCCCCTTGTGTTTGAATCATCAAACCTTGTAAATCGTAATATTGCTTGGAATCGATTGATGCCCATTACAGCACGATAAAATGGACAATTTTCTATCGACTACAAGTCCGACACAGTTTCGCCGCTACTACGGTTGCCGCCAGTCCTAATAAGCACTCCTATGAACGCATTCATTTCCACATATGTCACATGCTTCCAAGTTTTTGGTTACGCTTCCGGATATTTGCCTCCGCTTTTTTGCTTGTGTGGCGTGTTATTATATCCACCATTTTCGCGCTCATATAAAACTTGAATTTATTTCCGATGGACATTGTAACATTTCCCCGGGCCACTTCGATGTCTCAAAATATTTTGTTGTCTGGTTTTGCGAGCTAGCATTGGTTGCGTACTCCATTAGGTGCCATCATTTGCAACGAATTCACCTGCACCCAAATTTATTTGCACAGAATCATCATCGTCATAACAGATATTCTCCTCTGTTTCTTCAATGTCCGAAACCGTAACTTGGGTTGGGATTTCTCCTTCGATATCGTCAGAGTCCAAATATATTTCGTCGCCTACGATGTCGTCAAAAAGTCTTTGGACGTACTCCTCTTTTTCAGCATCAGTTAATCTGTTAAAAATATATAAATAATCAACTTTCATTGTTATTACAAAATTATTTCATATATTTGAATTTACCTCTTATATTGGCTGAAAGACAAATGATGAACATTATTTCTGCGGTCCTTGCTCTTATTTTTTTTATTTTATTTTATATTATATTTATTAACACACAAAACCACCTTTATAACTCAACAGCACACTTGAAAATGAAAGTTGAGTTGAACTTTATAAGGGTGTAGATTGAAATCCAAATCCAAAATAAGCTATAATGGGCCGTAAGACAAGCCCAAATCCTGTGCCTGCTGTGAAATCGATAGATTTGGATTTCTTTCACGTCTTTCACTAACGGCGGCCATACTATCTGTATAGCGTGCATTTCGATAATGGATGGGCCTTAAAATATCTGTAATAGAGATAGAATACTCAGAAGAACGAATTTTTCGACCATAATCTGTTTGTAATGCCCGAAATGTATCTACTACAGAATTAATGTTTGCAAACCAAGGTTTTACAATTTGAACATGCTCAACGATTGTTACACCATCCATTGGTACACATCCACATAAATAGCAAACATTAAACTAAGCATATACAATCCTGGATGACAGTTCAATTGGACGTATGTGATTAAAACAGGGATGTCAGGTCCTTACAACAAATTGGATGCCCCTAGATTTGACCGTAAAGTTGAAAAATATACCAGCTAAGTCTAGCCTAGTCAAACAGACTCTTTTTACAATATAAACAAGCCTTTCAATCTCTTTCAATACCATGTAATATGAAATTTGAAAAATTTATAAAAATCACCAGAATCACTATGTTTGCTTCACTCCCTACAATTTCCTCATTTTTGCTTAGATAAAATCCCAGTTTCAATATTTTAGAGAAATTTATGTTTAGCTTTTCACAGTACGTGCACTCTGCAATCACCCCATCACGTTTAAAGCTTTTTTTTCTTTTGTTTTAGTTCACCTGCACCCTTAGCACACAATTTTGTTGAAATTAAACAAAAAAAAAAACAAAAATTTTAAAAAAATTTAAAATCCTTTGCAATAAACAAGAAATATGCTTATTTAAATTTAATTCACAATTTCATCAAAAAAATATTATAAAACAATCTCAAAGCAACCTCTCTCACCAACTAACACCAAGCAGTTAAATCAAAATTCCTACCGCACATAACCAAATCACAATAAAAAAACAAAACAAAAAAAATTTAATTTAAACAATTCCACAAGAAAATATATATTTACACCAAAAAAGATAAATCAATACCAATTTTTTGTTTTTGTAAATCAATTTGTTACGAATTTGAAAAATATCACAAAACATAAATCGTAACCTAAGTTGAGTTATGTGCAAAATTTGTTTCCTCTTTATATACTCGTACCTATACCTATACAAAAGAAACTATTAATTCATTAATAATTGTCTGTTTGTAAGAATTACACTTGTCAATTTTACTAATTATGGTCTACTTTTCTTCTGTGTTTTGCTTATATTTTTTTGTTGTGGTTTCTTATCCGGATTACAAAAATTAAAAAAAAAAAAATCAACAAAAAAAAATCGGATACTAAAAATCCTGATTTGATGTGTGGTACGTTACGCACAAAAAACCCAACATCGAAGGTATCATGGAAGCTCCCAAAGAGGATCACGGCGTTCTAATTATAATCAGCATGGCCGTCGTCTCGTTCCTAATTTGTCTCCTATGCACACTTTGTCATCGCCAAAAAAAACGCCGACATAGACAACTTGGACTACATCGTAACACAGGACATTATGATTCAACAACAAGTGCCACAGGTATGATTCTTTTTTCACATTTGTCAGATTGACGACCATGTTCTTATGATGTTTTTGTATTTTATTTTTATTTTTTAATTTCTTTTTTTTTATTTTTATGTTTTTTTCTTTCAGTTTTTAACAATTCTTGCCTTGATTTAAGTTTTTGTGTCAAATCTTTTGTTTTATTACCGTCGTATTGATTCTACGTATTCAGGTAATCAATTCATTTTTAATCCTTTTTTCTTTAATAAATTATTTTTACAATTTTACATGATCTTGTAGTAACTGTTTTCCAGCTACTTTTGAAAGATTACCACCTATTGAGAATGTCGAGGAATCGATTAATTGCGGTCTTGGGTTACCGACTATCGTTGCCCGTGATGTTCTCTTCAATTCTGGCATTTGTCATGGCAACATCATCGACCCTTGGCAATTAATTTTCCAACTTGGCTTGTGAAATTTTGGAGCCATACTCGGATGCTTGGCTACCAAAGCTTGTATATCCTCTCCTTTAATAAGCTTATTTTGTCTTCGTTGGTTGTTCTCTGGTTTCTTCAGTCGTTAGTGACATTGTAATAGTACAGCCAATATCACTAACTCGCTTGACATATCCCGGCAAACATGTTCAGCTAACTTGCTTGCTTACTAAGATGGCCCTACAGTTTAGGGTGAACTAACAAGTCTCTCCATGTAGCCTGGTCTTTAGGTAACTGCCTACAGTTTCACGCTTTAAGTCGGCTCACTTGTACACCCTACTCAAGTTGAGATCTTAATCTACTGCGTCGTTCATTTGGTTTAGATTCGATGACACTGCTGGCCGGAGCATTGGTGTCCATTCGCTCTACATGTCCCAGCCATGCGTTGTTTTCTGACTAAATTGATGATGCTGTGCACCTCGTGTAGTTCGTCGTTAAATCTTCTCCTCCTTCAGGCGACTGAATATTTTTTCTCTCGAACCAACTGAGAACATCTCCATTTGTTTTCCACAAAATCTATGCTATCTCCTGAGTTGCTTGGGATAGGGTTTCACGACCTAGTCGCCTTCTTAGCCAAAGGACACAGCGATTGGCAGAAGTGACTCTTCCATTTATTTTCACTAAGATGTTGCTGGAAGAATTTTAAGTAAAGCCAAGATAAGCAAATTCCCTTACTACCACGAAAATATAGTTTTGACTCTGACTTTCTATCCAATTCGACGGAGTTGTACTCGTATGTCCCTTCTTGTTGCCAGCATATACTAAATTTCGCCCTCACTTATCGCCAAACCTATTTTGGCTGCTTCTGTTTTATACTAGCGGTCGACTGAAGTTTTTGGCGATCTAGGTTGAATTGTCTATTCTATCTGACGGCAAGATATTGTATTTATATCTATATTTCGACGTTATTCAGTTAACAGAACAAGTTATTTTTTGTCTCAATGCCGATTGTTGCTCTACAACAAAGTATCCTTCTTAGAGTACAACTTCTCAATATTTTCGTTCGGGCACATCTCGTACTCTCGATGTTTTTTCTGTGTCTTTGTACTTTGTACGCTTCTTGTTTAGCCGAAATTGCTTCCTTGCATTCTTCATTGGACATAGTTGAAACCCAGTATAGTACATTAGTTGCGGTGTCTCTGATGGCACGGTGGCGGTGTTCCTACTTTTCGTCAGCGCTTGATGCTGGCAGCAAGTGAGTTGTTGAAAGATTTCAAGATATACGTTGGAGGGGTCTGTAGATTCCACCTGCAGATCTGAAGATCGTTACCTTTTAAACATTCCCAAGGGTCGTGAACCCATTAATATCTGAGGCCATCTATAGGTTCGTTAGATCATTTTAATCGTTTCACTGTAGTACTATGAACCGTTTAAGGCCCTTAGCCAGTATATTCCCATTTAAGACTGTGTAAGTAATGGTTTCCTGATCAATCGCCTTGCAGGTCTCTAAGATTGAAAGCTATCTGGCAATGTAATATCAATTGACGTCCTTGTTTAATTAGAAGAGAAGTTGGCAAAGTTAGAAATTGTGATTTGGATGAGTTTAGTACATCTTCTCCGCTTGAGATTCTCGCTCTGAAACCGTTTCTACGATGGCAGTCTTTGTATTCATAGAAGGCTCATCCAATGATAGTTGCAAAAGTACCTGCGAATGATTTTTGTCCAAAATGTCGCTAGGTATTCAAGGCATAAGCTTTAATAAACTGGTTATGAAATGAACGTTACAGTCACCGGAAAAGTTTCTATTTCTATTTTCTGATTTCTGTTCTGCAAAAATGCACCAAGTCGAAGGTGAATAGATATTTAAACAAAAATTACTTCACCATTTGGTAGTCTTAGAAATCCTTCTAATAGTACAAGCCTTGGGTAACAAGCTCGACGGAAGTTAAATATTCGCAATGCTTCTGTTATTTGAAATCTAGAAAAGATCTTTCCTATTACTAGAAATACTCGTACGTACAACTGCAGGAATGATGTTCAGTAGTCTTACTCGAAATACCAGACAGAAAGTCTTATGTTTGAATACGCCTTGTTACGTTGTGGTAGTCTCGCAGTCGTGGTTAAAACCCAAAAGTTTCTTATTGACTGGCTTACGTAGCATTCAGGCGGTCAAAGTAAGTTCTTCCAAACAAGAGAATTGCCTTTCAATTTTTAAATTTATGACCAGCAGACAGGGTCATTCGTTTCGTAGTTTCAAGTTGGTAACGCTGGCAGTTGACACCTGCACAACTCAGCTGTCGTTTGAAGTATCATAATATAAGTTGAGTGTTTGCAATTTATAATAATAAATCGCTTACAAATCGAACAACACATGAAAATTATTAAAACTTACTACAGAAGTGGTGATTCAAGCGTAGCCATTTTTCGCGCATTACTCAATGATTATGGTCGTCATAATCGACCGACTACGCCAGCAATCGGTAAAATTGTGAAGAAATTTGAAGAGAGTGGAAGCGTTACTAATGTCGTAAGGCCTTTGCATCATCATAATGCACGCTCAGTCTAAAATTATTGCTGCTATAGTTGCAGGTGTTGCTGATAATCCGAATTTATCGATTTCCCGTCGCTCGCAGCAATTGAACGTGTCGTACCCCTCTCTTTGAAGTACGAGGGCGGGTCAATAAGTCCGTGACTTTTGGATTAAAACACAGATTTTTTGATAAAAAATAATTTTATTTTTCAACGTAGTCTCCCTTGAGCTCTATACACTTTGTCCAACGCTTCTCCAATTTTTTTATCCCTTCCAAAAAAAATGATTTGTCGAGGTCCTCAAAATAGGCCTTTGTTTGCGAGATGACTTCATCATTGGAGTCAAATCTTTTTCCACCAAGCCATTTCTTCAGGTTTGAGAACAAGAAGTAGTCGCTCGGAGCCAAATCTGGAGAATAGGGTGGATGAGGGAGCAATTCATAGCCCAATTCATGGATTTTTGCCATGGCAACTGCACATGTGTTTGTGGTCGACTGTGAGCAAACGCGGCACCCATCTTGCGGAAAGCTTTCTCATGCCCAAGTGATCATTCAAAATTGAAACCACTGAGCCATGCGAGATCCCTACGGCTTCCACAATCTCTCGCACTTTCAATCTTCGGTCGGCCAACACCATATCGTGAATTTTTTCGATTGTTTCGGGTGTAGAGACCTCAACTGGGCGTCCAGGACGTTCGGTATCTTCAGTGCTTGTACGGCCACAACGAAATTCAGTAAACCACTTTTTTACCATTGAAATCGATGGTGCAGAGTCCCCATAGTATTTATCAAGCTTAGCCTTGGTCTCGGTAATGGTTTTTTTTCGCAAGAAATAATGCTTATTAAGCACACGAAATTCACTTTTTTCCATTTTCTCCTCAAATTAGTGAGTAGTCTGATAAAAATAGCTGTCAAACACAAACTAACTGACGCAGCAAGTTTAAATTTTGACAGGAGTCAACTCACAGATGCCTGTTGACAGGAGCAGTGTTGCTGTTTCAGTAAAGAGGTCAGAAATTCAAAAAGTCACGGACTTATTGACCCGCCCTCGTATTTTGCATTTGGATTTGCATCTCCATCGTTATGAAGTTCAACTTACGCAACAATTGAAGTCTGCTGATCATTCACAACGCCGTATATACGCTTATTGGGTGTTGGAACAACAGACAAGTGATCGGAGAGGTGACGTTGCATCCAGATAAAGTGACTGTTTGGTGTGCTCTATGGTCGAAAGGTGTCATTGGTTCGTAGATGCCAATAGGCGGAAGGTTACAGTCAATTCGGAGCGATATGGTCGAATGATAACCGATTTTTTTGGCCAGCGATTGAAGATCATGACTTAGGCGATCTATGGTTCCAACAATACGGTGCAACAAGCCACGCAAAACGACCAATTATGGCTTTATTGTGTGAGAAGTTTCCTGGTCGTGTAATTTCAAGTTTTGGCGACGTCTATTGGCCATCAAAATCATGCGATTTGACACCGTTAGATTTTTAAATAAAAATTATCTCAAAAGAATCGCATGCTGCGAATCTTCCCGAGGTGGTCATTTGAATGATATTGTTTTTCACACTTAATGGCAAAGTCCAAACTTTATAACCTTATCACATGCATATCCTGTCAGACGTTCAGAAATGAGTCGGCAAAAGTACATTCCGCAGCCTACACAGGCCACCGGGTTGAGTAGGGAAGAAAGGATTTTCATAATTTTTCTCCGGCCATCGTCGAAATTGGAAAATAATCTTTTTGAGAAGTACTTCGATTTAAGTCTTTTCTAAAATAGCTAGAACGCTAGTTCAGGATTGAATAAGAGAACTCCAAAAAAAAGATTGGCTAAGAAATGGCAAATAAGACATCGTTTCGTTAGTTAAAATTATAAAGAGTTTCGGAGACTAAAAGGAGTCCTGAGGCATACTAGTATTTACCAAGTGTGTATCAGAAATATCAAGCTCTCAAAGATAACATCGATAACGATACACTTTAAGGCAGAATTTTTTTTTGACGAACGAAAAACAAATTATTTACCTTTGGGACACTGTAGTTCTTCGTGCCTCAGTTTTTTAGTATTCACATTGAAGAAAGAAATCGTACAACAGTTCTATTACCCTGACACCTTCTTCACACATCGAGTGGACATAAGCGTTTTCTTCTGGTTTGATGCTTTTCATCCCATAGAGAATGAATGATTTCATTCCAAAGATAATAGTATTTGTGATCATACGAGTATTACCAGCAACATCAACGCGGCTATATAGAAATTCAACGAGCAACCACGTTTTTCAAAGTAGCCGTTAAGTCCACTCCAACTGGTTTTCACGCATTGATATTCGATTCTTTTAGGATTTTGTCCTCAAAGTGGTTCGACGAGGCTCAATCACGATTATGGTCCTTCTGCATAAAAGTCTGCGGATAATACTGGTTTGTACGCCATGTATTTCGATATGCTATTCACGATTTAAAAACGATGTAGCAGAAGAAGGGCAGGGCTTAAGTTAATTAAATATAAACACTTTTGCATCCTTAAAAAATGAAACAATAATTGCAGATTTGAATCATATTTTCTTACTTCAGTTGTGTTATAAGATCCTTTTTTTGTTTTAAACCAAAATTTACATAAAAAAATGTAACATGTGCTAACTGATTTTACTTTGTAGGA
This sequence comes from Volucella inflata, assembly GCA_928272305.1. NCBI lineage: Eukaryota > Metazoa > Arthropoda > Insecta > Diptera > Syrphidae > Volucella > Volucella inflata. Next base: position 149,372,442 of record OV743716.1, on the reverse strand, counting down.
TTAAGTTCCAGTCGACGACATCTACAAAGTGGAGGCAGTCTGTCGGGCAGCCTTCATGGTATTAACAGTGGAACCTTAATTATTCCACCAGCACCACTTCCACCAACAAGTGTTCCACCACCACCGCACATTTGTATTGCCGGAACTGGTGCTAGTGGTGGCTTAGGCCTAGCAAACATGGGGAGCGGTATGATAATTGGCGCTGGACTAGATGACGACGACGACAACGACGATGACGAAGATAATCCTGATATATTCATAAATGACATACGATTCGATGAAAATAATCTTGATCAATTAGAAACTGTTTAACAATTGTTGTTGGAAATGCATAGAATTATTAAGAAAATTGCTCATATAGGCTTATGTATAAGAAACACAAAACAAAACAAAACAAAACACACTCTCACACAAAATAAAAACAAAAGAAAAGAAAAAAAAATATTTAATCAATCCTAGTGAATCTTAAGCCGAATATTGTAGAGAAACCAGATAAACCGCGCAATACGATCAACCCACACACACACATTCATCAGTTATGATAACAAAAAATATATATGTATATATATATTTTGGAATTTATTTTTTATTTTTTCATTTCAATTTATCTTTGTTTCATTACATAACACATAATTCACGCGCAACAAAACAAAAATTTCAAAAATGATTAAAACCAAAATTACAAATAGATGCTAGTAGTGTTAAGGCAAAGATAAACAGGCGTTGAGTAATTATATACAACTAGGCAAGCAAAGAAATACAAAAATAAAATAAAAATGAATCAAGGTAAGCTCATTTTTAATTTCCACAAAACAAAAAAAAATTAATAAAAGTTAAAGCAAAGAAGTTTTTACAAAATGCAGTATGTAATAATAATAATACAAAAAAAAAAAAAAAAACAAGAACAATGAAAATAAAAGAACTAAAAACAAATTGTACATTTTCATAAAAAAAATTAAACAAACAAAAAAAACAAAAAAAACAAACAAAAACAAACAAGAAATAAATAAATTGTTGATTTTTATATTTGATACGATTAAAAATAGTAAACAAAACAAAAAGATTTAAAAAAACAAAAAAAAAACCAAAATGAAACTAAAATGTGAAACAAAAGAAAGCAAAAAACTTGAATTTAAAATGTGAAAATGAAATTTAATAATTTTACCAAAAATAGTATTAACTAAGTCAGAAGTAATATCGTGCAATAAATTTTCCTTTTTTTTTTTTATTTTTAATTTGCATTCAATAGAAATTTGGTTTTAAGATACTTTTTTTTAGTATTCCTTTTTGCGCTGTATTTTTATCTATTTATTTATATATTTTTTTGCGCTTGACTATTTATGGTTTTTAAGTCTATGATATATAAGCTGGGCGAGGTTTGAAAAATAAAAATGGCCCGGCAGATTCTGTTTAACTATCCATGGACTAATATTTTTCTGCATAAAGAACATTTTTTCCCAAATTCCTTAACATCGTTTCCCATTTATTGAGTCCTCTAGCCTTTGAAGGTTTATTTATCAAGATGTGCTTGTTTCAGTTCCATAGTTTAGTAATGTGTTTCTTTGGAGAGAAATTCCACTGGTAACATTCTTTTATGTACCACATCCATAGTTACAGATGGGTCCTTTGAAAAACTTATTGCATCACTTACAGACTTTAACATTGTAACATAAGAAACATATTGAGGATATGTAGGTACAGTACATTTTCGTCAAGATTTTTGTTAAAAGTTAAATCCACCTAAATATTTTATTGGTATAGAGGGTTCAAGTCCGTACATATTTTGTTGGACCTACTTGAACAACATCAAAAATGTTGTGCTGTTTCTATACAATTTTTTATTCAAATCGGTGATCTTCTGTCGGCTTAGACATTGTAAAAATATTAGTTTCTGATTTGGCATAACAAACATCTTTATATGATCCTGTCAAGCGGCAGGTATTGGTATGTACTCGAAATTGGGAGGTAGACTCGTTTTTTGATACAAATTTAGATCAAAGTCTATACCCAATTAAACAGAGTCCGATATCTCCTTATCAAAAGAGTAAATTTCGACAAGGTTTCCGACAAGTTGTGTCCGACAATGCCATTTTCAATATATTTCGATATCCCCTTGTGTCTAAACCTGAAGATCTGAAATAAGATAACTTGACTACAAGGCAAACGAACAAGATCTTGCTACATGTTGGCTTTGGCTTTTATTTAGTTCTCATTTCAGCAGTGAGTAAGAGCTGATGTACCTCGTTGTCGAAGGCCTTTCTTAAGCTTATGATCTAGAATCCATTAGAAGATAATAGTTTCTTGACTCAACCGCCAATATTCTTTCTTCTATTGTAAGTTCCACCTTTGATATTATGAGGGACTGTCAAGATAACCTTTTTGTCGAGCAAATTTTCTGACCAATGATTTTCCCCCATTTTATTTCAACTTCGATTATAGTCTAAGCAAAATGATGGAATTTAAACAGTTGCCCTTCATTCACTCAGTTTACCAAAAACACAGAACAAAACTGTATAGCTCTAAAGATATAATGTTTAAGGACACTATGATGGTATTCGTCTTTGTTTTGTGTTGACTATCTGTGTACTCGCTCATCAATTTACTTATAAAAACAGTCATTCTTAAAAACGTCTGAGGCCGATCTTATGACTAATGATTTTCAATGCTTGACCTCCGATTGACTAAAGCAAGCACTTTGACGTACATGAGCACCCGATCTCTGGAGTGAAGTGAATATTTTGGAAAATCGATGTTATTTTTTGCAGACGAACGAGTTTCTCTAGAGTCCCGAAGGTAAGCATAAGTTTCCTTAAGTACATCTCTATCGACGAGTACATAAAAATCAATTAAACAGTGATGGCTGCACACTTGGAGCTTTCGTTTCTTTTTTTTTCAAATCTATGTCAAAGCTAAGATTTATTCAATGAGACATCCGTCCTAAAATCCCAGTCGCAGATACTGATTGAAGACAGACAAACTTTTTAACAAACCCACCCTGAAGTACCCTTTCTTTGTGGATCAGCATTTGTCTAGACCCTCCTCTCTCTCTCTCTTCGTACGGACTCATCGTACATAGGTCCCTTCTTTCCAAAGAATAGCTGATGAACAATAAAATCATGAAATATCTAGAAACACACATCACGGTTTTCGTAGCAACTGGTCAACTGGAGATTAAATAACATTTGTAATCGAAAAGTCGAACCAAAGCTTACATCAGTCTGGTGAAAACAAGATCGTTGTACTTGATATTTCTAAGGCCCTAGGCAGAGTTTGGGATCAGGCTTTTTTGTCAAAAATGCATTCAGTTGGGATCAAAGACTCTCTCTTCCAATGGACTAGAAATTAGCTTTCGAAAAATTCAATTCAAGTTGCCTAGAATGGTTTCAAATTCTGGTATTTACAAAACAGATGGTAATGTGCCCCAGGGCTTCGTTCTTTAATTTTGATGTATCATCTCTTGTCTGCTACCGCTAATCCAACATATTCCGTTATTGACGGCGGTTCACTCTGTTTTTCAAATTCATTCTTGGACTCATCTATTGGACTGTAGAATGGGGTAGACAGCGATTGTAACAGCTGCAAAACACAATGCTGCCTGCTGTCGTTAAATGCAGGCAATTCCATCGTCGAAACTGAAAATCTTTCCATTTTCGGTATGCGTGTCAAAGAAAACCTCTTTTTTTATGGAATGACCGAATATTTGATGTCCTCTAATCTTGGCGCAGTTTATGAAACATTTGTTCACACAAAACTGGAGTAAAATCACTTTTAAGTGATGCTAATGTTGCACAGCCAATTGAGACCCTCAAACATCTAATGTTTCTTGCCCAACCTTGTCCTATGCTCAGTTTCGAGGTTTCGAATCATCCACTTGAGTCTTTTAACAGCTCAGTTATATATGTAGATTATGGATAGGTTATATTTAGATGTAAAAAGTGTAGCCGTTGGTAGACTAAAGTGATTATCTTCCAAAAAAATTAATAATCTGCTAATTGGCTATTGAAGTAATGTCTAAGACATACGCATCTATTGTAACAAAAAAAATGTAGGCGCACTGAAACCCCGCGTTGGTTAATACATACAAGTATGTCTTACTTCGACTAGGGCCGGACTCCGTATGGAACAATTGCTGTCCCTTAAGCATCTGGTTCTAAAATTCCAATCACGCTCACCCTCATCTTGCAGATGATCAATGAACAATATTTTAACGGGCCTTCAACCAGCTTTATGAACACCTTTTTTTTGTATTGAATTATTTCTAACTACAATATTGTTATAAATTGAAAAAAAAAAAAAAATTAAAACAATTTTCTTTTTTACTCTTAATTTAATCTTCACGTTAAAAGAATTTACTAAAAATAAAATAACAAACAATTAGTGACTATCAAAACTGCATCTTCCAATAAGAAAAAGAAAATTAATTAGTGACATTAAAACGTAAATAATATAAAATTTAATTAAAAAACAAAAAAACCAAATAAAATTATTCATATTTCTATGGTCTAGTGAATAACAAGTAAAAAAACGAAAAAAAACAAAAAAGAAATTACCGCAAATATATAATGTAAAAAATGAATTAAAGAAACTAACTTATTAAAGTCACCGAAAATTTTCTGATTTTTAAAAATGTTTGCTTTAGTTTTTTGGGTTTTCTTTTACGAATTGTTTTTAAATTCTAACGTGCCACGATGGATGTATATTGTTACCTATTAGTCTCACAAGCAGTTTAATTTCACTGTTTTCCTATTTGGCACAAATGTTAACAAATATGAAGAAAAAAACAAAGCAAAACAACACACAATTTAACTTTTAACGAGAAAAAACACAAAAAAAAAAAACATTTTAAATTAAGCAAAAAAGCAAAATAAAAAAAAAAACACCACATCACAGCATTAGAAATGTTCTTTATCACCACAGCAAATTTACAAAAAACAAAAAACACTATTCCAGAGCGATAAGAAAAAGAAACAAAAACAACACTCTTTAAATCACCACGATACGGTTATTAAAGTATATTATAAAAAATAAAATTGTAAAAATAAAAATACAAATAAAATTAGATCATTAATGGAATGAATAAATTAATAAAAAAAAAAAAAACAAAAAACCAAAATCACTATAAGTTATTTGAAATAAAAGAAAAAAAAAGCAAAAACTACATATTAAATATCCAAAAGGTTAAACACATATTCGAAGTAATATTAAGATTAAAAAAAAATAAAATAAAAAAATGATTTAAAAAGAAAAACAAATTTACATATATAAACAAATTAATGCAATGCTAAATAAAAGAAAAAATCGCCCGTAAAGTGGTAGCAAAAACCAAATCCTCCCCCGCAAAAACATGTCCACAAAAAGTCCTGATTTTACTCATTATGTTCTCCAAGTGTCTATGCTTTTAGATATTTTATTTTCTCTTTTTAAATATATATATATTTTCTTTTCTTTTCTTTTCTTTTCACTCAACAAGCGAATTAAAACATTAACGAAAAAAAAAGAAGAAAAATATGACAGAAAAACAAAATATTTGTATCGAAATGATTATTGGTTTCATAGAGCACGTACGTATTTTTAAATAATAATAAAAAAAAAAAAAACAAAACCAAAACTAAATGAAAAGATTTAAAAATGTAGTAGGTGTAAAAAAAAAGAATTTAAATTGAAAAAAAAAAATCACAAGAAAAAATAAATAAAATCTTAAAAACAAAATATTAAAGTAAAAGAAAATTATTTGTTTGGAAAAAAATTAAAAATAAATTCATAGGAATAATTAATAAAATGAAGAAAAACAAAAAAAAAAAACTACCGACTAAAAATGCATACACATTTTTTCTGAATACGAATACGTAAAATAAAATTCAGTTCAACAAACCAAAACAAAACAAAAAACTCTATAAGATTTATGTCGAAGCAATAATCGATGAACTGCAAGAAGTTAATAGTTAAAAAAAACAAAAAATAAAAGAAGATGATATATAGAAAAAAAAAATAAAAAAAAAATTAATAAACAACTCAAAGTTTAGTTGGAAAAGTTTTTTTTTATACTGAAAGATATAACAAACAAACTAAAATTCGTAACAAAGTATATTGTGTGAAAATTAGAACTTAATTAAACAACAACAAAAAAGTAACTTATTACTTATAAATTAAAATTAAAAATGAAATTTAAAGAAAACAAAAACAAAAACAAAACAAACACCTACTCAATTCCATGTTAACATTATAGATAAATATTTAAAAAAACGAAAGAAACTACAACATTAATAAGAAAAAAATAGTAAAAATGATGAAATGTAATTATAAGTTAACACATTAAACTAATTAAATAAAATGAAAAAGAAAAAGAAAAAGAAAATGATAAATATTTATAAAAAAAATTAAATAACAGAACGCAACATTGTTCTGTGAGATCGTTTTTATTTCTATATTAACCGTATATATTATATACATTAAAAATGATGAGTAATATTATGAGATATTATACAAAGCAAAAAACAAATATGAAAATGAAAGTGAAACACGAAAACAAACACAAAATAAAAATAGGAAATACATGAAGATTATTATTAAATATTATTATTATTATTATTATTATTATTATTTGGTTTTAAATAAATTGAATTAAAAAGTAACATCAGAGTCTTTGTGAATAGGTGGTTCCAATGGTGAGGATTATTTCTCCACATCCAGTTCTGAAAAATTTGGGGAAAGCTGGATTTTTGCGTGAACCTTCTTTGTAAACAAAGTCTCAAAATTTTAATTTTTTTAAAAAATCGAGAAAATAGTAGTTATCAAATTTGTAGCTGAGAAAATTGCCTACAATAAAGGAGGTATTATTTTTTTCGCAAGACTAGAGGTTTTCGAGTAAATTCGATTAAGAAAGTTGTAATGTTCTTATGAAACATGCACTCCTTTCCACACTAACTTTGAGGTAGAGTACAAAATGCGTTTTTAATAAGCGGTGTCCGCAATTAGCATAATCCACATCCATTTACTCGTATCATTAAGAAATGTCAACTTACTCCCCAATATAGAGAGTTAAGCTCATTGCCAAGCCATACTTGCACTTGGTGGTAGACACGATGTAAATGTTGCCGAGCAGCACTTGATTTTACCGGGAGAGCAGATAATTCTACAGGTATATATGATAAACAATATCTATGTTTATCAATAGACACTTCTTTTACTGGTGCTTTATACATAATCCCTTGCCGCCAGAATTAAGCATCGGAGACGAGTGGCATCACTGCCAGAAAGCCATCAGAGATGCCACTTCCGATGTGCTGGGTTTCACTCAAACACCATAACGAAACGAATGACGAATGCCGACAAGCATATGGAGCTTGGCAAAAAGCACGCCATGCGGCGCAGCAAAGGAAGACTTGAACTACTCACGAGCTCTATGACCAGAAGAGGAGAGATGAACACCGGCTTCTCCGGAGGCAAAGAAAGATCATGAGAAGCACGCGGTCGAGGAAACTGAGAGACGCTACTCCTCTAATGAGGCTCGGAAGTTTTACCAAAAGATACAAAAACATGATACGGACACAAACCCCGAACCGAAGCCTGTAGATGCTGAGGATTTAAAAAGACCATTTCTGCAGACTGTATAATGGTGATGGCGAACCAAATACCGCTGGCAGAATCAACCTTTCAACTTGGACGATGATGACCAACAATTCCTGGATGAATTGAAGATAGAAATATCTAAGCTGAAGTCCAACAATATTGCTGGAGCGGATGGAATAACCGCTAAGCTCTTCGAAGTGGCAGGCGATGACTTGGTAAGGAGCATACACTAACACATCTCTAAAATATGGTCGGACGAAAGTATGCCCGATGAATGGAACCTCAGCATTGTTTGTCCGATCCTCAAGAAAGGAGACCCTCTGAACTGCGCCAACTACAGAGGCATCAGCCTCCTTAACATCGCATATAAGATCTTATCCGTCGTATTGTGTGAACGCCTGAAGCCGTTCGTCAACAACCTGATAGGTCCATATCAGTGTGGTTTCAGGCCAGGAAAGTCCACCATCGACCAGATATTCACACTACGGCAAATCTTGGAGAAGACCCATGAGCTTCAGATCAGTACCCACCACCTATTCATCGATTATAAGGCCGCGTATGACAGCATCTATAGAGACGAGCTATATAGAGCAATGTCTAGTTTTGGCATCCCTGCCAAACTCGTCCGTCTGTGCAGGTTGACAATGGAGAATGCACGCTGCTCCATCAAGGTCGGTAAAGACCGTGACCTTTGATGTCCAGAGAGGATTTAGACAAGGCGATGCGCCTGTCATGCGATTTTTCAACATCGTACTTGAACGAATAGTGCTAAAACTATAAAAAAGTATCGCAGTCAAATTGTTTAGAATCCATGCTCTTAACAACAAAGCTGCAATAATACGAAAGCACATCTTCCGTCTATTTTTCAGATCTAAAGCCATACTGATTAGCGCTTTTTTCAAGAAAAATAATATTTCGCTTTTTCGTTACCTTTTCAAAGATCTTATTGAACCTGGGTGTATAATTGTTAAGATAAGTTTGGTTTTTTTTTTTTTTGAAAATCAGTATAACCTCTGCATTCCTTAAATTTCAATGGAAGATACTCGTACCATTGTAAATATTTTCACTGAAAACATGATTTTGTGGATTTCATTTACATAATAGTTTTATGCAGTTCAAGAACAGATATGGTCTCAAAGAAAAAGGTACGATAAAGACCTCCTTCCCTAAAAAAACATCTTTGTGTTCAAGGGTTACTGATATTGCAAAAGCCTCCTTCTTGTAGAGAGTAACTGGCGCTTAAAAAAAATTAAAAAAGAACTCTGCTATATCTACACAACCATCACTACAATCAATATAATTATTCTGATATGACACAATGGTCTGACGAGCCTAGAGGTGAGAGTACATCAGGAGTGTACTTATCAGGGTGAGAGGTTAGAAACAAGTCCGGGGTGTGGACGGTTTGACAATCAACGTCTGGGATTCGCGTGGGCAGCGAAGATCTCAACACACCGTCCTTCGGGTGTTGTCTGCCCAGAATATCGTGATGATAATAAAATTAATATTTTAAAATCTTAATTTGTTGTAGTCTTTATTTTTACTTGCCTTAGCGTTTTCTGTCAGTCCCCAAGTGGTAACGATTGATAGTCAATTATATATTGACTTTGAGCCGAAGCCTCACTTGTACCTCTGTATTGACCACAATTATATTAGCTGTTGACTCTGATTCCGAAAAACATCTCCTCGAAGTATTTCCATCAAACTTATTTCCATTGCCCAATCTCGTGCCCTTGGGTGCCCCCTGTTTCAATATTTTGATAAATATCCTCTCCTTGTGTATATGTTAGTTTGAAAATAAAATTTTTACATTCTTGCACGCAATGAAGGGATTTCTTATTCGTAGTTGTTTTCTTCATCATTTGATATTGACTGCTGAAGTTTTTTGTTCTTTTGCATATTGCACATCACCTCGTTGACTGTGTATCTGTTACTCAATTCAGGACTTTTTAGTCAATCATTGTCCAAGAGAATTCGTGATTGACAACAAGGTTGAGGATTAGCACCTAGTTCTTCTACTTTTTATGAGTTCTCCACTTTCATATGCATGTTGGAACATATTGGGTCAACAAAAATGAACTGATGATAGTCAGAGTGTTCCCCCAATGTTCACTATTTAGACTGTTTAGGCTCAGTGATACACCTCAGGCCAAGTAATTATCTGTTTTACCATCTGGTGTACTTATTTTTTGATTTTAGGTACCTTGCCAAGTTGCTCACAGCTCAACTTTCTTTGTAATGTAAGAATTCTTGGAAGTGCTCTTTTTTAAGGACGCCTTGCATAGCCATCGTGTTTTAAAATGTTACTCTAGCTGATTCCGTCAAGATAATTTCCGGGCAATTGCTTGGCCAAAAAACAAAAACCTTTTCCCGTTCTCCAAACTGTGGAATGTCTAAAATGTCTATTGATTTAGACAAGGCGATGCGCTGTCATGCGATTTCTTCAACATCGTACTTGAAAGAATAATGCAAAACTCACGCGGAAACACAATAGGCACAATATTTAAAAAGTCCATCCAATAACTCCCATACGCCGATGATACGAGTATCACCCCTATCGGGAATTCCGAGGATACCATTTTTCCCCCAAATACTTTTTGTTCCCGGGACCTTTTTCTACCTATCGCGCATTTCCATCGGAATTCTTTTTCCCCTGGAATTTTCGAAAATGAGTTCGAATGCTTTGACAGCGGACAATCATAAAGTAAACAAAATAAGGAAATTTAATTTGCAAAAACAATTAAAAATAAATATTGAATTTTTAATAAAAAGTGAGAAAAATAATACTTTAAAATACTCGTATGTTTAGAAGTGCGCATTTCGTCTTAGCGGCAGAGGAGCATGAAGGAATGGAGAACACTCGACAAAGGTCAATAAGAAGAAGGTTAAGGGACACAGCTAATCCTTTAGATCTACCACAAGCACTGTAAGTAAAAATTAAAAACTTTTCGTTATGTGCTTTTAACCAATTGTCTTAGATTCCAAAAATATTACCGGGTAAACAAGCCAATGATTAAATACTTGTTGGAGTTGCTCGGAGATTCTTTGCCTCAAACCAACAAATCATTTTTTGTTTCCCCAGTAGTGAAGCTAAGCGCATGCCTGCGCTTTTTTGCAGAAGGTACTCGTATGTATTAATTTTGCATTGGTCCACTAGAACCGTGGCTTTTAACTCCCTATCGCACGTCGGAAGAAGCTTCACTCGAAAGCAAATTTAACGAAGGATATGCGCGTGTGCACTTCACAATATTTGTTTACATTACAAGACCGATAGCTATAACACCATCACTATCCCAACAACTCCTATTCTCCTCGACGAAAACGAAAGCAGCAGAAACAGATCTGAAATTGCCGCCACAAGCAATTCAGAGGACATGGCCGAAGTACAGCGTATACGAAGACAAATTTCGAATGCACTGTAAAATTAATTTCCATCTCAGCATTGTATCGTTGATTTTCTTCTATTTCATGCCTTTTAAGATCTTCCATTTCATTATTATGGTGCCTTGTTTCCTGGAGAACCTGTGTTAGATGATCATATAGCCTATCAATTGAACGAAATTTTTTTTTTACGTCCGCCTCCATTTCTACATTGTGATTTTTGGAAATCAAAAGAGCTTCGTGAATTTGGTCACATAGTTCACGCTGTAGTTGAAGCTCTTTTTCTAAAAGATAAGTTGTGCTAGTTTTCTGCTCACGTTTTCCTTTTGTTTTATTAAAGCTATTGACCGAGTCATCTAAGTCCACAGTTCTTTTATCCGGCTGTGAGCAGTCATCATCAGAATTTAAAAGCCGTTCAGTTAAGTGTGCTTCGTGAACGTCTGAAGATTGCTGCTTGTGTTGCAAAGTTTTTTTGATTTGCGATGATCCTGCGGCTATGTTCTCTTTTTGTGAATCATCAGAATGTTCCAATTTTCATTTTTTGTCACAAGAAGGCATCTGAAGTTCTCTAACAAAACATCAGCGGAATATTCCGGGGGAAATGACGGTAATATTTCCATCGGAATTTTATTCACGATACCTATTTTTCCGACGAAATTTGTTGTTTCCTTTCGAAAATTATTCACAACACCTATGTACGAGTATTTTGAGAAAAAGGGAAACATTTCGGGGGAAATATTATTTCCGATAGGGGTGATTGACATAATCGGAAGAAAGAAGCGTGATGTCAGTGGCGCTTTGGCGAGTATTGAGACGGAAGCGGCGATAGTTAATGACTTCGTCTACCTAGGCTCCGCTATAAACACAGACAACGACACCAGCGCTGAGATCAAACGAAGAATAACTCTTGCCAATCGCTGCCTTTTTGGGCTAAAAAGGCAATTGACTAGTAAAGCCCTCGTACAACTAAAGATATCCTATACAAGACCTTAATAATCCCGGTCCTGCTCTACAGGACCCTCCCTCCCTTGAGGGCTTCAAGGAGAATATAACTCGTGACCTCAAAAAAAAAAAAACCCACAAAAGAAGTCTGGAACGGTTAAATTAGGCCATCTTGCCGGCCAGTGCCGGCCTTTTCGCTTATGATGATTTTCGATGAAAAGTTGTTTCCCTCGTGGTCGAGATTTAGGATGGCTTCAGGGTAGGTTACACGCGCTTGACGATCAATAGCTGATGCACTATTCGTGCTTCTGCACCTCACAGTCTTTCACCGAAATTCTCTGTAAAGACCGTCGAATGATGCCCAATTGTGTGGCACGTCGTTTGGTTGATACTCCGAGCTCCTCCGCCAAATCTCCAACCACAGCTCTCAGATTCTCAGCAGAATGGCTGCTCCGGGGCCGGCCAGACATGCAGAATCTTGAGTTGTCCCATACTCTTCTCGGCGAGCGGCTTAACGTCGTACTGTTTGCCCAGTTGATTTGGGACGATCGGGAAATCAGCGCCGGCATTCATGTCTTGTTGAATCGAAGATTGGAGGAAGCGTTGAAATACTCGAATGTGCATTGCTTAAAATGGAGATTACTTTGAAGGGAATAAAAGTGAATAAAAAAAAAACAAAAAAACACTGTGGCGCTGGCAGCCCGGTATGGGCCATGGACTAGCTTCTTGACAACACTCATTTGTGTTGCTCATGTTGTCATTTTAGTCACATCTGAACGGGGCCTACGATTTATCGCCGAATCCGAAGCTTAGAAGCTTTTTCGTGTGCAATTTTACTTTCGGGAGTTTGCCATTGACCCCCGGAAAGGATGATGGCGATTTGAAAAGTTGTTGGTGACCAAGGAGGAATCGAACCCAGACTCTCTGCGTGATAGTCCAATGAGCTAACTATCGCGCCATCGCCATACAAGTGAATATCGATGAATAATTGAACCGTTTTCGTTTTAATGAAGAATTTTGGGTACTTTTTGATTAAAAGGTATGCATTTTGGACCACTCTTTGGCAGACGTGCGGTGAAATGGCAAAGAGCTGCGAGAAATGCTTTCGCAGTAAGATAACTTACTAGCTTTATGTGTATTGCCTTTGACGTAAAACGCACAAACAGAGATATGTAGAAAGCGGCGGGACCAGATAGCATTCCATCAGAGTTTTGGTCGAAGATGGAGGGGATCGGCAGCGTTTGGCTATCGAAACTTTTAAATAAATTAAGATGTGGACAACCTATGCCGAATCAACAGAGAAGTAGCTACTTGGTTCCATTATACGAGTACAAAGGAAAAGGCGACACTCGAGAACGCAACAACTACCGTTCAATCAAGCTTATGTCACACACAATGAAAATCGTCAAAAGAGTCTTAAACGAACGTCTTCGGCAAATAATAAAGCTCGATAATAGCCAGTGTGGATTTGTTGAAGGAAGATCGACGGTGGACGCTATCCAAAGCCTACGAATAATAATGGAAAAGCACCGAGATTCGTCTAAGGATTTACACATGGTATTTATCGACCTCGAGAAAGCATTCGATCGAGTGCCTAGGGATCTGATATGGGCAGCGCTGAGGTCTCAAAAGGTACCGGAAACGTATGCTAGACATGTACGGAAACGTGAAAACTGCGGTTAAAAGCTCTGCTGGACTAACGAGAGAATTTCCAGTTAATGTCGAAGTGCATCAAGGAAGCGTACTTAGCCCTTTCCTCTTTAACGTAGTATTCGACTATCTTTTAAAAGACTGCATGCGCGAAGCAAATGTAACGCCAATTCTCTTCGCTGACGACGCAGTTAAACTTAGCGATAACGTCGAAGATTTACAGAACGCCTTAGATTCATGGAGAAATGCGCTAGAGAGAAACGGGTTTAAAATAAGTCGTTCAAAGACGGAGCATTTGACGTGCCCATTTGCGCATCCGTTGCGACCTGTTCCGGATATAATGTTAGAAGGAATAGTTCTTCCGAAAAGCACTATCTTTAAGTACTAAGGATCAATCGTTAACATGGAAGCGAAATGTGACGACGACGTAAACCACAGAGTGAGTGTGAGATGGATGAAATGGCGGGAAAATTCGGGAATCTTTTGCGACTGAAAATTTCCACTTAAATTAAAGGGGAAACTCTACACCACGGTTGTAAGACCAGCTCTTATATACGGTTCACAGTGCTGGACAATGTACGAAGCGATTAAAAACAAAACGACGGCAGCGGAAATGAAAATGTTAAGGATGTCTAGTGGAGTCACTAAACGCGATTGCATTAGATCTACGCGGATAAGAGGAGGTCTACATATAAAGAATTCGGTAACCGAGCAACTTGAGGCGAATAGAATAAGTTGGTATTGCCACGTTCAAAGAAGATCTGCGGAAAATCCGGTTAAAAAGGCACAACTACGGTCACTCCAACTGTAAGAAAACGAGGTCGGAAAAAGAATTCCTGGATTTCTCAGATGGCAAATGCGCAACAACGTCTGGGGTTAACCACTGAAGCGATCCAGGACCGAGCATTATGTAGATGCGTTCTGCGGTCTGCGACATTAGCCAACCCCATAAGCGGAGCAGCAGCGATGCAGTAAAAATGGGAAACTCGTTATGCATAAGTTCGTATAACGAGGAAAGGGTTAATAAAAGGATAAGAAGAAGAAGAGATATGTAGCCTTTATTTTGATTGGTTTTCCTCCCGATTTTTTTTTTTTATGGCGATGGGACCAGCGTGGTCACATCCGAGATGTAAAAATGCTCGATTTGCTTGTATCCATAATTCCTGACGGATAAAAACGAATATTGCTGCTACGCCAGGATGTAACATGATGGGATGCCCTTTTGGTCCGAGTATAATGATTGCATGTTAACAACTGTTTGCGATGAAGCGATAAATGAAAGCGACGATACGTACTAGGCGAATAGACGAAGATACACGCGTTGGTAGAATACGGAATGAATGATCCACATTCCATAGTTTTTTCTCTCCCTGGTCACAATCCAAGCTTTCCTGAAAGTGATTTTCTATAGGCAATTGGTTGTCAGATTTCTTCAACCAATGGTGACCGGACCACCAAATTGGGTGCTGAACTTGATCCGATGATGTGATACCTAGAAAAGGACAGTCTGTGTCCTTAGAGGCCTTACTGCTTCGATTTTATAGCTATCAACTCTGACGTTCAGTCAAATGCGATGATGTTGTGTCAATTATTGTTGACAGTAAATATAACGAGCCATATAGTTTCCCTAACATTTCACATTGACTGCAGTTGTAAAATTTATGACATGTTAGCACATCTGTCTGCATATACTCGTACTTGCCTCCCCTTGAATTACTCGAATCTATCTAATCCAGTTGTAGTTGGCAACTCAAAATTGGTCCAATAAAACAGCTTTCCCTTTAGTTTGTCCCTGAATGCACCCAGAAATTTCAAACGTGGTGATTGTTCAATTTCCGGAACAATTTCAACAATGGTGGTTGTCTTGGATAAAGAACGTAATTGCTTTCGTTCCTACTTCTAAAACATTCACATAGATGGCTATAATTTGAATTCAAACTGTATCTTATAATTGAAAAGACAAGCTTTATGTGTTTCAACAGTTTAAATGTTAACATTGCGGAAAATTGTCATGTCGAATTGTAAATATTTAACTTTATGCACCTCCTACTAATTGTCCCCGATTTGTACTCAACGCCCGTCAGTTGAAGACCCCGAAGGACTTCATTTCCGGAGGTGAGATTTTGGCCCTAGGCTTGTTCAATTATTTAACAGTTAACGCTTTCCATATCGTAACCTTCTTCTTTGATTCAGAAAATTAAGGCAATTTTTAAATTTCGCGGGCTTGTAGAATCCGATTCTTTGATTCTTTGTTTTTATTATGTTGGTGCATGCTGTATTCATTGCTTACTTTGCCTGTTGCAGCCACTAAGGTTAGACGTGTTCTTATGAGCTCGGCGATTTTCGTTAGTTAAAAGAAGTGGATCAAAGATTTTGTATAAAATTTTCGAAAAAAATGAAATAAAGTGTGACAAAATGTGTGAAGTGTCAACAAAGGCCTATGGTGAGTTTGCTATGAGTAAACATGAGTTTACGAGTGGTATAAGCGTTTTTAAGATCGCCGTGAAGACGTTGAAGAAGATGAACGCCCCGGACGCCTCAGCACATTAACAACCGACGAAAACGTGGAAAAAGTGGAGGAAATGGTTATGAACGATCGTCGAATCACAATCAGAGACGCTGATGAAGAAATCTGAAAAAAAACGCGATAATGCACATGCTAACACTTCATTGCTTGTTCGTGAATTTTTGGCCAAAAACAATGCTGTAACGATACTTCAGCCTCCATATTCCCCAGATATGGCTCCGTGTGACTTCTTCTTATTTCCAAAAATTAAGAGAACCTTAAAGAACCGTAGTTTTACAAGCATAAATGACATTAAAAGCGCATCGTTGAAAGAGCTAAAGACTATCGAAATGATCAAATGTTTGAGAAGTGTTTTGAGGATTGGAAGAAGCGCTGGCACGAGTGCATAATATCTAATGGCGACAATTTTGAAGGCGACAACATTAATGTACTCGTATACGAATAAATAAATATTTTTTTCAAAAAACTAAAATTCCAGTTATTTTCTGAACACACCTCGTACTCCCTTATTTGGTTAGTTCACACAGTTGATCGATATTGTATTTGCCTTAATCGTCGACCTTTTCAACTCAGAGCGCCAAAAAGGTGACAGGAGCAACTTTATAAGTGTAACGATGGCATCCATTTAAGCATTTCTGAGAATTCTTGAGTTTGGAATTTTGGGCGACCACCAAGTTCCGTCCAACCGAATTGACACTTTTCCTGTGTGCAGCACTGAACCCGACGGAGGAGAAAATCTGAACACCTTACTTCAAGTTCACTTCCCAGGCCTTTTCAACACTGATATGTCTAACAGTCAATAGCTTATCCAGAAAACTTTTCTGCCCGGATAAAGTGAGGTAGGTTATTAGCTCATTTAAGATACCAGGTACAGACGGTATTTTCCCAGCTCAACTGCAAAGAGGACTCGACTTTCTTATACCTACCCTAATAGTCTTATTTAGGTTCAACTTCAACGGGCCTACATATAACGTACTTTGAGGGAGATAAACGTAGTATTTATCCCCAAACCAGGCAATACACCTAGGGAGCTACTTAAATCATACCGTCCCATAAGCTTTTATTTGAAAACAATGGAAAGAATTATTGGCATACTTACTTACTTACTTACTTTAGGTGGCGCTACAGTCCGGGGTGGACCTGGGCCTCAGTCAACAAGCTTCTCCAGCCAGCTCGATCCCTGGCTAGCTGTCTCCAGTTTCTCGCGCTAAGTTGGCTGAGGTCCTCTTCCACTTGCGTGCGCCACCTGAGTCTTGGCCTTCCTCTACTGCGCTGTCCCTCGGGGGCGGATTCGAAGACTTTTCGGACCGGAGCATTGGTGTCCATGCGCTCTACATGACCCAGCCATCTCAGTCTTTGGATCTTCACTCTTCTGGCTAGGTCCATGTCGCTGTACAGTCCATACAGTTCGTCATTGTATCTCCTCCTCCACTCACCGTCAATGCAGACGGGACCGAAGATCGCCCGAAGAATTTTTCTCTCGAAGCAACCAAGAACATCCTCATCCATTTTTGATAATGTCCATGCCTCTGCGCCATAGAGCAGGACCGGGATTACTAAAGTCTTATAAAGGGTGACTTTTGTTGTCCGAGAGAATGCTTTGCTACTCAAAGAAACAGCGGTTGGCAAGAGTTATTCTTCGGTTGATCTCAGCGCTTGTGTCGTTGTCTGTATTTATAGCAGAGCCTAGGTAGACAAAGTCCTTAACTACCTCAAAGTTATATATGTCGAGGGTGACGTTCTGTCCGAGACGTCGGTGTTGGTTGTCCTTTTTGCTTGACAGCATATACTTGGTCTTGCACTCATTGACCGCTAGACCCATTTTCGCCGCTTCCGTCTCAATACTCGCGAAAGCGCCACTGACATCACGCTGCTTTCTCCCGATAATGTCAATATCGTCGGCGTATGCGAGTAGTTGGACGGACTTTTGAGAGATAGTGCCTCATGTGTTTGCTCGAGGGTTTTGCACTATTCTTTCAAGTACGATGTTGAAAAAATCGCATGACAACGCATCGCCTTGTCTAAATCTTTTCTGGACTCCAAAGGTCTCAGTGAGACGTTTACCGACCTTGATGGAGCAGCGTGCATTCTCCATCGTCATCCTGCACAGACGGACAAGTTTGGCAGGGCTAGACATTGCTCTGTATAGCTTGTCTCTATAGATGTCCTATAGATGTCATACGCGGCCTTAAAATCGATGAATAGGCGGTGTGTATCGATCTGAAGCTCATGGGTCTTCTCCAAGATCTGCCGTAGTGTGAATATTTGGTCGATGGTGGGCTTTCCTGGCCTGAAGCCTCACTGATATGGACCTATCAGGTCGTTGACGAGCGGCTTCAGGCGTTCACACAATACGGCAGATAAGATCTTATATGCGATGTTAAGGAGACTGATGCCTCTGTTGTAGGCGCAGTTCAGAGGGCCTCCTTTCTTGAGAATCGGACAAAAAATGCTGAGGTTCCATTCATCGGGCATACTTTTGTCCGACCATATATTACAGATGAGTTGATGTATGCTCGTTACCAAGTCATCGGCATTCAGGCCGTCCGCTCCGGCAGCATTGTTGGACTTAAGCTTCGACAAAGCTATCTTCACTTCATCCACGTCGGGTGGACGAAATTGTTGGTCATCATCGTCCAGGTTAAAGGTTGATTCTGCCTTACAGCGGTATTTGGTCCATCATTGCCGTTATTCAGTCTGCATGATCGTTCCAAATCCTCAGCATCGATTCTACTACGATGTTCCCTTGTTCATCTCTACAGGCTTCGGTTCGGGGTTTGTTTCCGTGGAACGTTATTTTTACCTTTTGGTAAAACTTCCGAACCTCATTTCTGGAGTAGCATCTCTCAATTTTCTCGATCGCGCGCTTCTCATGCTCTTTCTTCTTCCTCCTGAGCAGCTCTGGTCTTTTTAAGCAGCGCCGCGTTATATGCATCTTGCTAAGCTGCATGTGCTTGCCGGCATTCATCATCGAACCAGGGGTTTCGTTGTGGTGGACGAGTGAAACCCAGCATACCAGAAGCGGCATCTCTGATGGCGTTTTTGCAGTGTTTCCAATGGTCTTCGATGCTTGATGCTGGCGGCATTGGACCTCTTAAGAGATTAAGAGACACTCGATCGGAAAAGGAGTTGGCGATCTCTTGCGATTGTAGCCATCTGACATCGAATTTTCTCACAGCATTAGTTTGTCTTGGCGTAGTTTGGGATATCCGCAACCGTCCCTTGGCTACAACAAGGTAATGGTCCGAGTCGATGTTGGCTCCTCGGAACGTACGGACATCCATAATACTGGAGGAGTGTCTTGCGTCGATCGCAATGCGATCAATCTGGTTGACTGTTGATTGATCAGGAGTTCTCCAAGTCCCCTTATGTAAGTCGGGATGTGGGAGCGTGCTAGCCACGACAATGTTTCGCCCCGCTGCAAAGTCGATTAGCCTGAATCCCTTATCGGAGGTGGTGTTGTGCAGGCTATATTTTCCGATTGTTCCACCAAAGATACCCTCTCTTCCTAGCTTTGCATTAAAATCACCGAGGACAATTTTGATGTTATAGCTAGGGCATTGCTCGTAGGTCTTGTTAAGGAGCTCGTAGAAGGCATCCTTGGTGTCGTCATCTTTCTCCTCTGTGGGGGTATGCGCGCATATGAGGCTAATGTTGGCGAATTTATCCTTGATGCGGATTGCTACGAGGCGCTCGCTCACATGCCGGAAGCTGAGGACTTCTCGTCTTAGTCTGCCTCCGACAACAAATCCGCATCCAAATAAGCGATGCTTTTGCCGTCCATAGCAATTGCCGTAGTAGATGTCGCAGTTTTTCATCTTCTTTTTGTCCGGCCAATCCCATCGCATTTCTTGGATGGTAGTTGCTCGGCTGCACGTGATCTATTAAGGGATCTAACATTCCACGTGCATATCCGAAGCTCATTGTCCTTAAATCGTTTGCGTGGGTTGTCAACAGTAGATCCGTCCATATCCGAGGCTTGTTGATGCTTCGTAACTTAATCTTTTTAAAATGGCCGGGCAGTTACCCCGGCGGCACAACCCCCAACCTGGAGGACCAGTTCCACTTTGAGTGCCCCTAGGACGAGGGGTCGGTTACACCGAAGCCAGTAACCCGTTCCGGGATGTGAGCGCTGCCGTTGGCCCTTATAGGGCTCATCCGCCACCATCTCTTTTCCAGGACCCTGACTAAGTCCTGGAAAATCCTTTCCGGCCTGAGCTCCAAATATGTCGGAGTAGCCCGGATAAGGTCTTGTTTTGTTTTTCCGACACTAATCCTGGTTAATGGCGCAGGAAACTCGCCATTTGCCCCCTTCACTTCGCAATCTCTAGTGAGATTGCCAGATGGCGCCACGGGGAGGCGTGAAGTAGGACTTATTAGCAGAGCTGCAAGATGTTCGGCTGCAGAGGCTCATTCTCGTCATTTAAGGAACCAGCACATGTCGGAAGATGCTACTTCTACGAGGCTTTATACTAATCGTATTATTGGCGTACACATTTGAGAAAGCATAAAAAATAGCTTGCCTCTACACCTATGCTAAAACGAGTATCAAAATCGATAGCTCGGAGCTCTGCTTAAACTGATAGCATAGATAAAAAGCTCCTTCCTTACTAAGGAATATTGGATATGACTCCATATCAAAAGCTTTGCTCCGTAGAAAGATCGATCAACCGACCATAAACTGGATCAAAGCGATGCTAGAGAGCTGGGTAATAACTACTTCATTAGGACCGACGGCAGCATCTGAGGCTCTAGTCCTTGGTCATAGGCGACCTGCTCAATTAATTGAACAACCGAGGCTGCAATATAATTGGTTATGCCGGTGACATAGTCATTATTATTAGGAGCAGAGAAGCAAACGAATTCACTGTACACTTGCAAAATGCCATCAAGATAGTCCTAGACTGGTGCCCCGGAGAGAAACTCTCCAATAACCCAAAAAAGGCTATCATGGTTCCCTTCGCTATAAGGAGAAACTTAAACCTAAGTTTAGTTTCACTTAACAACACAATCGTTGAGTATTCTGATGAGGTCAAATATTCGGGAGTAATCCTTGAGAAAAGGATAAATCAAAAATTAGCAACCAACGCTTTATGGGCCATCCGTCGCATGTATGGAAGTACATGGAGGCTATCTCCAAAGATCACTCATTGGATCTATACAATGATGGCCAGGCCCATCATAACATATGCTTTTGTAGTATGGTCGACTAAAATCACACAAAGACCGCCCTTTCAAAGCAAAGAGTGCAACATCTTGTACCTGGGCATCTGGGCATTTCCTGGGCCTTTTGGACCTGCCCAACAGCACCTATAGAAGCAATAATAGGACTTACGTCCCTACACTTGTTTATAAGCAAAGTGACTCTACGCTGCTCAGCCAGTATGGTAGAGGCCAACGAACTAAATGTTTGCGACCACCCGGACATAAAGATCCTACTCTCTGAAATTCCAGAACTTGACATGATCTGCGCGATAACAGACCGCCTTCAAAGAACACTATCACGGATCAAGGATTCTCTACGGAGATTCCCAGCACAGAGGCTTAGATAAGCATAAAGTGGTATACGGATGCTTCTTAAATGGAATCGGGACTGGAAGCCGATATATACGGACCAAATACAAGCACATCAATTGATATGGGAAAGAGTCCTAGTGTATTCCAAGCTGAACTACAAACCATTGTATCTGCTACTCTGGTATTCACAGATAGTCGAGCAGCTATAAATGCCCTAAGCTCGCACATCATTGACTCCAATTCAGTCAGGCACTGCTTCAAAACCCTCCAAAAACTTGACTTAAAAAACAAGATCAAACTATGGTAGGTTTATGGGCATGAGGGCATTGGTAGTAATAAACGACGAACTGACCAGAAGGAGTTCAGAAATTCCTTTTAACGGACCTCAAGCCTTTTGCGACACCCCTAAAACAGTTGTAAATATACTCAAAGCCATCAATAGGTGGGATCACTCGCAATGCATCTCATATTGGGAGCGTACTCCAGATCTGAGACAAGCCAAACGAGCCATCCTACCCTTTAAAAAATGGCAATAGATGACTAAATCTATGTCAGCACGATATCAGAAATCTAGTAGGTTAACTCACAGTACATAACGACTCTCCGCAGTGCCGACTTTGTTTTGAAGAAGACGAAACAGCTGAACATTTTATGTCACTGTCTAGCCCTGACGGAATCAGATAGAATTTTTTTTTCAGGGAACAACTCGACACCACTAAACTAAGGGATTCCCTTCCGGTAGACTTACTAAATTCATTCGGGAGGTAGAAAACCTATCTACTAGCCTAAACACAGTTTTGACAAGCCGGTACAAAAGATCTTTCAGGTCGAAGTGCCTTATTATCACAATTGGCGGGTCAGAAACTAAAAAAAAAACCCATACTAGCTGAACGTTCTTATCATTCCCGGCTCCCATTTTAGCTCTGTTGCCTTGTCACATTCGATTTATTTTGTAATGAAGCTTTCCTGCAGTAATTCCATTTCCTCGATCACGCGCATCCCGGGCTCTTTAGATTTCTTCCAAAGAACCCTGCTCTACTTCTTTATTTTCTGCTCAAAGAGCAGCTTTCGAAATTTAAAGCAGCGCAGTTGACAATAATCGCGATTTAACGATCGAACGTCGAACTTTTGTGGTATTTATGAAACCACTTTGCTTGTGATGCTTAAATTCGTATCCTGGCTGCAACAAATTAATGATCTAAGTCGATGCTGGCTCCCCGGAAAGTTATTGGCGTCGATCACAATGTGATCGGTCTGGTTAACTATTGATCGGCCAGGAGATAGGCAATGTAGATATGAAACGCGCTGGCTTAAAGGCTGTGCGCTGGTATAAATTCTAAGCACTCGAATTCGGTGATCCGACGTGGTTTTATGCAGGCTGTGTTTGGGTAGTTTCCGAGTATTATGCGACCTTCGCATACAAGCTAAAAAGTTAAGATTTTTACCGAAGTCAAACAGTTCGCCAACATTGCTTTTTTGCCGTAGGAAATATACCCCAAGTGCAGTCCGTTACTTTGGTGGCCAGGTCCTTAATAAGATCCCTGCCAGTGGCCGCGCTGAGGTTGTAAGACCCGCCGTTGTCCTATTCAAGTTTGTTGCCACCCTATCTCAGCTCCAGTGTTCTAATGCATCATATGAGCTTCCTAAAGACCTGCACTAAAAAACTCGAACTAAGTAGAGCTTTGGATGCCGCTGTTCATCGGTATTTGGCATTCCTTCTCCAGCGTCTTGAGGAAGTTTTAGTGTATGTACTTGCCTCATTTTTATTAGCGTTAGTGGCCTTTTGCAGGGTTACCTACGGTTCCCCAATTTTACTAGTTGATGGGCAGGGACTCAAATGTCGACGCAACTTATTCTGATTTAGCAAACCAAGTCCGTTTAATACTGGTACATATGCCCTGAAAAACTATCCCTACTCCTCCTAGATTTACCCAAACACATTGACAACAATTTCGTTAAAGCCAGTGGTTCTTCTTAATTCCAAATTTGATCCAATTAAACAACCCAAACATGTGTAATGTTGTAAACACGATACAAGTCTTTGAGACTTAAAATAATGTTTTGCCAAAAACAAGGTCATCCATCAGCAGCACCATGGTTGTCTCGCATATACAACCCCCTCACGATGAAATCCTCTTCTAAACCATCTGCTGTTAAGTTGACTAACCGCTGCAAAATGAACTCTGTACCGTACCACATAAATTTATCTGTGCTCTTTGGATTCCTTTTCTATTTAGATTTGTAATTAGACGTCTTCGAGAGACAAATGATGATTTAATTTTGAGGCGAGGGGCGAGAAAACTGTAAGTAAACCGATTTCCTTTAAATCTCATCAGCAACAGAGGACATTAAGAAAGGACCGATGATGGTGATAAGAAAGGTAATACAACAAAAGCTCGTCAAATGTCAATTCCTGTCACGAATACTTAATTAAAGCATAATTACTCATTTTGTTCGATGCCATTATTTAATTCCCCTCCGGGTAGGTGGACAAAGCGAGATGTCTAACTCTGGCCTCACTATATAGGTACAATTTTCTTCATTTTTTATTGCCTTTGTATTCAAGTTTCTTCACTTGAAGGGTAATTCTCTTATGGGGTAATAGGAGCACCATCCTGTGAACCCAACACAATGACATGACGTTTTGAATACCCTCGCCGGAATGTAATTTTCTTAATTATGAACGTAATTGGAGGCAAACCTTTGAACGAAAGTGGAGTAAGTTGGCATCCTCTGGGAAAGAAATTGGTCAAGTAATTGGCACAAAGGAAAGAAGTGGAACGAAAGAGAAGGAAATCTCTTTGGCGTAGATAGCCTTTCTGTAAATGGATTCAATTACGATGACTTGAGTTGATTGGGACTGAAATGCTTAGATTTCTACCTCTATCTACAAATCACTGCATCCGAATGTTTGTTCTGAGATCGGATTCAGATGAAATATAAACATTTCACAGAATAACTGGATGAAATCTTTGCTAATTACTTAGCAATGGCTCCTTCTGGTGCCATGAGTGTCAAGAAGCTAGGCCATGGCCCATACCGGGCTGCCAGCGCCACAGTGGTTTTTGTTTTAACTTCCGGCACAACAAATGGACGACCCTGAAACAAGCATAAATTGCTTGGATTTGGGCCTATTCTGGATTACGTCCACAAGCGATCGCTAGAACTTCCATTAGAAACTCATAGCATTGATGAGCAATTGCTACCTTTTAAGAGTTAATTTTCCGTAAACAACATATTAAACGCCCTAGAATTTAAATTTTGTTTTAGAAATCTTCTCAATCCTAGTCAAGAAATAAGTGGCATATCGTACGTATCTAATTTTGTCGAAGACCCGAATTTGGACCCGAATTTGAAATTAAGAAGATGCTTTGAAAATTTAAGCTGAACAAAGCCCCAGGAGAAGATAGGATAACATACGAGTTTTTTATAAATGCGACTGATGATTTCCTGAAAGAACTAGCAATCACATATATCGGGTTTTCCAATAGGGACCTGACAACTTTGAATTTAATTTGTGAACGCACTCTTTCACTAATCATCAAACTGTCACTGTCAATTTATTCAGTAAACTCAACATTTTCATCATGGTAAAGTACACGAACGAGCAACGTCTGCAAATTATAAAAATTTTCTACCGAAATTCGGAGCATTAAGAGCATTAATTCCAATTTTCGGTCGTAATTCTCGCCCTAGTAGACAGGCAGTAACAAGTTTAGTGCAAAAATTTGAGTCTACATATTCATTGTGTGGTGTTGCCGTGTCAGTGAGACAAGGGGTTGGTCGAAGTGCCGAAAATATCGCTGCCGTTTAGGCGTCCGTAGCAAACGATCCCAATCAGTCAATTCCACGGCGTTCTTAAGAATTGGGCATCGCTCAGACGACATTATGGCGTATTTTGCGCAAGGATCTTGGTTTACACCCATACAAGATCAAACTGACTCAAGAATTGAAGCCGATGGACCATTTGAGCGACGTACGTTCTCCGATTGGGTTCTGGAGAAGATGCGCCAAGATGGTGAATTTCATCAGAAAATCATCTTCAGTGACGAAGCTTATTTTTGGCTCAATGGGTTCGTCAATAAGCAAAATATGCGTTATTGGTCGGGTGAAAATCTACATGTGCTTCATGAATCAGCACTTCATCCACTAAAAATAACTGCTTGATGCGGTTTGCATGCCGGCGGCGTTATTGGGCCATATTTTTTCGTCGACGAAAACGATCGTCACGTTACTGTGAATGGTCAGCGTTATTGCGCGATGATCACCGATTATTTTTGTCCCGAATTGAAAGATATGGACTTGGACGACATGTGGTTTCGACAGGATGGTGCCACAAGCCACACAGCACACGTTACAATCGAGTAAGTTTGGTGAGCGTGTCATCTCAAGAAATGGGCTAGTCGATTGGCTGCCTCGTTCATGCGATTTAACGCCGCTTGACTATTTTCTGTGGGGCTACGTTAAGTCATTGGCTTATGTCAACAAGCCGACGAAGTTGGAAGAGCTCAGAGCCAACATTGAACGCGAAATAGCGGCGATTTCGGCCGAAATGTGTGGTCAAGTCGCTGAAAATTGGGTTTAACGAATCGACCGCTGCAAACGTGCTTGCGGTGGCCATATGAACGAAGTCGATTTCCATTCATAAATGTTTTGATTATACTTCAAGCCGATAATCAAGTTTTTGAAATATCTCAAATGGTTTGCGTTTTATGTTAAAAAAAAGTTGTCAAGTCCTTATTGGAAAATCCTTTACAATCTTGCATGTTTTTGTACACATCCGGGTGGCAGAAAAAAGAAAAGTCGATGCCTTCTTCGTAGATTTAAAGGCAGCTTTTGATAAAATCCCGAGGAGTTTGCTGATCTTTAAGTCACGTGAAATAGGAGTAGCAATCAAATTTGTTAATCTGCTGGAATGCATATATTCATATACCAAATCTGCCGTGTGGACGGAAAAGGAGCTATCTAAATACTTTGAAATCCTTTCTGGGGTGAGGCAAGGATGCTTATTATCGCCTTTACTCTTCTCGCTCTAAACTAACGATTTACATTCGTGCATAGGTGGAGGCCTCTATATCGAGCTTTTAAATATAAGGGTACTGCCGTATGCTGACGATATGGTGATCCTAGCGGACAATATCAAAACCTTACAACGGATGATAGACCGCTTTGGTGGTAGGCTTTCTAGCGAGGGAAAATTACATACATACATACATATTAAAAAGAAACCACATCCACCCTCTTAAATGAAGTATCACAATTCAAAGAGATTTTAGCAGGCGTACAGCAAGGAAGCGTTCTTGGGCCACTTTTATGTACAATACCTGATTCATATCCCACAAAAACGGGACCATTTCGGCTACATTTGTGTATGGTGAGATGAGATCAAATCTGTTCACAGAATGCAGACATATAAGTCGCTTGCCTGCCCTCATAAGCTTGGCTTGTGTTCCACGAGGCTAAATACCTTGTAATGACACTCGACACCAAGCTAAACTGGAAGTCGCTAGTTTAAAAAAAGGCAAGAAACTCAAAAACAAATTCAGAGAAATGTAGGTATTGATTACTTGGCAAGCAAAGAAAACGAAGTCAATATTTCACAAGCATTTGAAAATACGAGTATATTGCTGAGACATATTATCTATGTACCGTGGTACATTAGAAATCATGACTTACACCGAGTTCTTGGACTTCCTGCTGTCGAAGACAAAACAAAAATATTCGACAAAACGGTTATATAAACAATGTAGTTCTAAAAATGTTAAAGCCGCTGGTCTGCCGAAGTTTGATGAGAATTTGGTTAAATGTGGACTTTGGTGAAATGAAACCGCACTGATAGTGTGATGTACTCACTGTATGTGATGTTGAGGAGACTTATTTAGAGCGAGCAAATGATACCGAGACTCAGTTCGTTAGGTCAGGTCCGTTCTGATCAAATTTGAGAAATGAATTTGTGTATAAATATGAGTTGGTGTATACTTCGACCGGTAAGCAGTCAGATCCAGCTTAGGTATTGCTACTTTTACTTTAAGTGGGCCGAACTTTTGGCTATCATCG
Source organism: Volucella inflata (assembly GCA_928272305.1). NCBI lineage: Eukaryota > Metazoa > Arthropoda > Insecta > Diptera > Syrphidae > Volucella > Volucella inflata. The sequence goes on along the minus strand of OV743716.1, from coordinate 149,344,799 downwards.
GCATCATCTGTTGAATGGTAGTAGAAACTTCAAGGTTTTCTTGTCGACATCTACACGTTTCTATACGGGTTTCCTTATTTTGGAACCGGGAACCGCAATTTATTGCTGGAATTTAACCTGTCAACATCTTCGATCATGTTCGCCCACTTTGAACATTTCTATTTGTAGATCTAACGCGCTGATCTCGTCCTTGGCTGCAGCGCGACTGTTTATTTCACACTTTAGACTAATGAATTGGCCTCCTAGATCATGAGACATTACACCTTCAGCATTTTTTGATTTGTTTCTGTTGTTTTTAATTTTGAAATAATTACTTCTAAAGGAAACAATTTTCATATGCTCCTTACCAACCCATCTCCAGGTCCTAGATATCTCAGCAAATAACCTATCTGCTCAAAATGATTTGTTAGACTTATGTTAAGATATGCCCCTTTTCCTATGTTCAGGTCAGTTAGGAGAAGTTGTTGGTCATTGTCGCCGATATATTGTCTGCAGATACTCGTAGGATGCCTTTACATATATCGTCAGCCGCGACTGTTTGTCTACTAGTTTTCTTCCTTGATCATCTTTTAACGATTCTACTTGAAAATCGTGATGGATATTTGTCAGTGCTTCTTCAGGTCTAAGGTACTTGATGTGGATGGCTTTGGTCATCCAAGGGAATATAGAGATCCTCGTTTTTCAAACCTTTTGCCTGAAGTCATTATATGGGATGGGATATTCCTAGCGTAGTCCCTTCAATATCTGCCATTTTATCGGGGCAGTACTATCATTAAAGAACTTATATCATATGCAGTGTCTGCTAATTGTCGGACTTTCCAGAGCCGAAGTTCGGGTTCTATGAGGAAACTGATTGACAATGCAAATTGGTTTTTGGTAAACTTGAGCAATTGGACAACAAGATTTCATTTTTTATTTCGTTGACGTCACTATACTCAGGCATGAAACAAGGCAAAGACCCTTTATCCACTCCGTTGTCTGCCTTGCCATTTATACACGACTGAATAAATATTATAGACATCTAGCGGGAGCCTTAGGAACTTTTTTATAAGCACGAGATTTCATTTTTGGAGGTTTGTCTTTGCCAGAAAAATGATTTTTGCCAGTTTCCAGTGTTGGCCCACATTTAAAAACAGAGACCTTACCTAGAAGTCAGCGAACTTAACCACTTCCTCAGAAAGAAACGGCGGAACGTTGGCTGAAAGCAGCCAAGAAATCCTGATATCGTTGGTGGGAACCCATATCCCTGGATCCACACTATCAGTTTACTCCGGAATGCTACGGTGCACTGAAAACATTAATCTTAAGGAAATAGGTGTTTTTATTAACAGGAAATAATACGGTGGGCAATTCAGTCCTTTAAGCCGTATAAATCTCCTGATCCGGGAGCAATCCAAAAATTGATGGAAATTCTTAGACACCATCTAAACACAGGATAAATTCCGATAGCTGTGAGAGAAGTTAAGGCAATTTTTTTTACCTAAAGCTGGCAAACAGGGGTATACGAGTATAGCAGCAAAGGAATTCAGACCAATAAGTCTGTCATCATTTCTACTTAAAACCCTGGAACGTTTACTGGTAATTCATATCAGGAACAGATGCAGTAATGGCTTTTTAACTGAGTCGAAGCATGCATATATGAACGGCAAATCTGTAGAAACCGCCCTGTATGAGGTGGTGGGGAAAATTGAAAGGAGTCTACACTTCGGTGAGTTTGTGGTGGCCACATTCCTTGATATAGAAGGAGTCTTCAATAACTTGAAGTGCAGCGCCATTAAGAACGCTCTAAAGTATGGCATTATTAATTGGGTTCGCAACATGCCTGCAAATAGGGTAATAGACTGATCCATTAAACAAAGCTCGGCTAGAATGTTAGTGACCAGTGGAGCCCCTCAATTTAGAGTCACATCTCCACACTTGTGGGTGCTGGTCATCAATGATATCCTTAAAAAGCATAATTCAATGGGTATTAGCGCCACCGCATACGCAGATGACGTAGTCATAATAGATCATCACTTGGGCAAACAGCTGTGGTCTCAATGTCAACCCCTTCAAAATGGAACTGGTTCTCTTTATCAAAAGGTACAAGCTATAGCAATTCAAACTCCCAAAACTCAACGGAGTGGAACTGTCTCTAAAGGACAGCGCGAGGTATCTGGATAAGAAAAAATGCATTAATCAGTCCAGATGAAATTGCAATTTTCGCAGATGGTTCGAAATCAGAGGAAGGCACAGTAGACCCAGTACTAAGAGGGTCTATAAGACTACCGACCACAAGCAGTGTCTTCCAATCCGAGATTTTGGCTGTCCTCAACTAACATCAACTCTGATACAGTCAGGGGCTGTCGCACAATGCTCAAAGCATTATGCATTCAGAACCGGGTGAGACTGAGGTTGAACCGGGAAATGAACAAGCAGATGATCTTACAAGAAGAGGAGTACTACTCGATAATGCAGAGGTTGCCAATATCAAACCACCCCTCTGCATAGTAAGGGGCACTATCGAGGAAAAGACCATAAAGACTAACCTAACGTTGTCGGTTCTTGAAGAACATCGGCTATCCAAGGCTATGTGGCCACTTCTTGATGGCAAAAGATCAGGGAATTTATTAAATTAAACAGGGATAAGCTTAAGATAATAATAGGAATCCTAACAGGCCGCTCTCTAATACTGAAACACGCAAGGAGACTCAAATTGTCAGACACGGACATTTGTAGATTCTGCGGCGATCTACAAGCGGTTAAGGACAACACACATACTGTGTGAATGCGAGGAGTCGAGGGAAATTCTTAGGAAAATACATTTTTAAATATCTAGAGGATATAGACGGCACGGATGTCAGATGTCTTTTTGGCTTTTGTAAATTAATTGGGTGTTTTACCAGGGATATTGTTTAGGTTTTTACCCTTTAAAGAAAATTTCAACTGGTTCCGGAGGGAACGGCGCACCCTTGTTACCTGACCTAACCTAACCTAACCACTTGTGATGCTGCTGCCTATGAAATTTTCTTTAGAAGAAATAAAACTCGCAGATCCAAGGCAAACACCAGGGATTGTAAGTAGCTAAAGTGCGCCGACAGCAGCTTACAAAAAAAGTAAAAAAATTGACTGGAGCCTTTTCATTAAGCCATTGCTCCTTAACTGCAGTTATTATTCATCTCCCTTGGTTGTTTGGACTTTCCATTGAAGGCCATTAAATGTTGCAGCTAAACCTAGACGAGTCAAACTTATGTACAAGAACAAAGTTATATGGTATCTCCTCGAAGTCGATACGCAGTCAAGCGCTGTCAATCAACGTATACATATATCATGCAGGCGTTAAGTTTTGGAAAAGTATTTCTCCTCTGTTCGAATACGGCAACTTGTATTATTAGTTTTCCTGCTGTTGATGCATCTTCAGTAATTTGAATTTCGTTGCCGGTGTTCATTCAAATTTAGGTGTGGCTACAAAACCCTTAGATCTCATTCGTGTAGGTTGCGAAACACATTAGATGTGACTAAAAACTGAAAATTTTCCAAATGTATCTTCAACGAGTATTTGAACTTTTAACTGATACAAAACAGCTTACTTGTCGCATTCATGTTTGCGAATTAAAATTCCCAAAATCAATTGGAAATCCCTGGAACATCCAGTCAAAGAGTTTATTTTGAAATTCTCGTCCTTTTTGTCAGAAATACGAATATTTTCCGGAATACCTAATTGATTTAAGCGACTAAACAATTACCCACACCACATGAGGTCATGAAAACATCCGAACATCCGAACATCCGAACATTCAGCTCCATCCCACGCCCACTCCTCAGGGCAGCTTGATAATTTAATTATCCTACACAGCCTTGAGCACAGTTGCTCAAAGTTTGTATCTGTATCGTGCTGCGTGCTTATTCAAACGATGTGGCAACAAAGTCCTTATTGTCCCACCCTTTGCTCCCAACCCCAAGAAAGGGGTGAAACTTAAAGAAAATTGCAAAATGAGTAAGTACAAGTACTGTTGTATGTGGATGGGTCGGGTTGAGCTTGGTTGGTACCGACTGTAGGTCGTAGAATGTCGGACGTCGAGCGTCGAGCGTCGAGCATCGGGGTATGTGGTCGGTATCAACAAGTTGATTTTTAGAACTTTTCTCATGGTACACCAACTCTGGCATCCAGGCTTGCGGTAGGAACCAAGGTTTGCGGAGTAAGGAGATGTAGTGTTCCCACTTTGTCGTTCGCTTTAACAATCTGTGAGGTATTTTTACTTCACGCTCATAATTTGTGCTTTTATATTCCGAGACAGTTCTCGATGACTGGCGGCATGTGGTAATCGAGGACCTTGTCGCTGTTGAAGAAGAGGGGGAGGTAAAAATCAACATAAATTCATCTTTTCCTTGGAAAAATGGTAAATGCTTCTTCATGGACGGGGGTGTAGATACGATACGATAGGGTGCTGGTGTTGTGGGGAAAGTTTCCATTCATCTTCTGTAGAATGTGGTCGACACTTTGAGTTGTGAAAGTTTGCTTTAGCACTTACCGGCAAGATCAACTCAGGTAATTATTGTGTTTTTTTTCTTCTTTTTTGTTTTTTTTTTTGGGAGGTTCGTCTTTATCCGTTAACCCAGCCAGCGGTGCGGCAATAACGGTCTTCATTATTTGAACTTTGATGTAAGTCTAAGAAGTTTGCAAAGTTTTGAAGGGAATTTAAGAAATATTGTTTTAGATTATGAAGATGATGATGGTGGTGAATAGATTATGGAAATTCCGTGGGTTCCACGAGATGGTTAATCTGAAAATTTACCTCAAGGTTAGGCACAGAGTAGTTGGAAATTGAAGGGATAAATGATGAATTTTTGGGTAGATATTAAGTGTGCCGTTTGAAAGTGAACAATAGTGTGAAATTAAATTAAAAAACTTTGCAAGGTTGTTGAAAGACCACCGAATCTGACAATGGTTTTTGGCTTAAGAAAATGTTTGAAGTTAGACTTAGCCTGTAAGAGTGTCTTTAGCACATTGTTGGTTAATTGAATAATTTATTTAATGAATTTCAAGAATCGATATTATCACAGGGGACGGACAACGCTTTTGATCTCTTAACCATAAAAAGACTTCTATCCAACGACAAGCATTATAAAACAAAGTTCGAATTATAAAGACTGTACGCTGCCACAAGTAAGGCCAAAGGTGGGAAATAAGGCCTTGGGCAAGTATTATTATTATAAGTTCTTTATTTCGTTTTAAGGGTTTACAAATGAATTTACAAGAATAAGGGCATGGCAAAAATCTGCCGTCTGCCTGGAGATAGTTTGGACGCAATTAGAGAGCTAACTAGCGAAGTAGCATAATAAAGGGTTTTCCCTTTATTATCGGCTTGAAGTACAATCAAAACATTTATGAATGGAACTCGACTTCGTTCATATGGCCACCGCGGGCACGTTTGCAGCGGTCGATTCGTTGCACCCAATTTTCAATGACTCGGCCACACATTTCGGCCGAAACGGCCGCTATTTCGAGTTCAATGTTGGCTCTGAGCTCTTCCAACGTCGTCGGCTTGTTGGCATACGCCAATGACTTGACGTAGCCCCACAGAAAATAGTCAAGCGGCTTTAAATCGCATGAACGAGGCAGCCAATCGACTAGCCCATTTCTTGAGATGACACGCTCACTAAACTTACTCGATTGTAACGTGTGCTGTGTGGCTTGTGGCACCATCCTGTCGAAACCACATGTCGTCCAAGTCCATATCTTTCAATTCGGGACAAAAATAATCGGTGATCATCGCGCAATAACGCTGACCATTCACAGTAACGTGACGATCGTTATCGTCGACGAAAAAATATGGCCCAATAACGCCGCCGGCATGCAAACCGCATCAAGCAGTTATTTTTAGTGGATGAAGTGCTGATTCATGAAGCACATGTAGATTTTCACCCGACCAATAACGCATATTTTGCTTATTGACGAACCCATTGAGCCAAAAATAAGCTTCTTCACTGAAGATGATTTTCTGATGAACGTACGTCGCTCAAATGGTCCATCGGCTTCAATTCTTGAGTCAGCTTGATCTTGTATGGGTGTAAACCAAGATCCTTGCGCAAAATACGCCATAATGTCGTCTGAGCGATGCCAAATTCTTAAGATCGCCATGGAATTGACTGATTGGGATCGTTTGCTACGGACGCCTAAACGGCAGCAATATTTTCGGCACTTCGACCAACCCGTTGTCTCACTGACACGGCAACACCACACAATGAATATGTAGACTCAAATTTTTGTACTTAACTTGTTATTGCCTGTCCGCTAGGGCGAGAATCTTCTTCTTCTTATCCTTTTATTAACCCTTTCCTCGTTAAACGAACTTATGCGTAACGAGTTTCCCATTTTTACCGCATCGCTGCTGCTCCGCTTATGGGGTTGGCTAATGTCGCAGACCGCAGAACGCGTCTACATAATGCTCGGTCCTGGATCGCTTCAACGCCCAAGGCGTTGTTGCGCATTTGCCATCTGAGAAATCCAGGAATTCTTTTTCCGACCTCGTTTTCTTACAGTTGGAGTGACCGTAGTTGATAGTGCCTTTTTAACCGGATTTTCCGCAGATCTTCTTTGAACGTGGCAATACCAGCTTATTCTATTCGCCTCAAGCTGTTCTTATACGCGTAGATCTAATGAAATCGCGTTTAGTGACTCCACTAGACATCCTTAACATTTTCATTTCCGCTGCCGTCATTTTTTAAACGCTTCGTACATTGTCCAGCACTGTGAACCGTATATAAGAGCTGGTCTAACAACCGTGGTGTAGAGTTTCCCCTTTAATTTAAGTGGAAACTTTCGGTCGCAAAAGATTCCGAATTTTCCCGCCATTTCATCCATCCCACACTCACTCTGTGGTTTACGTCGTCGTCACATTTCGCTTCCATGTTAACGATTGATCCAAAGTACTTAAAGATAGTGCTTTTCGGAAGAACTATTCCGTCTAACATTATATCCGGAACAGGTCGCAATGGATGCGCAAATGGGCACGTCAAATGCTCCGTCTTTAAACGACTTATTTCAAACCCGTTTCTCTCTAGCGCATTTCTCCATGAATCTAAGGCGTTCTGTAAATCTTCGACGTTATCGCTAAGTATAACTGCTTCGTCAGCGAAGAGAATTGGCGTTACATTTGCTTCGCGCATGCAGTCTTTTAAAAGATAGTCGAATACTACGTTAAAGAGGAAAGGGCTAAGTACGCTTCCTTGATGCACTCCGACATTAACTGGAAATTCTCTCGTTAGTCCGGCAGAGCTTTTAACCGCAGTTTTCACGTTTCCGTACATGTCTAGCATACGTTTCCGGTACCTTTTGAGACCTCAGCGCGGCCCATATCAGATCCCTAGGCACTCGATCGAATGCTTTCTCGAGGTCGATAAATACCATGTGTAAATCCTTAGACGAATCTCGGTGCTTTTCCATTATTATTCGTAGGCTTTGGATAGCGTCCACCGTCGATCTTCCTTCAACAAATCCACACTGGCTATTATCGAGCTTTATTATTTGCCGAAGACGTTCGTTTAAGACTCTTTCGACGATTTTCATTGTGTGTGACATAAGCTTGATTGAACGGTAGTTGTTGCATTCTCGAGTGTCGCCTTTTCCTTTGTATAATGGAACCAAGAAGCTACTTCTCCATTGATTCGGCATAGGTTGTCCACATTTTAATTTATTTAAAAGTTTCGGTAGCCAAACGCTGCCGATCCCCTCCATCTTCGACCAAAACTCTGATGGAATGCTGTCTGGTCCCGCCGCTTTCCCCCGCTTCATTTTTCCAATTGCTATACTTATTTCTTCGATTGAAAAGTCCGAAACTTCCTCCTCGAATAGACCAACTCTCGGCATGATATCACGTGGAAACTGTTTGTTAAGCAACTCCTTGCTAGGGCGAGGGCGAGAATAACGACCGAAAATAGGAAATAACGCTCTTAAAGTAGCAGTCACCGACTGCGAATTTCGGTAGAAAATTTTTATAATTTACTTTTACTGAATTTACTGAATAAATTGGCGGTGACAATTTGATGATTAGTGAAAGAGTGCGTTTACAAATTAAATTCAAAGTTGTCAAGTCCCTATCCGATAGTTTTTGGCTGTGCTTGAATGAGCGAAAATGTAATCCATTGCCGAAAAGCCTGGGCAAAAACCGGCTTGGAAACTGGTAAGACGATTGTTCACTTCTATCCATTTGGAACGTCTATCATACATAATAGTACATCACCTTTCATGAAAATAGCAAAAAGAAATATTAAAGAAACGAAGAAGATAATACTTCAGCTCCCGAGTGCAATTTTTGAAAAATTCAACCGGGATACCATCAATGCCCGGTGCTTTGTTGTTTTTCATTTTTTTAAGTGTTACTCAGCGAGGGAAATTGGGGCATCAAGTTCACTGACAGAAACAATGTAGTAGTCTTAAAGATAGATCTGAACTTAATCTAGCTATTTAATTGAAACCGAATATTGTCACATGCGTAAGAAGCTGGATGGACTACAGTCTTAAGGTAATATGAAACATAAGAGATTTCTCCTTCAGGCTATTGGTTACATTATAACAGTAACTTTGACATTTTCGCATTTTAACTTACGAATCGATACGACGTTATGGGCTCTTAGTACTATACATGTACTGGCTTAAGGAGTGTGCTGTCAGCATAGCTGAAACACATGCAAGTTTTCACTCGACGACCTCAAAGATGAAGATTGCCGGAAAGTGCATGCAAAGAAACAAAACAAGCTGCTAAAGATTAGAGTTCTTTGAGCAATCAGAGCGATATACGATTAACAGAAAAAAATAAAACAAAAGCATGCAAAAATTAAGAAAGGGACGTAAGCATGAGAATCTCAGTTGGTGCTGGAAATTTGGAGCGATCACTTTTAGCTGCTGCTTAACACAGAAAAGGCCAAAAATTCCGCTGTATGGCAGAATGAATAATGCAACGTGGGTAATAATCGACAACAATTTCGTTCATTAAATTAAGAAGAGATCTGAAAAGTGACATCAAAGCTTAAGAACATGAAGTCTTACAGGAGCAAATATGACAAATTATTTAAGACTGCAGGGACTGGTCTGGTAAGGCCATTTTTTTAATTCCCGGCAACTGTTAGCCATTGCCAAGAATCAAAATTAACTTGGAATCTCAATACAGATTCCCAAGGTGGGTTCCCGAAACCTCCAGGTAGCGCGTTAATGGCAGCTAGACCTGGATATAAACGAAAGAACTGTTGAGCGCCACGTGATTTTGGGTTAAAATCACGAAATCGAACGAAAGGGGAGAAAGAAAAATACCGAACTGAAACCAAAAGAAAAAACAAGGTTTTGCCACGTTATAAATGTTCCGTTGGAGCATGACGATTTATTAAAATTGAAATCAGCGGAACACTCGTCGCTAGAGTGACCCACTATTTCCACAGTTACGAACGCACAAATAAAATAACTTACGGGTCGCTCGTCTAGTCTTTCCGAGAGATATTGCGCACGCGCGGCCCACCGGAGTCTCACTTTCAATTTCACCAAAACGATTTTCTGCACTGCACTATTTATTCTACACTACACAAGCTGTTATCCCTGGCGGTTCCTGTGCCCTTCCTGACACCGTTTCCCTCGTCCAAATACTCCTGAATAATGCATTTAATCTCCTTCCTTACTCCTTATCCTCTTTTCCCTCACCGGCCGCCAGAAGCAAAAAAAAAAACGCGATTTTACTCTACAAAGAAAAAAAAAAAATTGCTTTTTGCAATTCAACAAAAGTTTCGCACTCCAAACAACTATTCGCACAAAGAAAAAAAACTTCAGCTTGACCCTTGTTAATTGCTGGTCATCACAAAAGTGACTTCCAGATCTTTTCCATTCTACAAACTCCCGCCACACGCATTCTCCACATCGATTGCAGGATGTGGAACTCCTGAAGCCTTTGTGTCTTAAGGTAACGTTGGGGTGTAAGCTCCAGGGATCGTCCTCCCCCACCCGCCATCATCGTGTTGTGGTGTCTGGCTAGAAAGGACAGTCTGTCCCCACCCGTCGATGACTTTCAGATGCAGCCCGTTGTGAGTCTCCCGTTTAGCCTACGGGCTCCGACAACGGTGATCTTGGTGGTCCTCCTGTCGCCCCCTGGAGTCCTGGTTCGTCGTGAGTCTCCGTACCGTCTTTAGGGCTTCACCGACCGAACCCTCTCGTCCTCCTCTGAGGAGAAAACCGCCCATAAGCCTATGTGGGTTCCTTTCCGAGGTCTGTGGTCGATGGGCCACTGGCTGATGGTACCATGGCTGCCCTCCACCTCCGCCAAAGCTCGGTCTTCTGACTCCAAAAAAAAGAGGGAACGAAGGGATATGAACAAGAAAGAGGGTAAGCCTTTTTGCGAGAAAGTTTACCGCAACAGTCACTTATGCGTAGCATACTTAGGTGCAAGCATTCTACATACTTTTAAACCGACAGCAGGAAACTCGCTGTTCTCTAAGAAATGTCGGGAAGTTCCCTGGATGGTCATGTCAGTTCATGTTTTATTTACTTTTTCATGAAACCCAATTCTCAATAAAAATTTCAATCGGGGTGGCAGGAATTGCTAGCTCAGGTCAAGAAAAAGATTTATATAATGTTTGCCTAGCAAGTTCATCAACGACCTCAATTGCCGTGACTTCATTAAGACCTGGAACCCTGGACCTGGAACGAGGCTCATTGAATTCGGGTTTCCGTTTGATTTTCAAATACATTGCATTCTTGCAGCAGCTCGCAAGTAGTGAGCTGGTTAAGAAAGTTCTTAAACGTATCTTGACTCTCGCATCTCACGCGGATACTTCGCCAGATCTATTGACTATTCATAATGCAGTTTACAGCCATGTGTACATATTCCTTACAAAGAGTGAATTGAAATGTTTTCATAGTTTTTGATAATATAGATCGGTTTTGAAGCTATTGGCTTAGATTCTGATCGAAATATTTTATGAGTGTTGAAAAACTCAATTTCGTATTCTCCCTACAGCAGGAGTTGTAGTTTCATGAGGTGGCATGTTAGTAAGACCAAAGTCAAAAGACAACCGGTGGTTCATTGAAACTTTAGTGACTGATGTGCTAAGACCTTTCTTGAACACGCAAAATGACATTGGGACTGCGGAGATATGAATTCCAAGGCAAAGAATTTCATTAGTGCTTATTGAGTCAGCCAGATCATCCCCTAAGTCGTCCAAAAGCTTTGCTCAATGTTTATCCTATTAGAAAACCGAAGTATACCAGTTATACGAATATATAGGGTGTTCCTTTTGAATCAGCACTAATATCAAACACTTACAAGTGTCAAACCAATTGTCAAAATGCAAACCGTCAGTGCCAGTAGTTTTTATAATTTTATCGTTTCAAATCTTAGAAACTCGGTCCCAAAATTGTGGTCCTGTGCGCCAATCTTATAGAGTACTTGCACCACATTTCACTCGACATAATCGACCATTTGAGACCGCATTCGCCGTATTGTTAACCATTTTCACAAAAAATTGTCTTTGGAAAATGGAGTGGCACCAAGATGCCTAAGAATAGCGTGTACTGGAGAGAATATTGCATCCATTCAGTAAAATATTATAGAAAAATTGTGTTCACGAGGAAGCTGAGTTTTGGCTCAACGGGTATGTCAATAAACAAAATTGTCACATTTGGACCAAAGATAATCCCTATGGGATTGTCGACACGCCGTTACATCCCGAAGACTGCATAGTTTACTGCGGTCTGTGGGCTGGTCAAAAATTAAGCAACCCAGAGTGTTATGGTGAAGGGTGTAGCGCCATGATTAAGGACTTTTTTATTTCGCGATTGAATAGCATAAATTTGAAAGAGTAATGGTTTTAACAGGATGATGCTACGTTCCATATAGCAAACGAAATAATCAACTTACTTCGACGAGATTGCTAAATATTTTCTTTTTGGGATGCGTAAGGTCATTAGTCGACGCTGACAAACCAACAACAGTAAAGGCATTGGAAGCCAACATTTTTCATGTTATTCCAGCCAAATTCGGCCAGAAATGCTTAAAAAAGTGGTCGAAGATTCCGTCTGAAGGATGACGTTCATCAGATTAAGTCATAGCCATGGTGGACATATTCCCAAAGTTTTATTTTAAAATTATTTACAGAATGTGATCTATTGATTATAATTGGCAAGTCCCATATTTTGCTGAAAGCTTCTCTACATTATCGTAATACCGACAATGCCTTTGGGGTTGTTTAGTCCTTGAGTTTGTTATTTAGGATGACACCCGATGATATGTGGCAGAAATGGACTGCGGTATTTTCAATTACTACATATTGTAGCCAAGGTACGGCTGCGGATGTCCCAAACTATGCCAAAACAAGCTAATGCTGTGAGGAAATTAGACGTCAGATGGTTACAATCGCAAGAGATCGCCAAGTCCTTTTCCGATCGAGTGTCTCTTAATCTCTTAAAAGATGCCACTTCTGATGTGCTGGGTTTCACTCGTCCACCACAACAAAACTCCTGGTTCGATGATGAATGCCGGAGAGCACATGCAGCTAAGCTAAGAACGACTAGAGCTGCTCATGAGCGTAAGAGGATAGACGAACACCGGCTTCTTAGGAGGAAGAACAAAGAGCATGAGAAGCACGCGTTCGAGGAAATTGAGAGATGCTAGTCCAGGAATGAGGTTCGGAAGTTTTACCAAAAGGTAAAAATAACATGCCGCGGAAACAAACCCCGAACCGAAGCCTGTAGAGATGAACAAGGGAACGTAGTAGAACCGCAGTCGACGCTGAGGATTTAGAAAGATCATTTCTGCAGACTGTATAACGGCGACGACGGAATGAACCTTTCAACCTGGACGAAGATGACCAACAATTCCGTCCACCTGACCTGGACGAAATGAAGATACGAGGGCGGGTCAATAAGTCCGTGACTTTTTGAATTTCTGACCTCTTTACTGAAACAGCAACACTGCTCCTGTCAACAGGCATCTGTCAGTTGACTCCTGTCAAAATTTAAACTTGCTGCGTCAGTTAGTTTGTGTTTGACAGCTATTTTTATCAGACTACTCACTAATTTGAGGAGAAAATGGAAAAAAGTGAATTTCGTGTGCTTATTAAGCATTATTTCTTGCGAAAAAAAACCATTACCGAGACCAAGGCTAAGCTTGATAAATACTATGGGGACTCTGCACCATCGATTTCAATGGTAAAAAAGTGGTTTACTGAATTTCGTTGTGGCCGTACAAGCACTGAAGATGCCGAACGTCCTGGACGCCCAGTTGAGGTCTCTACACACGAAACAATCGAAAAAATTCACGATATGGTGTTGGCCGACCGAAGATTGAAAGTGCAAGAGATTATGGAAGCCGTAGGGATCTCGCATGGCTCAGTGGTTTCAATTTTGAATGATCACTTGGGCATGAGAAAGCTTTCCGCAAGATGGGTGCCGCGTTTGCTCACAGTCGACCACAAACACATGTGCAGTTGCCACGGCAAAAATCCATGAATTGGGCTATGAATTGCTCCCTCATCCACCCTATTCTCCAGATTTGGCTCCGAGCGACTACTTCTTGTTCCCAAACCTGAAGAAATGGCTTGGTGGAAAAAGATTTGACTCCAATGATGAAGTCATCTCGCAAACAAAGGCCTATTTTGAGGACCTCGACAAATCATTTTTTTTGGAAGGGATAAAAAAATTGGAGAAGCGTTGGACAAAGTGTATAGAGCTCAAGGGAGACTACGTTGAAAAATAAAATTATTTTTTTATCAAAAAATCTGTGTTTTAATCCAAAAGTCACGGACTTATTGACCCGCCCTCGTAGCTATATCGAAGCTTAAGTCCAACAAAGCTGCTGGAGCGGATGGCCTGACTGCCGAGCTCTTCAAAGCGGCAGGCGATGACTTGGTAAGGAGCATACACCAACTCATCTGTAAAATATGGTTAGACGAAAGTATGCCCGATGAATGGAACCTCAGCATTCTTTGTCCGATCCTCAATAAACGAGACCCTCTGAACTAGCTACAGAAGCATCAGTCTTCTTAACATAACGTACAAGATCTTATCCGCCGCATTGTGTGAACGCCTCAAGTCGTTCATCAACATCTTGATAGGTCCATATCAGTGTCCATGGAGAAGACCCATGAGCTTTACATCGATACACACCACCTATTCATCGATTTTAAGGCCGCGTATGAAAGCATCTATAAGAACAGCTATACAGAGCAATGTCTAGTTTTGGCATCCCTGCCAAACTCGTCCGTCTGTGCAGGATGACGATGGAGAATGCACGCTGCTCCATCAAGGTGGTAAAAATCTCACCGAGACCTTTGATGTCCAGAAAGAATTTGGACAAGGTGATGCGCTGTCATGCGATTGATTCAACATCGTACTTGAAAGAATAGTGCAAAACTCACGAGCAAACACAAGAGGCACTATCTTTCAAAAGTCCGTCCAACTACTCGCATACGCCGACGATATTGACATAATCGGGAGAAAGCAGCGTGATGTCAGTGGCGCTTTCGCGAGTATTGGGACGGAAGACCATCCAATACCGACGTCTCGGGCAGACCGTCACCCTCGACAGATATAACTTTGAGGCAGTTAAGGACTTTGTCTACCTAGGTTCCGCTATAAATACAGACAACGACGCCAGAGCTGAGATCAAACGAAGAATAAATAACTCTTGCCAATCGCCGCTGCCTTTTTGGGCTAAGAAGGCAATTGACTAGTAAAGTCCTCTCTCGGACAACAAAAGTCACCCTTTATAAGACCTTAATAATCCCGGTCCTGCTTTATGACGCAGAGGCGTGGACAGTATCAAAAATGGAAAAATTCTTCGACTTATCTTCGGTCCCATCTGCATTGGAGGTGAATGAAGGAGGAGATATAACAATGAACTCTACGGACTGTACAGCGACATCGACCAAACTAGAAGAGTGAAGATCCAAAGACTGATATAGCTGTGTCATGTAGAGCGTATGGACACCAATGCTCCGCTCCTAAAAGTCTTCGAATCCTCTCCCGAGGGACAGCGCAGTAGAGGAAGGTCAAGACTCAGGTGGCGCACGCACGTGCGAAACTGGAGGCAGTTAGCCAGAGCTGGCTGGAGGCGCTTGTTGACTAAGGCCCATGTCCAACACGGACTGTAGCGCCACTTAAAGTAAGTAAGTACTATACTGGTGACTATCTTTCCTATTTTGGTATAAAGTAAAAGTTAAAGTAGCATACTGTTCGCCAAGTGCGTGGCAACTTACTGTCTATCCAAACTGGAGCCTTTCTTGTGTGCAGCACTGGTATGAGTATAACCTTGTACAGGTAGATCCAAGGTTGTCTCTAAGGGTAGATTTGACCCCGTCGGTCAATTTTCGTCCACCAGGACTACAACTTTTAAAGGTTGTAGTGAGTAGTTTATGATTCACGGGGAAAGCGAACTCTAGTATTCGTTTTTTCATCTCATCTTCGTTTACTGGAACCTTTACCTCCCTTAGCATCAGGAATTTTTTTACTATGCCATGAAAAATCCATGCTTTCCATTCTTTTTAGATGGTATTGTAGGAATAATTTTACTGCAGGCATCTACACCATAGTTAACCTCGATTTGCGATGTGATATTTACGTGAAATTAATCATCAAGGGTTACAGAGCACCTTGCCATTTATCGTTTTTCTGATGTTGATGGATAGTTTTTGGACAGAAAATCTGAAAATTCGATTGAGTTAACCGAAAGGCGCCATTCATGTAGGCTTGGCCCAACCGCTTGTACTAACGAATCTTGATTATCGCGCCCTTTTAATTTCATCACACTTTGATCGATCTCAAGATATATGACACTTGTATCTACAGGCTTTCTTTTTCAATTAATTTGAATATTTCACATCGCATCTATTGAGCTATTTGACTTATCCATCAATCAATAAAGCCGAATTGAGTTTCAAACACTTTTGAGTTTATTTTTTTTCTTTCAGCTTTCTTGTTGCGATGAAACGTACTCGTACGAGTCGTAATGTGAAATCGTTTTCCTTTTCCTCAAATTATTCACCCAATTGAACAGAGGAGAAAAATGGGACGAAAGTAAAAGAAAATAGGGCGTAGCGATGTTAATATCTGTAAAAGCTGTCAGCATGAGTTGATATGGTGACATATGAGTACAGTCTCCGCTCTTCGGGGGCAACATTATACCATAAAGTATCTCAAATGTCTGTAACTATCTACGATTTGCCTTAACACGAGATGTTTAACACATGCGCTCATATAAATCCCCAATTGTAACGATGCCTCGGCAAGTCAAGAATGAAAGAGCCATTCTAATTCCATACCAGAGGAGCACTTAAGATGATTGCATTACTTATTTCACCTGTAGATATCTCCTTCGATATATTTTCTTTCTTTTACTTAGGATTCTTCCTTGAATTGATTTTTTTGTTCCTTTTTTTTTCCATTTACATTTTCCTTCAGGAAACCCTGTCATTTACAGTTAAAATAGTGAATATTGTAAAGGTAGTTGTGCGAGGTAACGATTCGAAGATGAAGATTTATATAGGTAGAGATTCTACTTAAGAATCATGTCCTAATGGACAGATACAATAAATTCTCCCAGCAGGATCCGTTTTGAATTTTTTTATACGAGTTATATCTTTTACGTTAGAGAGGAAAAAAGAGAATTTAAATTACTTCCCTAGCACTTATGAGGCATTCCTTTTTCATTTTAATCTTCTTATGGAAATTTAAGTTTGACTATTATAGATATGGGATCTATTGTTATCTGAACTTAACGGTAGCGATTACTTAATCGGGTCTTGAAAGGGGTCAGCAGATCAGATCTTCAATTCAGTATTTTTGCAATCCAACGGAAGCACCATAAAGCTAAACGTAATGAATATTCGGATGAAGACTATTGTGAGGAATCTCGTACGAAAAGCCATTCCAAAGTTTGGAGGACGGGAAAAGGTTTTTGTGTTTTGGCCAAGCAATTGCCCGGAAATTAGCTTGTCGGAATCAAGCCCTGCGAGAACTCCCGTCGAATAATGTTACATTCCATTCATAATAGTAAGATTCAAACAATATATTGAAATAAGATTTTAATCAAAATCTAAATTGTATTTGTGAATGTTTGCCTAAAACGAGGCTGTTTTAGTGACACTTTAAAACAAGATGGATTACACTGCAAGGCGTCCTTAAGAAAGCTAAAAAAGAGCACTTCCAAGAATTCTTACATTACAGAGTAAGTTGAGCTGTTATGAATCAACTCGGCAAGGTATCTAAAAGAAGAAAATAAATACACCAGATGGTGAAACATAGAATAACTTGGCCTGAGGTGTATCACTGAGCCTAAACAGTCTAAATAGTGAACATTGGGGGAACACTCTGACTATCATCAGTTCATTTTTGTTGACCCAATATGTTCCAACATGCATATGAAAGTGGAGAACTTATAAAAAGTAGAAGAACTAGGTGCTAATCCTCAACCTTGTTGTCAATCACGAATTCTCTTGGACAATGATTGACTAAAAAGTCCTGAATTGAGTAACAGATACACAGTCAACGAGGTGATGTGCAATATGCAAAAGAACAAAAAAATTCAGCAGTCGATATCAAATGATGAAGAAAACAACTACGAATAAGAAATCCCTTCATTGCGTGCAAGAATGTAAAAATTTTATTTTCAAACTAACATATACACAAGGAGAGGATATTTATCAAAATATTGATTGAAACAGGGGGCACCCAAGGGCACGAGATTGGGCAATGGAAATAAGTTTGATGGAAATACTTCGAGGAGATGTTTTTCGGAATCAGAGTCAACAGCTAATATAATTGTGGTCAATACAGAGGAACAAATGAGGCTTCGGCTCAAAGTCAATATATAATTGACTATCAATCGTTACCACTTGGGGACTGACAGAAAACGCTAAGGAAAGTAAAAATAAAGACTACGACAAATTAAGATTTTAAAATATTAATTTTATTATCATCACGATATTTTGGGCAGACAACACCCGAAGGACGGTGTGTTGAGATCTTCGCTGCCCACGCGAGTCCCAGACGTTGATTGTCCAACCGTCCACACCCCGGACTTGTTTCTAACCTCTCACCCCGATTAGTACACTCCTGATGTACTCTCACCTCTAGGCTCGTCGGACCATTGTGTCATATCAGAATAATTATATTGATTGTAGTGATGGTTGTGTAGATATAGCAGAGTTCTTTTTTAATTTTTTTTTAAGCGCCAGTAACCCTCTACAAGAAGGAGGCTATTGCAATATCAGTAACCCTTGAACACAAAGATGTTTTCTTAGGGAAGGAGGTCTTTATCGTACCTTTTTCTTTGAGACCATATCTGTTCTTGAACTGCATAAAACTATTATGTAAATGAAATCCACAAAATCATATTTTCAGTGAAAGTATTTACAATGGTACGAGTATCTTCCATTGAAATTTAAAGAATGCAGAGGTTATACTGATTTTCAAAAAAAAAAAAAACCAAACTTATCTTAACAATCATACACCCAGGTTCAATAAGATCTTTGAAAAGGTAACGAAAAAGCGAAATATTATTTTTCTTGAAAAAAGCGCTAATCAGTATGGCTTTAGATCTGAAAAATAGACGGAAGATGTGCTTTCGTATTATTGCAGCTCTGTTGTTAAGAGCATGAATTCTAAACAATTTGACTGCGATACTTTTTTATAGTTTTAGCAGATTACAGAGGTTTTACTTATTATATCAAAGACAGAAATCAAAGGGTGAAAATAGGTAATACGTACAGTGATTTTTGTGATAAACATACAGGTGTGCTTCAGGGCTCAGTACTTGGCCCCACCCTTTTCCTTACTTTTGTAAATTCCATCTTTCTTTAAAATTGAGACAAATCAAAACTGATTTCGCAGACGATATAGCGTGCACTTTCTCAAACAATTCTTTCATGGATCTAATTGCTGAGATCAGTCTTACTCTGGAAACCTTACGACATTAGTTTACTATGCATAAATTTATGATTAGTAATAAAAGTATAATGCCTTCAATCGGCGTGCTGATTTATGGGTAGAAATAGAACATAAGGAAACTTTCGATTATACAAGTTGCCGCAAAATTAATCATCCAATATTGTTCTGAATTACTTTTTTACTAAATAAAAAAAAAAATGATTTTGAGTGATGGAAATCTTTATTTGGACCTTTACAATTTTTTCTGTTAGGTGGAAAGGATGATATCCGCCAAGTGGCTTCCACAAGATTTCCGGTGATAGCTGTTCGCATTCCTGTCGAATATTCTACTTAAGGGATGCAACTTCAAGTAGCCCCAAAGAAAGAAGTCTGGGATGGTTAAATTGGGCGATCTTGCTGGCTATGACAAATTGCCAAAACGGGAGATCACGCGACCAGGAAACGCTTCCTTCATAATATCCAGCCCTGTGGCTCTTGCTGTTGAACCGTCTCGTTGAAACCGCATGTTCACCAAGCCCTGCTCATCCAATTCCGGCAGTAAGAAGTCGATTATCATGACCCTGTAGCTTTCGACAGTAACAGTGGCCGTATTGCCGATGGCGTCCTCAAAAAAATTCCGGCCCAATTACTCCTTCCGCGTGAACGCTGCACCACAGAGTGGCTTTGAGCGGATGTAATGGCTCTTCGTGTATCACACGCGGATTTTCGGTGCCCCAGAAACGAAGATTTTGCTTATTGACATAACCGCTTAAGTGGAAATGCGCCTCGTGGCTCATGATGGTTTTCGCCACAAAATCGTCCTCTTCGTTGTTGAAATAGAGGATGAATTGACGCGCGACACGCGACTGACGGTCAGGAGGCACTGTTTGCTATTTGTACGGAAACATGAGTAAGTCTTTCACTAAAGTTCGCTGTAAGTCCGTCTGGTGTTGCCAAATTGTGTGGCCTGTCGTCTAGCTGATGTTTCTTCTTTCTGAGCGACATCGGTAGCTACAGTCGAATCGAGTAGCTAAGCGCCGAAATGTTTGCCCAGTTGGTGCGACACGATTAAAAAAAATCGACACAATTATTCCACGCTCTTGCGGAGTATAGTGCTCCATTGCTTGTCTGTTTGTATACTGCAGCTGTCCATTTCACAAATGTTAAATATGGTTGACGTACGACGCTATTTGCAAAAATTATACCCTCTTCCGACAGGAGGATTTTTCACCTTGTAGATACAGATGTTCGCCTAAAATTTGTATACTAATGTATTGAAAAAGTATCTTGAGATACTGCATTCATCTTCTTCTGTCTAAGACAATTTTGTTCTCCTTATACGTATTTAAAAAAAAAGTCTATTACGGTTTAGTTCAGTCGGAATCAAAGTATGGTTTGTCTTAGGGTGGAACTCATTGCACTAAATTACAAGAAATAATCTGCAATTAATTCTTAAACATAACTTTGGGAACATATCCTCAACGGCTTGATCTGAGGAATTTCATCAGAGAGATAAAGTTGTCGACCACTTTTTCAAACATTTGTGGGCGCATGTCCTCTGTCCTCATCGAGTGTTTCCTTCAATAAGTTGATTGTACCGATGAATCCACCAGCCCACAGACCGCAGTAAGCTGTACATTTTTTTGGGATAAAAAGGCGTTCCTATTCCATGTGTATTATCTTCGCTCCAAATGCTACAATTCTCTTATTGACGTAGTCATTGAGCCAATACTCAGCTTCATCGCTGAATACAATTTTTCTAAAAAAAACCAAGACAAACAATGCTAGTTGATTTTGGGCCCATTGACCGAAATTTCGACGCAAACGATTGTCATTCGGATTTAATTTTCGAGTGAGCTGGATCATAAAGTGGACGGACAAGGACCAAGCTGTTGTAAATGACGTCACACTCTCAAACACTCTCCTGAACGGATGCAATATTTTCTTCATTACGCACTTTTGTTATGCCTTTCGGTGTCACCTCATCTTTTAAAGGAAATGTGTGCTCAGATGGTTCAAATGCTCTATAAGTTTGGGGCACAGATCCAAAATTTTGAAAGTAAATTTGATAAAATTGCAAAGAATACTAAATAATGCTGGCACTGACAGCTTTCAATCTGACAATTGATTTGAATGTCTAAAATTAGTGCTGGGTTAGAAAATCAACCCTTACATCCGTAGGATTAGCTCTTTACGATTTGTGTTTGCTTTGTCTTATTTTGCACTGGATAGATCTTTTAATTCAAATCGCTTTCTATTTAAGTTGTTGCTACTCGTATATATTATAGTATGCTTCAAGACTTCTTGTCTCAGTCTACCATTTGCCGTGAATACGCACCCAAGTACACACTTCTTCTATTCTCTGTAGAGTCATCAAGTCATCAAATCTCTTGCTCTGTTTCTGTAGCCGTGATTGCGAAGGTATTTGCATTATAGAATCGAAAATCCTTCCTGGGTAAATAAGGCCATTAACTGTTCGTCCATAATCATTACTACTTCAGCACACACTTATCGAAGAGACTAAAGAAAACATAGCAAATTCTTCAACAGAATTTATATTGTACGAAGGCACTTTAAGAGTGTTCGTTCGCCTACTTTTTGTACTATTTCGAGAAATCCTTATTAGTAAAGTCAAATCGGCAGGCGGTATCATGTAGTTTAGGGTCACAATATCCTGCTTACCTTGTTGACACGTAACTGGGACTATTCCCACAGTGACCAGTTGCCGATAGCGCTTGATTTATTCATAATAAATATCAGCACCGAAAATGTAAGAAGTTAGACGTTAAGTCTATGTGAGCAATTCTTTTTACTATCAGGTTGCCACAAAATGATTTATCGTCAGTGTTATAATTTTTGTATTTGACGTCATTAGCCATTGTCTTTGCAAACTCTAATAGCAATTTTGCTTTGTCGCTTTATCTGTATGATAGGAAGCCATAAACTATGCTGAACGTATCTTAGAAAACCTCAGGTTAACAAAAGCAGGTTGTGGGAGATTTATTTTTCTCCCAGATAAACGGATAGATACGAGTACGAGTACGAGTATATTACCCATTATTATTATTTAGTTTGTTCATCCAATTTTCACAATACAAAAGCAAGGATGCATGTCGACAAAACATTTACAGGATTTTTTTGGGAAGAGGTTTTTTCTTTTAATAGAGTTTGTGAGAAAGAGGGACACTCGCCCTTTGTTTAATCGTCTAGAAGATCAGAGTACGGAAAAGAGGAAAATAATGAGTAGCTAATAAATCTGGAAAATGGATCCACGAATGATGCTCTTGAATGGGACCCGGACACGCATTTTTTTCAACTTAAATCCCGGAAAGATTAAAACCAGTGGGTTCTTATGCTGTTTGTATACAATTTAGCTCCAGCCACACACTTCGACATTTTTATTAATCTTGTTCCCAATTATTGTATTCCACAGCACTGATGGTTGGGTGCTGCTGACCAGCAGATAAAAGATATAAGACCTTATCCAGGCTACTCCGATATATTTAGAGGTCAGGTGGGTAAGGATTTCCGAAACTACAACTGCAGCGCTCATATTTCGAGCGGGTGACTAACCCAGTTTCCTAGGGGTATCAAAAATGGAACTGGTCATCTAAGCCAAGTTGAGGGTCGAGCCGCCGCGGTAACCGCCCGGCTCAGGAAGAAAAACGAAAGTTCCGTAATACATCCGCATATGGGCGTATCTACGAGTAATTCTGACAACCCAGCAAACGGATTAAGGGCAACGAACTTCAGATGGAATGTTGGATCCCTTAATACGCCACCTGCAGCCGTTCAACTAGCCGAGCCCCTAGATATGGTTAGGTTTAGGTGGAGATTTCTTCTTTCGGAGGGAGCTGGACATGTACAGAGAAGGTGGGGGATTGTCTCCTCTTCCTCCTCATCCATGCAGCTTCTGCAAAAGTCGTTTGTAAACATGCAAATCCTCCTTGCATGCTTACCTATGATGCAGTGTCCGGTGATGACACTGATGATGGCGCTAAGATGTTTTCTATTTAGAAGAATTAAACTAATGGAGCGGTTCAGATCTAGCTTTGGTCAGATTTTTTTAGTCGCTGAGCATGTCGATTCAACCGCCCATATATGGTTTGTTCTTCTGTTGAAATCCAGCTTTATTTCTTGTTTGCACGTAGCGATAGGTATACCTATGCCATCCTTTTCAGGTGTGATAGGTACAGTCGTTCCAATTTTGGCAAGTTCGTCGGCCCTGCAATTCCCTGGAATGTCTCTATGTCCCGGCACCCAGCAAAGGTGAATATTTAATTGCTCCGCCATCTCCATTAGAAATGATCGCCAGTTCATGACCGTTTTTGAACTTAGAGAGCATGAGTCCAAGGAATTGATAGCGGCCTGACTATCGGAAAATATGCGGATATCCATTGCGGATATTACATTTCTCTTCAGCCAGGATAGGGCTTCCTTAATTGCCAGAATTTCCGCCTGGAACACGCTACAGTGATTGGGGAGGCGGAAGGAGAGGATGAGGTTAAGCTTATCGGCAAAGAGACCACCACCAACCCCACTGACAGTTTTTGAACAGTCGCGTCGGTGTAAAAGTGGATTTAATTGTCATCCAGTAAGGCATTTTCCTCCCACAAGGATGTGGAGGGAATGCTTGCATGGAAGCCCTTGTCTAACCATTGTTTGGGTGTGGTCTAGTCGATGTTTTCTGGTAGGATTCCTAGTACGTTAAGAATGTCTGCGTGGCCAAAAGGTTTATTTGCGCACTGTGAAGTCGCTTTAAGGCGAGTAGCTGTCGAGGGGTGTAAGGTGAAGCAGAGTATCCAGAGCTGGGGATACCCTAGACTGCTGCAAAGCAGATATGAGCGCAATTTAAGAAATGCGATGGGATGAACCGGACAAAAAGTGGATGAAAAACTGCGACATATTCTACGACGATTGTTAGCGATGACAAAAACACCGCAGGAGCAGCATTCATTCTCCCTCGTTATCCTGCACGGACGGACGAGTTTGGCAGGCATACCAAAACTAAACATGGCTCTGCATAGCTCGTCTCTGGTCTGTATCGGTCTGTTTTCTCCTAGATCCGCCGTAGTGTGAATATTTGGTCGATGGTGGTCTTTCCTGGGTTGAAACCACACTAATATGGAAAAATCAGGTTTTTAATGTTCACACAAAGCGACAGATAAAAGCTTGTAGACGATGTTGATAAGACTAATGCCTCTGTAGTTGGCGCGGTTCAGAGGATATCCTTTCTTGAGAATGGGACAACCAATGCTGAGGTTACATTCATCGGGCAAACTTTCGTCCGACTATATATGACAGAAAAGTTGGTGCATGCTCCTTGCCAAGTTATTGCCTCCCCCTTTGGAGAGCTCAGCAGTCAGGTTATCTGCTTCAGCTGCTTTGTTGAATTTAAGCTCAGATATTGCTGTGTTCACTTCATCCATGTCGGCTGGACGGTATTGTTGGTGTACATTGTCCAAGTTGAAAGGTTCATTCTGCCTACAAGCGATATTCAGTTCATCATAGCCCTTGTACAGTCTGCAGAAATGCTTTTCCCAAATCCAACATCGATGTTAACTTGTTCTCTCTAAAGGCTTCGGTTCGGAGCTTGTTACAGTGGCATGTTGTTTTTACCTTTTAGTAAGACTTTCGACTCTCATTCTCTGAGTAGCATCTCTCAATGACCTTTCTTTTTCTTCCTGAGAAACCGGTGTTCGTGTCTCGTCTTCTGCTCATGCTTCTATGCAGCAACGCTTTGCATGCATCGTGCTTAGCTGCATGTGCTTGCCGTCACTCATTGAGATTTCGTTGTGGAGGTCGAATGAAATATGAAACCCACGACATCAAAGACGCCATCAAGTGGAGCTAAATAAAGCACTATTGATATGTAGATACAGTTGCAACACTTAATATCGCCAGGTTGATACCTCTCAGCGCCTACCATATTCTTACAGCAACATCTTTCGACATTCGACTTATGTGCCACACATAGACCCACAGAGGAGAAAGATGATGACACCAAAGGTAGCTTAAACGAGCTCTTGAACAAGACCTGCAAGAAGCTTGTTTGCTATGACATTAAAATTGTTTTTGGCGAGTTCTGGTAGTACTGTCGGAAACAACTATAGACTGCGCAAAACTACGAACAACTTCATCCTGGATAGGAAAAATATTAGCAGCTAATGCATAGTAGAGTAGCTCCCTCTATATAACAAAATTTCTAGAACAAACAGCATCATCCTGGCTGATAGGTGGACTGTAAGAAATATGTTACTTACACATAGCAAATGCTAGATTCTCTTCTTTTCCACAAAGAACGTGTGCAAGTCCATTTCACTTCAAAAGGACACGTGCAGTGCTCCGTATGAATATGGTTATTCAATGAGTTTTCAAATACAAACAAACCCCACAGTATCTCCACTCTGAAAGGGACGAAAAAGAATTGATTGAATCACTCCCCAGACAGTTTCATATTAAATTTAATTTCACTTAAAATTTTTCGCCATCGAAAAAAGATATTTTCCAAACGATAACACAAAATTAATCCTTTTCGACGACTAGAACTATTTTAAGATCCATTAGTCCATTGGTGTGTGAAAGTGCGTTCGCATGAAAAATTGGAAGCAACATGAAAATGAAAACTAAGAGCCGATTACTTTCATTATCTTCAATGTGCACACACCTCCTCTGTCTCTTTTAAAACATCAGTACGGAACGGATACCTACTTCCGAGAGTAATGGAGAAATGGGCATAAGCCGATTAAGAACAAGCTCAAACCAACGGCCCAGAGGAAGGATATTAGCAAAAGTAGATTATTGATCGATTTTTTGTTTCCTTGTGACTTGCAAGAAACAGGTTACCGTCTTGGGGTGCAGGTGCAAAGGTCTTAGGTGCTAGTATGACTATGTCTTAGAGCTTTTCACTATCCCCAAACTCTTGGTGAGCAAGGGGTGAAAACAAAAGTCCATTGGATGCAGTTGTACGTTTAAGGGATTAGCTAACAAGTCGTGGATACAACCTGTATACCTGGAATTCAGTAACACGTAAAAAAGGGGGAAACCAAAGAAAATATTTTTATAAACTCGTAACTATCTATCCGTAGTAAGGTTTACACAGGTAGCTGCCATAACACGTTCGCTACAAATGAAGAATGAGAGTGTAATTTGCTTAACGCTTCATCATACAGCATAGAGCATGCAGTACAGGGTAAGGAGTTACTACGGCAAAGTTTTCGCATCATTTACGCCATAACTTTTTCATTGCAACCAACTACTGGCTTATAGTTCCACCATCACTACCACCACTATCAAGGGGCACGATACTGGTCGGAACTATTCCCGTCAAAGAGGATGAAGAAGAAGAGCCAGAGCGTCAGGTCTGTAATAGAATTTTTTATGAACTTCCACTCGTTTTAGGTTCTTTATTTTTCTGAATAGCAAACTGTAAGGAACATTCGAAATAATTGTAATAAAAACCAGCAGCTGGGGGGTGGGTATACAAAGAATTGGAGGAACAACTAACGACTTCAGTTAGCTTTAACTATTTCGCACCTTTAACTTTGCTTATTGAATGGGAAAAGGAAAGTTTATGAGAAACTTTCGCATAATATGTTACATACCTCTCTGAACCCTAGGTACAAATACATGGTATACCTATAGATACACTTATTTGGGTAGGGATGTGCAGCTCCACAGAGCATCTCCTCGGGGCGGTTGTGTGGGAAAAGTTTTACGAACATGGATATATATTGTGTGTACGAGTAGAAAGGATAGTTAACCTAACCGTTGTAGAAACTGATATACTATGAAATGAATACAGACATGGGGGTTGTGCTTATTTGGATTACTTGATTATTGTAAACAAAACAAAGAAAAAGCCCCTGAATACGTTTTAACATTCGAAGTATAATATTTGGAGAGGAAGCTTAATAGCTTGCGGCAACATGCATATGACTATTATGTAAACGAGGTCAAAAGAAAGAAAAACATATTCGGGTCCCGGCCATCCGTATGCTCTTGAACGGGTATTTAATGGGGTGGCGCTTTCCATTGGATGAGAGGGTTTCTAGGTTTATGAGTTAATATTTCCCATCCTTGGAAGAACAAATCTATGACAAACTATGCAGATGCAGAAAGTCTGATCAAGACATGCGATTATAGTTTGGCCGATTCTCTATCAGTTGGATTACTGAACATCACATACATCAAAAAGGTTAAGGGGCCTTACGCAAGGGTGCCTCGATGAATAAGACTGAATACTGGCTGAATAACTCGTAAAAGATTGCTCTCAACTCTTACGTAAAACGTTTAACTGAAATTTCTTAGCTTTTTCTAGGAAGAATTGGGTGGAGAACAACAGACAAGGTGCTTCTTGGTATTGTCATCAGTCCCACATCCAGTCTTTCGTTCGGAGAGGCAGGAGGATAGTAGGTGACCTCTTACAGGTGTCGAGGAGCATCTATCATGCTCAAGCATGCTATCTGCTGTTATGCTCATACGGGGCTCAAAAATCACCGAATGCCCTAACTGAATACACCAGCAATCATAACGCAGGTCCAGGTCCTGATAAACATTGGAGATCTCATTCTGGCTCCCAAACTAGTCTCTGCGAATTAAGCCTTTCGCCTGCACGGTGAGAAGCCTTGCATTCTGAAACTAGCGCCAATGTGGTGATGGGCTTTAGCAAAGTCTTAATCATAGCTTTTCTATCGGTACAGACACGGATACTCCTTATTTTCCAAGGATTCTTCAAAGGTCATCACCATCAGAAGTACATTCATGTGATTTTGGGCGACTGATGCAAGTTACTAGGCATGAGTGCTGATTTCGTATTCAGCAGCAGGGATTCTGATGCTATTGCGCTAGATGTCCATAATATAAATTAATCCTTCAACCAGGGCGATGTGCAGACCCGAGACGAAGAGGGAGATT
The DNA here is from genome assembly GCA_928272305.1 of Volucella inflata. Classification (NCBI taxonomy): domain Eukaryota; kingdom Metazoa; phylum Arthropoda; class Insecta; order Diptera; family Syrphidae; genus Volucella; species Volucella inflata. The sequence goes on along the minus strand of OV743716.1, from coordinate 149,317,000 downwards.
TTCTAGGTTTCACAGGCATACATCAGTACGGATTTGACATTGAATTCGAAGAGCCTTAACTTAGTGAGTATGGAAATTTGACTGAAGTTCCATACTGAATACAACATTCCGAAGGCGCTGCGAGCTTCACTTATTCTGATAGATAGTTGAATTGCTTAGCCACCTTAATGGGCGTCGTCTCAGAATAATGCGCTGATGTACAGAGCGGCCAGTGTGCATTGTTTTGGTCTTGTTGCAATTGATTCTAAGGCCAGCTATCTCTCCATCCACATCCAAGTAGTGATTGACACTTTTCGTTCATTTCGCTCTTGATACTAGCCAGGAAACCGATATTGTCCACGTTATGAAGGTGGCCTTGCCTCTCAAACGGTCACCATTGGATGTACCTACGGTGGCAGTCAGAACATCGCCTATCGCCAGTAAATGAGGACAAAATATCCCCTTGTCTAACTCCCTGTCGCACGGCGAAAAATGATGAATGAATCATCTTGCGGCGTGATAGGATTCCTTTACAAGAGCAACAATCTTCGTGGGAATCCCTCTCCTTTCTAGAAATTACCAGATCCATTCACGGTTGACTCATCAAAGGCGTTCTCAAAGTCTACGAACATAAGGCAGAGCGGTGAAGTTAACTCGGTTGACTGTTCGAAAATTATACGCAGGGTGTTGGTGTGATTAACACAAGACCGACCACTACGAAAGCCCCCTTGGTGCCCCTTGGGCGTATTTTTGATTCTGTACTTTGTCCGATCGAGAATGATTGTTGCTATTATTTTTGGGAAAACAGACAAAACGGTAATACCACGCCAGTTATTGCAGTTCTTAAGGTTTCCTGAACAATAACTCCTTCCATTCTCTTGGATATTTTTCCTTTTTTCATAAAAGGTGTATAAGTAGGAGCAGGATACAGGCCGTTGTGTCGGGATCTGGATTCAGGAACTCGGCTGGTTTTTATCAAGTCCAGGTGCTTTGTTGAATTTGAGGAGGTTGATCGCAGTTTTGGTTTCTGCAGCTGTTGGGGGCTCGGTATAAAAACCCCTGTAAGACCGCCGCATTTCCAGTTGTTGCGAGCTCATCGTTTCGCTCAGTTCATCTAAATCCTCATTTAGCAGGGCGCAGAAGTGGTCCCTCCATCTCCCGAATTGATCTTAAATTGTTATCAATACCGTGCCGCCCACATCCAAAACAGGGTGGTTGGTGTTGCTTTTTCGGCCAACAAATTTGTACAGCTCTCTCACATCTCTTCTTCTTGCAGCGCCTTCCGCATTTTCCGCAAGTTCGTCCATTGTTCTTCGCCTGTCGCGCCTCACACAGAGCTGTATCTACTGTCTTATGAGCTACTCGATACTCGATTTTGTTCCAGGTGTGACAACTAAGGGTCTCTAGCTTTCGACATTTTAGACACGTTTCGCAGCCAGCCTCAATAAACGCGCTTTTTACTTTGCCCAACATCGCATCTATAGAAGGTTCGCCTTAATAAAATAAACTCGATGCTTTGCCGTTAAGTGTTGTGATAGAATTTCCATGAGTGTTGGAGTCCTTTAGTGAATTGGTATTGAATTTAGTTCTCCTCGCTGTATTTTCGTTTCTCAGATTGACGGCTGCTGTGCGTATCTGGATACTTGCAAGTACCAAGTGGTGATCGCTCCCTGTGTCCACCCTTCTCCCGTTTCTGACATCACAGAGTGGTTTCTTTCACCTCTGCTGTACAATGACGTGGTTTATTTGGCTATCAAACCCGTTAGAGGAGATCCAGGTGATTTTATGAAATAAAGTGCCACCAAGTGCCACAAGCTTACGCGCGTTGCAGAACTCAAGAAGAAAATCACCATTGTTATTTCGTGGTCCTAAGCAATGTTTTTCTATTACTTGTTCGAGACCTAACTAATGATGTCGCACCCCCAAATCTGATGTGCAGGTAACTACTGTCATTCCGGCAGTAGGGGGATAAGCCATTTTATTAGGACCACTTGTCATTTACTATTCTTTGTCATATTTTATGTAGTTTCAATTTTTTGTTTCGCCAGGTTAGTATTTTCCGTCATATGGGCAATAAGCACCCTGCTTGTTGGATGGTCGAACACATACTTATTGAGGCCGCCCACTGTGGGATAATAGACGCCTTTGGTAGCCGCTCCATCATGGGGAACAGGCGCTACTACGTGGTACGCGATAGTGATCCTTATAAACATAATATTTGAAAAGGTAAAAACAATGGTCCTAAATCCTCCGCAGTCGTATCGTCCACCGTTGTTTAGTCCTCGCGCGCTTCCATGTTAAATGGTAATTAGTTACGACTTGTTACCCCACTTTGACCTGTCGACCATAGGTGGCCCTTCTGCAGATACTAGTTCCGCGATTGCAAAGCTCTAAGTTTCATAGTAACAGTCGTGTAAGCCAAGTTGCCACGGCAAGGCCTAGCTTGTGAGTGGAGAAGCGACACTAATGTATTTTCGTGTGACGTGGTTAGTTCAAACATTTTCTTTATTGAGGATGACACTGACACTACTTAAGTCAGCTCAAGGTTTTGAAAGAATTTTAAATAAACTCTTGGTTCAGACGTGTTTCCAGCTGAGCTATTTAAAGCAGCTGGACATGACCTGGTTAGGAGCATGGACCATCTTATCTGCAAGTTATGGTCAGAAGAAAGCATGCCCAATGAATGGAACCTCAGGAGATCCCTTCGACTACGTCAACTATAGGGGAATTAGTCTTCTGAACATCGCCTGCAAAATCTTCTCTCCAATTTTGTGTAATAGCTTCAAACCGATCATGGCAGTCTGATAGGTCCTTATCAGGGTGGTTTCAGGCCAGGGAAGTCTACCATCGATCAAATATTAACACTACGGCAGATCTCGGAAAAGACCCTGGATTTTCAGATCGACACCCACCGCATTTACAAGTAGCAACGATAACAGCATAGAAATATGGTGTGGAATAACTCTTGAAAACCGCCTTAAAGGGCAATTGAGTAGCAGAATCCTCTCTCGCGAGACCAAACTGGCTTTATACAAGACCTTGATCATCCCTGTCTTGCTCTACGGTGCAGAGACATGGACATTATTGAAATAGGATGAAGAAGCCCTTGGCCGTTTCGAGAGGAAAATACTATCTACGTGTTATTTTTGTTCCCGTTTGACGGGAAATATAGGAGGAGATTTAACCACCAACTGTATGGGCTGAACAATGACATCGGCTTGGTCAGGCGTCTACGCATTCAACACCTAAAATGGCTTGGCCATGTAGAGCGTATGGATATCACAGCTTCGGCCCGAATAATCTTCAAATCCGAGCCTCGGGGACTATGTAGCAAAGGACGGCCGAATATACAGTGGTGCGAACAAGTGGAAGGGGACCTCAACCAAATTGGAGTGCGTCACCGATGGAAGGAGTTGGCAAAGACCGTGTCAGCTGAAGAGGCTTATTGGTTGAGGCCCAGGTTCACCCTGGAGTGTAGTGCCACTAAGAAGATAAAGAAGATCTCTTTGACACGGGCTTGGTATTCATTCCAGTGTAACTCTGGAGGTGTTTTTACTCTAAAAAATTATCAGAATCTGGTTCTATACGCTTTCGTAGCATAACTCTATATATACAACCGATACGAGGCGATTTGGAACCATCAAAGGACGCAATGGCTTCACCCGTCACCACAATCGATGAAGCCTACTTGCAGCTTCATTACTAGGACTCGTCGAGAGCTGATTCTGATGCGGTTGCCTTGAAAGTGAGTCCTGATTATGTGACAGATAGCCGTAGTGCAGCTCTCAACAAGATGACTGGTCTGCAAAACTTTGCTGACAATTTGAAAAACTTGAATTCACTGAACTAAAATTCCTTAAAGTGAATTAAGCATAATTTCTCCGGTGAGAGACAAAATTCGTATCCTTAAAAGGATTTTGTTTACCAATCCAATTAAAAAAAAGAAAACCAAATATCTTAGTTCTTTTACCGTAAGACAGTACGAAATTGACTTCCTACTTTAATACGGTTGATTTTACAGCAAAGTTGTCATTTCCTTGTATTTGTTTTCTACAAAGGACACTCCATCTCCGATTTCCCATCTAATAATCCATTTTATTTCCAATCGGGATGAGAAAATCCATTTCAGCTCACTGCATTTTCTTTGACCGTTTTTGGTGTGTTTTTTCTTTTATTTTGATTTTCTTTTATTAATTCCGGATCCTAGATTTTACTCTCCTTCACAATATCCTTTACAGTCGACTTCTTTGATTTTTTTTTTGAAGGGTTTCTCCTTTCTGGTATTTCTCACCCGCCGCCGCCGCTGCCGCCACCGTCACGCTAAAAAGAAAACTCTTTAGATTGACAACAATGTAAAAGCGAGGAACAGAAAGAAAAATCCAGACAAACACTAAGGCAATGACTAGCGAAAGAGAGAAATGAAAACTAATTTCACCCCTTTGACTATAGAGAAAGAGATGTACATAGATACTCGTACTTTCCGTTGTATCTCGAGTAAAAGGGTGTTAGCCTTAGCAAGTACTATATTCCAAATAGTTTGCCTTTGCTTTTGAAATTTATATTAATTGTTTTTTTGTTTTTTATTTTCCTACCTTTTCTGCAACATTCACTTTGTGTTTATTCTTTATCTCCATCTCTGAGTTGGTGCTTCTCTTCCTGTTGCTTAACATTTCATTCTTTGAAGTCTTTCCGTGCACCATTCGATAAATGGTACTTTTTTTTACAGCGCTCTTCTTTCTTCAGAAACAAAAAATCGTGAACTGAAATAACAACGCCCGGTCGAGTGTTGTCCTTTGAATTGAATACACAGGACATGAATCAAAGTATTTTTATACAATGCGAGTACAATGTGTAGGAGTACAGCATGTACTTCAGTAGGTGCAAACAGTGGACATCCTTTCGACACGGTGACACTAAATGCCCACTACGTTTCGTTTCATCAGAATCGACATCGACAGCACAACCTCCTTCCATGCGTTTCGAATACACCTTTCCCTCGTTGAAAAGGTGACAATAATAGTTTTGAAATTAGCTGCGAGGGGTAGAACTAAAAGGACGAACAACCAACGTAAAAAGTCTCCCCTGCAGACAATGCTGATAAATTTGTGTTTGTGGGCGGAAGTACCCTTAACAACCTCATGCTCCTATGTACAACAGTGCTTGTTTGCTGCTTTTGCCTTTATTGATAAACGAGATGCTCGTAGGAATGAAATTAAGGGTAAGAGGTTGTCGCGTGTTCTTGCTCAAGATATTCCAATGCAAAGCCGTTGCCTAACTCCATTTGTGAGGCCTTTCACATATACTGACCAGGATTACTATGGCCCCGTTGCTGTCACCATCGGTCGTCGCCAGGAGAAACGTTGTTTATTTGCCTCCCTATATCAGGGTAGCAGCCTTATTGTCATCAGACACCTGCTTACCATAGTATCCATATGCAATTTCGTAAACAGACTAGGAGTTTCTTTATACATTAATAAGGACAGATAACGAGAGCAACTTCATGGGAGCCAAAAGGAAGTTGAATGGTAGCTGCATTTTCGATGAAGAAGTTCTGAAAGCCGAGCTCTCTTCGACAGGCGTAGAGTCGGTATCCAATTGTCCCCTAAATCCTCATGCTGGCGGACGCTGGTAGAGGTTTGTGCAATCCATCAATTGAGTACAAGCGTCAACACTCTGTGTAAGAGCCCCGAAATGGATGCTTTGCAGAGCGCCTTGATTGAGGCGAAATTTATTGTGAATAGCCGTTAAATAACACACTTACCAGTCTCAACTCACAATGAAGAGCCACTCACTCTAAATCACTTTTTACTTGAAGTCCCAAACACAAGTGTCAGATGCCAAAAAGACGTAGCGCCTGCAAAAGCAATGGAGTAACCAGTAACTCGAAAATCAAATATGGACCAAAGCGTTGCAAGTGGTTCCCGGAAGAACCGCTGATGAAGTCAGAGGGCCTCGCCCTCATTTGTGATGCGGACGTTCCCACGAGTCAGTGGATCCGTGGAAGGATCGTTAAGGTGCTCCTAGGAGATAATGGCCAGGCTTAGTCCGTCGAGATAGAGACGGCATCTGGAGTGTTTCGCAGACGAGCTGTGAAGATTGCTGCATTAGAGGTTTCTGTTCCGGTCGAGACTTGTGGGCCTCACACAGGGTGGGGTGTCGAATAATTAGTTTTCAATAAATGCGGGTTTTTGAATTTATGATGCTTCAATCACAACGTTTCTTTTTCCTTTTGTCCAGTCAACCAAAATTCAAAACGAAAATTAGGGAACGTTCCAGTCACTGAATATCACACGAAGATTTGGGAATCATGCATTGAAGTTATTTAAGGATACTCGTGGAGAAGTCGACCGATTAAAATCCGACCAACCGTGCACTGTGCAAATACCCACAAGTCATCAAAGTGGTTTAACATCGAATTCTTCCAAATCCACTGTGCAAGCATATAATCGTGCCCCAGAAGATGGATATCAGCAAGGACAGCATGTCGTACATCTTTAAACTCAAAGCGTACGAAAGAGACACCGGCCAGTTACTCGCAGAAGCATTGAAACAAAAATATAAGTCAAAGTCGTAAGCCTTGTCTAGGCATTTTGCGAAAAACGGTCACAGACGATTTACCAACGAAAAAATGTTCACCGCTGAAGAATTATTGCAAAAACAGAACGACAGACTTTATGCTCATCCCGACAAGAATCTGAACTCGTTCCTAGAGTTTATCGTGACCACTACCACGCTTCTGTAATGCCTTGTTGTTGATTGGTCTACGATGGAGTCAGAGTCTTTTATTTTTGAAAGAATAGTGCAAAAGTCTCGCACAATCGCAAAAAGCTGTCGATTGAGACATGGCGCAAGAGTCACCGTGCAAAACCGGATATCCCTAAACAATTACAAAAGACAAAATTGACTCTTAGCCAGGATTTGTGACGAAAAAGTCAACAAGTAGTTGACTCAATGCCAACCATGTCTTGAAGTAGGTGTTTACATCGAATTCAGAATTCGGTTTTAGGTCTCGACACTGCCAAAGAAGAGAAATAGAGCGTAAAACAAGTCATTTAGGAATTATCTGCAGGAAGACTGCAATTCGAGCAGAACGAAAAAATAGTGCAATTTGAATTTCGAGGAGTTTTAAGACTTCTGAGAGAAGGTCGAAACTCTAGACATCAGCAGCAGACCTTAAAAGTAGGAAACTAGCAAGAGAAGCAGAGCAAGATTCTGGCTTATATCATATTAAGAAGGATGGAGGAAAAGTAGTCCTTCTTACTTACTTATTTAAAGTGGCGCTACAGTCCGGGGTGGACCTGGGCCTCAGTTAACAAACTTCTCCAGCCAGCACGATCCCTGGCTAGCTGCCTCCAGTTTCGCACGCTAAGTTGGCTGATGTCCTCTTCCACTCGCGTTCGCCACCTGAGTCTTCGCCTTTCTCTACGACGCTGTCCCTTCATGTGCACAAAATTACTTAACGAATCCACCTTGTATCTGAAATGGAACAAGGGTATTAAAACGGAAGATCTTGCGAGGCTACGCTTTAAAATCTTGTGGACAGGATTGAAAGCTTACTCGACGAAGTAAGCACTGGGCATTCTCATCGACATTAATTAATGCTTTCGACAATGCAACTTACACGGCATATGTAAATTGGCCGCGTGAAGGGTGACCAACGGATTTCGCCTGTCCTTCAATCACCATGAATGCTCCTATCACGGCACGCTGGGAGCGACCTATGATGTCAATATCGTCCGCATACCCCAGCAGCTGAACGGACCTGTTGAAGATAGTGCCTTCCGTGTTGACACCTTTCCTGCGCACTATCTGCTCCAGTACAAGATTGAAGAAGTTGCATGATAGCGCATCTTCTTGCCGATATCCGGTGCATGTTTGAAATAGTTCGGAGGAAATACTTCCAAACTGCACGTTGCAGCGCGTGTTTTCCAGTGTCACGCGACACAGCTGAATCAGTTTTGCCGGGATTCTGAATTCGGCCATCGCCATATAAAGCTCCTGCGATGTATGCTATCATACGCGGCTTTGAAGTCGATAAATAGGTGGTGTGTTTCGACTTGAAATTCGTTGGTCTTTTCAAGGATTTGCCTCAGTGTGAAAATTTTGTCTATAGTCGATCTGCCGGGCCAGAGCCACACTGGTACGTGCCAATTAGTGTGTTGCAGACGGGTGTAAGACGTTTACACAGTACGTTGGATAGGATCCTATATGCGACATTAAGCAGGGATATGCCTCAATAGTTCTTGCAAGACATAGGATCGCCTTTTTTGTAGAGGAGCAAGCCACCAGAGATCCTCAAATAAATAATCGTTGAAAACCGGCACGTGCTTATTTCGCCAACACTTTCAACGCAAACGAGTTTGGCTATTCGTGCAGTGTGTGCGACCCTTATGGTTTCAACGCGATTTGAAGAAACGCTAAAAATCGCATTGTACTGGAAGAAAGGTTCCCCGACGATACGATCTCGGAGTTGGTTATATCTAGCTATTGTATTAACAGTTTCGATAGCGAGCAGTTGCCTATACTAAGTAGATCAAATGGCTTCTTAAACCCACCGAGACCAAATAACATACACCACCATTTACACACCGTCACTACTAGACTGATTTCGCCCAGATTGTAATTTTTGCAACCGAGGGGCTTACGGCATGAAGGTGCATTAGGAATCATCGGTCAAGTGATCAACGTCCCATTGATGTAGACGAAACGGTCTGACAGTTGCCTCGCCACCTGGACAATGATAACTCATTAAATGTAAATAGAAAGGAGCGGCTTACACACAAGTGTACACATATCTCAGCGGGGTGGTTCGCAAGGGTGTTGTGAAGAAATGCTCACAATTTTTAATTTAAGCCTCGCTGTATCGATTTACAACATATTAATCAACTGGACAGCATTGAAAGAGCTCAATGAGTAGGACATGACATGCCATGCTACATAGAAAAAGGTATAAAATGGACTACCCAGTGCTCATAAATGGTTTGAGAAGAATTTGGGACACACATGGAATATAGTTGAGTCTTCTCGTATGACCGATTTACGACTTTGTCTCTTTTGAGGACAAAAGCGTAAGATTTCACTCCTCGTAAGCGGAATTCGAGTCCTCAAATGGGGCCTTAATCGTCAGTTTGGTTCGCTATAGTCATAGCCTTCGACTTGATGGTTCGAATGGATCGCAGCTCCGCTCCAATGTTTAACCACTTTTTTCAAGATATTAAGGGCGCGTATCGCGTATTACTCGAAAATTGTTTGGCTCTTAAACATCCGTCGTTTCCGGTTTGTCGTCATAAACTGGTGACTTGAGAGTATTTAAGTTTTTGTATGGGGCTCAATTTTGGTGCCCATTTCTGGAAATGACTTTTTAACCAATTCGTGTTTTCTACAGAGAAATGCTTTCATTTGTATAGGTAGGATGGGGTGGAGGTGTTTCCTGTTGGGAGTAGGGTTTGCCCACAATAATTTCATTCAAATTTGTTAACAAATAATCTAATAACAAATAATAATCGCATTGTAATGGTGTCAACTTGTTTTCCTATTTTTGGACCATACGTTAAAATTTGCTATATGCAATGCTATAAAGTGAACATCCTGAAGATTGTCTTGGATCCAAATACAACCTAAAATCTGCTTGTTAAAGCAGCCACTTAATCAGAAACGTGTCTCATCACTAAATAAAATTTGACAGTAAGAACTGGGTCAACTTCCAGCCAATAAATTTTTTTTTTATTTTTTTTCCGGCGAGGGCAGGTGAAAATCTTCCATCAGACACTATGAGGATCGCTAGCGCGTGCTCATATTACAGTGAGATTCTTACTCACTAAAAACACCTCCCTTCGATATTTTTGTTTGAAACCGCAACTAAGTAAAACTTATTAAGCAGCTTTATCAGCACAATATAATCTCGTTTGGTAGGTGACTTTCCATTGAAAGATCCTACATGTTCCGCTTTTTTAACGCGGTTTCAATTTATCGTGCCAGTTCCAGAGGCTCAGTTCTTTGAAGACGGCGCAATAAATTGTGTTCGTCCGATGTAGGTCATTATTTCCTATAAACCACGGTGCATGTACAATTTCTCGTAGGACTTTATTTTCATAAGGTTGTAAAAGACTAATATTTGCTTTCTTGGTACAACCCCAGAGTTGTATGCCATAAGTCCACACCGGTCTTAGCATCTGTTTTTATAAAATAAAATATTTACCAAGTAGTCAGTAGATTTCTCTGTATTTAGATTCTAGTTCTTTACGTTTCTTTTTCTTCCATTGAGCTTTGCATCGAGTGTCATGCCCAAATATTTAGCCTCATTAGCAAACGGAATACAGACCGAATTTATGTGGATGGGCAGGTGACGTATTTTTCTGAAAGTAAAGATTACTTGCACAGATTTGGTCTCGCTGAGAGCGATGCGCCAGATTTTTGTCCAGTCATATACCTAAAAATGGCAGTGTCGTCGGCAAAGGTCCCCTCGACTTGTAGTATATCTGATGTATATAAGAGATACAGGAGTGGACCGAGCACACTTCCCTGCGGTACATCGGCCAATATATCTTTAAACTGCGATACGTCATTTCTGTACCTAACACGAAAAAGTCCATTTTCAAGATACTTGGTCAATATGTTGCAAAGTTTCGATGGCGAAATTTGCCATAATTTTAAGTTCAAGCCTTCGTGCCAAACCTTGTCAAAGGCTTGGGAGACGTCAAGAAATACGCTTAAACAAATCTGTTTCTCTTCCAAAGCTTTTTCAATTACATCGGTAGTTCTATTGGGACTTGACAACTTTGAATTTAATTTATGAACGCACGCACAACATTTTCATCATGGTAAAGTACACGAACGAGCAACGTCTGCAAATTTTAAAATTCGGAGTCGGGACTGCAACTTTAAGAGCGTTAATTCCAATTTTCGGTCGTAATTCTCGCCCTTGTAGACAGGCAATAACAAGTTTAGGTCAAAAATTTGAGTCTACACATTCGTTGTGTGATGTTGCCGTGTCAGTGCGACAACGGGTTGGTCGAAGTGTCGAAAATATCGCTGCCGTTCAGGCGTCCATAGCAAACGATCCAAATCAGTCAATTCCACGGCGTTCTCAAGAATTGGGCATCACTCAGACCATATAATGGCGTATTTTGCGTAAGGATCTTGATTTACACCCAAACAAGATCAAGCTGATTCAAGAATTGAAGCCGATGGACTATTTGTCTTGTGCCACAAGCCCTACAGCACATGTTACAATCGATTTTTTGAAGAGTAAGTATGGTGAGCGTGTTATCTCAATAAATGGCCCAGTCGATACTTTCTGTGGGGCCACGTTAAGTCATTGGTTTATGCCAACAAGCCGACGACGTTGAAAGAGCTCAGAGCCAACATTGGACGCGAAATAGCGGGCTTTTCGGCCGAAATGTGTGGCCGAGTCGTTGAAAATTGGGTCCAACGAATCGACCGCTTCAAATCTGCCCGCGATGGCCATGTGAATGAAGTCGAGTTCCATTCATAAATGTTTTGATTGTACTTCAAGCCGATAATAAAGCTTTTGGAATATCTCAAGTGGTCAGCGTTTTATTTAAAAAAAAAGTGGAAAATGGAAAACCCTTTATGTACCTGGTCAATAGTCGATTGATTAATCCGAAATCCAAATTGATGGTTGGAGACAAGATTTTTGTCTTCAATAATTGGCATTAAACGTTTGAGCAGGATCCTCTCAAACATTTTGACAGCATGGGAAGGAAAGAAATCGGTCTATACCGTTTTTTATCAATTAGAGGTTTGCCTGGTTTTGCAACCACAATTACTTCTGCAACTTTGCATTGGCACGGAACGCATTCTAGCCTAAAAGCCGCGTAATAATACGTAAAAGCTTAGTGAGTGCTTTTAAGGGCAGTATTTTAAGGACTTCTCCGGTTATCAGGTCGTATCCGGGAACTTTTCTCGGTTTTATGTTCATTATAAGTTGCGTTTGCTATTGTAAAGTTATCGGACACCCTTTCTGATATACTATAGTAGTAGAGTGTACTAGTAGTTGCCCATCAAGGGGCTTAAAAGTTTCTTCTAGATGATCCGCGAAGAGCTCCGTTTTCTCCGTATCCTCCTTCGCCCATTCGTTGTTATCCATTTTAATTGGTGGCGCTGGGGTTTTGGGCCTTTTGAAGCCTTTAAATGTTTTCCAGAGTGAGTAATTGGTTACTTTTCCAGCCTTCAATTTTTCGACATACGTATTTACTACGCAATTTGTGGTTTTTCAGAGTCTCCTTGAGGAGATTACAAAGTTTATTTAGACGTCTATAATCCTGGGGAGCTCGAGTAAATTGCCATTTCATGCGTGCTTTCCTCTTTTCCCTTACCATTTCTTTTATCTCCGGCGGGTAATTTTTGCTATTTTTCGCCGTTTATTGTCGTTGATAAGGTGTGTTGTTCCACGCAGCACATTTAACGATTTCCACGAAGGAGACAACTCCGAGTTCAAGTTCAAGTTGTGATCTAATTGATACGTTTAATTCGATTTCTTTCCCGAATTTCTCCCAATTGGTATTTCCTCCAGTTAGTCAAAGCGGTACTTGTCTTTTTATGAGCTTGCCACTCATTTTTAGTATGACTGGAGAATGGTCGGAGGGAAGATCGAAGCTTTCATCAACTTTTATATATTTGTTGTAGATTCCTTTAAAAATGAAAAAATCAACAAGATCGGGTATTTTCATTGTATCTGTCGGCCAATAAGTCGGCTTACCCGTCGAATGGAAGTCACAGTTGTGTTCCACACCAGCTTCATAGACCAATTTACCTTTTTTGGGAAAGTGTGTTTAGCATTAAAGTCACCGCCAATTATAAAAGCAGATACAGGCAAAATAAATATATTCTTGATTATATCTTTTGTGACCTTGGATCACGGAGGGAAGTACGAGTAAATGGCTGAAATGGTAAAGGAATTGCGTTCGGTGTTTACGCGTACAGCAATAAGTCGCACAGACTCGAGCTCTATTTTTATATCTTCGTTATTTTCGATCGTGGAACAGCATGCACGAGGAATGCATAACACTCGCAAAGTCTCATCTGGGGACTATATCGAAATACCATCACGTCGGCAAAGAAACATGGTGGTGGAATGACGAAACCAAACGACAAGAAGAGTACATTCCAAGCGTAGACAAAATGCGATCGGAGCGACGATATCGAAAAAGCTCGACTGGCTCTTGAATACGAGCATCTTAAAGAGATCGCAAAGAAAGTCCTGGCTCGAACTCGAGCGGCAGAAGCGGAAAACCTGTACCAGGAGTTGGAACAAATATCCTCACGATCGGCGGATAGAAGACAAGCTATCCAAGAAGTTCAAACGTCGTACAGTACTAAAATGCCAAATATTTTTAAGCTCGCTGCACAGAGGAGAAAAAATTCAATGGAAATAACCTCGCCGAAATACATCAAAAACGCAGACGGTCGCTTACTAACAAATGAAAAGGAAATTTGTGACCGGTGGCTTGAATACTGCAAGGAGTTGCTTAACAAACAGTTTCCACGTGATATCGTGCCGACAGCTGGTCCATTCGAGGAGAAAGTTTCGGACTTTTCAATCGAAGAAATAAGTATAGCAATTGGAAAAATGAAGCGGGGGAAAGCGGCGGGACCAGACAGCATTCCATCAGAGTTTTGGTCGAAGATGGAGGGGGTCGGCAGCGTTTGGCTATCGAAACTTTTAAATAAATTAAAATGTGGACAGCCTATGCCGAATCAATGGAGAAGTAGCTTCTTGGTTCCATTATACAAAGGAAAAGGCGATACTCGAGAATGCAACAACTACCGTTCAATCAAGCTTATGTCACACACAATGAAAATCGTCGAAAGAGTCTTAAACGAACGTCTTCGGCAAATAATAAAGCTCGATAATAGCCAGTGTGGATTTGTTGAAGGAAGATCGACGGTGGACGCTATCCAAAGCCTACAAATAATAATGGAAAAGCACCGAGATTCATCTAAGGATTTACACATGGTATTTATCGACCTCGAGAAAGCATTCGATCGAGTGCCTAGGGATCTCATATGGGCCGCGCTGAGGTCTCAAAACGTACCGGAAACGTATGTTAGACATGAACGGAAACGTGAAAACTGCGGTTAAAAGCTCTACCGGACTAACGAGAGAATTTCCAGTTAATGTCGGAGTGCATCAAGGAAGCGTACTTAGCCCTTTCCTCTTTAACGTAGTATTCGACTATCTTTTAAAAGACTGCATGCGCGAAGCAAATGTAACGCAAATTCTCTTCGCTGACGACGCAGTTATACTTAGCGATAACGTCCAAGATTTACAGAACGCCTTAGATTCATGGAGAAATGCGCTAGAGAGAAACGGGTTTAAAATAAGTCGTTCAAAGACGGAGAATTTGACGTGCCAATTTGCGCATCCGTTGCGACCTGTTCCGGATATAATGTTAGACGGAATAGTTCTTCCGAAAAGCACTATCTTTAAGTACTTAGGATCAATCGTTAACATGGAAGCGAAATGTGACGACGACGTAAACCACAGAGTGAGTGTGGGATGGATGAAATGGCGGGAAAATTCGGGAATCTTTTGCGACCGAAAATTTCCACTTAAATTAAAGGGGAAACTCTACACCACGGTTGTTAGACCAGCTCTTAAAAACAAAATGACGGCAGCGGAAATGAAAATGTTAAGGATGTCTAGTGGAGTCACTAAACGCGATTGCATTAGATCTACGCGTAGAAGAGGAAGTCTACATATAAAGAATTCGGTAACCGAACAGCTTGAGGCGAATAGGATAAGCTGGTATGGCCACGTTCAAAGAAGATCTGCGGAAAATCCGGTTAAAAAGGCACTATCAACTACGGTCACTCCAACTGTAAGAAAACGAGGTCGGAAAAAGAATTCCTGGCTTACCACTGAAGCGATCCAGGACCGAGCATTATGTAGACGCGTTCTGCGCCCTGCGACATTAGTCAACCCCATAAGCGGAGCAGCAGCGATGCAGTAAAAATGGGAAACTCGTTACGCATAAGTTCGTATAACGAGGAAATGGTTAATAAAAGGATAAGAAGAAGAAGAAGTTATTTTCAATCGTCTCTTTGATATACTCGTATAAGGAGTATCCGCCTCTAGCATCTCCCGATGGGTGATACGTGTAGTAACCTTTAAAACCCCTTATTCTTGAGCGCGACCCATTTTTCAAGTGGGTTTCGGAAATTAAACAAACGTCAATAGCATTGATACTAAGGAATAACACTAATTCATTGAGTTTGTCTTAAACGCCGTTAGCTTTCCAAGTAAGTAATTTTAGTTTTCCTTTCTTTATTTTTTCGGGTGAGTTCGTTTTTTATTGACGCAATAAATGATCATTTGGGTTAGTTCTAACACCAATTGGTTCTTATAAGCCTTTACGTAGAATTTTCCGATTAGCGAATGATTAAATGTAATGCTGGTGTGAAGGAGGGCGAATCAATAATTTGGGCACCTCTTCAATACACGCTTCCACAGCCGCAACATTTTCTTTCGAACATACTGATTCCATTCTTTCAGTGGGTGAGTATCTGATAACGTGAAGATGTTGCGAGATTTTTCAATAATTCTATAAATAGCATATTCAGATGGCCGATAATACCTAGCATATATTTCACGAAGTGTTCTATAAGATTCACAAACAGAGCAGCGATTTTGGGAACAAATTTCAACGTTGTTGTGGAAAGTGAAAGAAAACTGAAAGCAAGTGAGGTTTTCGGGCTTAATAGGCTAATCTGTCTTTCATTCTCTATTGAAAAGCCTGACCTTAAAAAAAAGACACCCATATGCTCAGAACAAGTTTTAAGACTGGCAGCGCGAAGTACCAACTCTGTGAATGACCAGCCAATGTGGATGCTGATGAGGTATCCCTTCTTTAACTGAAGTGTTTATTTGTCTCTGAAATCAGAACAATGTTTGATACAAAATTACATAAATGTTAACAATCAGTCGTGGCGGCAAAATAAAAGATTTTTTTACGAATACAAAACTTGCCCGTTAAGTAATAGAATAAAGGGTCCTGAATACTATCTCAACAGATACACATACTCTCATCTAAAATAGAGTAAAGGATAAATAGAAGAGACAAGGGAAAAACTCCTCCAACAACAATTCGACGGCAGCAAATAAGATGAAAGGAATCTATGAAGAGTTGATGGGGTGGAAAAAACCCAATAAAGTCCAAATGGAGGTCCCCCGGAGAATATAGCGCGTTACGGCAGAGTGAATCCACATAACAAAGATCTATGCGCAAAGTTCCGCTTCCCTTTACTGTCTTAGTTTTGCTCTCAGTTTTTGTTTTTTGTTTTTTTTTATTACAAGAGGGTAGAAAAAGGGATAAGTGGGCATCCTTTTAACTTTTTTTCCTTTCCTATCATCATCCGGCTTTGCTAGATGGATTCTTAGAGGAATGCTTGTGCTTGTCCTCTAGGAGTGGAAGAAGAGAGAATGAATAATCAAGGAGCTGACTTTCAGTTTAAATAAATGTTGCACGTTTTTTTTATTCATCCAAAGTCGATAAGTGGATCACTGATCTTAATTGGACCGAGTGCTAGGAGGTATGATAAAGGTGGGTCTTTTATCAATCCAAGCTTTTAATTAATGTTTACTAGTTTAGATGAAGATAAATAACTTTTATTTTGAGTAGGTTTGCTTTTTCGATGCTATAAACTGAAGAGGGTGTTTTTTTTTTAACCCAGTACTAACTTCTGACATGTATATTTCTCATGCTAATTGTCAGATGGCGACCTGGTAGGGCGACATTTATTCAGTAGTATGTGCAATTTTATCATGATGACATACACGCCTCAACAACGTTACCAACTTTTACAAGTGAGCGCAATGCCATTTGAGACCGGTTTTCGCCGCATTAATGACCATTTTCGAACAACATTTTCTTTAAAAGATGTGGTGGCACCGGGAGGCATAAAAAAGTGCATAATGCAAAGAATATTGCATCCGTTCAGGAGAGCGTTGAAGAGGGTCGTATTGATTTGATGTTTTCCAGATTAAGTTCGTGGAGGAAGTCAAGCCGAATGACAATTGTTTGCTTGGAAATTAAGGCGAATGGGCTCAAAATCCTTGGAGAATTTTGCTTCCTTTTCCAGAGCCCCCTGAAGTACTGAAGTATTTATGCTCTGGCGTGTTGGCCTTGGCAAGGAAAAACCTACTCAGAGCACGTCATCTAGACCAGTTTCTTTCATGAATCTGAGAATGAGCAGTGAATCCATGGTTGGTAAATCCTTTCCTTGAATTTGATGTTTTCCCAGATATATAAACCTTTTTAGGGTCAGTGCCCCCCAAGATTCCAGTATATATTCTGGAGTTTCTGTGGAATCATTGCAGAATCTGCATAGACCTTCATCTGATATCCTTATTCGCCTTAGGTGTTCCCTGAGTTTGCAACGCCCCATTATGAAACCAGCTAGGATGCCTAGGTTATTTTTGCTAAGACTGATGCATGCTTTAAATCTTTTGAGATTGTAATCTCCTAAGAGTTTTTTGGCTTGTCTAAAACCTTGGAGATCACAGGCGGACTAAGAGGCAATGGCACCCGGGGCGGTAAAGCAAACCTACACTCCTTAAAAAATGTAAGAAAAACATACGAACAAAGATTTTATTTAAAGGTGATTTGAAGTTTTATTGCACCGAATGTTTCGATTAAATCATTAAAATCTTTATAGCTTGTGTGCTCCTGCGTCTTTTAAATTTATTTTTGCAGCTACCATGTGACGCTCTATTCGCCCGATTTTCAATATAAAACTGTTGTTTGTTAGTTCATTAAATGTCGACGTAAGCACGCAGTTCTTCTTATGTTTCATACAGCAATATTTTCGGTTGAAAAGCTAAGAAAATTGACGCAATGTCTTTCATGGCCTTAGGCCGATGAATAAGTTTATTTTAAAATGCATCCTGACATTCTAACTCTTCGTGTTTCCTCTTCCAATATCAAACCAACATCTTGAGCCTTTTCGCCTGGCATAATTTTCTACCTTTTTTGTTCTTCTCCGCCTTTCAGTTGGAATTTCTAGCTCAGTACATTGCTCTGTTGCGTATATTATGGCCTTTTTCACGGTTTCATCACGATGTTCATGAAGAAAACTCGCAAGTGCCTTAAGTTTTATTAAACTTTCTTCTAGAGTGATCCCGTATTTTTGCAAGTATTTCTGTGTGCATCAACTTCTTCCAAAATATCGCACCAGAATGAAAGACAACACAAAAAAGTAAAGTCGCATACAGCAGATAAGAGAATGATTGCAGCACCCGTTGTATTCAAATTTTCCTTTTGAGGATCACAAAGGAGTTCAAGCGTCTTTACGAAATTTTCCTACAATGGCTTAACAGCCTGAGCCATGATGAGCGCTCCATATAGTGTCTACAAGTCTCTTGACTGACACACCTATATTTTTTTACACTGTCCCAAAAAACGTTGTATTTGAAGGAGTGCTTCCCAAGGAGTGAACTACACAGAGGTTTAAAGAATGGTTTGCACATGGCGTAAACTAAGCTTTTAGATTAATTTGCCGAACTAATTTTTGAACTCCTCCATGAATACCCGCCATAGTCCTAGCATTAACATATCCCTGAGCCCAGTAAAGGTTAATGTCAAGACTGTCTTCATTGAGCTGCTTTAAGATATCGTCGGTAAGTTCGTTGGCAGTCTTTCCAGATGCAGGAACAAACCCTAGAAAGGATTCCCGTACCTCTACTTTGCCGTCCTGGATGTGAACGTGTTTAATGACATTGCTCATTTGGTCGATATGTGAATCATCGGGTGTGCTGTCGAATATAATGCCAAAGTACTTCGCCTGGTGGATTTCCTTCAGAATTTGTGTCCTCGTTTGTTTCCTCAAAAGGTTTATAAATTCATTTTGAATATTCTTCGACAAATACGAGATGACTCGTGTCTTATCACCTATTGAATGCTCGATTCTCAACAAATGCTCCTTTAAAGCTGGATATAAGTTTCACTAATTCCAAGAAATTGACTCTACTTTCCGATGACAAGTTCTCTCTGTGGCCTCGTAAAAAAAGGTTTCGACGAGCAAGAAACAAAATTACCTCCAAAAGCCGTCTAAGAATATTGGGCCATTTTTATTTGCACATACAGTCCGTTTGATAAGATCGTATACGGCAAAACTCGTTAATGAAAACCGGTTTCGAAGCGGCATTTGCATTAGCAGATACAAAAATACTGCTAAGATGCTTTGAATAAAAAAATTTAAAGAGTGTTCAATTTATGTCAGAAACGGAAGTATTTAAAAATGAGTGTCACGTTTACATCACGTTATGAAGCAGTATTCTTGTGCAAGCATCCAAAAGGACCGAAAATGTCATACCGAGCAGCTGCTAAATACAAGAAAAAGTCAAAAGCATTTGTTAGCAAGTGGGTGAACCGTCATTCCCAAGTTAAAAATGTGGATGATTTGCCGGATCGTGGGTCTACGGTGCACGTTTGGGGATGCTTCTCTAAACAAGGATTTGGCAATTTGTTCATGTTTACAAATAACTTAAACGCACCCAACATGGTCAAAATTTATAAGAAGGCTTTATTACCATCTGCCCAAAGGTGGTTTAAAAGAAGGAATGAGAATTGGTTACTGCAAGAAGATAATGACCCGAAACATCGCAGTTTGCAGTGCGTTTGTGCAGTGCGTGGAAACAAGAAAATGACGTCGATGTTTTAGATTGGCCATCGCAGTCGCCGGATGCAAATCTCATTGAAAATGTTTGGGCATTCATGAAGCTAAAGCTCCAAGGAAAGAAGATCTCGACGGTCAAACAATTATCACAAAAAATACGAGTTTTATGGAGATCTTTGTCTCAAGATTATGCTATAAGATTAGTAGAAAGCATGCCTCGAAGACTCAAAGCAATTATTGATGATGGAGGAGAGTGGACAACATATTAATTGAAAAGCATTCAAGAAAATAAACAAAATAAACCAGTGCAATTGATTTTTTTTTATTATTATAAGTTCTTCTTTAATTGTTGTCGTGTACGATGTTATCAAACAGACTGTAATGACAGTTGCAAATTCAACTTTTATAATGAGGTTAGGTGGCGATTAGATGCCTCGCGCTAAAATACTTCCAACACGTATTAAACGCAGTGACGAAATATTGTGATTCATTGCATTCCAATAACAGACAGCAAAAACAAGACAAACAGTTTGATAGCTTGGAGTATACCCCACCATCCACTTTTGCAAAACTTTTCACCATTTGGGAGGGTACTATATAGCCAGGCCGTATTAAGATACCTACTCGTCCTCTTGGTCTCTTGGTCTTATCGCCTGACCTTTGAACTTCCGCTGTATTAAAAGGACCATCAGTAAATCAACCTCAAATCGTCGGACAGCGGAATTGGCCAATTTGCAATATCAAAATAAATAGAGCACTCTTTGCTTGTTGTTTGGTTTTCCAACTCACCAAAATCTTTTTTTTTCCCCGAACGCTGATATCATGCTTCGTATCCCGGTCAAAACCTTCAGCATTTCCATGAGTGTTATGTAATTCGATTTCGATACTTATATGCTCCTATAATATTACCGGCCTTAAAAGCAAACTACTATTACCAGATTTTTTCAAGTTTTTACAACAATTTGATATATACGAGTATATATTCTTTTGGAAACTTTCTTAATAGAACGATAAATATTTCAAAGATTATAAAATTAAATTCACTTCAGCGGTTAGAACTAATTTACATGGAAGAGCAAGTGGGCGCATGCCTATATTATATGGAATTAGAAAAATCTTATGGGATTACTCTGTAAAATTCATAATTATTGAGAACAAAGTGATTTTTCATGTTATGAACAACAATATAAATTATCTCATCATTACCGTGTATTTAAATTGCAATAACTGGCAGAATAATTTTGATATTTTAGTAAATCTTATGAATAACTCCTCTTTAGAGAATGTGATGATGATTGGAGACTTTAATGCGAGAATTGGTAGATATCAAAATCCTTCTTTCCATAACCTACAATGTCGAGCTTAGATAGGAGACAAAAGAAACCGAAAGGATGAAATCTTCAATCGTAATGGAAGACTACGAGTATCAACTGATTTTTTTAATGACTTCGGCCTATTCGTGGTAAATGGGGCTTCCAAAAGCGATCCGTGTGGTGAGCATACATTTATTAGTGGCTAAGGGCAGTCTGTTATTGACTTTTGTACAATATCCGGGAAGTGACTTCTCAGCACACTTGCCAATAAAAGTTCAAGTCCACTTTAACATAACTGCTCAGCGAAGAAACTCTAATAAGTATTTTAAACTTAAGTGGATGGAGAGCAACGCTTCTCAGTTCAAAGCACTTTTAAATAACAACTGCCTTTTTCTTCCCCCCCAATCATTATGTACTGTTGAACATATGTATTTGTGATAAAATAGTAGAAGTCATCAAAGTTTCAGCTCTATTTGAAGTCAATAAAAATTTTAAGTTTATACCCGTTAACAACTGGTTTGACAATGTTTGCAGAAAGTTGCGCAGACTATCCTTCGTCTATCTGAAACTCTTCAGATCTACCGACTCTCTATTTTCCAAAAATAAATATCTTTACACTAATAAGGAGTACAAACGTTTATGCTTGTTGGAAAAAACTAGCTAGCTTTAATATCTGGCAGCGAAATAAGGTAACTGCAAAAATTCAAAATCATTTTGGATGCATGCTCGTGAACTAGTTGTACGTTGTCAAAGGACGAAGAACGCTCTCGATGCTGAAACACTAGCAGCACAATTTTAAACTCTTTTGCTGACCGATGAGAACCTTCTTACCTTTGACTACGCATTGCCCAATGTTTCTGTCAGTCAACTTGATGCCCCAATTTCCCTCGCTAAGTTTGAAGTAACACAACAAGGCACCAGGCATTGACGGTATCCCGGTTGAATTTTTCAAAAACTGCACTCTGGAACTGGAAAATTATCTTCTTCGTTTCTTTAATAGACTCTGCAGTGATGCATGTATCCCCAGTAGTTTCAACAAAGCAGTTATTTTTGCTATTTTCAAGAAAGGGGTATTTCTGTTATGAATTCTATAAGAAAATTTTTTACTTCTATTATGTTCGATGGACTTTCCAAATGGATAGAAGATGGTTTTCGCAGAGGCTCTTCGACAATGAATCACATTTTTGCTCATTCAAGCGCAGCCAAAAACTATATAGAGAAGAAAGGCAAACTATATACGTGTTTCGTAGATTTTAGGGCTGCTTTTGCCAGAGTGAATAGGCAGGTTCCGAGTTCTCTGACTGGTTTGTAACAACAGCCGGTGTTCTTCAAGGATGTATCCTAAGTCCCCTTATGTTTGCCCTGTTCATCGATTAAATCAGTCACCTACTTCCCGGCGCAGTTCTTTTTGCCAATATATTGGTGAAGGTCTTGATATATGCTGATGATTTGGTTTTGCTCGCTGACAACCCATTCACGTTGAAACTGCAAGTTAACAGACTCCTGCCATTTTGTGAGACTTGGAGCATTCATATTAACGCCCAAAAGACGAAGACAGTTATTTTTAAAGCCCGAAAAAGTAAAAGACTACCAGAAGAGAATTGGATTCTTAACAACACTCGTATTGTTCAGGAGTTTAAGTATTTGGTTGTATTATTGACTCACAACCTGAACTTTCTTAAGCATTCCATTAACAAATGCAATGAGGCTAAACTCGCTCTGAATATGATTTGGCCTACGTTTTTCGCAAATTACAATTTTGATCTGGCCTCGAAGTATCGAGTCTTTAATGCGACTGTTAATGCATGCATGTGTTATGGAGTCCAAGTCTTCGGATTTACAATCCTCGAAGCCTTCGAAGTAGTCCACAGGCAGTTTTTCAAGCTTTTTACGTCGAGTCAGGTATTACGCCCATTTATACGTAATGTTTGAAAGCAAACGCGAACTATATTAAAAAGGATAATGAAAATGATCAATAGTGTCCTTCACAAATCGATCTTGCTAAAACTTCTCCGGACAAATGTCACGCCATTCTAAGAATGGAACCATATAGCAGCATCCCACGACATAGTTCTCTCCTTGCAGGAGTCTATTGTTGATCCATGGCAAGACATGTTTTCAGATTTGATAGCAATGGTCGGCGAAAAGCTATATATTCAAAATCTCTCCAGACGAACTTCCTCTACATCCAGAAATGTTTACAAACGCTTAGACCACCAGCTATTTGATGCTAGCTATTTCAGCAAAGAGTTCTCATCCAAAGTAATCAGTACTGTCTTTAAAACCAGAGTTGAAATTTTGAACTTAAACTTTATACCTCACCGAGACGATCTGCAACAGAAAGGAAAACAAAGATATCTAACACTTCTTTGCCGTTTGTCCTATTTCACAAAAAACTCGAAGGTTACACTTCCAAGCAAGTCAGGTATCTTTGCAGCGTTTGTATGAAATTTCGAATGGAACAGAAGGTTAGTTAAGCCTGTATAACTACTGCAATCAAGCTCTTGCCTACCGTAATAGCTTTCTGTAATAATCCCACCTATTCACCCTTTTACTGCAACTTAACTTTGTGTTTTAATGTTTAATCATTAAAATTGTCATATTATGCCAATTTGCTAGTTAACTCTCTAATTGCGCCCAAGCTATTAGTTTTATTTAAAATTTATTACTAAAATTTACATTTGCTTTTCTATACTTTTTTTTATTCTCAATGTCTGTCCAGGCAGACGGCAGATTTTTCCCATGAATTACTCTTGTAAATTGCTTTGGAAGGCCTTAAAACGAAATAAAGAATTTATAATAATAATAATAATAATTCGATTTCTTCTAATAAACCTGAGGTTTCGATTGCTGCACTAGACGTAGAAGCTACTGGTGTCACATATGTACACATAGATGTCTCCTGAACACGCTTTAGTTACCAAATTTTTTGCCTTCTTGATTTTCCGCTGTTGAAATCCACTCGTTTTGGTTCGCTTCAAATTAAAGTCTATTTATCTACGTTAATAAAGCTAGTGAGACTTCCGTGCGGCATCGGATAAAGAATAGTGCTGCAGTGCGTCCCAGCTTGTCTGTCGTAAGAGGCGACTAAATGGGACACCAATCATATACAGGCAACTATGACACCAAAAATGAGCCTGTGACACTTTAACACCTTAAAACTTTCCCACAAGTTTGTATGCAATCAGTGGGTTCCCACGTCTGGAGACTACCGGTGGGGTAAAAGAACAGTCAATCAATTCGAAATGAGCATACAAGTGTCAAACCACTCAAACTTTAGATACACTTCATGGAAATGATCGCAATTAATAGCACTACCCCGCTGGGCACCACGATTGCAACGCACTCGGCTGATCCCAGAGCAAGCAGAAGTGCTTGTGTCAGAGCCCGACGGATTCCGGGGTCGGGTAAAATGAAGTTTCCAAAATATTTTTCTAAACTTCGGTTTGCAAGTTGGAACCTCGGATCGATGACCTCAAAAAGTTTAGAATTGGAAGCGATTATGCGTCGCAGAACTCTACAAATCCTGTGCGTACAGGAAACGAAGTGGTGTAATACAGGAAATAAAGCGCGTATTCTAGATTTAAAAACTAAGGCATTTAAGATGTTCTACCATGGAACGGTCAATGGACGAAACGGTGTTGGAATCGTTGTTGCAGCGGATCTTCTAAACAACATCGTTGGTATGTCGAAAATAAGCGACCGCTTGATGAGTGTTAAACACAATGAAACGTGGAACATTGTTAGCGCGTACGCCCCACAAAATGGATGCGACCAATCGGAAAAAGATACATTTTGGTCAGAGTTCGGTAATTTGCTTAGAAATATACCTATCGATGAGATGCTCTTCGTAGGCGGAGATTTAAATGGCCACGTCGGAGAAACAAATGTTGATTATGAGGACTGCCACGGCGGTAAAGGCTTTGGAACCAGAAATTCAGCTGGCGAATACATCCCTGTAGCGTGTAGGGCTTACGGCTTAACCGTCTTAAATACAATGTTTATTAAAAATCAACGACATCTTATCACCTATATCAGCGGAGGCCACGAAACGCAAATAGATTATCACCTCTGCAAAATGTCGATGAGAAACCGTGTTAAGGACTGTAAAGTAATACTTGGAGAATCGCTAGTAAGCCAACACCGTCTGCTCATTACAGAATTTTTCACAGCGGAACCACCGAAAATACGGGCATCGTTTGGAAAGCCAAAAATCCGGTGGTATAATCTATCGAAGGAACTAAGCGCAAGATTTATCGCACTGGCTAAAGAAGTACTTCACAGTATAAACGGTATCGCAGACTCACTTAGCCCGCAAGAAATGTGGAACAGCATGCACGAGGAATGCATAACACTCGCAAAGTCCCATCTGGGGACTTTATCGAAATACCATCACGTCGGCAAAGAAACATGGTGGTGGAATGACGAAACCAAACGACAAGAAGAGTACATTCCAAGCGTGGACAAAATGCGATCGGAGCGACGATATCGAAAAAGCTCGACTGGCTCTTGAATACGAGCGTCTTAAAAAGATCACAAAGAAAGTCCTGGCTCGAACTCGAGCGGCAGAAGCGGAAAACCTGTACCAGAAGTTGGAACAAATATCCTCACGATCGGCAGATAGAAGACAAGCTATCCAAGAATTTCAAACGTCGTACAATACTAAAATGCCAAATATTTTTAAGCTCGCTGCACAGAGGCGAAAAAATTCAATGGAAATAACCTCGCCGAAATACATCAAAAACGCAGACGGTCGTTTACTAACGAATGAAAAGGAAATTTGTGACCGGTGGCTTGAATACTGCAAGGAGTTGCTTAACAAACAGTTTCCACGTGATATCGTGCCGACAGCTGGTCTATTCGAGGAGGAAGTTTCGGACTTTTCAATCGAAGAAATAAGTATAGCAGTACCAGACAGCATTCCATCAGAGTTTTGGTCGAAGATGGAGGGAATCGGCTGCGTTTGGCTATGGAAACTTTTAAATAAATTAAAATGTGGACAACCTATGCCGAATCAATGGAGAAGTAGCTTCTTGGTTCCATTATACAAAGGAAAAGGCGATACTCGAGAATGCAACAACTACCGTTCAATCAAGCTTATGTCACACACAATGAAAATCGTCGAAAGAGTCTTAAACGAACGTATTCGGCAAATAATAAAGCTCGATAATAGCCAGTGTGGATTTGTTGAAGGAAGATCGACGGTGGACGCTACTCCAGGCCTACGAATAATAAATGAAAAGCACCGAGATTCGTCTAAGGATTTACACATGGTATTTTTCGACCTCGAGAAAGCATTCGATCGAGTGCCTAGGGATCTCATATGGGCCGCGCTGAGGTCTCAAAACGTACCGGAAACGTATGTTAGACATGAACGGAAACGTGAAAACTGCGGTTAAAAGCTCTACCGGACTAACGAGAGAATTTCCAGTTAATGTCGGAGTGCATCAAGGAAGCGTACTTAGCCCTTTCCTCTTTAACGTAGTATTCGACTATCTTTTAAAAGACTGCATGCGCGAAGCAAATGTAACGCAAATTCTCTTCGCTGACGACGCAGTTATACTTAGCGATAACGTCGAAGATTTACAGAACGCCTTAGATTCATGGAGAAATGCGCTAGAGAGAAACGGGTTTAAAATAAGTCGTTCAAAGACGGAGCATTTGACGTGCCCATTTGCGCATCCGTTGCGACCTGTTCCGGATATAATGTTAGACGGAATAGTTCTTCCGAAAAGCACTATCTTTAAGTACTTAGGATCAATCGTTAACATGGAAGCGAAATGTGACGACGACGTAAACCACAGAGTGAGTGTGGGATGGATGAAATGGCAGGAAAATTCGGGAATCTTTTGCGACCGAAAATTTCCACTTAAATTAAAGGGGAAACTCTACACCACGGTTGTAAGACCAGCTCTTATATACGGTTCACAGTGCTGGACAATGTACGAAGCGTTTAAAAACAAAATGACGGCAGCGGAAATGAAAATGTTAAGGATGTCTAGTGGAGTCACTAAACGCGATTGTATTAGATCTACGCGTATAAGAGGAAGTCTACATATAAAGAACTCGGTAACCGAACAGCTTGAGGCGAATAGAATAAGTTGGTATTGCCACGTTCAAAGAAGATCTGCGGAAAATCCGGTTAAAAAGGCACTATCAACTACGGTCACTGCAACTGTAAGAAAACGAGGTCGGAAAAAGAATTCCTGGATTTCTCAGATGGCAAATGCGCAACAACGCCTGGGGCTTACCACTGAAGCGATCCAGGACCGAGCATTATGTAGACGCGTTCTGCGGTCTGCGACATTAGCCAACCCCATAAGCGGAGCAGCAGCGATGCAATAGAAATGGGAAACTTTTTACGCATAAGTTCGTATAACGAGGAAAGGGTTAATTAAAGGATAAGAAGAAGAAATAAAGCTAGTGAGAAAAAAACCACAACGCTTACCTCCAAACTTCACATTTTACCATCAAATGTCCTTTTTATTTAAAAAGTAATTTTCTTATGTTTTTGTAAACAAATATCTAATTTAACCAATAAACGACTAGATAGGTGCATTAAGAACATCGAATAAATTTTTAAGTCTCTGCATCTAGGATGTAGAATATCTTTTTGTCACACAACAAGCCTTGGGTGGGAGTAAATTCGTTAACAATATTTCTTTTTTAATATAATTGGTACTCGTAGATACTCTTGACAGAACAATAATATAATGCCTGATTGAAAACGAGTGACAAGACTACAAAACAAAAATATATCTTTTTTATCCCTGCAGCGAATTGCTTCACACTTTTCCACTCACTCCGCGAAAATAAGTTCAATAAACACTCACTTGCATATGCTAGAAAGAAGGTGAGGGTTGGAGATGATGAAAACCAAATGAAAAAAGACATACACATGCATAAAACAACAACAGATAACAGAGTAAAGAAAGGCAAACAGAGCATAGAATTGCGCGGCTTGCTTGGTTATATACTCCTGCCCGATGATTACAGATAGATACACACAAACTTGTGTATCTACGTCGGATAAAAGAATAGAGTTATATGCGATAAAAACCGCGTACCGTTATTTGAAAATGAAAGGAATTAAAATACTCATAACAGTAAAGAAAAAAAGAACAGAAAACAACCAAGCTTACTTGGTTAGTCCGCCACGAATAATTGTTTTATTTGGAGCAAGATAATCCACATAAGGCTATCGAGATGCCGTTTCATTGGTGCGGTCTGTGGGCTAATGAAGACATCGGACCATATATTTTCAAAAGTGAAGCTAATCAGCGTATAAGGGCAGGGGTATTCACTATACAGGGTGAGTTTTTTAACTTGAGACATCCAAATTACTCGAAAAATACGCGATATCGCGAAAAATGTTTTAAACAAAAGTCACAAGGTTCTGAAGGGGACATAAGATGGTGACCACGAGTTTGACCTTGAGCCCCATTTTCAAGGTCAAGCGAAGGTTACTTTTGATTTTTCAAATGATAATTCCTGATTTTCATTGCTCAGTCGTATTGCTAGTAGGCTCGTCATTTGTTTTTACAAACTGCGTTTAACATAACCCAGAAACAATGACGTGGACGTAGCAGTATTTTGTTTCCTTCGGGGTGATTAATTAGAGTGGGTCCCCTTGCCTCCCACTGTTGAATCATTGAATTCTTCCCATTTCGACGTTTATTTCCCGAGACTATTTCAACAAATGCTCGAAAATGTGACTATTCACTTCAATACACTTGTCTATCCACGCTCTAAATGAACCAACAGAACTAAGAAGTATTTCTGGCGTAATCTTCCGGCAAGCTTCAGTTAGTCGTCTTTTCATGTCCTCACGTGTTGTTGGCTTTTTTCTGTAAACCTCACTTTTTAAGTAGCCCCACAAGAAGAAATAAAGTGACGTAAGATCAGGTGATCTAGGACCCCCTCGTCCGATCCATCGTTGATGGTAAACATTGTTTAATACGCCCCGGGCTACTTGGGAATAATGGGCTGAACAACCATCATGTTGAAACCACATTGTTTGTCACAACTCCAATGGCAGTTCTTCGAGTAATACTGGAAGATGGTCCCGCAAGAAGTTTCCATACTTTTCGTCATTCAAGTTACCTTCAATAAAATATGGACCTATTAATTTATCCCCAATAATTCCCGCCCAAACATTAACATTCCAAGGATGCTGGCGTTCAACTTGTCGCAACCAAAAAGGGTTTTCGGTAGCCCAGTAATGTATATTATGTCGGTTGACCGTACCGTTATTGGTGAAAGTCGACTCATCAGAGAATAACACCTTGGCGAAGAAAAGGGGGTCTCGTTCAATTTGCTGAAGTGCCCATTGACAAAAGGAAACCCGGTTGCGAAAATGCTCACTAGAAAGTTCTTGATGCATTGAAACATGATAAGGATGGTATTTATGCCGATGTAATATCTTACAGACAATCGTTTGAGAAATTCCTGATTTTCGACTTATTTGGCGAGTGCTATTGTGAGGATCGTTTGCAACGGCAGCAAACACTGCTATTTCATTGTCCTCAAGAGCCACCCTATCTGACCGATTCCTTTTCTTTGGTTGCACACTTCCTTCACCAGTGAATTGTTGGATGACCCGATAAAAGGAAGCGCGCGATCGTATCTGGTCTGGGAAATGTTGGGCGTAAAGGGCAACAGAACCATCGATGTTCCTTCCAGTTTCTCCATAAATCAATATCATTTCAATTTTCTCTTGACTTGAAATAACCTGCATTATTAATCTGGAAAACGTTACTAATAATAATCAGTTCCTCAAAACAAATATCGAACTTCTAACACCCTAACAACGTTGGAAACCGATTAATGATTTAGGCGTGCCAGTGCAGTGGTATCTAGCACTGAAGGAATAAGACCTTTGAGACAAAGTCGTGTGCCCCATTAAGGAATACGACTGAGCAATGAAAATCAGAAATTATCATTTGAAAAATCAAAAGTAAGCTTCGTTTGACCTTGAAAATGGGTCGCGATATTTCGTACTTTTCGAGTAATTTTAATGTCTCAAATTAAAAAACTCACCCTGTATAGTAGAGCCGAGATTAAGGACTTTTTAGCTCCCTGATAGAATGGCACAAACATCTAGCAGAATGGTGCTACATGCTATACAACAAACAAAACAATCAACTTTTCGAAGAATAGACCTGTCAATTGGCCTCCAAGATCTTGTTATTTGACTATTTTTGTTGTGGATATGTAAAGTCGCTAGTCTTTGCTGACAAACCATCGACAATCGACGCATTGGAAGCCAACTTTATCTGTTAAGGAGACAAATGCTTGAGAAAGTGGTTGAAAACTTTGTCTCTCGAATGCCATCAACAGATCCAGCCGGGTTGGTATATGGCAGAAGTTGGATGATGTATTCTTTCAAAATAGGAGAAAAATCGGAAAGTATTACCTTCAGGGTAAAACGTCTTAAGATAAACTTACTACATTTGAGCTGTGAGGCACAGGATATTGCCTAAGGTGTCATACGGTTCGGCTTATTCTGTATTCGCATGAATGTCACCTGACTATCAAACCAATAATAATAGTAGCTTCTAAGTTGTGGTCACTCTTTTCTGGCTCAGATTCTTGTAAGAACCAGGTACATGAACACTTATTGATAAGCCCAAAACTGAAACTATAGACATTCATTAGTGAAGAGTCAGCCTTGTAGAGAAATCTTTCTCTGCTCTGTCGACAATAAGAAGAGGTCTGTTTTTTTTTTGTTAAGTTGGTACATTTCCCTCTTAATCTTAGCGTCATAGCTTAAAATTTGCAAAAGTTACGTAGCCAAGGGTACATCTATCTCTGTGTGTGTTGGCGATTTTTTACAATTTTAGAAATGAATTTAAATTTGCAACAACGAACTTGTATTAAATTTTGTTGGAAAAGTTTTTCGGCAACGAGTCTCTAAAGAAAGCGGTCGTTTACCAGTGGCACGAGCTGTTCAAAAGTGGTCGTGAGTCAATTGAAGATGATGAACGCAGTGGCAGACCATCGACATCATTATTCGTAATTTTTTGAGGAAAATGCAACAAATACCATCCAACAGCCACCGAATTCACCTGATTTGGCTCCCTGTGACTTCTTTCTGTTTATTTGAGTTAAAAAAACCACAACGGGGAACGCGTTTCAGCAGCCGAGAAGAAGTAATGGAAAAATCGCAGGAAGCACTGATGGATATACCGAAAACCGAATAATGCACCATCACACAGCAAAACTGGTTAAAGGAACGATTGAGGCGTTTATTTCGGAAATACCTTTACATGTGGCTTATTCACAAGACTTGGCTCCATCCGAGTACCACTTGTTTGCATTGTTGGGACACGCACTGGGTGAGAAACACTTCACTTCATACGAAAAGGGCTCGATGACTGGTTTGTCGTAAAAGAGCAACAGGTTTTTCGGAGTGGTATATAGCTAGCGATGGGCAATACCTCGAATAAAACATTTTTAATCATTTTTATAAAATTAACAAAAGTTCCTGTTTCATATCTAGATACCCGTACCTGATACATCTAACGTTGAAATGATTTTTTATTAAGGCATTTCTCTGGTATAACAATGAAATTTTAAGGCAGACTAGGCAGGAGATCTCGATTTTCCGGTATGTGAACGAGCGCCTCGTCAGCATTCATAAGTTAGATTGATAACATCGACAGTAGAAGGTTGACTCAAGTGCGTGGTAATTAATAAAAAAAAAAAAAAAAAAACACAGTTGTGGCTTACAACAGTGAACAGTGATAGGACACAAAATCAAAAAGTGGAAATTTACAATTAAAATCAGATCACCAACATGACGTGCTTTTTTTAAGCGAAACCAATTTTAATGACAGACATTTCCTGGAATTTAAGGATTACAATTGCATACGAACTAATAGTGAACAGTGGCGGACGTACGGCAATCTTCGTACGTAAACCGCTAAAATTATCTCCAGTTGAAATTAATGAAATTAGAAGCTTCTGTCGTCTTGTGACGACCATCGTATCTCTACTTTAAGAGATAATAGTCGTCTCTATCTAATATCGGCATGTATAATACGGACATCCGCTAATGAAATTACATTTATTTTATTTTATTTTATGTGGCGCTACAGTCCGGGGTAGACATGGGCCTCAGTCAACAAGCTTCTCAAGCCAGCTCGATTCCTGGCTAGCTGCCTCCAGTTTTGCACGCTAAGTTGGCTGAGGTCCCCTTCCACTTGTATGCGCCACCTAAGTCTCGGTCTTCCTCTACTGCGCTGTCCCTCGGGTGGGGGATTTGGAGCATTGGTGTCCATGCGCTCTGTATGACCCAGCCATCTCAGTCTTTGGATCTTCACTCTTCTGGCTAGGTCCATGTCGCTGTACAGTCCGTACAGTTCGTCGTTGTATCTCCTCATCCACTCACCGTCAATGCAGACGGGACCGAAGATCGCCCGAAGAATTTTTCTCTCGAAGCAACCAAGAACACCCTCATCCATTTTTGATAATGTCCATGCCTTTGCGCCATACAGCAGGACCGGGACTATTCAAGTCTTATAAAGGGCGACTTTTGTTGTCCGAGAGAGGGTTTTGCTAATCAACTGCATTCTGAGCCCTAAGAAACAGCGGTAAACAGAGTCCTTAACTACCTCAAAGTTATATCTGTCGAAGGTGACGTTCTGCCCGAGACGTCGGTGTTGGTGGTCCTTTTTGCTTCACAGCAAATACTTGATCTTGCCCTCATTGACCGCTAAACCCATTTTCGCCGCTTCCGTCTTCAGGCGTTCACCCAATACGGCGGATAAGATCTTATATGCGATGTTAAGGAGACCGATGCCTCTGTAGTTGGCGCAGTTCAGATGGTCTCCTTTCTTGAGAATCGGACAAACAATGCTGGGGTTCCATTCATTGGGCATACTTTCGTCCGACCATATTTTACAGATGAGTTGGTGTATACTCCTTACCAAGTCATCGTCTGCCGCTTTGAAGAGCTCGGCAGTCATGCCATCCCCTCCAGCAGCTTTGTTGGACTTAAGCTTCGATATAGCTATCTTCACTTCATCCAGGTCGGGTGGACGGAATTGTTGGTCATCATCATCCAAGTTGAAAGGTTGATTGTGCCTGACAGCGGTATTTGCTTCGTCATCGCCGTTATACAGTCTGCAGAAGTGGTCTTTCCAAATCCTCAGCATTGACTGCAATTCCACTACGATGTTCCTTTGTTCATCTCTGTAGGCTTCGGTAAGGAGTTCGTGTCAGTGGCATGTTTTCTTTAGTTTTTGGTAAGACTTCCGAATCTCATGCCTGGAGAAGCATGTGCTTGCCGGCATTCATCATCGAACCAGGGTTTTCGTTGTGGTGGATGAGTGAAACCCAGGACATCAAAAGCGGCATCTCTTAAAAGATTAAGAGACACTTGATCGGAAAAGGACTTAGCGATCTCTTGCGGTTGTAGCCGTCTGACGTCGATTTTTTTCACAGCATTAGTTTGTCTTGGCGTAGTTTGGGATATCCGCAACCGTACCTTGGCTACAACAAGTTAATGGTCCAAGTCGCTGTTGGCTCCTCGGAACGTACGGACATCCATAATACTGGAGGAGTGTCTTGCGTCGATCGCAATGTGATCAATCTGGTTGACTGTTGATTGATCAGGAGTTCTCCAAGGTGCCTTGTGTATGTCGAGATGTGGGAGCCGCGTGCTAGCCACGACAATGTGTCGCCCCACCGAAAAGTCGATTACCCTAAATCCGTTATCGGAGGTGGTGTTGTGCAGGCTATATTTTCCTATTGTTCCACCAAAGATACCTTCTCTTCCTAGCTTTGCATTAAAATCACCGAGGACAATTTTAATGTCATAGCTAGGGCATTGCTCGTAGGTCTTGTTCGAGAGCTCATAGAAAGTATCTTTGGTATCGTCATCTTTCTCCTCTGTGGGGACATGTGCGCATATAAGGGTAATGTTGGCGAATTTAGCCTTGATGCGGATTGCTACGAGGCGCTCGCTCACATGCCGGAAACTCAGGACATCTTGTCTTAGTCTGCCTCCGACAACAATTTCGCATCCAAATAAGCGCTGCTTTTGCCGTCGATAGCAATTGCCGTAGTAGATGTCGCAGTTTTTCATCTTCTTTTGTCCGGCCCTTCCCATCGCATTTCTTGGATGGCGGTGATGTCTGTTTTGCAGCAGTCTAGGGCCTCCGCTAGTTGCTCGGCTGGATGTGGTTTATTAAGGGATGTAATATTCCACGTGCATATCCGAAGCTCATTGTCCTTAAATCGTTTGCGTGGGTTGTCCACAGTAGATCCGTCCATATCCGAGGCTTGTTGATGCTTCGTAACTTACTTTTTTTTTTAGTTACCCCGGCGGCACCACCCGCAACCTGGAGGACCAGTTCCATTTTTATTGACGAAGGGTCGGTTACAACGAGTCCAGTAACCCGTACCGGGATGTGAGCGCTACCGTTGGCTTATATAGGGCTCGTCCGCCACCATCTCTTTTCCAGGATCCTGACTAAGTCCTGGAAATCCTTACCGGCCTGAGCTCCAAATGTGTCGGAGTAGCCCGAATAAGGTCTTGTTTTGTTTTTCCGACACTTATCCTGATTTATGGTGCAGAATACTCGCCATTTGCCCCCTTTATTATTAGCAGAGGCTCACTCTCGTTATTTAAAGAGCCAGCACCTGTCGGAAGATGCTACTTCTAGGAGGCCTTATACTAATCGTTGCCATCCAAGTAAATAAGTTACTTAAAAAAAAACAATAAAATTTTACTGGTCTAAGGCTAATTGCATCCATTGCTGGTACACCACTTTGACAGTGTTATAGTCAATATTGATTAAGCATTAAGAGTTTCTACTCGGGGCTACTTAGATATCAAGCTAAAAATGGCATCGAAACCTGGCGCAGTGGGGGGGAGTAATCAGATCACTTGATAAGATTAAGCCTTCTCAATTTCCATACGAAAACTAATGCAGAATTAATTCACCAGCAACGACTGATACTTCCAATTTTCTCTTTAATCCACTCAACGAACATTTTTGTTTCTTATTTTTGAAATGATGGATGATTCGAGTGGGCGATTTTATTTTCATATTTCGTAACAAATGGAATATTCATGAGCACTTAATACATTTGCTATTGTATCTTTCTTTTCGGTTTGAAGTGAAATTCCTAGAATAACACATCTTACCATCGTCTCACATCCACACCAAAGTTAACAAGACAAAACACTTTCTCCTTAGTAAAAACATGTTTACCATGTTCTTATGTAGATGGATAAGGAACCCAAACCAAAATCCATAACCCTCTAACCGTCTTTTGCCAAATTGTTATTTAATTCCAGCCATCAACTTGAATTAGCCCAGTAATCAGATGAAAGCAGAGCTAGCATGTGAAGGGGAAGGGAATGAGAAGAGAAAATAATAACCGAGGCATTTGTAGCAACCTCTCACTTTCAGTCATGGTCAAGAACAATAAAAGTGTAATTTACGTTTATGGCTCCCTTTTGCCAATTTCGCTTTCAATCTATTCTTTGTTCTCATTTTTATTTTCACTTGATCTTCCATTAGCCAAACTTCATTCCTCACACCATTTGGTATCATGGCTGCGAAGAAACAATAGGATCCTTGTCACCTATACCAGCAAACCGTCTGCGTCACGCATAACCCCAGCATCACATTTAGGGGTGGCTATAGTTGTGAGTTGTCTTTGTCGAAAAAGTGCTCATGAATACGTAAAAATATCCCTTTTCTGCTGGTAAACAACGGTTGTTGTTCTTCGGATAGCGAAACACAACACATAGCATCCCGAATGAATCCAAACTCAAACCCAAACCCGAACCCGAAACCCAACACAAGACAAGACAAGACAACACGCTTATGTTCGAATGGAGTACTCCCCATAGAATTGCCATCGTCAAGCTAAAGATATGGAGCGAGGATAATACACCAGATGATGTTGTTTATGATGATAACGATGATATAAACCATTCTGCTGTATCCTTGGGTACAGTCGATAGTCTGTACTCTCTAGTCTGTAGTCTGTAGTGTGTTGTTGGTATTCGGTATCTTTTCCGAGGGTTTTTTTTTTTGTTTTTTTCATTTTTACCTACCCCCTTTGGTAATCCTAGTCCTTTTTTCATAACTACCTTCTACCATCAAACATCCCCAGCTGACATATGGTATATGTAGTTGATTCGGTAGGATAAAGGAACGGAAATCATAGAAGGATGTTGCTATACACGAGTAGCATATTTCGTATTCAATGCTTAAATGTATCCAACTGTCCCTACACTCCGACACCCTACCAAACCAGACCTGTAACATTCGACATTTTTATAAAATTAAATCTGACAACAACGTCGACGCAGAGCGAGGAGGAAGATACCAAAAATGGATGAGCGAACGCCAAAAGGCTTTCTTTTTTTTACAGGCTTTTTCCAAAGTCTTCTATCCAATGAACACACTCAGCTCAGCCCAAATGTTAAGAAGGAAGCCTACACGGAGTATCCTTTGAAACGTTTCGCTAACAAAAAAAAAAAATCCAAACTGCTGATGGAAGGAGGACACACAGGGTAGATAAAACATCCTTTTCAATTTTTAAATCAAGATATCACGTTCTAATTCTTAAAATGTGCCTCTTCTTTTATTCAGTGAATGCTGCTCCTTGGAAGGAGGGTGTTGCCGCTATGCTGTTGAATGGATATCCTGTGTGAAACCGCACAGCGAAAGATGTTTCGAAGCAATCCTTTTGTGCGAGACAGTGCACACCTTTTGTTATCAGCACAAAAGGTGCGACTACATTCACGTAAAAAAGAAAATGAAGGAAACCGTATTCACTTTGTTGGATTATCAAGGATTCAAGGACCTGTGTCATTTTTCAGTGTTACCCCGGATACAAACTCATATATGTTTCACATAGACGAAAGGCGTATTCATGTGTAAGTACCCACATAATATCACGATGGGTTTCTCAA
Organism: Volucella inflata; assembly: GCA_928272305.1. NCBI lineage: Eukaryota > Metazoa > Arthropoda > Insecta > Diptera > Syrphidae > Volucella > Volucella inflata. Next base: position 149,280,130 of record OV743716.1, on the reverse strand, counting down.
TAATTTAATTAACCTGATGTAAGGACCTGTCACTGGAGTGTGGGAGAGTACGAGTATATCAATTGTTATAAGTATTCAGGGCTGTCGTGTTGGAAGGGTTGCTGGCCTGGAAGTTCTTCTGTCAAGCAATAGACAAGAAAGTACTTTTGACATTTGGAGTTCAATTGAGGTCTTCCGCAATTGAAAGTCTTACAAGTTTCATCTTCGATAGCACAGGAAACTATTTGTATGGGACCAGCTTTTAATATGTCTCTGGTATGAAAGAAGCACGTATCTATACTATAAGTGAGTAGGTACTCTTGTGATGTTGTCCAACATGACTGAATTTGGAAAATGTCTTTCACTTGGTTTTGTTGGGATTCATTGGATACCACGACTGTATTGGCAGGATTCAAAATGTTTTTCGATATTACTAGTCTTGATAGATACGATACTTTTGTAAAAACTAACCCCTATAGACCCGGTGCATGGCAAACGTCCTTATGAATCTTTTCTCTAAGCAAGAACAGGGAAATTGGAATAAAAATTGAAGGAATCCCTCCAATAGGCGACGAGTAGCAGAGGACATTACCAACCATGAAAATCTAGATTCGGTTAAGAGGAAGAGCAGTCTATGAAAAATTCTTGTTAGGCATTTAGGTTCAGCTAATGTTTGGGAGTCATAGAATGGGCACTGAAAGGTGTCAATCTGCCGATGCCCGGTGTTGCAACTGTTTCTACACATCAATTGTGCTTATTTAGCCTTCGAGTGGTACACATCAGGTACTGGTCGATGTCCATCCGGACTCGAATTGTCAAACTTAAAAGCACGAGTGCTTACCAACATATAAACGGGACAGCGGAAGAATATTCTATGTGCAATCAACAGTGAAGTAAATTTCCAGAATAACGCAAATGAGACCTAACACAGGCTACTGGGATATACATATTTGGAGCACAGGCCGGTAAGGATTTCCGAGACTAAGTCATGAAAGAGAGATGGTGTCGGATGAGCCTTTAATGGACCAACGACAACCGCCATATCCCTGAACGGGTAACTGGTTTCGATCGAGTCGAAATGGAATGGAACTGGCTCTTTAAGCTCGGAGTTGTGCCAGCGCAGCAACTGCCTGGTAACGCATACACAAATAATAACGACACCAAGGACGGCTTCTTCAACAACATCGATTCGGACCATTGCCTTGTTGTAGTTGCGGATATCCCGAATAAGGCAAGGCAAGGCAAGGCAAGGCAAGCTAATATTGCCAGGAATTTCGACGTCAGATGGCTACAATCTCAAGAGATTGGCAAAACATTTTCAGAGATGTCGCTACTGATGTGCAGCTAACCAGGATGCATAAGAAGCAGCGCTGCACACAAGGACGCGATCAACACCGGCTTCTCAGGAGGAAAGAGAACGAGCATAAAAATCACCTGGTCGAGGAAATTGAGAGATGCTGCTCCAGGAATGAGTACGAAAGTTTCACGAACAAGGGAACACATCGTGGAGGACACCCATGAGCTTCAGATCGGATAACATTTAGGGGTCGCCACCGGGCCTTGAAAATACACAAAATCAGTCAAACGCTGTTTTTTTTTTCAAAATTCAAGAAAAAATAATTGTGCTTGGCGGGGAAAAAGAGAATTTAAAGAAAAGGAGCAGATCCTCAATATCGTCGGGTACTTGGTCAACCAGTTCATTCGCCACCCGGAGTGCCACCTTCAAATAGAGGGTGAAAGAAAATATTGGATGAAAACTTGGCGGCTAGTCTTGACTTTGCTCAGGTTAGTGATCAGAATGCAGCATTGGTTTTAACTCCTGTGCTTAAACTTCTCGGACATGCTCCCGCAGAATACAATGTGAATCCAAACTCTATTCGTCGAGAACGTGCGAGGCACCGTTTACGGATTGTTGAGAATTTAAAAGTTGAATTTACCCCAGAAGTTCCATTGAGAATTCACTGGGACCATAAACTTATGGAGGATATAGTCGGAAGTGACATTGTTGATCGCCTTCAGCAACAGCAGTTTATGAGGCAGCAGCAGAATGGGGAATCTGCGATAAAGTAAACTGTCTAGGATTTGACACTACGTCAGTGACTATGGGAAGAAGGAATGGGGCGTGTATTCTTTTGGAACAAAAAATGGACAAAGACATGCTGTGGTTGCCATGCCGCCACCACATATACGAGGTGATGTTCGAAGCAGTAGATATGACAGCACTAGGGCCATCAACAGGTCCAGACATTTTTATTTTAAAATGTTTCAAGAAAACCTGGTCCAACATCGATCGGAAAACCTACGAAACAGCTTACCCAATGAAGTCGCCACAGCCGCAGTTATTGAAGTCTCGAAAGAAATGATTTCCTTTTCAAAACCTGAGCTGCAAGAGTCCCAGCCTTGAGATGACTACAAAGAACTTCTGCAACTGACGATAATATTCTTAGGAGGAGTGCCTCTGAAAGAAGTATCATTTAAAGCTCCGGCTGAACTACACCGTGCTAGATGGATGTCCAAAACTATCGACTGCCTTAAGATATGGATGTTTCGTAGTCAGTTCAAGCTAACAAAGAGAGAAGAACGTAGAATTCTTGACATTTACCGCTTTGTAGTTAGACTGTATGTCAGGGTCTGGATGACTGCCACGGATTCTACGTCAGCTCCACGAAATGATCTTGGCTTTTTGGTTTTTTGATGGTAGAGTGGCCAATGAAACAAAAAAGAAGACGGTTTGCACTCTCGAAATTGAGGGAGTAGAGAACCCCTTAAAGCGAATAACCGTTGACATCGCCAATATTGAATCAAAAGGTTTGGAGGATTTCGTGAGTCCAAATACCCGCCGATTCTTCAATATCACAGGATTTTCGTCAGAGTTCTTGAGTAAATATTTGGATGAGTGGCCCAAGGACAATTTCAGAGAATTTTTTTTTTAAGAAAGAACAAAATTGCGGGTTGGGACGGTCAAAATTCAACAAAATGTTTTTTTTGGATCAAATAAGACATACCCTACTATAGATACGAGCTGTGAAGAGCAATGCAGAGTTTTGGAATCCCTGCCAAACACGTCCGTCTGTGCAGGAGTATAATGGAGAGTGCACACTACCCAATTAAGGTCGGTAAAGTTTTAACCGAGACTTTTGATGTAAAAGAACGATTTAGACACGACGATGCGCTGTCATGCAATTTTTTCAACATCATACAAAAGAGGCACGGTACTTATGACTCCGTACAATTACTCGCATAGGACGATGAAATTGACATAATCGGAAGAAAGCAGCGTGATATCAGTGACGCTTTAGCGAGTATTGGCACGGTAGAGGCGAAAACGGGTTACGCGGTCAACGAGGGCAATACCAAGTACATAAATGCTGTCAAGCAAAAAGGACACTCAACACCGACCTCTCGGACAGATCGCCACATTCAAGAGATATATCTCTGAGGTAGTAAAGTACTTTGTCCTTCTAGGCTCTGCTATCAATTCATACAACGACATCAGCACTGAGATCAAACAAAGAATAACTCTTGCCAACCGCTATTTTTTCGGACTCAGGAGGCAATTGAGTAGCATAGCCCTTTCTCGCAGGACCAAACTATCTTTATACAAGACCTTGATCATCCCCATCTTTCTCTATGCCGCAGAGACATGGACACTATTGAAAAAGGATGAAGAAGCCCTTGGCCGTTTTGAGAGGAAAATATTACGTGCTTTTGATCCCGTCTGTATTGACGGGGAATGGAGGAGGGGATTTAACCACGAACTGTCTGTACAGCGACATAAGCTTCGTCAGGAGTATACGAATTCATGGCCTGAAATGGCTGAGCCATGTAGAGCGAATGGTCACTATAGCTCCGACCCTGAGGACTACGTGGTAGAGGATGGCCGACTCTACGACGGTGCGAACAAGTGAAAGGGGACCTCAACAAACTTGAAGTGGAGCACCCATGAAAGCAGCTAGCGCAATATCGTGTCAGATGGAGAGGCTTATTGGTTGAGGCCAAGGTTCACTCCAGACCGTAGCGCCAATTAAGAAAAAGAAGAAGCTGGAGCTCCGCTGTACTCTAAGACACGACATACTCATACATACTCCCATGGTTGCCACTTTCACTACCCAGATCTTCGGGGAAATTTTCAAGTTCTGGGATCTTCTTTTGGCCTGAGTAAACATATCTCCTCAACTATCGTGGGTTCAAACGTCCCCAATTTTCCTAATATTGACCCCTCAAACAAATCAAAGTGCCAAAGAATCCTTATTTTCACTTTAAGCCAAGAAAGGAAAACCAAGTCAGGATCTAAGGGTCCCAAGTTAAGACTTTTCTACAAATTATTGGCTTTAGTGACGAAGGAGAAAGGATATTTTTCTCGTATTTGTAATAAATTATGCAGTTTTGGGGTGAAAGGGGAATTGTTTTCTTTCTTTATTGTTTCAGGCTCGTGTTTTGCCTGCACTTGTGTATTTTTGGGTAGATTCTGTTGCATAGGGTTGTAGGCAGTCCATCTGGCTCTAGGCAATTGGTGTGGGTTCGATGTTTTCCAGACCGTTCATCTGACTCTAGGTGTATTATCTTGTCCTATCACCGCCCGTCATATGTCCAGAGTTTTCCAGGCCGCTTCCACCCGTCACCTCTTACGAGCGTAAAGGCCAAAATCCAGTATTGGAAGAATTCACGGGTCCGTCCCACTAGTTCCTTCAAAGCGACAACGAAAGTAGGTCAAACGTGAGGTGCTTAGGAGTTGGAGAGCTCTACTTAAGGCTGGAGACTAGCCATCAGGGAAGTTAACACAACATATGGGCTAAGGGTCGAATACTCCATCTAGGACCTTTCAAAACAAAAGCAAAATCCTACCTTGCGCTTTCCTATAATGTAGAAGGCCACCCGCCTGCTCTGCTGCTGACTGTCCGCCCTACCAAATTAATCCTGTTCTTCCGAGATTCTGAGAAAGTGCTCAGATGGCTCATACTCCCATGACGGCCTAGCACTCTCTCTAGTTTTTGGAAGAACAACTGTTTATAGGGAAAAGGTTCGAAGTCGTCAAGGCAGAAGTTTTCAAGGAAAAGGAGTTTAGCTCGTTGTGTTAAATTTTTCAGCATACATATCAAAAATGGATAAGGGTACTCTTAGCTGCTTAAAACGAAAATTCTTCGAGTGATTTTCTTTCTCATCTGCTTAGATTATGAGTGAAGGAGTAGATACAACAACAAACTGTGTTGACTGTACAGCGACATCGACTTAGACAGAGAGTGAAGGTCCAACAACTGAAATGGCTAGGTCATGCCAACACTCTGGTCCGAAAAGTCATCAAATCTGGCCCAAGGGCAAATGCGTTTCGATGAACTTTCCAGGTAAGGCTCGGAGGGTGTTTTTCAGTTCTACCTCTATTAAGACTTACATTGACACCTGGCTTTCATATAAGGACAACTGCTGATCCCTAGGTTCCACGCAGACCAGGTCAAGGGCCTTCGTCCTGTTTCTCAGAAGTAAGAGTGCAGGTTGCTTACTGAAATCGTGACGGGGAACATCACCTTTGCCTAGCACTTAAAATGGCTGAACAGAGGTAATACAACATCCGGGATGAGGACACTGCGGAGCACTACCTTTGTGAATATTTGGCTTACGCTCGCTTCCGGCTGCAGGTACACTAAAGCGTTTTCCACTAAAAGGGAGTTACAAAGAGTACAATGGAATAGTTCTTTGTCTGACCAAAAAAAATTTTTTAAAAATGTCTAGGCATAGAGGACAAAAGTATTTGCAGCGTGAAACAGAAAACACACGACCTAGATTTTTATGTCAAAAGTTTCGGTCTCGAAAACAGCCTAAACGTCGATGTAAATACCCAGATCGTACTCTTTCTGGTCGAGTGCGCCTTCAGTTTGGTCCACAAGATTTTGAAGTACAGTACTAGGGCAGCAGTATAAATTTTACGCATCAAAGCAATTAATTTTGTTTCAAACCCATCAGATGCTCCTGAAACCTATAAGGACCGCACTCAGGAATAATTTACTGACTTTGCTATCATACCATAGCACAGATCTGTGTAGCCAAATGAATTTCAAAATCGTTTGCGGCTAACAACTGAATTTTCCAGTTCGAGTTCATAAATTTTGAACATAGCCCGATGGTAAATCAAACATGTGTCACTTTGTTGAGTTACTTCAATTCAACGGTGACTCAATCCTTGATAATACCAAAAATTATGATTTCTATGGTCAAACTCTCTCTGCCATAATTAACCAAATGTAAATTTCAGAATCTCATTCCGAAACATCATGAATCAAGATAACAAAAGGACTATCATCCTGAATGATGAGCTATTGTGCTTGTAAGAGCAAATCATTTCGAGATGTGTATGCGTACGATACGGTTGGATACACTCTCTGCAACCGCAGTATTCATTTCTGGAACATGCATCCCTCTTTCTGAGGCAATAGCACAACTGTCTGTCTGTCTTGTGCTGAAACCATTGCAATACGATTTTAGAGTACGAGTTGTCTTCCTACTTTTACTCAACTGTCAGACGGAAGTCCAAACATCCTTTATCACACTTCTACAATTCCAAATGGATAAAGCACAGAATATGAAGCCGATATCAGTAGCAGGGAACGGCAGGGAATGTAGATTTTACTGCGCCTTTGTTCTCCAGCCATATCAAGTGACACTTAGCTCTGCTTGAAATGTACAAGCACTACAAGTGACTCGCCCTCTAAACAGCCCCGGTGCCTGGGATGCAGTTATTTGTATTGAACTGATGGAGATGGAGACACGGAGTATCAGAGGAAGGCTTTGAAATTTATGAAACGTTGAATGCCAAATGAATTGAAGCGAATGCATTCGAAAGATTGTCCCTATTATATTCTAACAATGTATTAGCTGCCCGTATCAGTTGGATTGTCAGCATGTTGGATACGTATCCTTTGGCAATGCGAGATTCCGGTTGGGTTGCCTTCGCTTTGTTCTTTGATGTCAAATAATTAATTTGATTTCAGAAATTTTGGAGATGTTGGCTTGAAGTGATTGTAGGTGGAGCACCAGAGGCGCTATTTATAAATTAAATCAATTTATTAGAACCTCAGAAAACGTGCCGCACTTCGATCTTAAATTAAAAGGTGACGTTCAACAATAAATGGCCTACTGATTACAATGATCCACACACATGCTGTTCTCATTTAAAGATCCCCGAGAAGGTTTCAGACTTTCCTTTACTGAACTAAGTCAGAAGGTTAATCCACTGAGTATTTTTTGGGAAAACGGAACTTGCCTCAGAGAAGAGTTTTCAAGAGCCGAACCTGCGTAGGAATGCCGGTGTACTCGACGTAGACTCCATATAAGCATAAATACTGACAACATGATTCTCCAAACGAATACTTGCGGGGTTCTCTTAGGGATTGGGGCGACTTTCCTGCTGTGCTTCAGTGTATCAGCCTGCAGGCTACAGTTTGCGACGCTTTTGAGACGTTTCTGTACTAGTTACAACTAGCACATCAAGCTGTGAAGCTTGTGGTGATGAACACCACTTACAATGCGACTGTCTGGCTCACTATACAGGTACTCGGGACTGGTGTGGCGGGCTCTAATACCGTAGGATGCCTCCCATATTTTCCTTCGGGAGTAGGTTCTGATGCTTATTCTTCCCCATCCGTCATCAGTTTCTTTATTCTGGATTAAAACGGCCTTCGACCGAACCTCTTCATCTTCATCTTTAACTGAATTGATCGTTAAATCCGCCTAAACCACCCGAAATCCTTCAGCACTCAGCGTGTACCCCAGACCTTGCTTCTTCAGATTTTCATCTGAAATTTGGTTCCGCCAAAGTTGTGGGAAACTATTGTACCTTACAGCTTGTGAACTGTTGGAAGACAGTTGTAGAAAATAACGAGGACTATATAGTCGATTAATATAATAGTTTCATTTTCAAATCGGACACAAACCTAAGCAAAGGAGCCAATGCTTTGCAAAACTTGAAAATGACAACTGAAGAGCTGGGTCATTTTCATTCCACTGGAAAATGACGTTTAATAGAAATAGAAATACACACATGTGTCTAATTGGTGTGCCGCTATTGTTCACATTAGGTGGTTTAATTTTTACACAAAAGTCTTTATCGATGTAAGAGTCACTGCTGAAAGCCTTATTAGCCTCTTATACTATGTTTACTTGAAACTGTTTCTAAAGTTTGCCTAAGCCTACAATAAGAAGAGAATAATGTTGGTTTTCTCGTCGTGAACTGTGCTTGTAAGAAAAGATTTCCCATTTGTTTGTATCGTGTAGAGAACTCTTGATATGGAGACGCGTCAGCGAATTCTCAGTTTTCCCAAGTCGTTACAAAACCAAGCGTCAGAGTAAGTTGCCTGACAACCTCAGAAGCTATGGTCTTCATTGGGCTTAAACATGCTTAGTTATTCAAGAGTTTGTTACGAGAGGCACTACGCCCTAAGAGCTCCTTCATCACTCCGCTTAAATGCAACCATTCCTTACCTTACAACTGATATACACAGGGACTCCACTCTACGTAGCTAAGACTGTTTATTTTCCACCCTTTCCATTTGATGCGGATATGGTGGCACACCTTAGGTGCTCGTTAATGCATTTAATTATCGTGAAATCTAACATAATTGCAAGTGAAACTATCTCTCGAGAATCTCGCTTGTGTGAAAGCTATCGACAGTAGTAATGCCGGTAGACTTCTTCCTTCTAGCCCTGTTTCGGGCGAAAAAACAAGTGGCAACTTCATCTTTAAAGGATTGTTGCTTTTAGGACTTGCGCGTTTGACTGCACCACCAATACCTTTGTGCCGAACATCTGGCCCTCACATTTTTCTACTTTTCAACTATTTTGAATCCCGCAATTCGAGTCGCTTCTGATCTTTATTAAAGCTTTTGAGTTTCCTAAACCAAGCCGTCGAAATCATCGCTACCTTTATACTTTGGTCAAGGTTGCGGCTCTCTGGAACCCAATATATCATTCGTACCGACCGTATCAAAGAAATAGCCGTTATTGTGCCAAAATTTGTGCGACAAGTTTGTAGTTGAAGGCTTCAATGTGCACGTCCCAGCCGCTGTCGAAATGACCATGGGTGAATTGTTGCACTTGCTAGTACCACCGCTGTATGTATGTACATCCATTGGGGTTACTTGAATACTTTTTTATTTTTACGCCTAGTCAACTCGATTTAGTCATTTAATTCGAGGGCTTACCTCGGTTTCACTTAAGAACATGAGGAACCTTGACTCTTTTGATTCCTGATCCTTTCAATGAAAAGAAGACGGCTGAGGTTAACAAAAACCTCTGTGGGGTTATAGATACATAAGTAGGGCATTTGACAACACCGAATTCTCCCAGATATACCTATATGGAGGTATCCAAAACACGAGAGTTGACGACACTACATGTAAATGGATTACATTTTTGCTGCCGGGTAAAATAGTAAAAACCTCATTAGGCATTGATAAACTCAGTGTGATAGATACGAAATGATGTCTGCAGGGAAGATATACTCTCACCCCTACTATCTTAGTTAATGAACTACTGTCCATTCTCAGTAATGATGGTTTGTATTTCCAAGGATATGCAGTTGACATTGCTATCCTTACTTACTTACTTTAGGTGGCGCTACAATCCGGGGTGGACCTGGGCCTCAGTCAACAAGCTTCTCCAGCCAGCTCGATCCCTGGCTAGCTGCCTCCAGTTTCGCACGCTAAGTTGACTGAGGTCCTCTTCCACTTGCGTGCGCCACCTGAGTCTTGGCCTTCCTCTACTGCGCTGTCCCTCGGAAGCGGATTAAAAGACTTTTCGGACCGGAGCATTGGTGTCCATGCGCTCTACATGACCCAGCTATCTCAGTCTTTGGATCTTCACTCTTCTGGCTAGGTCTATGTCGCTGTACAGTCCATACAGTTCGTCGTTGTATCTCCTCTCCCACTCACCGTCAATGCAGACGGGACCGAAGATCGCCCGAAGAATTTTTCTCTCGAAGCAACCAAGAACACTCTCATCCATTTTTGATAATGTCCATGCCTCTGCGCCATAGAGCAGGACCGGGACTACTAAAGTCTTATAAAGGGTGACTTTTGTTGTCCGAGAGAGGGCTTTGCTACTCAATTGCCTTCTTAACCCAAAGAAACAGCGGTTGGAAAGAGTTATTCTTCGCTTGATCTCAACGCTGGTGTCATTGGATATATTTATAGCAGAGCCTAGGTAGGCAAAGTCCTTAACTACCTCAAAGTTATATCTGTCGAGGGTGACGTTCTGCCAGAGACTTCGGTGTTGGTTGTCCTTTTTGCTTGACAGCATATACTTAGTCTTGCCCTCATTGACCGCTAAACCCATTTTCGCCGCTTCCGTCTCAATACTCGCGAAAGCGCCACTGACACCACGCTGCTTTCCCTCGATTATGTCAATATCGTCGGCGTATGCGAGTAGTTGGACCGACTTTTGAAAGATAGTGCCTCTTGTGTTTGCTCGTGAGTTTTGCACTATTCTTTCAAGTACGATGTTGAAATAATCGCACGACAGCGCATCGCCTTGTCTAAATCCTTTCTAGACATCAAAGGTCTCGGTGAGATTTTCACCGACCTTGATGGAGCAGCGTGCATTCTCCATCGTCATCCTGCACAGACGGACGAGTTTGGCAGGGATCCAGAAACTAGACATTGCTCTGTATAGCTCGTCGCTATAGATGCGGTAAAACGCGGCTT